>OX439344.1:24961135-25589824 GCA_949319445.1 Mythimna lalbum | reverse complement strand
GAAGTTAACGCGTTTGCGATCGTCTAGCCCGTGTTTATTGTTGGTAGGCGGACGTAAACCGCGTCAATATTCACATCACTCGCGTCATCAGTCAAGTTTATTGGAGGAAGTTTCACCCGCGGACGACCAGAAAATAATTTAAATTATTTAATTCTTAATGAAGATGATCCAGCTTCCAAGGAGGATGGAAAACAGTGTGTGAAGTTAACGCGTTTGCGATCGTCTAGCCCGTGTTTATTGTTGGTAGGCGGACGTAAACCGCGTCAATATTCACATCACTCGCGTCATCAGTCAAGTTTATTGGAGGAAGTTTCACCCGCGGACGACCAGAAAATAATTTAAATTATTTAATTCTTAATGAAGATGATCCAGCTTCCAAGGAGGATGGAAAACAGTGTGTGAAGTTAACGCGTTTGCGATCGTCTAGCCCGTGTTTATTGTTGGTAGGCGGACGTAAACCGCGTCAATATTCACATCACTCGCGTCTTCAAAAGATTGAAGACCACTCAACATAAAGGAGTAAAAGTACAAAAATCACTCTTCCCTAATACTCGTAAATGTGAGGTAAATAATGTTTTTAAGTTGAAAATATTTTCTTTTATATCACTAAATCAGTGTGTTCTTTTCATTAGGTTATCGTTATATTCTTTTGAATACACTTGCTCATAAAGTGACTCTTATTGCACGGCATTTAGGTATATAAACGCACTTGTTACCAAACTGTGACATTTTGATTACCATTACACACTAGTGCTATAATGTAGTTAGAACCTTTTTGTTCAACTTCTCCCCGCCGTAATTTTATTACATTTATCGTATCAGGATCAAGATGGGCGCGCGTCGTCCCACGTCTACGAGGGAAAGAAAAAAATGGGCGCGCATACGGCGCATATGAAAACAGATTTTTTACCGCCACTAAAGTTTACTAGTTTTATAGTTATTTTCTTCACATGTGTATTGAAAAACGTCGTTTGATACACGTGAGTAATAAATGATTACCGTTCTCGGCTCTCTTAAGACCCTCACCATGGCTCTGCACCTCTGCACAATAAGGCACAATTTAATTTAATAAAATTTGATTTATTGGTAGCCTTACTTCCGTGTTCAAAGACATGTGCATTCACGGCACTCCTATAAAATAAATAGACTCAGCTCATGTCATTAGTATTGTGAATCGTAAGCGTTGAATGCAGTGCTGGAATACAATCACCCAGCAGCATGCATTAGCATAAATGCATCAGAAGCGATACGCATAACTTGGCACGACATTAAGCATAATTAGGCGGTGACCCACTTTTTTATCAAAGCTCGTCGTCGATACGCGGCGCGCGCGCACGGCACACACGCACGTCGAGCGCGGATACAACGCGCACACCTACAGCATAGCACACGATTCAGATAAACATTTATTTATATACATTGTTTGTAATCAAACTTTAAATAGATAACGAGTGATAGCCGTATACCTATTAGGTATTTTTATTACATCTAAAATTTCTGCGATATCGGCATAAATATTGAAGAGATCGTTTGTTACTAAAAATCTATAGCGCTCATATAATTTAAATAATTATATTAATTTGGGAAGTTGGAATAGTAATTCCAGCTAGTTAAAAAGGATTCTAGTAAAGAGGAGGGAACTAGTAAAGACTTACCCAGCGCACAACTAAACCTAAATAGTATACATGCAATTTTTCTGGTTAGGTAAGATAAAGGTATTGAGAAAATTCCCATAATGACTCAGAATTACACAAGGTTTCTTTTTATATCGTAAGCGAGCACTAAGAGAAGATTTTCCAAAATTCACCCCCTAAAGGGATAAAAGGAGTCCAAATTGTTTTATGGAGAAACCTGTATTCAATTTGGTGAATTTAAAGAGTGCACTTCTTACATGTATCTTCGCTACTATTACTATTGCTACTACGTTAGACTACGTAGTTACTCTACAAAAAAATAATCTAAATCGATCCATCGACAGCGATGTCGAGGAGTACTTTGACGCCAGAGTGTACTTGGTCATTTTGTATTATATTTATGTACATAGTTAGATTTTAGAAATAGTTGTATATTGTAGAAATAGTTAGTTTTTTTTATGAACTATATTAATTTAATTCATGAATCCCCAAGCGACACCCGGTGGCCGCGCATCTATTGTCTTACTATTGTGTCTCTAATTGACGGTATCTGAAGGGTTAACCATGTGTCATTTCTTACTAAATTAATCAAGTTTCAAAAAGCGTACTTACTTACGCACATTTATTTTATTATTATACTTTTGTAATCTGAATCAAAAAAATACATTTATTCTGTACATATATACTATGATTATATGAATAGTGAGAACGCTATTTCTCACATACATGTAAATAAGCGGAGCCTTGGCCTGGTTACCACGATTTTAGCGTTATTACAAAATACTCAAGTGATGCGGCGCCCGCGCTCCGGAGTGGGGCCTACGCACACACAGACCAACTGCCACGGTTCCAAATAAAAATATTTCATTATTTATTACATGTTAACATTATGGTACATATTGTATTTTTTAATATCTACTAGAAATTTCTATTTGTTTGTTCAGTAATAGCAATTGCAAGAAAATTTCCATTAGTAGGCCTCTTGACAAGACACCTTTTAAACTTCGTAACTGCTTTGCATCAAGTAAGGAGATGGAAATTATCAAAACTCTAAAACTAATAATCCCGATTCTATAGGTTTTTACGTTTAAGGTTTATAGTCTTATACTATTCCTACGTATACACGGGTTTGGGATAACAACGACATTCAAAAGAATCGTAAACAAACTTTTGTTAAATATTGTTCGTAAATTAATACTAAACTTTAAAAAACTAGATATGTTAATTTCATATCACCGAAAACTACGTGAGCTCCTGCATAGCCTTGCTTTCTACAATGCAATAGTAAACAAATTAAATACATTGAAAAAAAAAATACAAAACCTCTCAAACGTTTATTAATTAAAATGCTGAAGGTTTAGCTTTGTAGTAAACAGTTTGAATTCCAAGAATTTTGTAATCATGGATTGTTATTTAAAGCAGATCTCAGGTATCTCGAATGTATTTCAGTGCCATGAATCAAAGATCAGTTATGAAAATTAAGTAATATCTGGGTTAATAGACCTACAGCACACAGCAGCTTCAAATATGAACGATTGATTTACTCTGCATGTGCAGAAGGTACATCAATAAAGAACAATTTTAAAAAAATGTGCAAGCAGACATACATGATTATAAATGTGCAGCATATGTGGAAGTGGCACAAGGTCTGTCTGTAGAAACGGTTGCGCGGGTTGTAAGGAAACAACGGATACTGATCATTTACCTGAAAGCACCAATTTTGATGAATCAAATATAAATATTTCTCATGCTTGCTACAAAAGCTTGTCATGAGCGCGCAGGGCCAGTATTTAAATTATTGAAATATTATACTTAGAATCAACCATAGCCCCCTGTTCTTCTTCAAAGATGACTGCTGCTGGATTTAGTATTGACATGATTTAGACGTTTGTTAAATATTGATATTGTGTTCATGTTTGGACGAGTTACGAGTTGTATGTAGGGTTGCCTAACTTAGCAAGGTCATATGAAGTGATTGGGTAAAGAGCGTCAGTCACAGAATGATGTTGATAATCTAATACATTGTTAATTGTTTAAATTGTGAATTATATTAGCATTAAACGCAGGCATTGTGAAATTTGACCAAGATACCAAAATAACCTTAATATTATTTATAAAACATTAAACGATTCGGGTAAAATGGTTGCATTGTTTCTTACAACCGAGCTTTGACATTGTTCCACAAGCTGATTCTATTACACTCTTTAAACTTATGTTGCATTCATATAAAATAGGCAACAAAGGAGTTTGTTTGTAGCGAGACAACAGTGACGTCCCCACAGAACACATTCATTGGTACGCGTATTGCAACATGCGCGAGCGCCGTGTCCCACTTATAAAGATAAATTGAAATTCAATTTCGCCAAAGGGCAACAGTTGTAAGCGCAGAGGTAGAATATTAAATATTTTGAACATTTTAACTCAGAAAGCTTTAGAAATTGATTTTGTATTGTAGAGAGTGTAAATGTTTGTTATTTATGATAATACTACGGCTTTTGGTTTATGACAAGTGTAATTGATTACTTCATTTACCTCTAACATTACATTTTTTCACTCAGAATTATTTTCGCGAGAATGCTTTGAAAATATGTTTTGAGTTTAGTAGGTAATATCACCCAGCGCATAGTTAAAGCCTAATTACTTAGTCACAAATGCGCACTAGAAAATGAATTAAATGACGTACTACCGAAATCCTTTGTTCTTTGGATATTCTGGTTACACGTCGGAGTCAAGTGTTGCACAATCGAGTAACCTTCGAAATGGAAAAGAAACGCACGCGCGGCCCACGTCGTCGTTCGCCATATTGGAACTACTTCAAAATGGTTGAAGATTTTTTTTTAATATTTTGCAGGAAATATTTTGTTTTGTAAGGCACTTCTTCAAATTCCTTCGATTTTATATATGTACTAGCTTTTGGCCGCGGTTTCACTCGCGTTAAATTCGGGGTACCACGGTTCCCGAGGGGTTAGTCAGAAACGAAAAGTAGCCTATGTCACTCTCCATGTCTTCAACTGTCTCCACTTAAAAAATCACATCAATTCGTCGCTTCGTTTTGCCGTGAAAGACGGACAAACAGACACACACACTTTCCCATTTATAATATTAGTATGGATATTTTACAGTGCATCTAGCAACCTAGGGTAACCCACAAAGGTTTTACTTTTTAAATAAATAAAAGTCATAAAGGCGTCATAATTCTATTTTTTCCATTTTGAATTTCAGTTCACTCTCTCCAAAAAAGGAAAAAATATTGTAAGTTCACGCAATGTCTACATTGGTAATTATTATAGGACTTGTAAATCAGGACGCAGCACTTGAATCGTTCTCGTTTGACAATGCCAATTCAGAGAAATGGTCTCGAGTTCAATCAATTGTCGCACATCGCACTCATTGCTTCAATATGTCTTCGAGGGTAATGATACTGCACTTAGTTACTTATTGAAAGTAAATGGGTACGAATCATATCAATAGAACAAATTGTTTTAAAAATAACAGATTTTTACATACATAGGTAAACAGAAAAAATATAGAATGTATTTAGGCGTCAGTCTACCTTACAATCACGTATTTTATGTATAAGGGACTACTCACACTTATTCAGCTCTATTCAGCTTATGTTGACGACGATTTTGTATGGAGACGCGTACGCATCCATTCAACTTTCCGCGTTTATTCAGCTTTCGCGGCAAACAAGTATAAAATTAGAACAAATGTGTTTTTATCATGCGAGTGCTTTAGATAGAGATTAGCGCTGATCTGCCGCATTCAGCGCTGTTCCGCCGCGTTCGACGCTGAATGGGGCGGAACAGCGCTGCACACGTATGGTTCTCAACTCCTTGTCGACAAGTTGCAACCTGCATAGCTCCTGGAAAGATTTGATTTATTATTACGTAAAAATGCTCTTTGAATTTAGTATTATTTTGTTTTAATTGGGGTACCAATGTCGTGTATTCTCCAACCAAATTTCTATTTACCCAAAGTGGGTCGACCCACTGTCGTTTGCGTTTTAATTTTTACGCTTATTTTTTTCTATGTCTTCTGCAAGTAACGAAACGACAAAAATATCGCACATAGAACTGTCCATGTTGAGGGCACAATACTAATTGAGTAGCTGACCGTCTTCGCAGCATATTCAGCCCCGTACGTAGTAGATAGAAGCATTTTAGCGGAGATAACACTCTTACGCCGCTGTACGCCGCTGATAGAAGTAGAACTGAATAAGTGTGACCAAAACCGTTCAGCGAAACGCGAATAGAGCTGAATAAGTGTGTGTAGTCCCTTATTCGCCATCTGTTGGCAAAAGTTACACATAAACAAAATTCACTAGGTACAAAAGGCTTGTTACGTAACGATTAACTGACAGTTTTTCATCACAGGTACCAACACACGGCTCCGCTGTTGAGTAACTTCAACTCTGCATTTTATTAACAAGCCTAGTCTCGTTTTAGAAAAAAAAAGCACAAGGGCGCCGTTATCTCACCATACTGTCCAGCCAAAAAGATACAGACTTTTAAAAAGATAAAATTAAATTAAATTTATCTTTTACTTATAGTGGGAAATCATCAAATGATTGAATAATCATTTTTCATTGAAAATCAAACTGTGATACTCCCACTGGCTGCTGGCGAGGAGTCAGTGGGAGTATAAGCCTTTTACTAAGTTCCATGCCACTGACACATTCGAAGAATCCCGCAGTCTTGGCAGGCATTGGCCCTAGTGGATTTCGTCCATTTTCCTGACATCTCTTAAGATGCGCGTGAAGCACGACGCGCCCTCGTCCCAGGCCTAATCCTTAACAGACGACGACCTAACCATTACTGACAGTCCGCAAGCCCACGCCTATGGTAACCGACGAAATTTGCTTATGTTATTTTGCATTTTCAAATAGGTAATCAGTATCATTAGAAGAATTAATGTCATTTGCTGAAATCTCAGTAACAAACATAATAAAAAAAAAAAAATATGCACAAAATGGACTGTGTTGTAATAGACAGTTAAGGATCTCTATTTCTTTTGGAAGAGATTTCTGTATCTTTTATATTTTTGACCTAAACCGTCAAATATGGCTAAAAAGGGTGTGAGTAACCATTAAAATTTTGATTAATAGGTAGACAAATATGGAGAAGACACGTTGCACCGATCCCAATTAAATTAGGATCGAAAACCCCCTAATAGACAAAATTTTATCATACATGGTTCATTTTGTATGAAGTATTAGCAAAAGTTACAAAAAAAATAATCTTGGATTAGTGATATTTGCCAAATTTTTAGACATTTTTTGGACTTTTAAGAATTAGAAAAGATCTGCTACGGTATCAATTATAATAATAGCTTAAATTTCAGTACAGTCGCGCGATAAATAGTTTTCAAATGATTAAATCTGGGATTTTGCAGGAATCTTAATAACTCAAAAACTACAGAATATTGGTAGAACATTTGGTGGCTTGACCATCACGTCCTGCAAGGAATACGTCGACTTACCAGAAACCTTGTATATGCGACCGGCGATTGTTTAAGTACCAAAATGATCACGTGATATTACGGTAGTGTTTGTGAATCCCATACATTTTGACCTTTGCGACAGTTATATATCTACATATTATTTAAATCGACCTTTATTTTAGATATAATAAAAAACTTTTTACAAAAAAATTAAACCGACTTCAAAAAGTACAAAATAACTTTAATTTCGGAAGTCGGTGTTTCAATAGATACCTAATCTTGTCTCTTCGTAATTTAACACCGACTTCCGAAATTAAAGTTATTTTGAACTTTTTGAAGTCGGTTTAATTTTTTTGTAAAAAGTTTTTTATTTTTCACTTTTTAGTTATGGTAGCACCACTAAAAAGTACTTACCCTTCAGCTAATCATAAATTACCTTATAGCCAGAGTGCATCTCATAACGATTCTTATAATCTCAAATACGGTTAGGTATATTACATGAATTTACCCCCTCCCCCTTTTCTTTCAGTCAGTCATCGACTACACGTATAAACAAAGCAATTTTACTTGTTACGACAATTCTGCTATGATTCTATGAGGAGTTCTGTTCTATATCTTCGAAGTTCATGATCAGATCATAACAATATTTCTATGGGACCAACTTGGAAACATAACCTTTCAATCAAAAAAAAAAATTTTCGAAATCGGTCCACAATTGACCGAAATATCGGTGAACATACATACAAAAAAAAAAAAAAACGTACATTCAGCCGAACATAGAACCTCCTCCTTTTCGAAGTCGGTTAAAAACCAATAGCTGTTCTTTCCTGACGCTAAAATAAAAAGTAGCTTGACTAATTAGATTTTTATGCTCTCCGCTCAATATCAGGGGTGAAATATTTTGGATGGAAACCACCACTAAAAGGTGGGCAATACTGTCACGGAGACAGAGCCGTAGGTTGTGCAGTCACTGATAAAATGTCACTAGAGATTGATATTGATAAGTAATTACTATATTTTATTT
This sequence comes from Mythimna lalbum, assembly GCA_949319445.1. Taxonomy (NCBI): domain Eukaryota; kingdom Metazoa; phylum Arthropoda; class Insecta; order Lepidoptera; family Noctuidae; genus Mythimna; species Mythimna lalbum. The sequence continues at coordinate 25,581,724 of OX439344.1, read as the reverse complement.
TATGAAAAAGAAAAAAACATAGTTCATTACGTGTTATAAAACTGACGCGCGTTTTATAACCATCATGGTTGAAAGAGAGACGAAGCTATACTACTCTGTCAAGAAAGTACCGGGAAAAGATCAATAATACACAAAATGTCTGTTATTCATCCAAATTTATTTTATCACCTTCAAAGTATGCTCCTTTAGAAACGATACACTTGCGCCAACGAATAATCCATTCATCAAAACAATTTTTAAACGCTGCTTCCTGAATTGAGTTCAGTTCTCGCCGCGAATTCTCCTTTATGTCTTCTATCGATTGAAAACGGGTGCCACGAAGTGGTAATTTGAGTTAAGGAAAAAGAAAAAAGTCAGCAGGAGCCATATCTGGTGAATATGGTGGTTGCTGGATGGTATTTGTTGAGTGTTTGGTCAAAAATTCGTTCACAATCGTGCGAAGGCGCATTGTCGTGGTGCAAAATCCAAGAATTTTCTTTCCACTAATCTGGCATTTTTCGTCGAATTTGCTCTCTTAAACGCCGCATAACGCTCAAATAATATTCTTTATTTACCGTTAGACCTTTCGGTAAGAATTCAGAGTGCACAACACCGCGCCAAAATGGAAAACAGTTGTGCCAATCTAACAACTAAAAAAAAAACAAAAATTTGAATTTGGAACCATAAACAAATCATCCATTCCCGATACTTTTTTGACTGAATGTACATGTCGCATAGCATTATCCCCGTTTCACAATGGAATTATAATGGCATTACGACTGGGAAGACCGGTGTCTGTTTTAGATAAACGAACTGTAACTGTAATTATGTTTGCCAGAAAATAAATAAAAACATAAACCTAATTTGACAACTTAATTTGATTTAGTAAAACTTATACTTATACTTAGGATTGAAAAATTGATTTTTAAATAGAAACAAACTGCGGCAAGAAATTATTTACTAAAATAGTTAAAAATAAAAAAAGTTATTCAAGTCAATACTATATTACCAATACAATACGAAAGAAGTCATTCATCATTAGTGAATCATCAAAGTAAATTCAATCGTGTAAATATAATGTATACAAGTATACCTAGTTTCTTCACAGTGACATATAATAATATCAATTCTAACATAAATTGATTGGGGTTTCTAGTCTAACCTTGTTCTTTGATAACGCGGGTCAACAATGAATCAGATGCATTTGGAATTGACTCAGGGTTCGCTGTCAGTCTTAGTTATTCGACACTACAATGTATGTAGGTATCTTCTCTTCCGGACATAGGTATTAATTATGTTGATAGTTACCTAAGTCAGTGTCAGTTAATGCACATGACGTGCGACGTACGTAATGCCTACGCATGTTTACATAGCGTTGTCAATGCGACGATCCCTGTGTGATGTTTTTCAGTACAGTCAGCTTTTGACATTTGTAGGTGTTGACATCAACAATGCATAGCACTACCTAGTGTTTAGCAATCAACCGATGCACTTATACATGTCTTCTAGTTAGTCATTTTTTTTTGTAGTTTAGTAGGTACTCTACTTAGATTGATGGACCCTTTAGGCAAAATCACAACTGCAAAAAAGCGCACTAAAGTTTAAATTTATTTTCAATATTCATGATGCCTAAGTCATTTTGCTGCAACAAAAAGCAGTGTTCTTATAAAAAATCACTCTTTTTCTAACTGAACAATTGAAATTCATAAATATTTAACTAAAAATTAAATAAAATAGTGGACCGAAAATATATGTGACGCCAGTGTCCTTTATATGTCAGAGTACTCTGCAAAGTAGGTCATGCAGACATGCCCAGACAACGGCCTTGTAACTGGTAATTAGTCAACTATTGCAATATTATTACAACATCGCTGATATGCATATGAATGAAATCCACAACAAGATGGATGAAAGTAGAATTTAAAAGTTATATTTAATTTCTATTTCAATATTGTCGATTAAATCATAAAATCATAGTCCATTACTTGTGTACTTCAAGGTTCTATATTGGGTCCTTAATTATTTCTCATATACATATTTATAAACAATTTAAAGAATGTTGGTCTTAATAGAAAGAAAGAAAAGTATTTATTTTGGCGCACAAAACATGAAATGTAGAAATATAATTGTAATAGGTATGTTATGATACTAGTTATTTTATTTTGGTAATAAAATAGACGTACCTAATCGTTAAAAACATCACAAAATGATAAAAGTATCGAGTCAGCCTTCTCGGCAGGCTTCGCTGACGTAGTCAATACTACAATAAAATTCTCATAATGTTATAAATAAACATTTTACAAAAGCTGTTCTATAACTAAAACGACACGACAATCTTTAGAAAACACAAAAATACATTTTTCTTAAAAATTATATTTTTATATTTTCCCTCTTAATTGTGGGGACAATTCGCTTTTGTAATGATTAAATTGTTCGTATTGTTCTGATAACTCCCTTTGTTTAGATTGCGTCACTGAAAGAAAAATTAAGGAAAATGGATGTTACCTTACTCTTTTGGAATTTTTGTGGGGTTTCTTAAGGAAATAACACACTTTTATAGCGCATAGAACATTTGACGAATCCAAATAAATCAAGTTAGTTAATATTTTTAGTAATATTTCTCTTTTAATTAAGCCAACCTTTGATTTTGCTGTAAATACAATGCACATAACTTTACGTCTTGTTTCGGGTATGGCAGACAGAATGGCGTGGGTTCAATTCTTACACATACAACAAACCTGAGTTGATAACGCGTTACGTTGCGCCTCAAAGAGTTGTTAGCAAAATCACTTTGGAAACTGAATTGATTTTAGTCTGTCCGACAAGTTTGCCACTCCCTCTCATTCCACCCAGAGCGAGGGGAAGTTATTTGATGATATCCTTACCTCAAAACAAAGATACAAAAAACTTTCGTTCCATTGTTCAGCTTCAGCTTGCTACCTACTGAACACCTAGTAGAGTACCTACTAAAAGATGCATGCCTGTAGCTGCAGTTCTAAAAAAATATCTTATCGATTTTATGGGTATTTTAGGTACCAATTCTTAAATCCGCAAGCCCGTCGGTTTTGTTGTTGCGTGAAATATATATTCTAATGGATTTCGATAGTGTCCGACCGAATTTTCGGTTACTTAAGACCGAAACCGAGACTGCATTCAGGAGCTTTCGCGCTGTGCTCGGCGCGTTAAATTCCATCCAAGCAAGTAAGCGACAAACACATTTATGCCGCGTCCACGTGCCTAATCATGTCTTTACTAATTTTATAGGTTGATTTAAGTCTCTCGCTAAAGCTGTACCTAAACAAACATTAGTTAGGTACTTGGTTCTTACATTAGTTTTTGAGGGTAATATTATGAGAGTTTCAAATTCAAGTAGTTATTCAAGTACCAAGTACAGTTAGATACTTACCTACGACCTTAATTGTTTTTTTTTTAAATAAAATTAACCAACTTATACTTAAATGAGTAGGTATCCGTATAATAAAATTAATATTTCATTTATTCTATTTATCGATTTTTATAACCTTATTACCTATACCCAAACTAAAATCGAGTGCAATAATATTCATGATAGTCAACAAATATAAATATGTACTTAAAAGTGAATGCTCAAAAAAACCCAGCTCCGGCAGAAATGAGATGTATCTCAAATTATCAGTAGTAATAAGTAATACCTACAACAATAACTAGCTGCCTTCCGGCCTCATCATCAACAGCGCATCAGTTCGATGGTACTACCACGGTAATGGTATTATTACCGTGCTACTACTTTCAACATAATTATTTAGAACCCTTTGTTATTTGCATTGTTATAGTTGCTTAACTATCTTCATTGTGATATCTATGTGAGTGCGAACTTCCGGTGGTCACTTCTGGTCTTCTGGATCAGTTCCACTTCGTCAAATGATACTTTTTGACTGTAGTTGCTTGAGTTATCGGTGAAAATTAAAGCAGTATAACAAAAGTATAGTAATCAAAAATAACTTATGAACAATTAATTCATGAATCCCCAAGCGACCACCGGTGGCCGCGCATCTATTGTCTTACTATTGTGTCTCTAATTGACGATAACTGAAGGGTTAAGCTATTTGTTAATATATAGACGCCCGATTAATAACACTATTTTTATAAGATTGTAAGTAAGGATGACGATCAAAACCGATTAATATTTTATTACTTATTAATTTCGATAATTTGAGATAAATTTATTTTTCACCGGAGCTGGTTTTTTCTTTGGAGCCAGAGCATAATAACGGTGTCTTTATTTTCCCCTCAAAACATAATCCTTGTAAGGAAGTTTCGGTTTCTTTCGACTGTTTTCTTGAGATTGTTGCCGAAATTCGGTTTCGGTCTTAAAAACCAGTTTCGATCGGACACTAGTTTTCGAGCAATATAAATAAATATAGAAAAAAATAGTGGCATTACAGATTTTTATCCAGTCATTCAAGTGTATGACAGCGTTCAGACGGGGAAATGAAAGAAGAAAAAAGATAGTGTCAACTGCAAGTAACAAGGGGGGACAAGGGCTGGACGGTCATGATGAGTGACAGGCCTCACGAACAGCGAGGCGATATTACGTAGGTACTAAAGTTGGCCAACCAAGACACAGAATTATTATAACTTTCTGTACTTAAATAATTTTATAGTCTAATTCCAAAATTATTATTTTATACTGTTTTTTATCGACTCGGAACAGAGAAGTCGAAAGAGATTGCTACTCAGCAGCAGAAATAGGTATGGTAATACTTCTACTGACTAATTACTTACACAACATTAATGAAAGCTTTTTTTAACAATAAAGTTATTGTTAAAGAAAAGCTTTCATAACATTGTTATAGTACCTTTTCCTGATGTAATAACTCCAGGGGGAAAATAATGTATGAATAGCATAGAAAACGTAATTAAAAAAATTCTAAAGAAAACCAAGAAGCAAGGATTTAAAAAGAGTCGGCATTATTTTCCCTACAATTGTTAAAGAAAAGTTTGTTTCAAAAGGTTTTAATGTAGGTACCATAAAGGTGCTGTGGCTGGATACTAGATTCAGGGTTGGGGAATTCCACGTGACTCAAACATTCAAGAACGTAAACAGAAAATTGTAATTGTGGTTGTTAATTGTTTGCTCCCCTTTTATTTGTATAAGAAAAGTGTACAATGTTTTCTTGTGAAGGTTGTATACTGCTAACTGTTTTATTGTTGCACGTCTGGGAACGGATAATAGTTCAAGTTCATTTTAATTGTTGCAGGAAAATATGTTTTGAAAGATTTTTTGTTTCATAGGCTTCGTTTCCTTCACTCAATAAAACCAAGGAGCAAGGTATTTATAAGTTTCGGCATTATTTTCCCTACAATTGTTAAAAAGAAAAGTTTGTTTCAAAAGGTTTTAATGTACCATAAAGGTCTAGGTTTGCCTGTATACGAGTACTATTGTCAGGGTCGGGGAATTCCACCTGACTGGAACTTTCAAGAACGTAAACAGTAAATTGTGGTTGTTAATTGTTTGGTCCCCTTTTATTTGTATAAGAACTTTTCTTATACATTTGTGTTTTCTTTTGAAGGTTGTGTACGCTGCTAACTTTTTATTATTGCACGTCTGGGAACGGGTAATAGCTCCAGTTCAATTTAATTGTAGTAGTAAATATGTTTCAAAGATTTTTTTGTTTCATAGGCTTTGTTTCCTTCACTCAATATTCATGTATAGGTACCGGCACAAATCTTGAGTGCTGACCTTCACTTGCGCAGTAGTCAAATAAACGGCCTATTTAGTGGTATGAAGTGAGACGCGGGGGCGAGGAGTGTCAGTGATTGGCTCGCCGCCCCATCGGGTCTTAGACGTCATTGATTCGTTCCCTGCGCTTGCTGCATGTATCTAACAACGACGACGATTGGCTTGGAAATGTATGGAGTGCGCTAAGCGATTCCCACTGACGCCGAGCGTTCAAGATGCGTGCCGGTACCCATAAGCATTGAGTGGGAATTTCGAAATAATTACAAACAGTCAAAGCACTTAATGCTTGTGAGTAAACTAGAGTTGAGACAGCCAAGCTACGAGTCCGTATCCGCGTCCGCGTCGGCCGTATTAATCATCACTATCAGGATATGTTCTTGGTAATGGTAATGCTCCTATTATTCACTGTCATTCTATATCTATGAACAGGCACTAATGCTGAAAGTAACTTGCAATTAATTATTTGAAATGAAAACAGTTTAACTTTGCAGTAATTTGTATTACTAAAATATATATTTTTTTAGAAATTCTCTACAAATAATTTGTTTTTTTTTTCAACCTTTGCTGTGACGTACCCCCGACAACAATTGGTGGATGCCATCAAATAAAAAGTTTACTGAATGTGTGTGTTGTGTTTTTTAAATATTTTGTAACCCTTTGCCTTATTTAGAAATTGTTGATTTGTTAAATAATGTTAGCTGCAGTGTCTCAGGACCTTGGATGGCAGGAGAGGGGGCGAGCGCGCGAGGGAGGGGGGCAGGGTCGCGGATGACGCGCGCCCTACTGGCACACTGACACACTTACCCAGTGACAGTGGTACTGCTTTTGGTCTGACGAGGTCGATGCGTCCTACCTACGTGTAATCTTATGTATATGTACACAGATAAACTTAGCTCATAGTAAACGTAGTCCCGATTCAAGCGAACGAAACGCAGCGCTATGTCTTACCTAAACGGGTATGGCTCGAATATTTTTGTCAGACAAACGTAACATGACCCAGAACACGTTCCTTTAGCTGTAGATGGTGCAGTGATTTAAGATTTGACGACGAATAACATCACAAAAAAAATATGAAAATAAACTATTCTAGAATTCTATTCTATTCATGAATATATAGATAGAAAAGTAATAGACACAGAACCATTTAATATTTCAAGATTCAAATAACAGTCTGAGAGAATATTTATCTTGGTATAATTTAAAAAAAGAATAAAAAATAATGCAAAGGTAGGTACTGAAGAGTAGTGTATACGATAACTAAACACACTAGGTACCTACGTGTGTAATTGTTATTCTGTAAAATTAAAGACCTTGTAAAATTGCGTTTTTGTACACAACCTTGAGAGTATAACTACATTCATATCTGTTATTAAACGTTAATTCAATTCACCAACAAAAATAAATCTCAATTTCTATTAATTGACGAAACATTTCTGTGTCAAGGTTCTGTGTATTGCACAGAGTTGAAAGGTAAAATCTACATAGTTACTCTAACCTTGCTGAATATGTATTTAGCAATTAATTTTAAATAAATAAATCGTTAGTCAAGAATCTTCATTGGAAATATAGTGATGCATTACTGAAAACAGTAACTGGGAATTTGTATTAGGTATGTATATTAATTTTTAAAAACATGTTCCACAAATACAGGTCTTCTATAAAACTATTTTAAACATAGTTTAGCTATTCAGAGTACCTACCACGAGGGAGCTGCGATATATTCCCTTTTTTTAATGACAAATTCATGATTTTTTTTTGTGTTCGGTTTCTCTAGTTTCATATATGAAAAAAGTAGATTCTTACGTACTTTTTTCACAACCGACAAATAATTTACCTTTGCAAAACATTTTTAGTAAATTCGGAATGAAATAAGTTAAAACAGTAAATAGATAAAAGCAGGAAATTTTCCATGTAATTTTCCCGTAAACGCTCTACGCCGAAGGACCTCGTATTATGAGAAGTTTCACTCAGGTTATTCATTTTTGTAATCCCTCGGTAACAAGTAATGTTACCAAAAATGGGACAGGAAGAATAAATCCGGGCTTAGAATGAGTACGGGAAATAGAATAATAATTGAAAGCAACACCAATGCGTTAGCATTATCAACCCCTAAAATAAAATACCACACAATTGTAAAACCTACATTCATCTTACTTCACATCTATTCATTTATGAAGACAGGTCATGGTTTTTGGAGTTTCGTTGATAAGGCTTTATATGAAGTGTTTAAATTCCCACACTTTGTTATTAAGTATATCGATAGCTTACGTAGCATGTTTTTCACGACTTGTGATTTGGCAAGCTGCAGATACAACCCGAACACTCTGCAGATAAGAAGACTATGTTACGTAATCAATTTTATCAATTTGTTAAGAGAATGACACCAAAATTAGGGAACCCGGGTAAACAATCTACTCGTAATTTGTCAATTAAGTGGGTGATGATCATAACGTAGTTCCGACGGATTGTACATGGAACAGTGGTCCCAGGAGAAGAGCTTATTAGGCTCCTGATTGGCCATGACACGAAGCAACGGAAAACTAGAGGAAAAATACGGATTTCACAAGGTCTAGTACAATTTGAGAGCAGGAGATTTAGTTATTCAGTCCATTTACCATAATACATTGCGTGTTCAACTTTTTCTAAAATTACTTTCATAAAGATGAAGTAAATATATATGTAGAAAATAGAAGAAATAACCTCAAACCTTGTCTTTATCTAAATTTTATTACAGTGCTGTAAAGGAAATGAATAAAATTATGTCAACTGCTTCTCTGAGCGGTAAATTGTAAGCGTTTTATTCCGATACTCATAAAATGGGTCAACGAAATTGTAAGATCTAGAGCTATCTCGCAGAGAATCTATATATATAAAAATGAAACCCGTTTTCCGTTGTCACGACATGGCCTGAAAACGGCTTGACCGATTTGGCTGATTTTTTTTTGTTGTGATTGTTATTGTCAGGATAAGGTTCTTATGGAAAAAAAATAAAATTAGGGTAGTGTAGGGTAGATTAGAGTAGGGTAGATTAGGGTAGAGTAGGGTAGAGTAGAGTAGGGTAGAGTAGGGTAGAGTAGGGTAGGGTAGAGTAGGGTAGATTAGGGTAGAGTTGGGTATAGTAGAGTGGAGTAGGGAAGAGCGGGAGCGAAGCCGCGCGGGCAAAAGCTAGTTATTAATAAATATAGGTCAACAGTTCAGTCACAATCTTCATCGAGCCTCTGCCGTCTCATACCGTAACGCAACATCTCGTCTACATCCAAAAAAAAATTTTTTTCATGCTTAAACACTATCAGGTGCTGAAAGACCTGAATGGTTAGCATAATTATGTAATAACTTTTCTTGGACGTAGTCCCAAATATTATGACTGCCAGTTACTCGTGCATATCAATCGATTTTGTTGTTTAATAATTCTCAACGTTAACCTACTGTGATACAGTAACCCATTGTCATTAGTATCCTGCCTGAACTTTCGGATATGACGACAGCAGTAGGTGTAGTTTTAGAATATGTATTAGGATTGAATCCTTAGCTAATTTGGTCATCCTTGACACAGTTTCTGCAATACAGTAATATAATTTTCTTTAGAAGATTTTATATTGCACATATTACATATTGCATTGTTGAGACATTTTTTTTTAATAACGATTTCCTAGGTCATGCAAATAAACGAACTAGTAATACAGTTTTTAATTCTTTATTATATACCTAATACATAATTAAAAACCCAGAGGAATATTCGCAGATGCGCAGGTGAAGTAATTGCGGACTACGAACGCTAACTGTAGTTACCGTACCGTACTGCTCAGTAATGCGGGAAACCCTTATATCCCTATACCTCTCACTTTTGCTTTCAAATTAGTATATTTAAGAAATTACCTACCTACTTAATTACATTATAACCATTTCTGAAGGGAAAATTTACTGGAAAAGCCCGTGAGATACCGTATGAGTTTTGCCAATTTTCCGTATGTTTATTCAATTCGCTTGACAACACTCTGTATACTCGAATATTATTTTTGTCAGCATTTCGTCCGTATTTCAACGAGAACCCTACGAAGGAGGTTAGTACGTCACTATTCTAATCTAACTAGACTTCCTGCGCATTTTAGTACTAGGCGACTGTGCCAAGGATTTTCTTGTTGTTCTATGACTACCCGTGAAACAAATAATTCAATAGTATCAATCGATCTTAACTATTTAATTTTACTATTGTTTTAAAGTTGACCTTTCTATGTAAGGCTGCATTGTTTTTGTCATTGTTTTAGAAAAAAGGAACTATCTGGCCTTGTCATTGCGAGTAGCTGAGCCGGAAAAAAGATGATTTTAATTAAATATAATTGCTGATTGATAATGATCGCATCAGATAGGTAATGTGTAAAAATAAAATTATTGCGCGAAAAAAGTTATAAGCATATTGTTTAATAGACAAAGACATGCCTACACATGTCTGTTGACATTGACTGGTCTCACGGCAATTCATAAATCAATAGGTCAAATAACTTGGAATTTGTATTTCATTTCTTTGACTTCAATAAATATTAATTTTCAACAGGTTGTCAGTATAACGAAAATTAAAGAATAGAAAATATTAAAATATGGAAACAACAGTAAAGTTGATAACAGTCATGTTACTATTTACAGTTTTCCTGTATGAGAACAGGATAATATTAAAGTAGGTCACACTAAGCTTAGGGAATAAATTTTATTAGTTTTTCTGCGGAACGAATGATTTAACAATGTTTATAGCCTAAGAAATTGTTCCTAACAAAACGGTAAGTTATAATTATTTATAGATATTAAATGACCTTCATTACTACAATTATTAGGAGAATTGAATGAGCACAACGCAGGCTTTATAATAAGCGAGTAGCATCAGGTAGGTGAGGGACAAATTTATTTCAAATTACACACAGAAACCGGGTTGTGCCAAAAAGCGCAGTTATAATAGAGGTATTTCATTATACCATCAGTATAGCAACGTCTGGGGTCTACGTGAATATGGGCCAAGTTTACACGAAAGTGGGTCAGGGGGATTTAAACAACTGGGAGTTAACGATCGTTCCTGAACGGATATTTCTGTACTCAACGTTACGAAATTGTTGAGCGTCTCATGTAAGTACGAGATCTTTTAAATTGATGTGTTTTTCTTAGCCAGACATTTTTTTCGTCTTCATATAAATTTTCTTAGTCTACTCTAATTCTACTGCATTAAGTTATTATTATTATCTATGTGAAATTATTTTCCTTTCGTCCAGCTTCTATAACGTTCATAAAGCTAGGTATATAAATTAGTTAATTACGCTTCAGATGAACACACCGGACGGGTCATGATCATTTTCAGAAGTAGGTCAGAGGGAATCGCATTCATGCCTCCCCTCACATGGCGAGGGTGGGGCTGGGAGCCCCGAGCGGCGTCACACGTCGGCTACGGTCTTAGCCCTGCCCTTGCTCAGTCATCTATCCAGCCAAGGCTTTTAAATAGACTGGACAAATCTCATTGACTAGACTGTATTTCAAAATACTTTATGTAGCACACTCGTAATATAGTTTTCTCGTAATATGGTTTATGGTATTGTTTGAGATGATGCCGAATAGAGATGTGGTAGGTATGTTTGAAGAAAATAATGCTGTATCTACTTAACATACACCTAAATAAATTTAAAGTTGGAGGATTATGATGGTTTTTATCATATGTTATAATAATTCTCGTAATAGATTTAACACGATCTATTTTTTTTTAATATATATTATTGATAGGCTCGCGTTTGACCACCATCTCACCTGATGGTAAGCGATGATGTAGTCGACGATGGAGCACGCTTGCCTAGAAGTAACCTATTCACTCTTGACTTAAAGACCCTCAAGTTGTAGCTATCAGGAAATACAGACTCCGGCAAGGAATTCCACTCCTTGGCAGTACGCACAATAAATGTGTTCCCAAAACGCTTTGTGCGTATGAGTGGGATTTCAACCATGTACCGGTGACGCAACGCCGTACGTCTTGTGGTCCGATGATGGAACGGACTTGGCGGAATTAGATTGTGCAATTCCAGTGCACACTCCCCGAAATGTAAACGATAGAAAACCGACAGACTAGCAACTTGGCGGCGATGCTCAAGGCTTTGGAGTTTCGACTCCACAAGTGCATATCTATTGTTTTGTGCATAATTTTTTTACATAAGGAATAGACTTTTGGATTTCAATCTAAACAAATCAATCAATACTACATATATAGTAGTTACTGCACATACAGTGTAATCAGTGTAGGTATCTTTGAATGGATGTATCGAGTATTAGCAAAAGAATGTATGAACTCTTATGTGGATTGTTCGGTATGTTTAAACAACATAGATAGTGTAGCTAGCGCACGGCCAATATTATACAGTCGCGTTACCCTTGACGTAACCGTGAATACGTTGCCTGCACCAGCACACTCGCATTGCATACGCATAATCGTGTTTCCACCACTTAATAGTGCATTCATGTACACTGTTTATATCATTTAAACATCCATATATCGCCGCAAGTAGGTCAAGTTTATAAAAACCAGGACAGAGGATAACAGAAATGCAGTGGACAGTATAATGTAGGTCACACAACACTAGGTATATGTACAGACATAAACACGTGGATATGTTTAATGTCATTCCTGTTACGAGCACAGTTATTTCTGAGGTAAATAAGCTCTAATATTTAAAGTAGATATGGGGTGACTGTTCTGAAATACAAAGCGCACATTACATTATGTTATGTACATACATCAATAAAATTATACTTATGATGATTTCTCACGTGTGCAGGTACTGGATTTTGAATTGAATTTGCGACAACGCTTATTAAAACTACATTTGCGATTTAATGATAGTCTAGTTACTCGTTAGTCGTGACAAACTGCATGATGCATGCGACAAAGTATCAATGCGTGCCCTTTCTAGTATAGCATTAAATTAGTCACGGTTATTAGGCAGGAAGATGTAAAATATACAGAGGCTAGATATTTTATAATAACACATCTAAAATCTGTGGAGCGTGGTAGCATCCAAGGATGATGATGGGCCTCCACTGCAGATTGCCATAAAGGATGGCCGCGCTATTTGTAATGTGAGTAATTAGATATCTCGCTTGACATTCGGATTGTATGGTGTTATTACTGAGGTAGTAAGTAACTACATATTTACTGTCCGTTCACCTGAAACATTATCTCTTTGTTGTATCTTCAGGCCTTGGTCGCGGGGAAATGTCACTGCCTATACTTAGATGCGCCTGCGCTTCTCTAACCACACCGCATAACATTGTATGTATTACTTTATTTGTATTGTTTAACGCATCGTACCTTTACCATAATTACACCACAATTTCTTCGACAAAATTGCAGTTAAGTAACCCCTGTGTGCATTTTGTTTGTGATTATAAAATGACATTGTATTTTCTCTTTTTTGCTTTATAGGTGGGTTTAGTTTGCAAATGTAATACTATAAGCAACCGATAATATTTTAGGTGCTTCGGGTCCAGTATGAAAAATGCCTACTGTGCGTATACTGTGACCGGTTAATTGTAACCATTGAAAGTTTTCAATAATACTTCTGAAACTGTTCTCTCGAAAGTTTGATCGAATTTCATCATCATCATATCAGCCGAAAGACGTCCACTGTTGGAAATAGGATCTGATATTTCAAATAAATCTAAACCAAATTCGATCGATTCAATTTCCGGTGTATGTTTTGTTTTGACACTACGTATAAAATTATAATGAGGGGCGAAGTCCAATAAGTAATCAAACAAAATTTACGTTCGTAGGTACTTACGTTATTCACAGGAAAACAGCATCAGATAGAAAAAAAAAATTGCAACCCCTTAAACTGCTACAATTAATTTTTGTATAACTATTTACAAATTGTTTTGAAGCGATAAAAATTCAAAATGACTTAAAACAAGCAAGTGAATATCAATCATCAACCCAGAAGTTTTATTTCATTTAATACTCAATTTAGGTATCACTTAAAAATCAGCTCCAGTGTAGTACTAGGTCTATCAAACTTGATTTTCAATAAAAATATAGATTTCTTTGTGATGATACTTGCTTCTACCAGCGGCTTCGTCCGCATGAATGTAGTTCATTCATTCTCCATACAAACTTCCTACTGTTAACCTGTACTGTGGCTCTGTTTTATTCATTTAGGGGCTGAATTTTGAAAATTCTTGTCTCAGTGCCCGCCTACATCATAAAAGGAAGCCTTGTGCTAAATTTCACGGTCCTAGTCCCAATAGTTTCGGCTGAGCGTTGATATGTCAGTCAGTCAGTTTCTTCTTTTATTTCTTTACGATACCTTATCCGAATTCGCGACGATGTGTGTAAAAGATAAGAACAGGGAAGGAGGTGACGTAATTTTAAGGCACCTCGACAAAAACAGGTTAGGTTGAAAACTAAAGCAGGAGCGAGACTTGACTGGGCTGGACGGGACTTGTAAGTAAATTACATTATGTAACGTATAGCCAGAAGAGTTTCTAATTTCACGTTAATTTTTATTATGTATAACCTAAGGTCCTATTATTTCTGTCCGCGGGATTAAATAAGGATCAACTTCTGGGTGGTTATAGAAAAAAATAACCACGAAGTCTGTACCGGTAGCTCCCGCCTTAACTTTCGTCCGTAAATACACATTGCCGGTGAACCAGCAGGTACACTATACAATTCCTAGGAATTGTATACATTACATAGGTAAAGTATGTAATGGGCAATTATATTTATAATATTTCATGCATTGCATAGACGCCACAGGTATTCTATACATTGCCTAGGTATTGCATAGAAACCTGAATTAGGTAACATATAATAGATTACTTCTGCTTGATCTTTGATTATGTACCTATGACATTTTTTACATGCAACCTGATCAAAGTCAATTTTATAAGACACAAAGATGCCAGAAAGTTTATATTTTCTCGTATATAAAATTTTACGAATAGGACAGTATCTAGAGTCTAGTAGTTATAGCTAGGTTAGGTAGTGTAGTTACACAACTTCACACAGTCATAGTTCTCGCATCTGAATATGGGATTTTCCCAAATGTACTCAACTTACGTGGAAACGATCACAACCAATTCGAGTCTCTTAGCTTTTTTATTTGGACAAAAATAACTGCCCGACGACTACGGGAACTATTTCGTCACTCTTGGGATACCCAGCCAGATTCCGCTGCTACAGTTTAACATGTCCATGGCGCTTGTCTCTATAACTATACATGAGCCCAAACAAAGCTCTACGATAATCTAACCATGAACATACGAGTATTAAGCCAAGCGTGTGTGAATATGTACATCGCCAACAATTTTGTAACACATTATGTGTAATACCACAGTTAAAAAAGAGAGAAAGAGACGGATATAATGTTTTGAAAAGATTCGCCCAGTGGCTCGATCCGAACGAGCGAGTAAGTAGGCGAAGGTCAAACGCCATTGTTGTAGTCAACGTGAATATGGTGACGTTACACCTTGAGACAAGAGATAAGCTGTAGTTGTAGCGTGAAGCTGTTGTGCTGAGCCTGCCAGTCAGCACAACGCTGCACTCGAAAACAGAACAACTTTAAAATCTCTGAAGAATCCGAAAGTTCATAAAACGCTGGTCAAGGAAACAAAGTTACTTTACGAGTCGTGTGGGATTTTACATTGACAGGTTTCTTTAGAAAAATCCATTTTTAAAACCTGTTATTGCGATTTCAACAGAAACCTTGAATAAGAAAATGTGAAGAAAATCCCTTGACCTAATTTTGAAATAATTCCTACCTACATAGTACGTTTTTATCTTGGGATTAGTTTAGGTTGGGGACATGGAAGCTGGCGTGTTTCTTCTTTTAGGATATTGTTCCAGGCAATACAAATACTTTTACAATTAGCGGCACTCAGACATTATTTTTATTTTTTACTATAATTTTATTTTCGTTGCTTTTTCCTGTTTCTTCGTCCTCGCAACTTCAACACGCGCGCGTCTGCGGGGGGTACCTCGTGGATCGTATGTCCCAAATAATTTATAGGACGTGTCATCATTATGTAGTTAGGTCCGTATCGTCGGCTCAGAAAACCAAAGCGGCGGCCACGTGACGACAAAACCTACTGATGGAGGTTAAATTCTGGGAATTTCGTATTTGTGCATACTGAAAATTACGTTGTTCATGTCTGCTTTGGTATATTACTGTGTTTTTGGGGCCATTGATCATCATTATTTAGCTCTTTTCATCTATTTTATTTCAATAGGCCTAGCATGTCTTCTCCCGTCATCTACAAAGTCGACTGTAATCTTTTCCACTTTTATTCATCGCTCATCCATTCCAATTGATGCCTTTTCTTAACTTTAGTGGCAGTTTTGTTTTTAGTCTCAGCATTGTTTTCCATCATTATTAACCCCATATATCTTATAAACAAATTAATTTAATGCTTGACGACACACGGCGTATTAGATGCTTGTCTACTAGAGCTTAGTGTAGTAGTGCAGAATATTTAGTATCAATGTTAGAAAAGTGCTACTTGCAGTAAAATAACCACAAGATTTTTTTTATTGTTGATAGTTTCGAGCTTGACCGCTATCTCACCTGACCACCACCTCACCCTCACCTCGTCCTGATCCTTATTGGCGTGAATTACGCTAGAAGACTATCTAGAACGCGCTGGTTTCTCCTTGGGCCTGGTACATACCAGTGCAAACATGGTCGGATCGGTTGTACATTCAAGGGTATCGTTCTACTTTTCTGTTCAGTAATAATTTATCAAATAACTGTTAACCTTGATAGAGAAACGACCTAGGAATAATATATTGAGAAAAGCGCATTTACCTTCGTTTCTTGGTGGAGGCAATTTATTTTAGTATTGTTTCACTGAATGGTTGTACATTCTAAGGGTGGCGTTCTACTTTTTTGTTCAGTAATAATTTATCAGATAATTGGCCTTTGTAACCTTGAAAGGAAAACAACCTATGAATAAGATATTGAGAAAAGTGCATTTACCTTATTTCTTGGTGGGGGCAATCTATTTTAGAATTCATTCATTGAACGGTTGTACATTCTAAGGGTATCGATCTGCTTTTCTGTTCAGTAATAATTTATTAAATAATTGGTAACCCTGATAGGGAAACGACTTATGAATTGATGATTGAGAAAAGCGCATTTACCTTTGTGTCTTGGTGGGGGCAATCTATTTTAGAATTCATTCACTAGTCAGGTGGAGAAAGCATACCCCCGTTACACATTCGTACGTTTCAATATTTTATTACACATACTAGGTAAATGGGCACTTATAAAAGGTCAGAAGCTAGTGCGCGGTTCTTAACTGTTGTTTGTTGAAAAGTGGTTTTCTATGGAGAAGAACCGGCAAGAAACACCATGGTTACTCTTTTAAAAAAAGTGGTTGATGTTACAATATTAATAGATATTATGTCAGAACAGCGTAAACCAGTCAATATTGTACACAAAAAAACATGTGTTTGACTTCGTGGAGTTTACAGTGTTCTCACATTTTCCAAGCCTAGTTCGGCAGTACATGTTAACTTAGGCACAATTTTTGTGTAATGTTATAATACCATAATTATGAGCAGTCAAATTGTGTAATTATATGTTTTTTTGGTTTAATAAATTATTATTATTATTTGTGTATTTATCTCAGGACCCTGAGGTCCTGGACCTTTGAGAGGCGTACAAGGGGCCGAAGCCAACTCGCAGAGGCCTTTTAGGTTGTTATAACGAGACGTGATACCAACCGACGATTATCCCTGTACGCGCTATACTAGTGCACCCAAGGACAACCCCCGGTTTGAAAAACTATTGCGATACAATATGGAAAATAAAATAATAGGCCTATGGTTTTTGGAGTCTTAAGTGGACTGGTATCATAGAACTATGTTAAGACTATGGCCCCTAACTGAACAATGTCATTAATATCCATCGATAAAAGGCAGGGGGTGACTTACACGCTCAATAAATGGGCCCCCAAAAACGGCCGCTAGCACGAAGTGACCTAGCAACAAGAGGGCAGCATATCCTGAGGCGCCTGAGGAGTGGAGAGGCATACCACGGCTATCAGGACAATCCCAGAAGTACGGTCATGATGCCTAGCCCAGCATCTTACTGGATTATGCATCCTTCTCCCGAGCTTTTTTGCTTTTGCGAATCTCCACTCAAGCCAGCCAATAAAGGCAAGAGAGAGGTGGGAGCTCTGTTCCTCGTCAGTGTTCACTACAGCCGGCCAATAAAGGCAAGCCGGAGATGAAAAACAAGAATTCTCCCAGAAGATTGGGTCCGTGGGGTCGCTAACACCCAACAGTTCGCTACAAAACTGCCCTGCGGATTGTATCCCTCTTAGTCTGGCCCCTCACCCTAGGCATGTTGTGGCAAAGTAAATTCTACCGATACAGACCTAGGGTATGTTAGAGCACGCAAGCCCCACCACGACGTTAATGTAGAGATACGGCGAGGGGGTTATTATTATTATTATGATTATTCACAAACAAAATGCTTAACTCAACTTTGAGTTAAGCTCGCCTCCACATATTTTGTTATTTAACATGGTGTACCATTAAGAATTAAAAGAATTATGCTTTCTAAGATATAAAGAGAAGGCAGACTTAGAATATCGATTTTTATTTTCAACTTATTTCTGAGGGTCTCGCGAGGATCTATTTTATAAATAGGCCGGATAAACGTAGTTGAAAATTACGTTGAATGAAAGGGCTAAAGTTGTAGAACTTCGTACCGATGAATATTATAGAAATACCTTCACATACAGCGTTATTTGTAAAACACTAGCAACTTTTCAGGACTACGTTAAGAACATCTTAAAAAACAACGTCCTATGACTTTTAAAAATTTGTCATATTTTAGTTCATCAGATTTTCATACAAAAATAATTTAAATTGAACGTTCTAAATATTACGAAGTCTATGCGAAGCAAGGGTTAGTACAATAGCGGAGGGTGGTTGAACATGAACTTGACCTATTAACGGGCAGCCCTCACTAGTCGGTCAGTTGCTTTGATGCGCTGGCGTCGCGTCATACGAGTGCTTGTAGCGAAGTTCGTTTTGTAAAAAGTCATAGAACAAAAGTTGTTGTTTATGGTGTTAGTAATACAGTCCTGTAAGGTTGTAAGTATTTTACAAATAATCTTTTGCATTTAAGTAAGAAACAATGTTTTATTTTAGGACTCCGAAAAGGAAAAAACAGAACCCTTATAGGATCACTTTGCTGTCTGTCTGTTAAGACCTTTAATTTCGGGAACGCGTGGAGTCGAGTTGAAATTAAAACCACATACTCAAGTCGGCGGTTCATTGAAGTTCGGAAAAAATCAAACTCCTGAATTAACGAAAAAAAAGGAAGATACGGTCGTTTATGTGGCAATAAATGTGTATTTCGACACTTACAAGAGAACCGAAATTCATAGGGCAAAAGAAACGCATAGGCATGAAGCAAGGTTTCACAGTACAAATAACAGAAAAAATCTGAAAACGTTTTAGTTACGTCACAAAATATTTTTTTTTTTGCGATTCGGAAAAACCTTCGTAACTCAATTCGGGAATCGAACTGATTTCATAAAAACGCACGTCCGACTCGCACTTGCCCTGTTTTTTTAGTAATAATTTCTGTTTTAATTCATGAATCCCCAAGCGACCACCGGTGGCCGCGCATCTATTGTCTTACTATTGTGTCTCTAATTGACGGTATCTGAAGGGTTAATGTTTAAGGACTAACCTAACCAATCAGTGAACTAATTATTACGTGAGTGAGCAATTACTTATCTATACCTAGTTCCTTTTTCGTCTATTTGAACATATAGACGTGGGCTGTATATCCTGTACTTATTACGATATTCCCAGTTATTTCAGGCACAGTTAGTTCACTTTTTTCGTATCCGGTGCCAGGTCAAGCCGTAAGCTTCATTGTGTAATAATTGTGTACCTAGAAGATAAAAATAAAGACTATTGATCTGCAAGAGAAGTTTGCCGAGAGGTATCTTAGAGGTGCAGTCTCACAATAATGGTCAATTTTACCTTGAATTAACACGTTGGGATTGTGCGAAGGTTATGTTCTGTTGGTACACAGATCGCACGCTTTACACATCTCTGACTTTGCTAAAGAAAGGAGAT
The DNA here is from genome assembly GCA_949319445.1 of Mythimna lalbum. Lineage (NCBI taxonomy): Eukaryota > Metazoa > Arthropoda > Insecta > Lepidoptera > Noctuidae > Mythimna > Mythimna lalbum. The sequence continues at coordinate 25,561,898 of OX439344.1, read as the reverse complement.
CTATCAAAGCGTTTAATCTAGCGCGTAATAAAACTATTTTACTTCATTCGGTCTGCGTCTGTTTTTTGATAAACCAAAACTCTGGGGTTACCAAATCTAATAATCATATCGGTACAAAAATAATAATATATTTGACTTTTATATGTTACTAGCAACCCGCCCCGGCTTCGCTCGGGTGCAATATTATAAATATAAACCTTCCTCTTGAATCACTCTATCTATTAAAAAAAACCGCATCAAAATCCGTTGCGTAGTTTTAAAGATTTAAGCGTACATAGGGATATCGGGAGACAAAAAGCGACTTTGTTTTATATTTATATATATATTTTTTACTCACTAGTAAACTTGTACTTATCTGACTTCAGTAACTATTTAGCTGTAGCTGTCAAAGAGTGCCTGAGCCATATTTTGGTAAAAAAAACGTGTCATAACATCCACTCACAAGTGTGTAAAGATACTTGAAAGGGTGGTCTCTTAACATGTACGTTCCATAACCAATGGTCCGCTCAACACCGGACCTTCATGCTCGATCTTCCCAAGCGTGATTGGAAACGGACGTTTCGGATTTTATCAGAGCAGAGGGCTGGCCGCCAACTAGTCCCGATCTTAATCCGCTGGATTATGATTTATGGTCAGTTTAAGAGAACATGGCATGCTCTTAACGCACTTGGAGCACTCTAAGTGAACTTGGAGTTCCTAAAACCACTCATAAGATTGGCAGTGAATAATTTTTCTATAGAGAAAGAGTGTAAATAAATAATAGGCCTCAACGTTTGAAGGACTGATACAATATATACACATTACAGTAATAAATGTTTAATGTAGTACCTAATGGAAAACTTTTTTCCTTGTAACAAAATATTTACGCAAGACATTTATACATCTAACATTTTGAGTAGGTTGGTAAGTACCTCAGTTTTTGGCGGCCATCAACGTAAACAACTAACATAGTACCTACATAATATGCAATATGTCTGACAGTCTGACCACACATTGTGCCTTTTACCGTCAAGCCGTCTTTTTGGAAAATAGATACGATAATCGAAGTTAAATACTCTTCAACCTTCGTTTTATTTCTAAATGTTCGAGAACGAAGTCAACAGAGCAAGCAATGGACATGATACTATGGACAGGTTCGCGGAGTAAATCATGACACTGACATCGTAGTCGCTCTCCTCGACCTAGTCTGCTGGTGAGCCATCTAAGGAGAATTATCGAGAGCAGGGCCATCGAGCTCTTAAGGGGGCATTGTTGACTGACTGTTTATTTATTTTAACATTAAGAAAAATAAATATCGATCGATATTGGTCTTTGAGACTATGGCTTAATAAGTGTTCGGATGCAATATGTGATTTTGCTGAAAGTTTAAACTGCCTTTTTAAAAAGAAGTTCAGAGAAAGATATCAACAATATTCTACGGAGATTCTGATGCAATTACGCCAGGAAAAGGGAACAAATTGGCGATTATAACCCTGAATTATTTTTGTGATCACCGCTTGGCAGTATACTATTACAGACTTCAAGTTTTATCATAGCGTGTCAATGCGTTAAGTTAGATACCGCTGATGTCATCATTAATATCTCTATAGCACGCAATGACATCAAGTAGCTGAGTAATGCACCCAAGTACTGGCGAGCAAAGGCATACAATTATTTATAAAGTTTCAAAACTTTGAAGACCATTTTACAAAAAAATATTTTAAATACTCGAAAACTACGAGTATTGCTCGTTGCGACACTGAATCGAATTAATTACCTCGCAACCGGGCGTAGTATTAAAAAACGGTTTGCGCAAGAGTCGATCCGCACCTTGACACAGATAGCACTCAAACTGTCGTTTTGAATACACAAAAACCGGACGCTGCCTCACTATTTTAAAGTTACTTGTGCACAGTCAGGCTCGCATAATATTACACTCATGCACTTGTCATAAGCCTAGGTAGAAAGTAATTTCATAACTAAATATTAAAACAGACTGCGTTGCTCAACTCAGAATTTACAAATCAAGACTTGAATTCGTCGACTAAATTACTAAATATATCTATAGTTTAAGTTCATTCATTTTTAGACAGGATGCAGTGCTAATAAATACTGGTAAATAACAAACACAGGGTAAAGCAAAAACGGCAGCCCTAAAAGCAATGTTTAAAAAAATAGCTAGAAATTTGAATTGAGGTTAAGACATGCTAAGTTATTGGCAAACTCCGCGAGACAAAGAAGCTCATACAAATAAGACGGTACACGTGTCCGGAGTTGCGTAAAAAGCACTCTGTTGAAACGTGCTTATCTACCCATGGTGCCCATGTACTGGCGGGAGCGGGCGGGGAACGATGCGGCGGCGACGACGCTCTCCAAGACGTATGGCCTCCAGGTGCACACATCAAGTACTCATCATATCTTGTTGCTTTTTTATTTATGTAGATATCAAGAGTCATTTCAATAATCTGAAGGGATAGGTACATGGTTATCTATCTCTTCAGATTATTGATGCGTCTGAAACATTGAAAAAGCTTTCCACATTGAGATAATATGTTAGTTTTTATATGACCATACAATATAATCAGCGTAAAACGATAAAATCAGGTATTGTAAAATGTAATAAGGGTTCGTTATACAAAGTTATCCCTTGTGGTATATTAGTGTTGAAAAATTAACGTTTATTGGAAATGTGCCCAGTTAAGAAATTCGAGCAAAGAAAACGAAACTTTAGATTCTAAATATGTATAAGAGCGCTATCCCACTGTCGTTTTACAAGCGTTGGTGCTTCTCCAACGCCTGCGACAAAGTTGCGCAAGCCGCGACGTTAACGTCGTGTCTATGCAACGATGGCGCTGCGCAGACGTTGTAGAAGCACTGACGCTCGCACAACGCCAGTGGGGTATAGGTCTAAAGCATGTTTCCACGCCTTACTTATTGAATGATATGTGTTGCAGTTTCAATCAAATGAGACTTGTTCAATTAACCAACCACTCAAGTAATAAAAAAGATCGGTTTGTCTGTCCATTTGCCTTGCAAATCTTTTGTCAATTGATTCATTGATTGAGACTTGGCATCGTGTATATGACGTGTCTGCTTATTAATTTAAACTTTTAAAATAAATAACTGCGGAGACCCCAGGATTAATACAATGATTTTTATATATCTATCTATATATATAAAAATCAATGTTACTTTTCGTTGTTATTTTATAACACAATAACGGATACGTGAGCCACCTATCCAAACCAAATGTTTAGGTTTTGTTCGGACCACGGTTCGGACTATTTAGTAGATGGTTTATGTGAAGTTTGGTAGGGTAGAGTAGGATAGGGTAGGGTAGAGTAGAGTGGAGTAGGGAAGAGCGGGAGCGAAACCGCGCGGGCAAAAGCTAGTCTATTATATTAGAGAATGACCACTTTATTCTGGAAAGAAATTCTGTCGTACTAACCAATTTCAATGAAATCTTTATCAATTTTGTTGTATTTAGAAAGTCGTCCCTAATTCTAGCCGAAACAAGCGTAGCCCAAGTAATGCAATCACTAAAAATTCTATCCATAAAACTTAGCATGCATGAAACCATATATTCGGGCACCCCACATATAACATTACACATAAGTTCTGCCCCAAAGGATGTGGCAGGGTTTTTTAGATCTTATATAATAGGGTGCGTGGCTATTGTTATTAACTGTGCTGTGTGCAATTATATACTACTTCGAGCTGCTACTGAGAAATTCCTGATGGAGAACTCAAGATCACTTTGTCCTGACCAGGCAAAAAGTCCAGGGCCGTATTGAGTTGTGGGATGGTTCGAAATATTTAGGGTTGCTAGACACTTAAACGGGCACAGTTATTAATTTTCGTCATTAATCGGCACAGCCGAGCAAAATCGGTAGAATCTGTGGATATGAATGTTAAGGGAATGTTAGGGGGGGAGGTTAGGGGAAATGTTAGGGGAATGCCGTTCGGCTTGCCAAGTGGGATTAACAAGCCGAATAATGCCAAACGTAATGTAGTAATTGCTTCTGTTCCGCTTTTTTGTTCCAAAAATACTGCATAATTGAATGATGTCGATCTGAATGAACTACCCGATTAGCACAAGCCGCAGTGATGTTAAGAACAACGACTGCAGTACTTGGTTCGCTTGGTTCTGTCCGAAGGCAAATACTGTCGAACCGACTATGCGTATTGTGTACAATTAAGCAGCAAATGAAAGAACACAGGTAGGTTTTAGTCAGTAAAAGTTGGGCACTTTCACTCCGCCCAGAGCACGATAAGTTATTTGACGATTTCCCACAAAAAAAGAGTTTATGCTCAGCAGTGGTTATTGCAACATCAAATTAATCAATCTGAATCGCTAAGCACTGTCTTTGTCCTCTTCGCGTAAACCGAACTAAGAGTGGTGGGTAGGATGTAACTCGGCTTTTATGTAGTATTTCAAGAACAGTGAAAGCTATCTATCTATATATAAATATATCTCAGCTCTCTCATATCTTAACCGTTTAAATGCCTAACGAAGAAAGTTTGTACCTTTAGTTCAGGAAGGTAGGATTTTGTTTATGACTTACATTACACGTGATGTCACATAGCAATTAAATTTTAATAATATACAGCAAAAACATTTCAAAGGTGTTCCTATTTGCTCGTTAAAATATTATTTTGTCAAAGAGCTTACCACTAAAGCTGCTTTTACAATCTACACAGTTTAATAGGAGACAAGAAACTCCTTTTTATCAGGAGTAACGAGTAGGAAAACACGTGTCAATAAAATAAAAAGTCTCAGATGACTCAGCGATGTAGGTACATGCTTTCCACGTGTAAACTATTGAAGGGTTAAGTGGACAAAGGTGTTATCTAACAAAACCAAAAAATTCGGCTCTGCATGAACATGGGTTTTAACTGATGGTAAATCGATTCATGGATTTATAACACCCCAATTCTAATAAGTTACATAGTTACAGATGCTAGCAAAGGTTTTAACTGTCAATCAAGTATATAGTTCTGATTTGAAATGTGCTAACAGGGAAATATTACCAGAGAATCGTAGTTAACACCTTTTTAAATAGTAGTTGACACCTTTGTCCACTTACCCTTTAAATTTTTTGCCAGATTCTACACACTCAAAATATTGTCACTGTGACCAATGCATGTACTTTCCAGTCAATACGATGGTCGAATGCAACAAATAATAAAATACTTCTAGTGAAAGCAAAAAAAATTGGGCGTAGGGTCTTTCAAGATTCAATTGAAAATGACCGACATCCCGCACTTAATGTCGTTAGACGTAGCTGGCGTAAGAGGATGGTCCATTTCACGCCAACTAAACGGATTACCGACACTTAGTGACGAAGTAAATCTATACTCTGAAAGGAGATTTGTGCTCTGCCCGCCTATTGATATGGTTCAAGTAACGTAAAAGTAGAACCAATTTAAAGCTACAGTCGTATTCATTGACTACAACTGTAGCTGCTGCTGTTTTAAAAGTATTTTTCAATACACTCCTTTGAAAACTGGCTCTTATCGCACTACAATTAGATTCAACATGCCATGTGTATCACCCTCGTGTTTTTTTATTTATTTAATACAACGAGGGTTTTAAGTATCCTGATTTCTCAGGTAACAATAAACAACAATAGTTTTTTCAATGTCATATTTTAAAGGCGCCTATTTTTAAGATCATATCTAATGAAAATTTAAAATGTGTTTGTGAATAGACTAACATCGATAAACAGGAATATTTTAACAATAATTTGCTTTTACCTACAAATTAACATTTATCTGTCTATTTTTAATATTAGGAACCGTTATACGCTTTCATACCATTGCTTCTCCTTACAACTGCAAAGATTAAGCTCAGAAAAAAAATTAAATTAAATCTTAACTTATTAATTTTGCGATATTTGTGAAAAAAATATTGTATGGCAACTTTGGAGAATGTCTTTCATTGGAAAATTAACCAAAATGTGTCGTCTTTTATAAACAAAATACTTTTTCGTAAGTGTATTGACAAACGTCGTTTGATACACGTGGAACTTTGTCACTGCAGTATTCGGCTCCACAACACTTTCGAATTTCGCCTCGGTTGCAATGATAAAGTTTCTCCACATGTATCGATATATATGAGAATCTTTATCATATTTCTCAGTTTAGGCTTAGAGAAAACAGTTTTCCGGATGGGATGTTCCTTGATAATGGAACGGATAAACTTGTCAGTGATTTACTACTTTTAATTACTTAGATATTGGTTCATCAGTAATTGTCACACCCAGTCTTGCCCTCGCTGCTTTACCGGGTGTAGTAATTTTGTTACTTTACAACAGTTCTCAATAAATCAGCGAGCTCGGTTTTCGTCTGGTCTGTCTCTCCCAAGTTGCGCCACAACGCTGGACCTACGCCATGTCGGAAACCACGTGCCTTCGGTGCATTGAGCCGCGGGTAACCCAGTTATTTCCAACTTTGCTAACTAGAAAATGTTTATATTTTTCACTCATCCCATTCATGATAAACACAATTACGTGTTCTAGTGAAGTCCCAACAGAGGTTTTGTTAAGATGCAGTTAAGATTTTAGTGCTAGTTGCTAACTTGTTACTGTAGAAGTTGTTAACCCTTGCTATATACGTTATTCAAAGCTTTTATAGTAAAATATAAAATCAATCGTATTCTCACCCGTCTTTTATCTGTATAAACGGATCTGATAACATCGATTACAATCCATCATGTTGTCCACATCACCTATGTTTCAAAGTTGATGTTTTATTCAAGAGGTGTTGGGATGCATAATGGCTTGTGATTTCCGGATTTAACCTGCACCACGTCCTTCCTATGTTCATGAATTTTTCAAAAAGCTCGAGGTGTCAGTGCAGCTAGTGGTTGATCGATTAAATTACATTCGTTACATATTAATATAACAACAAAACCCCACATACTGATGTACCAATATATTCAAAAAAACCGACCTGACACACGAGTCAAATGCAAAAAGTTGTTTACAAGATGACTAAGCCAGAGGATATAAGAGATAAAAAAATAAAGCGTAAGCTAAAGATGCCAAGTTTTATGGCCAATATAGTTTTTTTGCCTCTCTGCGGTTTAAGGAAGATACTATATCAAAAATTTGCACAAGTGAATACTGGTGTTAACTAAGAAATAGAGCTCGAGATCTCAGAAAGATGTTTTCTATTCCTACTCTTAATGATGAGCTGCTCCGTGGTGGAACTCAGAATGGTAGAGGAAGTGAAAGTGAAGAGAATAGCGAGCAGAAGATATAGAACTTTAGTTGCTTGGATGTAATGCCAAGCATTTCCAATTGGGAAAAGCTTGGCAGTAAAGACACCTCTAGAAAGTATTTTACAGATCTGAAAACTAAGTCAAGAACTCAGGCACACAATGGTGCTGCTGGATCACCATGCCATGAAAGAACACGGGTGAGTTCTAGTCAGTGAAAGTCAGACCTCTAGCTCCACCCGGAGCGGGAAGAGTTATTTGATGATGATGGAAAATTAAATTTAAAAAATATAATCCCTCCTCTCTGGGCACGCCACGTTATGGCGGTAAGTCCCCTCTTTGAGGCGTGACTGGAAAGACCTCACGGCGTCCTTACCTTCCGCATGACGCAGGTTCTCACTGGACATGGCAAGTTCGGGAGGTTCCTGCACCGGATTCAAGCGGAAGAGACGCCTGGGTGTCGCCACTGTGCGGGACGCCCGGAGGACATGGTGGAGCACACAGTCGAAGTGTGCCCTGCTTGGGCGAAGCATCGCCGTGCCCTCGTGGGGGCGATCGGCGGCGGAGACCTCTCGCGCCGGGCCTTGGTTGAGGCTTGGTCCGGAGCGAGGAAAAGTGGCAGGCTGGGCCCAGCTGGGTCGAAGCCTACTAGGGCCAGGGTTATTCGAAAGGAAACTCGAGCCCCGGTATGAAGAGGCTAGAAGGAACGGGGTGGGTTTTTAGTCAGTAACAGTCTGACACTATCTCCCGCTCCACCCAAGAGCGGGGGTTGTCATTGGATGATTTTTACCCACCGTAAAAAAACCCTCCTCTACATTTTTCTTCCTCTTATATTTTTATATTGGTTGCAAGCAGGTGTGTGGCTTGAGGCAGAGGGGTTCAGCGTCTTCTAATCTTTTAAAGTTCTATCTGAACGCATTAATCTAGGAACACAACAGTGCCAAGGCGGAGTGTTTTGTTGACGCTTTGTGTTTCAACAACATAATCTATGGTGTTGTTGGCTCCATCAGTCAGTGCTCTTAGATTGGTTAAAATGTAAAAACAAAGCTATGGAACTCATGGTTTTATCAGTAAATACATCATCGACTCCATTTGTTGGGTACATCCTAAGTATATCAGTTTTAATACCTCTGACATGTTATGACTTTAGGGATGATGCCGAAGTGGAACTAGAACGCAGGGCGGCATTGGCGATGCGAACGAACATGCTGACATGTAGGTTCGCCAGATAGTACGGTAGCAATGAAACACACGTTCTTAAAAGCATGCGTTGCAAACCCTATAATACAACGCTTTCAGGGCGCTCATGTGGTCGCCGCGTTATTGCAGTGCTTCGAAAATGTTTGCCCGACAAACAATAATGCCATAGTCAAAAACTTTTCTCTCACTATCATACTCAAAAACAGTGTCTCTTCTTGCCAGATTACGTAGCAGTAGCAACTATCTCCTAAAAGTGATTACTGATAGATATTATGCAAGATGAAAACCTCATGGAGAAGAATCTTATCAACATTAGTCTCTGGTAGTATATTTAATAAATACTAACATAGGTATAACCTATGTTAGTATAAGTTATACCTATGTTAGTATATATGTAGCTAAAACTGCACCCCACATCCAATATGAAGCTTTTGTTTTTGTGGACTATTTTATCTGATAAATAAATAAATTATTATAATTTTGATGTCTTAATATAAAACTTCCTAAGACGTTCGTGTTTTCAACTCGAATTCAAATGTAAAACTTAGATATTCGGTTGAATATAGGTTTCTGTTAGATAGAATATTTTATGTAAAATCATTCGAGTGCAACAGTTTGTTTACGTATCTATTTTGATTTTGTTTATAACGCAATGTGTTTTCGTAGCAGGATAAATTCGCGGATATTTTGTACTCTTGTTCACCTAATTCCTTCTTTTGAATTGCTGATGGATAATTTTGTTTACAAATACATAACGATGTAGTAATTGACTACATTTTTGTACAATTTGCTGTGTTTGTTTTTATTAAAGGTATATATTTATTTAAAAGTCGGTGTCCTGCCTCAAAACAAAAACTGTCCAAGATATTTAGTGGATTAGTGACCGTTTAATATCATTTTACTTAGATTAGTATTAGCTTTTAAAGTAAGGGTTGCAGGAATCCGATGGTTGTGAGACGCACAGGATGGTTAATTGTGGCGACTCTTGGGGGAGGCATATGTCCAACAGTGGACGTCTTTCGGCTGAAATGATGATGATGATGAAGATGATAATAAAACTTCGAATATGTTATATTCTTATGTCAAACTAGTGGTTAAATATTTGCTTTTGTGGTTAAATATTTGAAAAAAGTCGTAAAACTCACATACATTTTTTTTACATTGTCTCTGTAACTCTGCATATTTCTCTCAGAGATGTCTAAATCTCTATAACCCGTTCTAATAGTACCGTAAAGAAAATACATTTCATTTTCAAAATAACTATCTTGTTTATCATGCGTGATGGTACCTATATTAAAAATTAAATTCAGTACGAGTACCTTTATCGATCGATTCGATTAATTTTTAGTTTCGTTTCTTAGAATAGAAGTAAAACAATTACTACCCGATTATAAGAGTTAAAATTGAAAGATATTAGTTACGAAGAAAATTCTTAAAACTAATATGTAATTAATAAACACACCATCACGAAGGTGCTCGTGTCATTTTATGGAGAAATAACGAAGCATTAGTAGTTTGTGAAAGGTTTTTATAGAAATCTATTGATACGGAGCAACTATCTCATATCAGACTGAAGGTACCTTATTATTCGTCTAGCTCATGAAGTTATTCATGTCGTTATTAGTAACTAAACCTTAGGACTAAAAGCTTGTCTTAATACCTATACACATCTATACCGCCTACATTTATCCATTCCCAAGGATAGACTGTTCATTATTTCTTTTCCTTCAGGCTCAGCGTGTTGTCAAGTCCACGTCTGAAGATTTTTCCTTATTATCTATCTACTTACTCTTTAATAACTCACAAAGAACCTAAGTAAACAACAGGAAGGTTTACGGTTGTTAAATACGATTAAGAAATCCAGGCAGTGTACACGAGTTTGTGATTACGAAATATCAAGGACATGGGCCCTCCATAGCTACGGGAAGCCTTATTAACTGTTACGTATATGAAGTACTACCTCCTAAAACTAGTAGTGAGAGCAACTTCTCTGAATGCGGTACTCTAATGCTAGATCATTTGGGTTTTCTGTATTTACCATTTTGCCACATTTTTTAATATTTCTTTAACGTCTTATGGTACATAGACACCTACGCTAATACCAGCCAAGCCAAAACTTCTTTTAGAGAAACAGAAAATTCATTTTGGTAAAATTTTCACTTTTGACCAAATACAAAATTAAAAGATTTTTTCCATTATTAACGAATAGTGTGAATGAACGCTAACTTGTAGTTTTCATAAAGTTTGGTCTTTAAAATGAATTATAAGAGTGTACTTCCAGCAAATATTTCGGAGAACCAGGAGAAATGAAACCAGTTCGAGTTTGTTCGGGAATACTACTCCATGCTCCAGTTGCCCTACACTAACTTTGTACCGGCTCAACATCAAAACATTTAACAATCAAAGTTTTGATGAAGTTGGCCCTGAAAATTTAATTTATAATAATACTTGATTATGAGTGGCAGACGATGCAGTAGACATTACTTTGTTGCACAAAGTATGATTTAATTGGAAGAGTGTATGTTTCAGTAAGCATTTGAACTTTGGTAAGTGGCGTAACTAAAGAGGACCATTGACAAAGGACGTATTCAGATTAAGCCTGGCGATTCAGACAAGAAATGTCAAAAAACCTAGATCATCTTTAAATGACAAGTACACCATTACAAACGGGACTTATTTGTAAAACTATCGCGAAGCAAATCTTGTAAAGGCTCTATGGCTCTTGAAGCAGTAGATATTTACGTAAACAATATTTTTCACACGTATTAAGTATACATTTCAAGTATACAATAGCAAAAAATATATAACTGAAAACAATCTAAACCTAAGTATTTTTGCTCTACCATAAACAACACTGGAATTGCTGGTTATTTATTAATTTTTGGGCATATATATTATCGTGTAAGTTACTTTAAAAACAACTTAAACCTATAGTACGAGATTCGATAGAAGAAATCTCTTTCCTTATCTGTTATTTGATTATGATATTGTAGTGGATAATGCGTTCATTAAGACATTGCGAATAGTAACCTATTCGCAATGTCTATGTCTATGCCTAGCAGAATCTGGTGCCAATGATGTTAAACAATAAAATCTGTTCTTATATTTTTGACGTCAATTATTATTTGTTATTTGGGAAAGGCCAGCATCAGCTGAAAAAAATTGCCCCAAAGAACTGAAAAACTATAGGTTGCCTCAATCTTTTGGTGCAAATAGGAGGGTCGCCTTGCATAAAGAGGTGAGTAAATGTTTATAATTTACGCTCATCTAAATTAATCTACAATAAATAATAAATAAAAAAAATATTATATCAAATGAAAGGAATTTTATTCCTAATCTAACCGTGCTAGGTTGCCAATGCAACCTAAATGGGTAGATAATGCGTTCATTAAGATATTGTGAATACCTATTCGCAATATCTTAATAAACGCATTATCTAGCATATAATATATATATATATCATAATCAAATAACAGTTGAGGGAAGAGATTTCTTCTACGTATCTTAGTTTACTATTACTTTACCAGATTCCCAGAACCATGTTTGAGGCAAAGCTATTCAATAATAAGTGAAAAACTGAAAAAAAATCTGATTACAGCTAAAATATTCATATTGCAACAATAATAACTTTTGTGAATAATAACTTTTTATAGCTTGCCTTGAACTACTTTGGAATTTAATTAAACATGAACACATTGCAGATTTGAGTGAGAACATATAAATTTTTTAGTAAGCTAAACATTTATAGATTGAAAATGGAAAGAATTAGCACATACTACTACCTAAAATAGTTACTCAAATTACAGTCTGTATCTAAGGTGTTTTGATAGCATGTTTCGGGTAAATTAGGAATTTCAGCATGAAAAGTATGTCGCAGTTGTCGGCGCCAACTGATGTATGCCAGGTCACGAGGGCTAGCGTCATCCGTATTATTTTTACTGGCCCATCAGTATGTAGCCCGCTTTGAGCGTTTATTAATTCACTTTTACGTACTACGTGGTCATTTTAAAACCCGTAATATAGCTATTACAAAATCTATGCATGAGTAGCTTTACAATTTTCCCCGACATTGCAACGCATGACCTAAATTACTCGTCAATACTATTGCATAGTTACGCGCAATAATTAGGTAGATATATATACGTACCTATAAAATCACTATCTAAAATGTGTAAATAGTTGAAAATTAAAATCTGTAGTTGGTGTTGTGGTATATCTTTATGATAAATGTACTTAAATTCAATATGTCTGTGTGTTTTACGTGTTGTTTTACGTATGTGTGTGTTGGTGTGATGTACGTTTGTGGACGATACAAACGATTGCTACTCTGACGCGTAACTGGGTCACTAGGTCACAGACGAGGTCCACTGATAGTAAAGAGCTGTTGTTTCCCAAACTACTTACCGTTTTATACAGTCATAAGAAATAAATACTGACCGTATGGACGCTGAACAGTAATAAATCCTAACCACACACATTACACTGCTCTTATAGTAACTTAATAGCTGCATCCGTTTTAGCTAAGTATGGATGTATAGTTATCGTGATTACAAGTCTTCTGACAGGTAAAGGACTTAGCTAAAGAATATAGCATTTACAAAGTAAAGGAACGCTAATAGTACAACATCATTATGTTATGGTAGAGAGAGCCTGTGTAGTTTTGAAATCAAAAGCCATCATTATCATTATAGAAACGTGATCAAAACAGGTACTTGCGAGACCTCCATAGGACAATGTAATTTATAATATAAATGAAAATGAGATAAATAAATAAATTAATTAAACAGTAGAGTAGTTAGCTCGAGCGCTGTGTACATTGAAGTGTGCGTGCTGTAAGTTATTTGTTCTATTTTAATGTTAGTCGAACGCACCAACCTTGCTCTACATTCAAGATTACAATTAAATAAAAAACAGCTAAGTGCGAGTCGCGTTTCTTGTAATAAAACTATTTTCGTGCAGTTATTAGATCATTTTTGCTTCACAATTTAAGAAAATTACTAGTAACTGGTCAATTTCAATCACAAGCTGTACCTATAGGTAGGTGGAAGTATAACTTATAGTCTGGGAACAAAACTGAAAATTTTATTTCTTCAATCGTGGAAGGTCATGTTAGAATTACTTTTTTTTATAACATACCTATATTTACGACTACTATGTCCCTTAAAGGTTTTTACAATGGATAGCCGCCCTGTATACTGCGATATTGAAAGCACCCATTAAACGCCCCTCTTCAATTAAAATCCTATACTCACCAAAAAAATTAGACTTAAAGACAAAACAACCGAGTCACAATTACATTTTTACACAAAGTACCATCACAAAAGTGGGTGAGTGATGATACCTACTCATATGTGGAGTTACCAAATAAATGCGAACAATATAAGACAAACTCATTCTATAAACTTGATATTTCGGACTGCAAATACTACAAAGATACCTTATCACTTCTACCTGTTAATAGCGGATATGAAGGCCTATTATTTGCTTATCAGGATATAATTGTCACGCTAACCACAAAAATACCGTCTTTAAAATTGGCTAATTCCGGACTCTTGACCCGAGGGATTTAGCCATTTAAAATTAAATGTTGTTTTACTAAACAAATAAGCAGTTTGCATCAGTGGAAACCGTCAGGTTCTATCACTTATGCTGTCTCCGCTATGTCGTTGAGAAATCAATAGGAAATAATTGCCACCCTTGACATGACATCCATTTTATGCGGCTTATTGAAGGTACTTCATTCCGAGATATTCTATAGACCAGCAAAATAGTTTGTCTTATATTTTACTGCATACAATTTTTGGTCACATTTTCTGCAGAAGCATTATATTCAGAGACTGAGTTACCAGCATAAGACGAGTTTTACCCATTGTAGTCACATCCCTCAGTCGAGATAAAGTAATGAGGAGAATCAGAAGAAGTGAAAGGCAGTTTAGAGGATAAAAAACCCGGAGATAATTACACCACTGACCAGATTTAGAAACTGATGAAATTATGTACGATCTTCAATACTGACAGATAAAGAGAGACATAAGAGAAGGAGGATTAAAATAAAGCTGAATCTAAAATAATATCTGTTCTTAATTCCGATTAGAAACTTTTCACAAAGAATCCAAATAATAGTGATACTGCGTCCACGACTCATGAGCAATACCTTGAAATAAATACTAAAGAATATTAGGCAACGTGATAGCCGCTCGTTGTGCAATGCACATTGTTATGCGTTCTTTTACAATACACGTCCAAGGACCTCCAAAACTTTACGGTTTCAAATACATCAAATCAAATTATATTGAATTTTAAGCCAACAAAGACTACATCTTTTTTTAACAATATTTATTTGATTTATAACTTTTTTGACCAAATATTATAGATAAAATAATTAGACTAAGTTTAAACAATGTATTAGAATGTTGATCTAGTTGTACGCATTTTGCCTAAATTACTAGGCTAATTCTTTATTCAGACGATTTTGTGTCCAATAACTTGTAGTGTTGAAAACAATTAAGTAGGCTACTAAGTGGAATCGAATAAGTAGTAAGACCTTAAATTGTTTTCATATCGGGTTGATTTTATATAAAGTTATTTTGCTTACTTGGATAAAGTAGAAATAAGAAGAAATTACAGAAGAGGTGGAAGCGCTAAAAACCAGATCTGCTTTCAAGTTATCATTATCGTGTACGTAGTACCTACGTGTTTTATTTAACCATATGCCTGGGTGTTTATGTGTAGTTATAGCAACTAAATTATCAGTGATGATATTATTAGTTACGTTTTATTGATTTGCGATATTTTATTTAACTCGTGTTTTATTTAAAGATACTTACGTTTAAAAAAAAGAGTAAGCAGTCGTTGACCAATCTATTTATCTACTGATAACATCATGCCGATAATTCCTAGATTCTCTTAAGATTACAGGCGACTAACAAATACCGAGTATAAAAATATCAATTTAGGTCTAATAAGACTAGAAATTAGGTCAGAAAACCATAGAGAATATCGTTATGTGGATTAAGAATGATTGGAATGGTCAAAAAATATTTGCAATCATTTCTTACTGTGACAAAGTTGTACTTAGTCCAGCCTGGATGAAAATGGTACGCAAACTTTGGGACTAGTACAAGAAAAACGGGTCGTGGAAAATGATGAACCTAACCCAGAAACATGCAGGTTCAACAAAAGTTATCAAAAATAGTGTGATAATCAAACCATGATCAAATACTGATGCAATGTTGATTTAGGCACAGTAGCTCAGAGATGCAGCGGGTTGTTTAAGGCTTGCGAGACAAAGGCAAAATGAGTACAACAGATGCATGCCTTTAAATGTAAGTTAATCGACACGTTCGCACTTCAAGCAATATTTGGGGCAAGTCACAGTCACGTATGCTGCCTTGCGACACTCATGTATTCTAGAAATTAACAACTGTCACCGTTTTGTCATTGGTTGAATAGACACGTTTTATGGCAAACTTCTCAGAGAGTGGGATTCCACCAGCTTTTTTTCTTCTTTTGTGTTAAATCAGCGATCAGTTTTTGATGAGCAAATTTGGTGAGTGCGCTTGTCAGTTTGAGTGCGTCCCCCATTGGGAACGTCTCTTCATCGTCTATCTAGATGATGTCCTTTCGCTTGAGACGCTTTAGGTAGCTAAGCATCGTGAGCTGTGCTCTTTAATTTTGTGTGTTCTTTAATTTGATATTTCAAGGTTACGTTTTGGATTTCCTCCTTTATCGTGAGCATTTACTTTTTTATTTAGATATTCGTGAATTTCCTGGTTGGTGAGACATTGCTAATCGTTTGGAGTATTCTGTTTTGCATTATCTGCGAGCATACGATGGTAGAGTTGCAGGCACTACCCGAGAGTTGAATGCCATACTGGCTTTATTATGGCTTTATAAATGAGTAACTTGTTGTCCATTAACAGTTTGCTGTTCCGAACCAGAAGCCAATGAAGGTGCTTGAAACGTATCTTGACTTCGTCTCTTTTTTTACGTGTTCCATGTCAGGCGCCGATCAAAGTGTCACTGTTTTGGTGTGGTAAAGTAGTTTTTTCTAGTTGAACAGGGGAGAAATTACCCTTGCGTAATGTGAGAGTAACTTGTACAAATTTTAATGCATTGCTTTAATTCGCCAGTCCTTCAACAATTGTCTGCAGGAGCTTTGTAACAGCGCTCGGATCCTTATCACTGCCTAAAATGGCAGTATCGTCAGCGCAATGTTTGCGCTGCGAATTGTGGTGTTATGTGCTGTCCGTCCACACTTTTAATTAAAAATAAATTTCAAGTAAAAATGTTTATAAAACAAGCTTTTACAACTGAATATCATAAAGTAAATGCATGATTTTAAACTGCAGAATTCCAATCCAAAAGAAAAAAAAAAAAAAAAAAAAAACAAAAGTTAGGTAGAGGAAAAAATGCTAAATGTGTAAAACATTAATAATGTAACGGGGTACCCCCAGAATCATTTAATGCATCGGCATTGTTTACTTCGTTTTTGCAGCGTTTGAGTCGATACTATAAATCTATTTGAATATGGTACTTTAGCAAGCATCACATTCTAGTTGAATTTTATTAATGATTTCTTTTCTTAGGGTTCTTGTGTATGTATAAAAATAAATCCCGATTTGCCCTGGTCACGCTATCAAGCGGGAACGGCTGGACCGATTTCGCTAATTGTTTTTTTATTCTGTTTGTTATTGTCAGGAGAAGGTTCTTACGAAAAAAAAAATGAAAGTTAGGGTAGTGTAGGGTAGAGTAAGGTAGAGTAGGGAAGAGCGGGAGCGAAGCCGCGCGGGTAAAATTTCGTTACATATAACTCTGTATTCCTTTTCTGAATCTAAAAAGTTATCGTTTTCCGACGTCAAGGATTGCCGTGGACATCATACGTCAACCGTGAAAATGCAATCAGTATGACATAGAATTGTATCTAGAAATAGGAAGTTGTCTATTGTCGCAGCAAACTAGCTTAATTCGCTATTCAGTTAACCTAGCCTTTTTACTAAACCGTGCCGTTCAACTAGTCATCCGAAAGGTATTTAGCCATTCAATCATACTGCTAGACAAATGACTTGGATTGATAACTTTTAATTATTTGCATAGCCCAAACATTTCAGAAAGGGTTTAGCAAGTCAAAAAATTAATTTTGATCGTTCACCTCTCTCAATGCTGATGGCGTGACCAAGTTACTTATTTCTATCGTAGGTTTTAAAAGAACCTAAGCTGCTCAAGTTTTTGCGTCATATGGTTACACTATTGTATAAAGACAAATCATCTACTAAATGTCATTCAGGCCGCTAGTAGATCGGCGTCGTTTAGTTATAAGGCTATGCGGTTAAAAAAGGTGATTTTGGCTAGCTGGCTGTGACATTTATTATATTCTTTACATTAAATTTAAAAAAAAATACGACCTGTATTTTGTTCTAAACATTTTGAAAATTAAGTGTCATATGCAACACTTAAGGGCATGCAACTCGACATACATTTTCATTGTTTTTCATACAACCGCTCTTACGCGATTTTGACGTTATTACACATTTTTCATTTTTTAGATATTTTGGAAAAAATATTATGTTGGCTTCTATTAAATTCAATTTAAGAAATTTATGGAAAATTTCTCTAGTAAAAACCTCTGAAATCTGCTATTTTGCATGAACTTTGACACTTCGTAATTTACTTAAAAATTAAAAAAGGCAAATAAATATAATAAAAAGCTTGCAAATTTTATCAAGATTCTAAGGGTTCATATCATACGCAGTATGCGGGTAGCCACAATGCGACTAGCCGTGCGGCTGACCGGAAGCACAATTATGCAGTAATATTCATTTCTATGCACATTGTGATACGACTACCCGCAGACCGCTCCGGTTGCTCGGAGGGCTGCGGCTCGCGGCCCCAGTGACGGCCAGCCGGACGGTTGCTATACGCACTGTGCGGCTCAGTCTGCGGCTGCCCTCCATTGAGTGACTGTGCGCACGTGGTATGTCTGGTAAAATGGAATTCGATACCGAAAAATTTATCATCAAAATCCAGAGTCGGAAAGCAATTTGGAAATTACTAGAATATTACGATAAACTATAACTTTTAAATGACTCGGTATAACCACTAATCGCAACGATTCTTCAACCGCACGCTGCCGTTGCGAATACGGCTGCGCGCGACCCGGCTGACCGCATTCGCAACCGCATCCTGCAGTCAGCTGCATGGCTAGCCGCATAATGCGTATGAACCTTAAAAACTTAATCACGTATTTCCTGGAGCAAATTTTCAGGCGTTATCTCTCTTTTTTCGCGTTGCCTTTTCATCGAACATCGCATTGGATTGCGTTAGATGAATTAACAAAGCTGGTTACACATGTAAACCATTCTCGATGTTGACGATAGTCGAGTGAAAAAGCAGCCTCTTAAAGGGGTTTGCCGCA
Organism: Mythimna lalbum; assembly: GCA_949319445.1. Lineage (NCBI taxonomy): Eukaryota > Metazoa > Arthropoda > Insecta > Lepidoptera > Noctuidae > Mythimna > Mythimna lalbum. The sequence continues at coordinate 25,543,083 of OX439344.1, read as the reverse complement.
GCGTGGGCAATTTGGCAAGCTTAAACATTAGGTTCAAATATCTTATGTACCTATAATAGGTAGCAATACCTTTCAAACCGGATCACAGCAATGCTGCTTTGCGGCGGAAAAGCCATAGTATAAGTAGTTTCTTCGACCGCGCCCTTTTACATGGAGGATATTAAAACAACCCTGTGTTGTGTCCAAGTTAATCTAATAAACTAGACTAGTTACAGGATTTTGCCAATTGTCACAAAGTCCTTCTCAGCCATTTGAAGCGGATAACCTATCATGCATGCAACAGTTTTATATTGCACGTGTCCAATTGAGTGAGGGGGATTTTGCACAAGGCGCATGCCTAAATAAACGTAACCCGTGAACTAAATTCGCACCTATATTAGGACATCCAGCGTCGCTGTAATCGGAATGATCCAAGTTTAGTGCATGTGCACTCCATTTTGTGGGTGATGGTGTATTCGTTCTATCGAGTGGATGGTACAGTCTTCAATTGACTTTGGCAGTTAATCCCGGTCTTTTTACGACTCATATAACCGTATTTTTTTTTCAGATCTTAGTTATATTTTGTTCTTAAAAGTTCAACTTTAAGCATAAGTAGGTATATATATATTATACAGTATACATGATCGTTAAATATCCAAGTAGCTCTCCGAGAACTGCAACTTCTTTTACAATTGTAATTACAATGTAAACAATAAGAGAAACTGACATATCAAGTCACTGCCGAAACTATTAGACACAAGGCTTCGTTTTGTGATTAGGTGAGAACTAATAATAGGTTTTTGGAAATAGGGAATGAAAAGGGTGAAATCCGCGGGTTTATACTTAAAATTCCGCACAAATAGCAACATAGATAAATAAAAAGGGATTGTTACTTATTTCTTTCTTTGAATAAAGAATAATGGAAAAACCATTTTTAGGGGTAGTTTTGAAACTACCCCTTTAATATGATTTAGGTGGTGTTTATACATATTTGGGAAAAAAAGAAAAAAGTACGAAATTCACGCGAACGAAGTCGCGGAATAAATATTTATAATACAAATCAAATAAAAACTTCACTTCATAAGCCGCTTACCTACTCATTTCAATAGTTTTTTTTTTCACTAATGCGGATTTATAGTTTTACAAATTATTTTACATTGCGAGTATGAACAAAGAGTGAAAAGAGTTTAACTCGTTCCCTGTATTTCAACACGCAATATATTTCTCAATTTGGGTTTTCTCTGTTTCACAAAATATTTAAATAGGTATTTGACTCGTCATTCATTACATAATACTCGTATCTCACTTTACTGAAATCGCATCCATATCCTTTACGAGGATGAATCATACACTACGCATAAAGGAATATGTGGGATGAGTGCTGATTACGAAGTGAGAGATATATATATACATATATGTATTTCTCGTTAGTTCAAGAGACATGTGTAAAGCGTCTCTCGTAGATTTTTTTGAATGCGGGTCAGCATCTATTTCTGAACAGTCAACAAGAGTGAGGTATGCAGGCAAGAAATAAAAAGCTCTACATAACGTAGTCACTCTTAAAATTTCTCTTTAGTCGAAGTGAACTGTATCAGTATACTCTTAATGCATGCTATAGGTAAAATTATTAGCCATTCAACAAATTGATAGTAAGTAAATCAGACTGTCCAGTATTCGCCGGAAGTTTCATTTAGAATCGCAAATCGTGGACGATTACAATACGTACATTGACTATTTTATCGTGCGTTATAACTTTTTAGTCATAAAACCATCTCAGACAAGCCGTGACAATAACTTGACTACACGCACACACACAACAACAGCTAAAATGTTGTTTAATGTGACTTGTCTTGATAGAAATCTCGTTTTTTTTTAACGTTCGTACTTGTTAAACTCTATGGAAGGTAGTCAAAATTTAACAATAGAGTTTGACAGCTCCCAAAATCAAATGATCAATTTAAAAACCTGGGAACTGATTAATTCATGAATCCCCAAGCGACACCCGGTGGCCGCGCATCTATTGTCTTACTATTGTGTCTCTAATTGACGGTATCTGAAGGGTTAAAAGATTAAACAGACTAGTTGATTTTTTTTTCATGACAACATTATGATAACGTGTGTCGATAAATTAAGAGTTGCCATGGTTTGGTGACAATAACAGAGGAGCGTAGTACACTTTCGATTATTGACCGTTCCCTTGAAGCTCTTCCAAACCGAGTAGTGTCAGAGTCGGGTAGTAGGTACCTACAGTACTTAATTTTTTCAACGATAAATTTTGCAATTTCTATTTTTTTTTTTTTTTGCTGAAATCTTGTAGGTACTAACATAATAAAAGTCTGATATTAACTCTATCGGAGTTGTTTTAACTTTCAACTTTTGTCAATTAGGTACTATTTTTTTTGCTGAAATCTGGTAGGTACCTACCTACATAATAAAAGTCTGATATTAACTCTATCGGAGTTGTTTTAACTTTCAGCTCTTGTTATTGTCCAAGTTCTTCGCGGACATGGTTGCAGTTAGTGAATTTGGTAGGTACCTACAACATAATTATTCGGAGTTCACTTGTCAGATTCAAACAGAACTTCATTCGCCCTACTTCCAAAAATATCCCGAACATCGCAACCACGCGTCATTATAACAGGCAATCTGTAGAATATCAAAACGTAGGTAGGTCCTATATGAATCAAGTCTGATGGTTGGCTGCTACGAGTGTGCAGTAACTGGTAAGTAAGTATATCACGTCAAGACAAGACGGTTATTTCATATGGTGTAACAGCCGGAGTGCCATGCTCGAGCTAATACAGCTCGCTGTCGAGTAAACGTGTCCTACTGACACCAAACGAAATCAAAATGCGACGCCGCGCCACCCATTGAATACAAAACCACACAGCCGTTTGATAGTGTACTTATGTACATTTAGTCACTCTGATGTAGTTTATTATACAATCAAACTATTCTCGAAACACGTTCTATGAGCCACTATTATTCAGTAAGTCTTAAACACTATTTCACACAGCCAACTCTATCGCAGGATAGCGCGAAAAAACCAATGCGGCGTTGCCACACCGTGCAGCCGAGCGTACGAGCAGGTAGACTCCACAATGCATATACATAATGTAGCTATCTAATCTATGTGCGTATTATTATACAACACTTGTCTTCTTTGAATAGCTAATGATATTCACTACGTACAGGTATTTATCTCATAGACCTCATGTCCCCAATTATTAATCTTAGTAGACTCCAATTTGAATAATAAAATGGTTAACACTGAAAACAACACTTTAAGATATTTAAAATTAATAGATTTCAATATTGAAGCCTCTATGCTGTCACTTTATTGCTCAAATCGGACTGAAAAACATGCTCGATTACTTCTTCAAGTCATTTCCATGACGTTTACTAAATAATGGAGCATCTAGTTTAGCGTAATTACAACATAGAGCATGGTGCACTTACCGCTAGTAGGGTTCACATAAGCAAGTTTTATGTCCATTTCAATAGTTTGAGTCGGTTTCAGGTCAACTGAGTTAATTTCATAGTCCACGGGGACATCAGTCACGATCTCACTCTTCGCCTGGCTCGTGGAGGCGGCTAGACTTTGTGCCACACTCATTTTTGGAGCGTCTTCGTGCATTATACACAAATTAGTGGACAGGGCGACAGAATAATGCCGCCCAGACAATTAAGTATTGCACCTACGCCGTATTAGGATATGATTTATCTCAAAAAGCACGCATAAAAAGCGATAATACGTTTTAAAAACAAAATGTAGGTCTCTAGGCCACTTCACTTACACTTTGATATTCCGACCGACATAACTCAGGTTCAATGGAGCCACCGTACTCATGACTGACATTGAACTAAGTCGGTAAAGGGCAGTGAGAAAATAACCCAATTAGAAAAAAAAAACTGTGTCATGACCTATTTAGTAAATAAATAATCCAAAATGACTTCTTTACTCCTGAAATATGTTATTTTGATTTTAGTAATTTTAAAACGTGGTATGGAATAATAAAACACAATAAATAGTTATTTTTAAATGTTTATTTCAAGGCACTTCTGCAAACTTAAAAAAAACATGTAAATGATGCAAAATGACTACGTTTGCTTATGAACATGCCGTGTTGTGTAATAAATGACCGTTTCTATTGCACAATCCTTTCACAAGGGCTCCGAATGTAGGTCAATCTTTATGAGCATGATTGCAATGTTATATCTTTATAAACAAATGTCTAGATATTTATTATGATTTAATTATATTAATTTTATTAATTATTTTAGTGTGTTTTTTATGAAATATCATTATTAGATTGTTCTGAATTATGAAAAGTGAAGTTAAATATAGGCAATTTCCGGCGCTCTGTAACGCCATCTGGATTGTATTTTGGTTTATCTTAAAGTTAGATAGTAGTTTCGGATATAATCCGTAGATGTCGTGTTCTTCGCGACGCGAACATGAGTCATGAGTACAAAATAAACAAAATAATTATTTCCTAAAAATCATAATAAGCGTGTAATTTCATCGGTTTCACGTGGTAGGTACTCATATTTTTGTACATCACAACTTAAGTAAGTTGCTAATATGGTTTAAGCAGTTTGATGACGGTTTCTACAGTAACAAAAATTCCATACTGCTGCCGTAAGGTAAAGTCCGTTTTTTGCACGGATTTCAACGAGTTCAATTTTATTGAATTTATGATGTTGCTATACTTACTCAGTTTCCTTTTCATAAGATCAGTCATTGTTTTAAGTTAAAAAGTCAAACGACTTTGGTAACTAAGCCATTTGACTTTTTAGACAGACTCTACCTAAGCCCGATGTAGTGTTAAATACAGTGCGTTTCACTTAAGAAGTTCCTTCGGCGTAATGTTGGCTCTCGTGTCTGTCTATACAAAAAAGAAGGGAAAAAAGGAAAGAGTTGCCTACTCTACCAAAATTGTTCCCTGAAATGCCAAACGAAATTGATTTTAACGGTAGTTGCAATACTTTTTGGAGAATTATGACGGGAGTGGGATTTTATTTAAAAAAAGCTGGTCTAAAAAGAAGTTCTTAATAGAGAGGTACGATACTGTGGCTTGGCGTTTTCGGTATTTGAAAGAATTGCAGGATAAACGGAATGGAGCCCTGCTTTTTATAAATAAAATCCCATTCCTCTCATGATTCTCCAAAAAGTGCTACAACTTCCATTAAAATCGATTTCGTTGCGGATTTCGGGGAACAATTTTGGTAGATGAAACGCACTGTATAGTGCGTTTCACTTAAGAAGTTCCTTTGGCGTAGTGTTGGCAATACGGAAAAACAGTGTTGCAATATTTTTAGCAATCAAATTACTTAATATTAGGGAGATTAACTTATATTTCGTTACTTTTAACAATTGCGTTTTATTGTTTTTTTAAACTATTTTTTAATAAAGTATAGGGCGCTGGGCTCCATTTCGATTGTCCTGCAATTATTTCAAATACCAAAAACGCCACGCCACAATATCGTTCCTCTCTATAACAACGTTCTTTTAGACCTGCTTTTTTTAAATAAAATCCCATTCCTCTCATAATTCTCCAAAAAGTGCTCAAGTCAACTACCGTTAAAATCGATTTCGTTGCGCATTTCGGGGAACAATTTTGGTAGAGTAGGCAACTCTTTCGTTTTTACCTTCTTCTTTGTGTAGACAGACAGGGGAGCCAACATTACGCCAAAGGAACGTCTTAAGTGAAACGCACTGTACGTATTTATTTATGACTAACAGTACAAGTGACAGTAAAACTTTTGACAATAGGTACTACGAGTATTAACTTAAAACAATTACTGATCTTATGAAAAGGAAACTGAGTGAAATCTGATGTAGTCTACACTGGTTCAATAATTAAGGTTGATTAAGCGATCTTGATCATTGTTTACTAATAGAAGAACCTTGGAAAAAGTATCGAATATAAATATTTTTTTAATGATTAAATATATTATACAAAATTCTCCAAGTCGTTTGACGTTTTAGACAGACTATAGGTACCTACAATATAAATTCCAAGATACTGCAGCCAACCTCGTTGATAGGTACTCCTAATAAATTCTTGTTCCTATTCTATTACGTGTGGCATGTCCAATATTTCTTCCTAGAGTGCTTTGTTACGAGCGACAAGTGGACGGGTCAAGATAGATGGATAGTGTAAAGTAAAAGTCGAAATAAAAACCAAGAAACTTTATTAGGTCCTCCTTTTTAAAAAATGTTGCACATCTGTTGGTTTTATATTTAAATAACGCTCCTTTATCATACTTTAGGCAGAGATTGAAATTGCTATTTAGAAAGCCCTTACACATTCTAACTTTTAATTCAGTTGAAATAGCAATTCATAAACATATACTTTTATACAATGATTCTTTACCAAAAAATATGATAGTAAAATAAAAGAAAAGCAATGCCAAAACTTTACAGCAAACATTACTTCAATAAAAAATAATAAGAAATATATAATTTTAAATAATAATTTGTTATTCTTGATACTTATAGTATATTTATAATGCTATACGATCTGTTACACGACTGAGCAATAGAAACAACTTAGAAATCTGTTTTAATTAGTTGGATTGCATGGCAGTGGTGATGATTTCCCTGGAGATGATGAGTCTCTGAATCTGTGATGTGCCTTCGTAGATCTGGTAGATCTTGGCGTCCCGCATCAGCTTCTCGACGGGGTATTCGGTGTTGAAGCCGTTGCCACCGAAGATCTGCACGGCGTCTGCGGCTGCCTTGTTGGCGATCTCTGAAGCGTGGCACTTTGCTACCGAAGCCAAAACTGTATTCCTGATACCTGTACGAAAAAAAAAATCAATAGTAGAATTTGTGAGGCAAATTTTGCACTCAATAATGTAATATATTCTTTCAAATTTTTCAGATCATACAGAACAAAGAAGTGAGGGCTATATCTTATGTAGGTACAACATAAAAAATCCAAATACATAATTCATCATCACCGCATTTGCACATTTCGGCTGCGGCGACGAGGCCCATATTTCAATACGACTATAAATACTTTAACCTACTTATTCGTACTGGCCTTTTTTAGGTTGATGTATTTCGTCGCGCTTGCAAATATATACTATTGATCAAATATCGAGACATGGCACAGAATAAGAATAGCTGCAGGCCTAGATACACTGTTGCTCAATTAATCAATACTAAAATTGTTTACTTTGTACAGATACAGACAGGTACCCAACTCACATTAAAATATTTTAGAAAAGAGGCTGATCAGTTGATGGCGTTATCAGTACATGGCACAAACAATATCGTGCTCCATGACGCAGTTCTCGAAACCAAGGGAGAATAATTTCCACAATGACTTGCAGAATGTTTCAATAATTCAAAACCTTATTCTATTAACAGTCCGTTGTATAATTACGAAGATTATAGATACCGCACATGGTGGTACCCACCACGAACTGTTAATTAATATTGGTCATGGATGGAACCACTACGTATAATTTTGCGCGCAGCTAAAGATTATAATACTCAGCCGATGTCTGTTTCCTGATAGCTACAATGTAGGGGTATTTAAAGTCAGGAGTGAAAAAGCTCTATCGTCAACTACATCATCGCTTACCATCTGGAGTTAGTGGTCAAGCGCAACTATGCAAGCCAATAGTAAAAAAATAATAATTGAGCTCTATATGTAACAACCCAGTGCAAAATACATAATCCAAAGATTCAGAGCTGTTCAGATTGCCAAATATTGGTAAAAAATAGTCTAGTCTGAAAACATCGACACGAAAAGAAGAAGATTCAATCTACTACGTGTTATCAACATTTGTCATAGATGCCATTTCTCAAGTCCTAGAGTGTAGGACGTAGGTATAAGTGATCCACTTCACGTTAGCTACATTGTTGGGTTACTGAGTAATCCAAATCAATAATGTGTTGCAGTAGGACATGGGAAGTAGGCCATCCGAAGAAGTACTGGCACCACGTGTATTTTTGCTGGCTAACAGTGTCACTAACAGAATCATTATAGGCTTGTTACTTAAGCATAGACGATAGCACATTGAATATCTACTAGTACTTTTAATAAAGTTACGTCCTACCCCAGATACCGGTTAGCACCATACTCCATGTGGAGTTACCGAAATTTTCTGGTTCATGACAACCCCTATCGTCGGCAAGAATCAGCTAAACATGATGAGTGATCATCAATATGTAACTAATGTGTCACTCATCCACGGACCGCCAGGAACTCAGGTAGTATGCTAAAAAAAAATGTTTACCATGGTCAGCCATCCAGGCGGCTTTCATCCAAGCTAGACGCGCAGTCTCGACACCGATGGCCATGTCAGCCAACATGAAGGCGACAGCCTGGTGCCGGGCGATGGGCACGCCGAACGTCTTGCGCTCCAGGGAGTACTTAGTGGCCTCGGTCAGAGCTCGTTGAGCCAGGCCAGTGGCTCCAGCGGCCACCTGTGGTTATGATAGGTTTCAATTGTGTTACAATTTTTGGGTTAGGAAAGTTAGGAAATGGACGGCACAAAATGTGTTTTTGAAAGATAAATATGGATGAGTAGGATCTCTTGACTGCGTTAGTTCAAAAATGCTGATTGCCGGACAAAGATATCCACAGCTGGACAAATCATCTGCCATTTCTACTTACCTATATGCTTAATTTTGGCTAAGGTACGAGTATCTCTAGCCGCTTAGTTATTTTAATCCAAGCGCTCTACAATAAAGCATACAATTATATACAATTTAATCAAACGTGATTATAAGCATAAAAAAATTTAATTGCACATTTGAACAACGACAACTTTTACCGCAGCAAAACAAAACAAACGTATGTATCAAGGTATAATTACTGCAGTGACTCCTGGAAATTGGAGCACTTGTCGACCGCCTGTTGTTAGCCCAGAATAGAGCGATCGATTTCTTAGTTCCATGAAAATACTTAATTAATTTTCTATTGTGAAGGTAAAATAGGGTTTAAACGATATTAAACGGTTTTAAGAAGTAGTTTTTGTCGTTCTTTGAGAAGCAGTTTTTCATTACGGGTGGTACCAAGTTGCTAAACGATGAAGGCATGTCAATGACCTTGTGAAGAATCAAAAAATTGCACCCTTGAATTGACCTGACCCGATCGCAGCTAGCCATGCATAGTCGTAGCGTATAGCACGCGTGGCTATGCGCCACGGTCTTGTATAGAAGACAAACATTTTTGTGCTCTACACGCTTGTCTCCCCCTCGCGCGCGGGTGGTATTATTATTACGTTGTTGCGCGTATTTACATAAATTACCAAAAAAAATAATAAACAATAACTTTTTTTTGGATTTTTGTAGGAAAAACGAAGATATACTTAGACCAAAAGTTTTTGTCCAAAAAATGTTCGTACAAACGTGTGTACAAAACGACAATCAAGCGTTTTTCAAGGTCATTCAAGTTGTACAGACGTATGTACAAATTGTACAATCGGCGCTTGTATTTTTATGAATAAATGTTAAATTAGCGCCATAAATACCTACATCAAAAACGCTTTGTTTTCTGCACAGATACTTCTATTATTACATATACAGAATAGGGGTTATTTTGATACATTTATAGCTTGGCGCTGGAGCACTCATCGAGATTGGCACAGGCTGGCGCTCAAAAGGGTAATAAATTATGAGGTCAGTTGCAGGCATTCACTGCTGGGCAAAAGTATCCACGTAATGGGTTTTACAAAGAGGTTGTGAGATCATTTGGCTGCGAGACGACGCGGGGGAACAGTACCTACCTGAAAGGCCTTGCCCGGTGACGGGACAAGAATGAATATATATATATATAAATATGAGGTTGTTACCGGTGGACGAGTCTTGTCAAAAGCTCCCATGGCGATCTTGAAACCAGCACCCTCTCCAATCAAAACATTCTCTTTGGGCACACGAACATCTTCAAATGTGATGCCGCGAGTGTCGGAGGCACGCTGACCCATGTTTTGTTCCTAAATATAAGCATGTAATTACAAGTGTTACAAATTACACCTTTTTTATAAATGCGGATGAATGAAGATTACAAATGTGTAGTTTAAATAGGACCGTTTCGCAACAAAAAGCGGTAATCTTTCCACGGATGCTTCAATTGTTATCATCAATTTTATGATAGCAAATAATTGCAATATAAATAATGCAAACTTCGTCAGTTTAAACCATAGAAAAAGTAAAGCACACGAAAAAAAAAACAAGTTTTGTAAAGAAAGAACAAAAGAAAATTCCACAAAACTGCTGGTGATCAATCACGCGACATTTGTGCCAATCGGTTAATAATAGAGTGCAATTGACTCCGTTTAAACTGACATTGACAGATTGCATTGGTTTTATCATGGTCTAGAAAAATACTGATTTAATTTACGGATCGATGATCTTTTTAACCGATTCGAAAAGGAGGTGGTTCTATTTTCGGCTGAATGTAGGTATTTTTATTTATGTAATTCACCGATATCTCGGTCACTTGTGGACCGATATTGAAAATTATTTTTTTGATTGAAAGTTTTAACTTTCATATTGGTCCCATAGAAATATTGTTATGATCTGATCATGAACTTCGAAGATATGGAACAGAACTCCTCATAGGACCACAGCAAAACTGTCGTAACAAGTAAAATTACTTGGTTTATACGTGTAATCGATGACTGACTGAAAGAAAAGGGGGAGGTGATGTATCGAATTGATCTGATGATGAAACCGAAAGGTAAATTAATATAATGTAAGTGTTAGGAATTATTAAAATAGTTATGAGATACACTCTGGCTATAAGGTACCTATTTAAGTATGGCTGAGAGGTACTTTTTAGTGGTGGGTGCCATAACTAAAAAGTGTAAAATATTTGTTTTTTTTTTTTACAAAAAATATACGACAGACTTTAATGTAAAAAAACACTGGCAAGTACAAAATAACTATACATTTGGAAGTCGATGTTGAATAACGAAGAGGCCAAACTATTTTAAAACACTGACTTCCGAAATTATAATTAGTTGGTACTTTTCAGTGTTTTTTACATTGCAGCCTGTTATATTTTTTTTTTGTATAAAGTTTCGATAGGTTTTCCATGTTTACATTGGACGCGCTTGTATGTAGTGAACTTACTGACATACATTTCTCTGCTCGTGATGTAAGAGAGAAAATTTTCTTTTCAAACTTACTCGATTTTTTTTTTTAATAAGTAGCAAAGACAAACTCCTTCGCAACAAGAATTTCTAAATTTCTATGGTTACTCGATCAGTTTAGCAGCTCAACTTTATAAAACAGTGAAAATGAAACAAGAATCCATGAACTTTTAAAGTTCTCCTTACAACTTTCGAGATGATCCTGAAATAAGTTCGCGATAATTTATTTTTTATGGCAATAAAATTTTACTTTAAACTTGAGTTAGGAAGGGGTTATTATATAGTATTATATTGTTTATCACCTTGCGTCCAGGCGTAACTCCAGGCCAATCTCTCTCGACGATGAATCCGGTGAATGCCTTGCTAGCAGGGGCTTTGGGGTCGGGGTTGGTTCGTGCCAGTACGAAATACCTGAATTGTAACATGCCTAATGTCAATCGAAAAAGCTTATTTTTATGCACCCCATCTGCATAACCTGAACCAGTAACGATTCTTAATAACGTCTTTCGACCTTATTGTGAGCTATTGATATTTGTCCCGAGACATACCAGTTAGCTACCCCTCCGTTGGTGATCCACATTTTCTGTCCGTTGAGGATCCACTCATCGCCTTTCTTCTCGGCTCTGGTTTTGACGCCGGCGACATCGGACCCTGCTCCCGGTTCAGTCACACAATACGCCTGAATAATAAAACAAACCCCTAGCTTAATATAGAATACTAGGCTTTTGTCAAAAACTGGAGTGTTTTATTGTATATTTTTCTTTAATTTTGGTTCCCACAATGGACTTACAGCAACAATGGGCTCTTCCACAAGTCTGCCCAGATACTTCTTCTGCTGTTCCTTGTTACCGGCGATAATGACGGGCATTTGCTGAAACACAAGGCCACGATATACCAAACAAATATTATTTCATTTGTGTAAATATAAAATTAATTAACTATCTACTTAAATGAGATGCCATAACGTATATTGGTTAGAAACAAGATAGTGGAAAATGTTCAAAATAAATTCTTGTGATTTAACACAAAATAATAAAGTTTTATGGTACATTAAGCTACAATCTGAGCACAGTTAATAATATTTATTTCTTTTGTTTCTCACAAATGTTAGTTGGTTAGTAATATAAACCACAAACACGCACAACACTACTGCCAACATGGTTAACTTTGAAAGGGTAGCGCGCTCTTTTGTTTTAATTTTGCTTTAAAACGTGCTTCTGAATTACGTTTCCAAATCATTCGACACGCTGCCTTTCAAGTTATCATGGAATAGAAATATAAATGCTTGTTATATGTTGATAGGAAATGAAAATATAATCGCACACGAGCAAGCTGTAAATGTTTTAAGTAATGATTTGTAATGCGAAGTTGATGTTATTGGGTTAGAAAAGCATGCATACGTAAGCTAAGCATGGCACACGGGCCACTCACTCCGAGACCACTGGCTTCCATTGCAGTCATAATGCCAGTGCATCCGTACGCCAGCTCTTCGGCAACCATACACCCGTCAAATACATCCATATTCATACCACCTGCAGGTAACAACACTGACAATGAATATGATGAGTTTAGTGGACACGAGATGACAACGACACTGAACATTTAAAACATATGAGTGTATTTTTCAATAAATCTAGTTTTATAACGTTACACCACCCTAGTAAATTCTCATATACCATGAGTGCATATATAAACACAAAACTAACATATAATTACAAAAATATAAAATATAAATAGGTACATCCTTGAATAGCATAGGTATTTGCGACAATCACTGTGAATTTCTCCTGTGCTTTGGGTGCATTTAGGTACAAACATAAAGCTCACATATATAAATAGGCTATTTATTACCTTCTTGTTATTAAGTTGAAAGTGTCAAGTAACCCAAAGAAGTATTACTATTTTAATCTTACTGATATTTAACAATAGCGATTTAATTGCATTCTGTGAAGCGAGACAACATGATAGGGTATTAGACTGCTTTTTATTAAGTTTCTCAAAACTTCGAGTTTGTACGCAGAAAAAAAAATGTTTATTAATCCCAAAAAAATACATTCGTTTTAAAATGAACGACAAACAGAGATAGAACTAATTGAAATAATTTCAAAAGCTCCTCGCCTCTTATTAATTTTTCACAGAACTTTTCTTTTCTTCTTTCAAATAAGTCAAGTACATTTTTAGTAGTACTTAAATACATTACATAATAGAAGTAATAAGGATTATATAAGGACACATGAGCAGATATTTTGCAATATTGAAAAGTATTTTCGTTTCGAATAAGATACACATAAGTGGGACGTCCTTCTTTTCTAACGAGAATCGCTTGTCCCCTCGAAAAATAACATAAAATTCGTATTTACAATTTTTAAAGTTCTCAATTTTATGTAAAATGCATGTTATTATTCATGGGCTTTAAATAAGATATTAATATTTTGAAGTTATTTAAACTATTTTCCAGGGTGACGAATATATACCTCCGTTACATTTTTTGTACTGATCGATTGTCGACAGAAAAGAAGACAGTGCTATGTATCTTATTTGATTGACGTTGACAACAACGCACACAATTAAAGTCCAAACCAAAATTATAATGTTCAAAAGCAAATGTGTTTTAGTGAATGTACATTTTTGGGTAGCGCATATAATAATAAGCAACATCAGTTTTTGCAAAGCTTAAAATGGTGTGTGATTATGGTTTCCTATTGCATGGTGAGAACTTTTATCTGGACTTGTCCCATGACTAACATGTCGTCTGGTTGACCTTGATACATTCATGTGCAAATTATATTTCTTTTTAATTCACAATAGTGTATGTTCGTTTTATAATAACGTTTAAAGGACATTTTATAAGGGGCTCTCATCTTTGTACTAAACTCTAAAGCTAGTTGTTATTTTTATTTCGCTTCAGAATTATTATCCGAGATCAGAGATCTTTACAGAAAGTAGTTTAGTGATAAGATCTTCATGCTATTTTTTTTTCATAAATGTATAATTATAGCGATGAATGTAATATGCGATGAAAGCTTTTGTAAAGTTGTATTGATTGTTAAATTATTTTATTAGTTAAATATCGTGCAGTTTTTAGACGTACTAGAAGTATTTCCGAAGCATTTAAGAAGTTTTGTTTTAAAACGTAACACATTTGTAACAACCTGTTAAAAGTTAGCAGTTAAATGATATATTTAACTATAGGATCTTATTTGATATTATTTTATTATAGATATTGAGTCACTTTAACATTAAAACCCTACCTAAACTTAATTATTTACGACAATTACATTTTTATAAATATATTTATTTTTTCAATTCTTTTCTCCCACACACGTAGGTAAGTGCAAGATTGAATTGATTATATTCACCAATATTATTTTAAGGTCAGAAGACTAGTATCAAATCATCGACTACATAACATTATATTAAAATTGAATAGACACTTTTGAAATGGCACCTCAGATAGACGTTCACATAGCGTAGTGAATAATAAGACTCACTCCTAAGGTGGTGCCACCAACTGCTGTAGTAATGCCTGTGCATCCGAATGCCATTTCTTCAGCAGCAATACACTCTTCTAACACTCCTAGATTTCCACCAACGCCCCCTGAAATGTCTCTAGAAGCTCAAACCTTTTTCTTGTTCAGAGCTCAGGTTAAAATGATCTATCTTCTGTCTCCATGTATTTGAATCATAGTTTGATTGTTACGAGTGACGTGGCCTAGATTCGCACGGGTAGAACTAATTATTATCTAGTTAGATGATTTCTATAGGGTACCTAGATCATTCGAGGACGAGTTCATGGGACGATAGTGGCCTCGTCTGCCGTGGATGTGGACGTCATGACCATTCCTATGACGAAAATGCAACATTACATGCGCCACACATACGCAGTGCGACTGGCTACAAACATTTCAGAATGTTCTATCTATTTTGTTACTCGTTTGTCTAAGCAAACCAACCCGCCAGTGATCTTTCGTCCCCAGAGATCAAAGCCGGTGTGTAATTGACAAATATATAGTAAAACAAAAAATTCACCAAGATTATTTTAAGACTACAACTAAGATGAAATTATGGTAAATTTTACATTTGGAACTAATTAAATTATAAAATAAACTTAAATAAAATAAGTGCAAGTCGGGCTAACAAACGGAGGGTTTCGTACCATTTGCGGACTTTGATTGCTTGAATTGCCGCTATAGGAACAAATACAATGCACTATAGCAAAAAAAATATTTAATTAGAATTTACGGCGTCATTAGACTATGATTTTTTTTTTGGGATTTGTGGAAGATGCCTAATTTAATAATCTAAATACATATTACTCGTAGGACGTCTCGATCTCAAAGCTCAACATAGCTATTTATAATTACATTTTTCTTTCCCCATAGCATGCAGTCCTTCAACCATTTCTTATGATATTTTTAGTTTAAAGCAGGGACGTTATGAATATCAATTGTCGGATATAGGAACAAAATTATACCATTTTCGGATACGGTTTGAAATTATTTCAGATTTTCAACTAGTTTCGGATAGTATCGATTACGGATATTAGAATTATATTTTTTATGTTTGTGACCTCAGAACTCTGTTGATATGCTTCCAGATTGGTCTCATTTTTTTCAAAGTCCAATTCTGATGATGAGATCTATGAGGAATCGAGGGAACTCCTCAGATATTATAGGCAACCATTATAGTTATTTTGGTATTTACATCGAGGACCCATTCACAGTAAAAAAAGTGACATTTGATGAAGTGGAACTGGTGAAGAAGACCAGATATGGCTAACGGAACTTTATCTCACACAGATATCACAATGAACATAGTTAAAAGCGACTATGACAATACAAATAAATGAATGGTTCTGAATAGTTATGTTGAAAGTGGTATCATCGAAGTGACCTAATGATGATGTTGGAGTCGGAAGTTAGGCACCGGAACTCCTTAATTAATCAATGTATCCTAGCCGTGTTTGGGCTTATTATAATTGTCATGAGATGCACTTTGGCTATAAGGTACTATCGAATTAATTTGATGATGATGATGGAGCCGGAAGATAGGCACCGGAACTCCGTAATTAATCAATGTATCCTAGCCGTGTTTGGGGCTTATTAGAATTGTCGTGAGATACACTTTGGCTAAATACTATCGAACTGATTTGATGATGGAGCCGGAAGGTGGTCACTGGAACTTCATAATAAAACAATGTATTCTATCAGGGATTGGGTTAATTAGATTTTTTTTGAGAAAATCTGGCTATAAGTGTATTGCAACTAAAACGTGTGAAATAAAAAACTTTTTACAAAAATACTGTTTTCACTAAAAAAACTTTAATTTCGGAAGTCGTTGTTAAATAAGAAACATCGACTTCCGAAATTAAAGTTATTTTGATCGTTATAGTTTCGAAGTCGGTCTTTTTTTGTAAAAGTTTTTTTTTAAATGAGTGATATAAGTAATTATTATTGTAGCCCTTTTTTTTTTTTTTTTTTGTCGACGGGGTAAATCATCTTTGACGAAACCCGCTCTTGGGTGCAGCGGGAGACAGTGTCAGACTCTTACTGACTAAAAACCCCGCGCCGTTCCTTCTAGCCTTCATACCGGGGCACGAGCTCCCTTTCGGACAACCCTGTCCCCAGTAGGCTTCGACCCAGCTGGGCCCCTCCTGCTGCTGACAACTCCTTGAGGCGCGCGGGAACAGTGCGCGCCGTCGACGTCTTGGACTCGGTCCATTACCGGACGATCGGACAGCGAGCTACCCATGGCTCGCCGTCCGCGAGCCCGCGTCTACGGTGGCGGGAAATCGGGATCGGAATCCCGGCGACGGCGGCGAGGGCGCCGTTGCCTGATGCGGTCTGCCTCCTCCTTTGCTAGCATTACTGCTTCGCAGAAGGAGGCGACCGCCTGCCATTCCTCCTCGCATCGGACCATGGCCTCGACCAGGGCCCGGCGCGAGAGGTCTCCGCCGCCGATCGCCCCCACGAGGGCCCGGCGATGCTCCGCCCAGGCAGGGCACACCTCGACGGTGTGCTCCACCGTGTCCTCCGGGCGTTGCGCACAGTGGCGACACCCGGGCGTCTCTTCCGCTTGAATCCGATGCAGGAACCTCCCGAACTTGCCATGTCCGGTGAGGACCTGCGTCATGCGGAAGGTAAGGACGCCGTGAGGTCTTTCCAGCCACGCCTCAAAGAGGGGACTTACCGCCATAATCGTGGCGTGCCCAATTGTAGCCCTTTAAGTCTGCACCTTTATGCGCAAACAGTGAGCGTCCTTGATGCACAGGGTGCGAGGCTGCTCCAATACAGTTCTGGCGTGGATATCCGGGAGACTGGATTTCCCTTAATCGGATATTGCTGTTGTGCATGTTGCGAAGTGGTAACGTCCGATAGAATAGTGTTTATTTACGTGTGTTCTGTTTTGTGGTTTCTTATGGGTGCTATTGGTTGCCTGAAATAAATCCTTTGTGTTCCTTTGTTTTATCCGAAACTAATCGAAATGTTTATATCGGTTTCGGTAACGATTACAGAGCGTCATAACATCCCTGGTGTAAAATGCTTTTTACGATCTATTTTTAGTCAAGTTATTGCCAGCGTGGTTATTTTGAGAATATTGTAACTTGTGTTGCGTACTTATATTTGCTCTAAGTACGTTTTATTTTTGTTCTTTTTCACTGTTCCTTTAAATTTAACAGAAGAAAATCATAAATAAAATATTATGTGTAGTTTGATAAGCTACGTTGATGGCACCTCAGGTAGAAGATATCATAGCCGATTGAAATATGACTTACTCCTAAGTTTGTGCCTCCAACGGCTGTGGTGATGCCTGTACATCCGAAAGCCATCTCTTCGCCTATGATACACTCATCCAGCACGCCTAGGGTTCCAACGCCCCCTGAAATGTCTTTAGAAGCTCAAACAAACTGCTGAAATACCACCCTTATTCACAAGTAGGTATAATAGTCTTCCAAAAACGGTGATCACTTTGGACTTTGTCATATTAGAATTAGAGAAGAGCCCAATGCTCTTTATTTTTTCTAGACTTTCACCTGAGTTACCAGTTGTTCCGTTTAACATAACAAATGGTCCAAGTATGGTCAATGCGAATTTTTTAAATTATTTTTAGATACGTCCGGTTTTAAGCTGTAAATCTTAGTTCTACCCACATTGTCATTATTTTTTTAAAACCTAAAATTTTTCATGAATATAACTTACAATAACACTGATGCTTTCTATGCTTGTAAGTTGAACTAGAAACAATGAAATAATGATTGATATGACATAATGTCTAAAGTTTTGAAGTATGGCATGACAAATACTGCCCAAACCAGAAAACTAAATCGTAAAAACCTGAAATCATGAAATCAAAAGATAAAATAAGGTGCTAAAAAAGGTGCCCACATGCTATCACCGTGTATAAATGATCCACACATTACATTAAACTGCTTACTCCAATTTCAGTGATAGTCAAGGCCGCCATGATCCCTGAACAACCAAACGCAAGCTCTTCGCACACGAGACTGCCGTCTATCACTCCTAAACCTAAGCCTCCTGCAAATGGTATTGTATCACGTATCAAAATAAACGTCATGGATATATTATCTGTCTATCTTTGCAAGTTAGAAGCAGTTAAGAAATATTAAAACTGACACAGGTGGTACAAGCCATTTTCCATGAAAACTTCCGCAGTTCCAGGCGCATTCTTTAGTTAGAGGGTCCATGCCAATGACTTACAGCGATGGAGTTGATCAAAATAGCGGCACTCATGCCAGAGCACCCGAACCCCATCTCATGGGATATAAGACACGATTCTACGACGCCTAGCCCCATTCCTCCTGGAAGGTGTTTTACCATAAATATCCTAATCGGCCGACTAATGTAATATGAAACAATTCGTGGAATTTAATTGAAGCTATTTAACACACAATTTAAAAACGTTTGCAGCAGATTAATCAAAGTAAATAAGAAGTCGGAACAGTGATCATGTTTGATTTGTGTATTTTCATTAGACGTGATCGTAACGCATTCTTGCTTGCTTGTATAGTGTGCTGGGATAATAGAAATACAATTCTAAGTCGGAATTATATTATAATCAAATTCCTAAACAAGGGTGGACTTTTATTTTTATTATTAGGGGCAATTTATAAGTCGCCCGCACGTTGGATATCCATGTTGAACTAATACTAGCGAAAATAATAATAATAAAAGTTATGTTTCAGAAATAAGCTAAGGCGCCATCCATTAATCACAAGAGGCTTGAAAGGGGGGAGAGGTTTGACAAAAGTAACGGAATATCACAAGATGATGTAGTAAGATATCACGTCAATAATAAATTTGTTTATTATTATTTTTATGCCTATCAAAAACAACCTTCAACCTTCCTGTCTAGACATTTCTATCATGGTCTTTAATTTCAGAATAAAATAAGATTACATTGTAAACCTGTATTTAAAAATAATACGCTAAAAAATTCAAGATACTTTGTACACGTGATGTTGAGGGGAGAGTGGTGAGGTTTAAGACTACCCCTCCCGGCAGTCTTAAACCTCACCACGTAAAATATGCTAAAAAAAGATCACGCAATTAATGCACAGTCCCTAACATAGTCAGGGTCATCACTGGCTATGAGTTTCTTGGTATTACATTCAATTGTTAATAATTAAGACCCGTCCTTCCAAGTTTCCTCGACATTCCTTGAAAGGAATCCAATAAAATACAAGGTCCTTCTTGCAATTTAATTTACGATTCATGGAAGCATATTTAAAACTAAATAGAAAGGTCTGTTTCCTTTTAAATCAAAACAAACTCAGCTTTGAGTAATAAGGCTTCAAGATATTTAAGCTACTGTTCATCGTAGTGCCGTTTTCATCACGGGGTATCTATACTAATATTATAAAGAGGTAAAATTTGTAAGTTTGTAAGTTTGTAAGTTTGTATGTAGGGGGTAATCTCTGGAACTAATAATCCAATTCTGAATTTTTTTTTACTGGCAGAAAGCTACATTATTCCTGAGTGCTATAGGCTATAAATTGTTTCTATAGCATGTATATTAACCGAGCTATCACAACTTTTGTCTAGCAAGTCGGAAAAAAATACCTCATAAAATAGAATTATTTGCGTGCGCTGCCTAAACAGTTGCTTAAAATTAAAAATAATGTATGGCTACCTGGTTCGTCTTAATTATTTCTACAAAAAAGTCCGCGGTACTATATCTCTATCTTTTATTTTTTATCTTTTATACTTCTTTTATTGCATTAAAAATATTTTTTTTCGGCATACTTACGTTTGGTTGATTATTTGAGCAACAAAATATTAATTTTTATGACAATAAATTATTTCAGTATCACAAGAACATTATACAGATAAGATTTGCCATTTACAGCATAGCAATTGGTCATACAGTTTCGAAGATAATATAAAATTACTAAAACGCAAAATGCCCCTAGCGTAACTTTCATTGTGCAGACGTTTTACCTATTTTTTTTTTATGGTAGGCAAAAATCATCTTATGACAACCCCCGCCCTTGGGTGGAGCGAGAGATAGTGTCAGACTCTTACTGACTAAAAACCCACCCCGTTCCTTCTAGCCTTCAAACCAGGGCACGAGTTCCCTTTCGGATAATCCTGGACCCGGTAGGCTTCGACCCAGCTGGGCCTCTGCTGTTGCTGACAACTTCTTGAGGCGCGCGGGAACAGTGCGCGCCGTCGACGTCTTGGGCTCGGTCCATTACCGGACGATCGGACAGCAAGCTACCCATGGCTCGCCGTCCGCGAGCCCGCGTCTACGGTGGCCGGAAATCGGGATCGGAATCCCGGCGGCGGCGGCGGGGGCGCCGTTGCCTGATGCGGTCTGCCTCCGCCTTTGCTAGCATTACTGCTTCGCAGAAGGAGGCGACCGCCTGCCATTCCTCCTCGCTTAGGACCATGGCCTCAACCAGAGCCCGCCGCGAGAGGTGTCCGCCGCCGATCGCCCCCACGAGGGCACGGCGATGCTCTGCCCAGGCAGGGCACACCTCGACTGTGTGCTCCACCTTGTCCTCCGGGCGTTCCGCACAGTGGCGACACTCGGGCGTCTCTTCCGCTTTAATTCGGTGCAGGAACCTCCCGAACTTGCCATGTTCGGTGAGGACCTGTGTCATGCGGAAGGTAAGGACGCCGTGAGGCCTTTCCAGCCACGCCTCAAAGAGGGGACTTACCGCCATAATAGTGGCGTGCCCAACGTTTCACCTATTTGCCCATAGATGGCGTTCTGCAATTACGTAATTTTTCTGAATCGCGGTGTTAAGACTTTCTGTGGATTGATGACCCTCTCGAATTATTATGCCCACGTTGTCGTTAGTTGGAGTTCTTCTGTCAGTTGCTTATTGGTTTCGGTTGTTTCGTTCGTATGGTTGTTGTTGTTGATAGATACCTCATAATCGAAAATATCGTAATTTCGTTGTACGTTTTTGTATGTTCGTAGTTTCGTACTTCGTTCTATCATAATAATCGATACGAGTTATTCGATATTACGATTGTTTTGTTTTGTAAAGGCGGACGGTGTTCGAGTCGCTCTCCTTTTGTTCATAATTGTTTTCAAGTCTGTGCGTAGTTTGTTGAGAGCATGTCTAAAAGGAAATCTCAACTGTCCCGGCAGACATCACAGACAAGAGCCGCTCGAGTACGCCGTACGGAAGAATCTGCCCCTGAAAATGAGCAGCGCCTCTCGAGAAATAGAGAATATATTTCGCAAGCACGCGCTAGAGAATCTAGCTCCGAGCGCTCACAGCGCCTCGCTAGCCAAAATGTGAGGACATCGCGGGCCCGTGCTCGAGGAACTAGCACTGAACGTGCGCACCGTCTATCTGAGTTAAGGCAGCATGTCTCTGAGACAAGGGATAGGGAGACTAGCGCTAAACGCTCGCGGCGGCTTGGTAGGCAAAATGTCATAACATCGCAGGCCCGTGCTCGGGAATCTAGCGCTGAACGTGCGCAGCGTCTATCTCATTTAAGGCAGCATGTCTCTGAGACAAGGGATAGGGAGACTAGCGCTGAGCGCTCGCAGCGGCTCGCTAGGCAAAATGCCATAACATCACAGGCCCGTGCTCAGGAATCTAGCGCTGAATGTGCGCATCGTCTAATCGAGTGTAATCTTATTTTAAAACAAGAAATTTTCCGCGGACGAAGTCGCGGGCAGAAGCTAGTTAAATATAAAAACACAGAATTATGTTCACCTAGATTGTGCCTCGTTTGCTGTTGAGCAGGAAAATTCTATAAACCTAGTTTTGGTTTGAACAACAAAGTAGCTTATATTGTGCCGGCGAATCGGTTATCGTATATCTGTTTAGGCTAAAAAATGTTTGATCCCGAATAACTCCACACAGTTTAATCTAAGGCTGCGTTGCCACCTGATAGTTACTCGCATAAAAGAGGCATTGCACTACCGAGGTATAATGAAGTCAGTCGCTAAATCAAGTCTTACAATGAAATTAAAACTCCATGCTTTGCTTGCAGGTAGAAACGCAGTCTTATTGAAATTATCTTTTTAAAATACGCATACTACAGAACTGGATTAAATTTTGTCGCCAGAGTTAAAAAGCAGTACCGTATCTAGCTATTTTAGCGGACGCGCTCTTCTTATATCTCTGTGGGCTACTAAGCCGTTACACGGAATTTATTATCTCATGGACAAGATGCAGGAAAAACTTGATTATAAAATGGAAAGTAAATTACTTTTCTACATAAATTAAGACTTAAACTGAAATGCAATTTTATATAGTACTAGCTTTTCTCTTGGCATTAGCATTTCCTGGGATTCAAAGTAATCATTGTGGCTTTAAGTTAGAAAAAGAATTGTTGTCATTGGAACACTTCTAGAGAATAACTTGCCTTTGAGAAAAATAAATCCACGTTAATTCTTATATTTGTTTAGATTGTTATCCTGTGTTTTTTTTAGCGAAGAGCCTTGTTTTCTTTATACTTACCTTTTCCTATCACCCACGATTGTACTAAGGCTTAAACCGTCTTCCGCCCCGTTGAACAGTTTTCTATTTCTATCATATAATAGTAGAATGCCCTTCAGAGAACCACCGGAAGTGCAACTCTATTGCGTGTGGGCGAAGAATATATCTTGATTTCACATTTACGAGCTTATTGCATTACCTGCTCTTGTGAAGAGAAGGACTACCTTTTTCAAAGTTTCAAGAAGTGGGAAATTCTATTAATAATGTATTAAAATCAGCTATATTTAAATAGGACTTCGACGATGCTGTTGCTGCTATGACGCAGGATGTACATGGCAAAGTATCCGCAGGGTATCTTTGTTGCGTGGGTGGTATAGCAGTGGGCACTCGGATCATCCTGCCCACATTTTCATAAACAGTTTAGTACACGTGCGAAACTTAGCTGGTGGAGCGGCGCCTTGAAACTTTTGTAGGATGATCCCCCGCGTCTTTGGTTACTGGTTCGCACCTATTGGTAGTAGTGTGACGATAAATACTTAGCCTATAGCCTACCTCGATAAACGGGGTATACAACCTAAACTAGTTTCTGATATTAGCGCGATCAACCTGACAAACAAACGCATTCACTGCTGCTTAATACTATTAGTATTTTATGGCTCTAGATAAAGTGGTATTGTATAACGATTGACAAAAAGTTAAAAATGGAGTAACATGTAAATAATGTAGATACTAACTAATCTTAGATAAATAAAAATGAATTGTAATTCTGTTAGTGTCGCTAAAACTCGAGAAAGGCTGAACTGATTCGGCTAATTTTATATTAGAAATATTCGTCGAAGTTCAGGGAAGGTTTAAACGGTCAGAAAATATAGAAAAACTCAAGAAAAAAAAAACGAATACAACGCCATCTCTGTTAAAATGTCATTTTGAAATTAAATACTACCAGTAAAGCCTGTAGATGGCGTTATCCTTTGACAGCTTATCTAAAATTACTAGGCGGTACGAAGTTTACCGGATCAGCGAATTTTTTACATTTTGGCATTTAGACAAATGTCATCGTTGTTAGAATGTCACTTTGTGTAGGCCCTGAGGGCCTGGTGCGAGTTTTCTTTATACATTTTAGGTGGGATTTTTTCGAATGACATTCAGGGTCCATTTAACTATTCGCAAATAGATTCCTAGTGCATAATGTGGTGTAGTTGTTTTTATGTCTGACGTGTCTACTGGATAATATGTGAAATCATCGAAGCAGGCGCGATCTCAGTAAAAAGGAAATGAGAATTGTGTGTAGTATTGACTACCTCAGCGCAATATACATAGTCACCGAGCCATCCAGGCAATTGAGGGGCGGTTTTGCACTTGCAGCCAGGTGTTTGCTGGAGCCTATACCCGTCACTTAGTGTCGGTGGTGTCTCAACTTGTGAAGTTTTTCAATATTTTTGTGAAAAAATATATCATGGTGTAAAAACTATTGGAATCCATTCAGTTACTGATTCTAAACAAATTATATTCAGGTTTCATAAACTAAAAATAATGTTGTGTAAGAATGTGTTACATCCGCATTCTAATGGAGAACAAAATGACTGTATTGTATATCAAAAAGCAAAAATATAGATGCCTGTCAAGTTATTGGGCTGCGACTAGTATTTGCAGTATCACTGGTATTTGGTGGAGCTGGTGTCAGCTGAATGAAGCCTTCTCGTGCAGAAAAGTTTGGTGTATCTACTTTCTAAACGTAACACCGTTTGATTGTCTAAATACTTTTGCAAAGCGATAATAATAATTAAAAAAAAAAACATTCGCGTACGTAAAATCGTATGAGCAAAATTAGTTTTCCGTTTTCTCACCAGAGGGCGCTTATGAAGTTTTAGTACAAATTCATATTTGTGGTACAAGAACGTTTACAATCTCGCACAAAGGCCACAGTACTCTTTATAAGGTAGGTACTGGATATCATTACCGCAGTGCTCGGGGATGTGTCCGTTCATGAGTCCGATCTCCCATGCCTTCTTCACGATGGGCCATGGGTACTCCCCGGTCTTGTCGTATTGGGCTGCTACCGGCACGATCTCTTCCCTGGTGAACTTGCGAGCCAAGTCTTGTAAGGCTTTTTGTTCCTCGCTAAGCTCTGAAAAGAATTAAAATATATAGTTAGTGTAAGTGAAAAATCGCGTTACGTCGTTAATATCAATATTCAGTAGTAAAATAGCAACATGAAAAAAAAAAAACCATAAGAAGCAAATATTAATCGTTTTTTATTTTAATGTTTTTCAACCTAATGGACGTTATCAGTACATAGTATAAAACAAGGTCGCTTTTTCTGTCCCGTGTACGCTTAAATCTTTAAAACTACGCAACGGATTTTGATGCGGTTTTGTTTAATAGATAGAGTGATTCAAGAAGAAGGTTTATATGTTTATAATAACATCTATTAAATGGTGGAGAAACACCCGAGCGAAGCCGGGGCGGGTCGCTAGTTTTACTATAATTCATTAAACCCCAAGCGAACGCCAACATTCGCTTGCTCATGTGTCTCTAATTACGGTATTCGAGAGGATCAGGCATCTGGACATACAGCAATTTGTTAGTCTTGTAAAGCGACACACGGGATAAAATCAGTACTTCCAATCCGATCAACTAAACCGATCAACTGGTTGATCAGAATGGAACTCGGTGAAGGATTTTTTTTCCCATCTAATCAACTTTGAAACGGATCAACGGTTTTCTTTTTCAACGGTACAACTTTTTAGTTGGTCCGATAGGAATATTTGACTTTATTTAAATTTGTTCTATCTGCTCAACTGTGGTACTAAACTAATATTGAATTTTGTTTAATATTTTAAACTGTACACTTATGCCTTGAACACACGTAACGAGTGAAAGGGCGAGACAGTAAAATGTTGCTCGGCCGAGACAGTGATGTTAGCGAGTTGTAGAGATAAGCGCTTGGCCGAGCACTCGGCGCTGTGTTTACACGTACCGAGTACTCGGCGGAGGGCACTGTTTCGTCTCGTCATCAAGGTAAATATACTGTTTACTCAAAATAACAGATAACGTGTTTGTGAACGTGACATCGGAGTATCGATTCGGATCTGGACCCGTGTCCACGTAATGATGGTCATAAGCCAGCAGGTCTGTTGGAACTAGAAGCTTATCTAGAGGTCCTATTTAATTAATACCTAATTATCAATTTCAACGAAGAATAAAAGAACTCATATAAAATGACGTTATGAGAAGAGTTTTGCTTAGGTATATAGAAATAGTAATGATATCTCAACAAACACATAAATGTAAAAGAAAGCTAAGTTTTTTAAAATCGACTCACTGATGAAAGGTATGATTTTGCCAACTCTATAAAGAACCAACCTGGGAGGGTTTTGCTATGCAGCCGTACGGAACGCGAAGTTGAAAACGAAAAAGATAAGTCACAATTTTGATAACTTATTTGACGATTTTCAACTTTAAACTAGTGCGCCTCACCATCACTCTCACAAAAAAAAAAAAAAATACTATGGAAAGTGTCATTTTATTTTTTTATTTTTTAGCTGCTTTTAGTAAAAAAGGAAGAAGTCACTATTACCAAACTATTTGGTAAGAACTTGGTAGTACTCGGATCAAGGTATTAAGAGGGTCCTTCTCCACTCGCTTATCGTAAACATTGAAAATGGTTTAAAAGCTTGTTACTTCATTTAATGCAATCCAACGCGATGTTTGACGAAAAGGCAACGCAAAAAAAGAGAGATAACGCCTGAAAACCCTGTTAGTATTCGGTAATTCCGAGATTTTCTCGAAAATTTCGCAAAACTTGCTCCAGGATATAGCTGTTTTTTTTAAACCCTTAAAAGTTTTTGGAAAAGTGGTCGTCATTTAGAATTTCAATAAAATTTGCAAGGTCTCTAAAGAATTTCTTTTTTGACTTTTTTAATTTTTAGGCACATTATGAAGTGTCAAAGTTCATACAAAATAGGACATTTTCAGAGGTTTTTACTGGATTAGTTTTACACAAATTTAGAAATTGGTTTCTTTAGAAACCTAGATAATATCCACAAGATACTGTGTTTCCAAAATATCTAATGAAAAGTGTGTAATAACGTCATAATCAAATATGAGCGGTTGTATGAAAAACAGTGAAAATGTGAGTCGTGATGCACCACCTTAAATAAACATACATTCAGTCAAAAAAGTATCGGGAATGGATGATTTGTTTATGGTTTCAAATTCAAATTTTTGTTTTTTGTAGTTGTTAGATTGGCACAACTGTTTTCCATTTTGGCGCGGAGTTTGAGTTGCATCTGTTATTTATATTAAATACAGTGCTGGTTTTAGTAATATCATATATAGTGTGTATTGCGAATTTCATAATGGACAAAAATATCGAACGAAGAGTTTGTCTTAAATTTTGCATCGCCAATGGAATTTCGTGTTCGGAGTCACTGAAAATGTTACAGAAGGCTTACGGCGAATCGACTTTATCAAAAACTCGTGCTTATGAGTGGCTCAAAGCGTTCAAAAGCGGTCGAGATGTGATGGAAGATTTGCCTCGCTCTGGTAGGCCGTCAACGTCTGCAACTGAAGTTAACATCGCAAAAGTGAAGGAAATAGTGACTGAAAATCCCCATTCAACTCTGAGAGAGATAGCCGCCGAACTTTCTGTATCTCACGAGTCGATCCGTACCATTTTAACTAATAATTTGGGTATGAAACATGTTGCTGCACGGCTTTTCTCAAAAGATCTGAATTTTCTCCAAAAACTCAATCGCATGAAAGTCGCTGAGGACATGCTAGAACGAGTCAGTTCGGACCCAACATTCATGAAACGCATTGTTACTGGTGACGAGACGTGGGTTTACGAGTTTGACATGCAAACTAGTCAACAAGCTTCGGAGTGGCGCCTTCCAACTGATCCGAAACCGAAAAAACCACGCCAAAGTCGATCAAAAGTCAAAGTCATGTTAACTGTTTTCTTTGACTATCGCGGTGTTGTGCACTCTGAATTCTTACCGGAAGGTCTAACGGTAAATAAAGAATATTATTTGAGCGTTATGCGGCGTTTAAGAGAGCAAATTCGACGAAAAAGGCCAGATTTGTGGAAAGAAAATTCTTGGATTTTGCACCACGACAATGCGCCTTCACACAAGGCTATCATTGTGAACGAATTTTTGACCAAACACTCAACAAATACCATCCAGCAACCACCATATTCACCAGATATGGCTCCTGCAGACTTTTTTCTTTTTCCTAAACTCAAATTACCACTTCGTGGCATCCGTTTTCAATCGATAGAAGACATAAAGGAGAATTCGCGGCGAGAACTGAACTCAATTCAGGAAGCAACGTTTAAAAAATGTTTTGATGAATGGATTATTCGTTGGCGCAAGTGTATCGTTTCTAAAGGAGCATACTTTGAAGGTGATAAAATAAATTTGAATGAATAACAGACATTTTGTGTATTATTGATCTTTTCCCGGTACTTTCTTGACAGAGTAGTATTAATGTCTGCTCTTAGAATAAGTTAAATAATTATATCAAAATCCTTATAGCTAGTCAGAAATTAAAATATCACATTTAAAATCTTATCAACCAGCAATTTCTTTTTCTTTTCAAAATAAAATATGTATACTTGTAGTCTTAATTGTAAGAAAGTCGTTCAGCCTGTATAAAATTAAAGTTAGAATAGAAGTAGTTCTGATAATACAAACAAAAAACTGGTTTTACAGTGTATTATTGAATAAGTTGTACAGAAATTCAAATAAAAATTTTCAAAGGCGCTCGATTCAGTGGAGTAAAATGATAAAATTTATTTGCCTATACCTTATGTGTTTTCAACCTTCTAGAGAGAAAACTTGAAAATTATAGATAATGGCGTTTGTAAAGTTGCAATCACTGTAAAGTTCAAGATCAACGAGACAAAAAAATTATTAAAACTCAATGCTACTAACGAAACCTTAAAAACCATAATACATCTTAATAGCAAGAAATACAAAGTTATAGATAACTTGAAGTACGAAGCTTTTATAAAGTAAATAGAAAATCTGCGTAATGGAATACTCCTGCATATGCATTAAACAGACCTCGCAAGGATCTAGTTTCCAAGAGCTGTATCTAAAACTAGAAGGATCTCTGGCTTTATAGTAAATAGATATACCGTATGTAAATGTACATATGTAAATATACAAGGACTTTGTATTTATGTTTGTGATAACAGCCTTCGAATTAGCTTGTTTCATGTGTGTTTCAAAACAAGTAACGCAGGTTTGTAGCTGTACTGTTATCTGTTTTGAACTTTTGACTTCACTTTCACTTTTTTCCTAGTCTTTACTGTCACACTGCTGAACAAAGGCCTTCCCCAAGACCTTCCAGACATTATTCTCCAAGCCATCCTCATGGTACGCGTCTATATCGTCTTGCCTCCTCTTTCTGAGCCGACTTCGACGGTACTTTCCCTATACAGGAACCTGCTGCGTGGCAACTCTTGCCCGTCAGTCACTGTGCATACGGCTGACATGAGCCGATAATATTCATATGCCTTGATAGGTACACAATTGACGCACATTCACACTAAACTAGTTTCTTGCCAAATTAAACTTAATCGTATTCTTAGGCAGAAATACATAGCAAACTTAGATATTCTAAAGTTAATTACGTAAGTACCCATTTCTATGTTGAATGATTCTCATTCAAAGGGCAAAAACGAAGCAGCCCTCTGCCCACGCAGCGTCGATCAGACGGCGAGAAATATCGTTGAAAAGGAGACGCGAACTCGGACCTCATGACCCAAGCGTTTGGACCCCAAACGTAATGACACGTAATTGGACCACGTACGCCAGATTTTGTTATACATATTTTGCAAAGAGTTTTTGTGCGAAAATATTGTTATTTGTGTCATAAACAACGTCACGTCTGTATTCTGTGAAGGGTTAGGTAGAGTGGTGTACCTACCTACAGTATCTACACCCATATTCTGCTAGTTATGTTTGAGACTTTGAGTCTCATTTAGTAGGGAAGAGGCCTTTTAAGAGCACTATGTTCGACCCAGGATCTAAACCGAGGACTTTATGCGCAGTAATATTAACCCTCACTCAAAGGGGACTCGCATAAGCGAGGGCTCTTTAAGAAAGAGGGTTTTTTATAATTGGTAGGCTCGTTGTTTGACCACCATTTCAGAAATACTCCTATTAAAATAGTTCATTATAGGTTTTACTTCACAATATCTAAGAAATTATCTTCGAAATATCCATTAACTTTAGCATTAACATTGGAAAAAAAATCCTCTACTTTACCTAGGCAAGAATATTTCAGTTAAAATATATTTTCAAATTAACAGATTTGGTACCGTAGCGTACTTGATTTTACCAAATTAAACTCCCATTACAAGTGCAATATATAGATAAAAAGATGAAGGACTATTTTTTATATAAAATGTTACTTGAAATAAGTAAAGAGCATAAAACACGTATATAATGAAATTGTGAAGTGCACGAGAAAAAGCACCGGCTACATTTTGTAATATTCTGACGTTAAATTACATTTCATAACTTTCTTGCCCAGTCCAAAACGCACCGGCTACATTTTGTAAAATTCTGACGTTAAATTACATTTCATAACTTTCTTGCCCAGACCAACAATGAGAAGTGGCAACTACACTTTAAAAATTTTACTAGGAATAAAATTTGTTAATTAGAATTAGTTTACTAAAAACTTAATTTAAAATAATTAGTTTGGGTAAAGTAACGATTGGTAGGCCAAATTATAGCAAAAGGCGGTATTTGTTAAATTAATGTGACACAAATACATGACTGTGACTCCAAATTTCTCTAACATGTTGTTACACAATTTGTATCACTGAAAATGTGAAATGCAAGTTGTGTGATAGAAAAATATTAAATTAAATTTAAAACTATAAAATTATATCAGTTGTATTGTCACTCTATATCCATTCAATCAATACTTTAATATCTTTTTGTTTATCAAAAATATTCGTATGTTTCTTGCGAAGGCGAATATCAAAAAATATACGAATATTCGCGAATACGAATATAAAAAAAATGTGCGAATATTTGCGAATGCGAGTAGTCGTTACATCACTAGTGTGCAGGCAGCCTGATGGTTACCATAATATGTAGGAACTTAGTTCTACTTGCGTAGGAACTAAATGGTCATTAATCATTATTTATTTATAAATAAGTTAGATGATTAGAACATGATCCGGGATGGTTGCTATATTTTGCACGCACATGTGACTATGTACCTATTTGCCTATGTACTATGTAGTTGTACTTTGGAATTATACCTGCACATAACAATATAAGATATCTGATAACTTATCGACAACGAGGTAAAGGAAATAAGCCGCTTGGGTTCAATTCTGCCACTATCTATCATATATCTAATTCAATACCCCAACAATATAAATGTCATATGATAAAAAAACGTTTTGTTATTGAAATATATCCTAGGTACTACGCTGTCGGTATATCAATTGTAAAAAATTAACATTTCAAACCGGTTTCATGATATTATGTAAAATATGTGCATACTACACATAATATCAATTGAGGTTTCTGAACTGACGTTTTCAGGTCGAGCGCTTCGTCTATTATTGGTTCTTATATAGGAAGTAGAATGAAAAGGGCAACAGGCTTTTGCGTCATTTTACATTAGCGGACAGATGTCTATTTATTCTTTTGAAATGTATTTCCTGAGAGTTGAAAGGCGATGTTCTTACCAAAGCACATTCCTGTCGTTGGCAGGGGTTTGGCAGCTGCGACCGGGGCTGTGGTCGACAGCTTTCTGTAAATAGGCCTGGTGGCGCGTATCACCTGAAACATTTTAATTACATTATCAATCACTGTGTTGTTTGAGTTTTTTTGGTTGTGCTTAGGCATTACATTCGCTATAGTAAATACATAGTAGTCATCAGTGGGCAATGGCAGTTTTACTCAAGCAAACAGTTCACCTAAACAAAAAATTCGGTAATTTAGATGCAAAGATTACGGATGCTAGGTGTTTGTGATCTCTCTGTACTTAGCTTTATCAAGATAGCGTGTTGCTTGCTTATATTTCGTGTTGAATCTACATTTAGTGTTATCTGATTAAAAATGGGTAACTACATTTATTCAACTCCATCCGCGCTCCGCGTTTCGCTGGACGGTTTTGGCTACACTTACAACACAAATCTACCTCTATCAACCGCGTACAGCATCATAAGATTTTGAAAGGTCACCATATAACAGCAAGGAACACTGTCGTTAGCATACGATAAAAATAATTAATAATATGCTCCCATTTCATGACCGTTTACCGCGAAAGCTGAATTCAAGCGGAAAGCTGAGAGGTTGCGTACGCAACTCCTTATGAAACTGATTTTTTTTATGAATAAAAGCTAAATTGAGCTGAATAAATGTAGGTACCTGTTAGTCCCTAAATTGGATATATAATAATTTAGATTTTACTCGAATTTTGAAGTTAGGGTTTTTAGATAGGCAAAGTAGATTAGTGTCATGTCATAATATGTATATGTAACGTAACGTCTTAAGATTAAGTTCCTTCGCCGTAGTGTTGGCAATATGGAATAACAGGGTTGCTATATTATTAGCAATCAAGTTACTTAATATTAGGGAGATTAATTGATATTTTTTTACTTTTAACAATTACCTTATAATTTTCTTTTGGAAACTGTAAATACTATTTTTAAATAAAGTATACAACGCTGGGCTCCATTTCGATTGTCCAGCAATTCTTTCAAATACCGAAAACGCCATGCCACAAAATCATGCCTTTTTATTAACAACTTCCTTTTAGACCTGCTTTTTTTTTTAAATAGAATCGAATTCAACTCATTATTATCCAGAAAGTGGTGCGACTACCGTTAAAATCGATTTCGTTTCACATTTCGTGCAAAACTTTTGGTAGAGTAGGCAACTCTTTTCCATTTTCCCTTCTTTTTACTGTAGACAGACAGGGGAGCCAACATTACGGCAAAGGAACTTCTTAAGTGAAACGCACTGTACATACTTTTGGGGATGACATGACAGGTATATCTAGGTGGGGCAATCAACTCATAAAAGATGATTACTAGTCTATGCTTCAAAACGTGTTAGTTTATCAGTTGGTACTTTGGTAGATTAGGTATATGATTATTTTTGTTGGGTAACATATCTTTACCTACTCAGTAACTTTCAATCAGCCTCGAATTATTATCAATAGGTAGCTGGTATCCAAACTTGGTTTTCAAATCTTATCTTGACGAACATACCATTCTGTTTATTTTGTATGGAGCAAAACATTATTTCTTTTTTTGCAACAATATATAATAGACTTTGTACATATTTGACTAAAGGATTAGCGTGACATCACCAATTTTATATTATTTGAAAATACATGTATTAAATAAACTCATTAACATATTTACACAATATTATTATACTGTCAAAGTGTGTCTACGGTCCCAAGTTCCAATACAAAGTCCAACAAATACAGACACGTAATAAAATTGTTACTTTTGCATGCATACAGAAGTAGGTAGTTAGGTATTAGTATCTTAACTGGGGTAGATAACTAATCAAGTTCTTTTGAACAAAAATTATAACTGCTATATTTAATTCTAGATAGTGGGTAATTAATATATCTTTTAGGTGACGCGTGAGCAGTTAGTCGCAGTAAAGGTTTATAAAAATAAGATTTAAAGCGCAGCTTAACTTAAAATTTAGAAGGCAATTCGCAATAATTTACGTGACAAATTATGCAGGTGGTAGCAGGTAAACATTGTTTGTTTTTTAAGCTAAACAGATTAAAATGTTCCTGATAAAATTTTACTCAACTTTGCCCTAAGAGCGCAACACAAAATCATATGGGGAGAAATCTTGGACTCTGTAATGTACCCCTACCACATATGAACTAAAACGAAAGATTTATATCTGCGGTTACCACCACATTTCTTACTTAAAGACGGCTTGATTAAAGATTAAAGCCTTCTCAATAGAAATGTAGTATTATATTTATTGACACAACCTTATTTTTAGTATATGGAAAACATCTGTCTAGTATTTTTATGTAAAGAATCAATGTACAAAATTTCATAACTGTATCATAGAAAATCACAACGTTTTAAGCTTATTATGTCATCAAAAATACATAAAATCAAATAAAAACAATATCATTATAAATGATATGCGCAAAGCACAAACATTTTGTATGTTTACTAAATAAAATAAAAATCAATGACCATTGATAAAGAAGAATTCCATGTTCC
Organism: Mythimna lalbum; assembly: GCA_949319445.1. Lineage (NCBI taxonomy): Eukaryota > Metazoa > Arthropoda > Insecta > Lepidoptera > Noctuidae > Mythimna > Mythimna lalbum. Next base: position 25,508,809 of record OX439344.1, on the reverse strand, counting down.
ATCAAATTCTCCAGATAATGCAATGTCTTAGAAGGAGCTTGCATTATTGCCTCACTTGGCAAAGACATAGATGTTTAAAGTAAGATACGGCTTGTGCCAAATATGTGCTCTTGCTTATAATACATGACATAACAACCTTCTATTTATAATGTTGTAGGTTGTTTAAATACTACTGTTTTTTTTTAAAGATGTTTAAACTTCTTCTGCCTTATATCCAGCATGGCATATATGTACAAGCATTATACCTTCTCTGTATAAGAACTTTGCCCTGTAGTAGAATAATTACATGCAAATATAACTTTTATCATTGCTTGTTTTAGTGAAAGATCTTTTTGGTTACTATTCTGTAACTGTCAGTAATCTTATCTTATACTAAAATTGAGCTTTAGTCTATGGACCTATAAGCAGCTGAAATTTTGGAAATAATTGACAAAGTAGGTATTGGAAAGATTCATGTGGTATGGAAATTTACTGAGCCGTCTCTAGAAATCGCCCAGCATCACAAAAAATCTATATTGTAGTGCTAGTTAACTTTCAATTGAATGACATATTTTGTGTATTTCTTCGAGGGACTAAATAAGTAACTTTAACCCCGAAGTAAGCATTGTGCTTTTCATTACGAATACAAGAAGATAGACCTAGTTTTTTTTTAAATAATTTATCAGCTGTTAGTAGAAAGTAAAACTCCCTAGGGATGAAAAGTGTGATACTTTTCAGCCCGCTCTACAGGCAAGTTTAGACCCACTTTCAGAGTATGAGTAATGAAAAAAAGATTTTCAGGTTAGACTTTCTATTTAGCAAAATATAATTTATACCAGGATCTGTAATTACAAATATTAAATGTCAATTGAGTTCTGTTATCCTCTATTATTCTTTTTGTAGAACATTCAGCTTGTTATAGATGTTTAGACAGTCTTAAACTTATCTTAGGTACCTATATTTAAAAGTAGGGAAGAGTTGATTTAATTAAAGTACCGTTTCAGTAAAACAATACCGTACGCACTTAATTAAGTGTCCAGTACAAAGGTAGAATTAAATGCCAACAGTGATAACTTTCATTGAGTGTAGATGTAACTGTTCAATGAACTTTGGACTTTGGACTTCAAACTGAACCAAGGCCAGTGCGCTTTTTTCCACTGAAGCGACTCAATATAAACTGGTAAATTAACAGTTATCACATTAAGTTATCAATTTTACTGTAAAATAACTTTAAAACACTAAATTAAATAGAACGACGTAATAAAGGTTAAAAAAGAAAGTTCACTTACTTGAGTAATGGGATTCATTTCGAGTTTGTTCCTTTAGGATGTTAACATAAATTCTATTAATCTTCAAGTCTATTACGTTATTAGACTTTGAACTATGAAATTGAACTATGTCCTTGTTATTCGTGAAACATGAAGACAAACAAACTCCTGCGCCGAGTCGACGTAAATGACATTTATATATAACACGGTCACAGATAACAAATAATTACGTACTTAACTCGATTGGCTGAATTCAAATACGAGTCTTTTGAGCTTCAACCAGTATGATTTTTATAATTTCTACGTAAAATAAGTAATTATGCTTTTATGTTAGCTGCTAGAATAAATGCTACACACAAAAACGTAAATTTTATTAAAGGTAAAAAAGTCTTGTTTCCGTTTGTCTTTAAGTTTTTAAGATATAAGTTTGAATTTTTAAAGATGGGCATTAAGCGCTATTAAACATCAAATCTTTTCTGTTATGTGAATGTTACAGGGTAGCCCGCGAAATTCAAATCTTAAGTATTTTTTGCATTTTCCAGGTCAGCGCCAGGCTCTCTCTCCATGTTCATAAAAATATGACTTAGGACCTTAGCACGTATTTATTTATTAACCCTTCAGATACCGTCAATTAGAAACACAATAGTAAGACAATAGATGCGCGGCCACCGGTGGTCGCTTGGGGATTCATGAACTAAATTAGACTGATACTTAATAGTGTTTGATTTTTTAATTTGTAGTAGGTATCTCCTGTTTCTGCATTTCGATATGGGGACTATATTTCTCGTCACCAAACTTTATATTTGTCATCAAGTTGTATTACCTAATAAATAGATCTATCGCCACGAAATATTTTCGTTCTCAGATAAACAAAAAGTGTTCCCCGGTATGAATTATCAAATTAATGTTAGTATATGTGTAAAATAAGAGATGGATTACCAATAAAACTGTAGTGCATTAGATTAATATAAACTTCGTTCTTATAATAATAGTTTTATTACCTAATTAATATCTTTGTGCTCAGTATGGTAGATCTGTCCCCAAATAAATCGATTATCGATCCCTGACTGCAACTCCTTTTTATTTGTTATTTTGTCACCAATACAGTAGTTACATTTTATTTCGTTTGGTTATTAAAATAATAGTATTAGTTACCAATTTAATACATCAATTTATAATTTTAATGAAAATATGTTCAAAGAGGCGGAAGACAAATTGGCGCGCTTTCCGGCCTCGACGATGTGTCGTAGGTATTAGGTAACAAGGTACCTACGACTGACATTATCAAATATTGATTATTTTGACTTTAATTAAGTGTTTTATTTACTATTCTGCTAGAAATTTTATTGAAATGTATTTATACTACCTGTTGGGTTATAGTTCTGGAAATTAAGATCCTTAGGGGAGGCGTATGTCCAGTTAAGTAGTAGACTCTTTTGGTTGAAACGATGATGACGACAACCCTTAATTTTTTTTGGAACTTTATGAAATTTTCTAGTAACATAATATATAGTTTATTGGTGATCTCTTTCAATTAGTTTGCTTAAATGCTTATTAGGACAAACCTATTAAAATATATACAAAAACAATTATTTGGTACTAGACCTTATATCTCATGATTTTAGGTAATTTATTGTGGAATTGATTTTACATTGTTTGGTGACTACATTTTGGTGACAAATCTACTATTTTGCGGGCAAACCCTATTATTTAAGAAACACAAAACTAATTAAATTGGCGATAGGTTAAATGATACCCTTTCGATATTAGATACCTTTTGTTAAGTATTTGCCAAGAGGCTTTAGATTTACTCTGAGCATTTTTGAGATTACCTACATATATTTTTTTATATTTTTGAATATTGTTTCTGTTTGAATTAATTCATGAATCCCCAAGCGACCACCGGTGGCCGCGCATCTATTGTCTTACTATTGTGTCTCTAATTGACGGTATCTGAAGGGTTAAAAGCACTTTTATTTTGTTCTGAAGGTGTTTGTATATATTTCCATATCTAGTAACAGTCTTTGTTTTTCACTGCAAATTCTTATAATTGGCACCAACTTTATATCTTAGGGATTCATTAGTTTTACTGGAAAACACAAATCAAATAAGTATTAAAAGAAACAGCGCTAAAAAATTGACATAATTATTCCTCATTAGTATTGTTAGAATAGTGTAGGTACCTCTAAACATTATAAATTTTTAAGTACTTAATTGTTTTTGAAACTTGATAAAATTAACTCTAGACATGGCAAGTTTTATTCACGTGTATTTTAGTAATTGAGCTGAATGGTCCGATAGAGCAAAGTGTATTTACATACCTATACTCGACAGATACTTTTTACGACAGTTGTGCGCAAAATTATCAAGGCAAGATAAGCTCCTTGGTCTAGTTGGTCATTTATTTTGTTGATAGTGATTGAGAAGTAAGATTTCAAAGTCCAAAGTGTTTTTGTTTCAAAATAACTATGTTGAAATCCCCACACATTTTTTTTACGATGGGCATAAATCATCTTATGTCAACCCTCGCTCTTGGGTGGAGCGGGAGATAGTGTCAGACTCTTACTGACTAAAAACCCATCCCGTTCCTTCGAGCCTCTTCATACCGGGGCTCGAGTTTCCTTTCGGATTCGGACAACTCCTTGAGGCGCGCGGGAACAGTGCGCGCTGTCGACGTCTTGGGCTCGGTCCGGACAGTTACCGGACGGTCGGACAGCGAGCTACCCGTGGCTCGCTGTCCGCGAGCCCGCGTCTACGGTGGCCGGTAATCGGGATCGGAATCCCGGCGACGGCGGCGAGGGCGCCGTTGCCTGATGCGGTCGGCCTCCTCCTTTGCTAGCATTACTGCTACGCAGAAGGAGGCGACCGCCTGCCATTCCTCCTCGCCTCGAACCAGGACCTCGACCAAAGCCCGGCGCGAAAGGTTTCTGCCGCCGCCCGATCGCCCCCATGAGGGAACGGCGATGTTCTGCCCAGGCAGGGCACACCTCGACTGTGTGCTCCACCGTGTCCTCCGGGCGTTCCGCACAGTGGTGACAACCGCGCGTCTCTTCCGCTTTAATCTGATACAGGTACCTCCCGAACGTGCCATGTCCGATGAGGACCTACGTCATGCGGAAGGTAAGGATGCCGTGAGGTCTTTCCAGCCACGCCTCAAAGAGGGGACCGCCATAATCGTGGTGTGCCCAAATCCCCACACATCAATATCCTTGTATTCCTTTTAGTACATTTTTTAAATAGGTAAAGTTATTAAGCTATCAGAGAAAAAAAAATTCAAAATCGTTGGCGGCCTACATAAACATTCAATAACTAAATGTTTGGTGAAATCGACTCCACAGGATTCTATAACTTCTGCAATAGACAATTTTTCTTTCTCTGTCAATACGCTAAATTCATAACAAGTTTTAACTAGAACACCGGAACCTGAGCACTTATGTTGTTTATCTTATATATCCGTAGGCAGCGGCAAGTTTGCAATTCGGAATTTTAATTAGTTCCTCTTGTCTAGATAATTATTTTCGAAGTTTATTTGATTTTGTTCGGTGGGAAATCATCATAGAGTTTATAGCCCTGGAATGCAAAGCACACCTGAAGGAAAACAGGTGGGTTTTGAAAGGACGGCCTTGGCTGCACGGTAATTCTTTCGAGCAATCCTACAAATGTTGGTCTTGACAGTGGGTAAGGACCGTAAATAATGATAAGATGGTAAATATCGTAGAAGAAGACATGCTGCGCTGACTCCGAATAAAATGGGATAAAGATGATAAAAGCAAGGGTAGTCAATATAAAGTAACAAACACACACGCTTACATACACACCATTATACATAGATACTTGCCCTCAAAGACAACCAAACCAGTTTTAAAATATGCCATTTCACATTCTTTAAGGCCCAAGCGTCCGAAAAGTGCCACAAAACAGTGACTTTCTGGAGCCTACTCCTCGGTAACGCCCAGGTCAATAAGTTTGAAAAAAATATATGTTTATTATAGATTCATGAACAACATTATCAACCTTTGATTTTTTCGTGCTATTAAAATTTTTGTCTAAAAAAATACTTAGCAATTTCGCAACTTTTTCATACTCTACTAATAGAAAAAAACTCATTGCCACTAGTTGATGGTGTTGCGTTTTTATTCTCGCTATTTTCAATATGCAAAACACCTTGAGAATATAACAAGTCATAATCAATCATTATGTTTGTCATTATCTGATTTTGAGCCTCCTGTGAAGAAAGTAATCCTTACTAATATCATATAAGCGAAAGTGAGATTGTTTGTTTGTTACGTCTTCACGCCTAAATGGCAAAACTGATTTTGATGAATTTTGGTACAGAGATAGTTGGGGACCCTGGAGACGGACATAGGCAATTTTTTTTTAAAGTGAGAATAGGCTGAGAAAGAGAGGGAAGAAAAGGCGAGAGGAATTAAAGTATATTGTTAAACGCGGGCGCAGACGCGGGTAAAAGCTAGTAATAAATAAAAGTCTAAAATATCCATTTTACAGGAGAGCAAAAACAAGTTTAAAAAAATCTTAGTTCGTGAACTAAGTGGGCTAGGTTAAACTTAAAAACCTTTTCTTGTAGATATAATTATTCTCTTTCACAGTGAATTTAATTTTTTATTGTAAATATTATTTAAAGTAATCCAAGAAAATCTGTGAATTGTACCGTTTTTTATTACTAAGTAATATGTGCTAAAATTACGTGATACATGATACAAGTTGCCTATGTTACACGTCTTCGTGTAACTGATTGATAAACTTGAATCAAAAAAATCTAATAACTCTTAAACTATGTTACTAGCGCCATGTTACTCAAACTAATGATAAACATACTACCCTAAAGATTAGATATTTTTACTTATCAGTCCCCTATGGCCCATATTAAACTAAATTATATCAGTATGCTAAAAATGCCTTTTGAAATATATGTGTTAAATGATACAAGTTCAGTTATACCCCTCACTAAAATTGAAATAAATTGTGCAAATAAAAGTCTTATAAAAATAATCAGCTTTCAATAAACTTCATCAAAATCAATAATTCTTTTACTAAATAAAACACAGTTGTATCAAAATTCTTATGAAAGGTAAATTGAGATTCTTATAACTTAATTTTACAATCCAAATGTAACTTGGGGCACGTCATAATCATAGCGGCAAGTACGAGGATGGACCGCTCGGTTTTCCACGAAGTGGCGAGTCTTGTTGCTGGCCTGCCACTATGGGATCAGAAGGCACTTGGTCCTTGCACGCATGCACGATTTGGGCGTGGAGATGCAACCGGGGTGAAATTCCACTGCTGCGCCAAGTCGTGGCATGGCGGTCAGAATTCCGACGAGATCTCTTGGTGAAATGGCGACAGTAACTGCCGATACCCAGTGCTGGGCGCGCTATAATTATGGTGGTAAGTCCCCTCTTTGAGGGGTGCCTCACTGGTTGGAGGTGCCCAAGTGGGGGCACCACTTGGGCGGAGCATTGCCGTGTACTCGTGGAGGCGCTCGGTAGCGGCGACATCTTAGCCGAGCACTGGTACACGCCATGGTCCAGTGCGACAGATAATTGGTGGCGATTGCCTCATTTTACGAAGCAGTAATGCTAGCGAAGGAGGCGGAAGTCGGGTTAGGGATGGGACGTCACTGAAGCCTAAGTCGCCGGGACCCCGACTCCGACTTTCAGCCACGACGACTTCAGCGGAAAACGGACAATGCTTAGCTTGCCACAATGGGTACGGTGACCGTCCGCGCCGAGTCTTTTTTTTTAAATTCTACCTGATATCTCCCTCCGATGGCTACACCTATGGACCTGCTGTGGCTCAGTGTGCGCTATATAGCTGGATGTGAAAGCCGCGCATCTTCAACATTTTCCGACACGCCTGTCTATACAAGCCAATGATTATGATTTCTGGTTTTCTATCAAGGAACTGTTCTTAATCTAAAGAATTTCTTACTGTCCTCAAAAATGTGACGCCAACGCCTGACACCTTTTGTTCAGGTTCCTCAAATAACTACTCCCACTCTATGTGAAACGAGATAGAGTGTGACTTTTAGTGACTAAACCCACTGAATTTCTTAATTTACTCTTTGCGTATCAGGGCCATGATAACTCTTTCCGACCACCCCGCAGCCCAACGCCTTACAACAACACAGCTGCCACACTTAGCTTGCAGTCCCTCAGTTTTTAAGATAATTCCTTAACTGGTGGACTTAAAGAATTTATGATTACAGTATCTTTTTAAATAAAACCTATAGTTAACACCCACCTGCTAATAATGTACGAAGCTTCATTCAGGTGTGCCGTATTATTTTCACAACACTTATTTTATGCTCTCAACTTTCTCTCATCACACAATAGTAATCTCACTTAATTACATTGAAGATATTATACACGATATTGTCATCTGCACAATGGATGTGGCTTGTTTGTAAAATAAGTCGGCACAAGTTAAACACTTGTCACTGGCATCAAACTGGCCATTACATTTGATATTGTGCTCCAGGACGCTTGTATCGGCACTATGAGGTTAAATATAATAATAGTAGTTTCGTTTCTTGCTGTAGTGACGGCTAAAAAAGAGATTTTTATGAGAGACTATAACGTATATCCAACAAGGAAAAGCTCTGAAACCACTCGTTTCCCAACGACAGGTCGATCGAAATCGACTAGTGAAGTAATGACTAGAGCAAATGTAGGAGATACCGTTGTTGAAAAGTTTGTCGAAACTTTGATGGCAAGTGAAAAATATTTGAAAATGATTGAATCTGTGGAGCGTAAGCTAACCCATTTGGATTTGACTTTCCATGAAAGAACAAACAGTATTCTTAAGTATTTGGCTGAAATGCTCAGACTGATCAAAGCATCATCTTCTGAACTGTTAGAAAAGGCTTTGAAAAACGTGAAAGAAGACATGGACAATTTGAAGCAGTCTTTGTCAGAACGGTTAGATGATCACCCAAAATTGCGCGGTGAGTGTATTATTTTCATTACAATCCTTTAATACTTATTAATTAACATTATTAAAGAAATACAAAGGAAAAAGTACTGCAATTTACGTTTTGTTCTGTGCGCAGTGTAGGCATAGATGGGGGCAAGGGAAGAAGTAATGATGCAGTTAATATTAATATCAGTTTTTAAAGTTCAGTTGGTTAATGAGTTAAAGATGAAATTTTATAATTATTTTCATTTCAATGGACATCTTTAATAGTGTCCACTCAAGAACACAGACGAGGATGGCAGTATCATCTGTATATGTGAATATTTTGGTATATAGAAGAAACATTGACTAGAGGTAATTCATATATGTACTGGCAAAACAGAGTGAGGCCCAGAATGCAACCCTGTTGTAGATGACAGAATTTTCTTCACAGATGCTTTCTGTATTTGTCTCTTGCCTCGTAATCCGACCTTAATCATTTAAAAAAATATATATGTACTGATAAATAAATTCAATCTCCAAATCTGTGTCTCTAATTATAAATTACTAGCTTCTGCCCGCGACTTCGTCCGCGGAAAATTTCTTGTTTTAAAATAAGATTACACTCGATTAGACGCTGCGCACGTTCAGCGCTAGATTCCTGAGCACGGGCCTGCGATGTTATGACATTTTGCCTACCAAGCCGCTGCGAGCGCTCAGCGCTAGTCTCCCTATCCCTTGTCTCAGAGACATGCTGCCTTAAATGAGATAGACGCTGCGCACGTTCAGCGCTAGATACCCGAGCACGGGCCTGCGATGTTATGACATTTTGCCTACCAAGCCGCTCCGAGCGCTCAGCGCTAGTCTCCCTATCCCTTGTCTCAGAGACATGCTGCCTTAAATGAGATAGACGCTGCGCACGTTCAGCGCTAGATTCCCGAGCACGGGCCCGCGACGTCCTCACATTTTGGCTAGCGAGGCGCTGTGAGCGCTCGGAGCTAGATTCTCTAGCGCATGCTTGCGAAATATATTCTCTATTTCTCGAGAGGCGCTGCTCATTTTCAGGGGCAGATTCTTCCGTACGGCGTACTCGAGCGGCTCTTGTCTGTGATGTCTGCCGGGACAGTTGAGATTTCTTTTTAGACATGCTCTCAACAAACTACGCACAGACTTGAAAACAATTATGAACTAAGGGAGAGCGACTCGAACACCGTCCGCTTTTACAAAACAAAACAATCGTAATATCGAATAACTCGTATCGATTATTACGATAGAACGAAGTACGAAACTACGAACATACAAAACAAACGTTGTACGTTTGTTTTGTATGTTCGTAGTTACGATATTTTCGATTATGAGGTATCTATCAACAACAACAACCATACGAATGAAACAACCGAAACCAATAAGCAACTGACAGAAGAACTCCAACTAACGACAACGTGGGCCTAATACTTCGAGAGGGTCATCAATCCACAGAAAGTCTTAACACCGCGATTCAGAAAAATTACGTAATTGCAGAACGCCATCCATGGGCAAATAGGTAAAACGTTGGGCACGCCACAATTATGGCGGTAAGTCCCCTCTTTGAGGCGTGGCTGGAAAGGCCTCACGGCGTCCTTTCCTTCCGCATGACACAGGTCCTCACCGGACATGGCAAGTTCGGGAGGTTCCTGCACCGAATTAAAGCGGAAGAGACGCGCGGGTGTCGTCACTGTGCGGAACGCCCGGAGGACACGGTAGAGCACACAGTCGAAGTGTGCCCTGCCTGGGCAGAGCATCACCGTGCCCTCGTGGGGGCGATCTGCGGCGGAGACCTCTCGCGCCGGGCCCTGGTTGAGGCCATGGTCCGGAGCGAGGAGGAATGGCAGGCAGTCGCCTCCTTCTGCGAAGCAGTAATGCTAGCAAAGGAGGAGGCAGACCGCATCAGGCAACGGCGCCCCCGCCGGGATTCCGATCCCGATTTCCGGCCACCGTAGACGCGGGCTCGCGGACGGCGAGCCATGGGTAGCTCGCTGTCCGATCGTCCGGTAATGGACCGAGCCCAAGACGTCGACGGCGCGCACTATTCCCGCGCGCCTCAAGGAGTTGTCAGCTACAGCAGAGGCCCAGCTGGATCGAAGCCTACCGGGTCCAGGGTTATCCGAAAGGGAACTCGTGCCCTGGTTTGAAGGCTAGAAGGAACGGGGTGGGTTTTAGTCAGTAAGAGTCTGACACTATCTCCCGCTCCACCCAAGGGCGGGGGTTGTCATAAGATGATTTTTGCACAACATATAAAAAAAAATAGCTAAAACGTCTGCACGACTGCACAATGAAAGTTATGCTAGGGGCATTTTGCGTTTTAGTAATTTTACATTATCTCCGAAACTGTATGACCAATTGATATACTGTAAATGGCAAATCTTATCTGTATGATGTTCTTGTGATACTGAAATAATTTATTGTCATAAGAATTAATATTTTGTTGCTCAAATAATCAACCAAACGTAAGTATGCCGAAAAAATATATTTTTAATGCAATAAAAGAAGTATAAAAGATGAAATATAAAAGATAGAGATATGGTATCGCGGACTTTTTTGTAGAAATAATTAAGACGAACCAGGTAGTCATACATTGTTTTTAATTTTAAGCAAGTGTTTAGGCAGCGCACGCCAATAATTCTGTTTTATGAGGTATTTTTTTCCGACTTGCTAGACAAAAGTTGTGATAGCTCGGTTAATATACATGCTATAGAAACAATTTATAGCCTATAGCACTCAGGAATAATGTAGCTTTCTGCCAGTAAAAAAAATTTAGTATTGGATTATGAGTTCCAGAGATTACCCCCTACATACAAACTTACAAACTTACAAATTTTACCTCTTTATAATATTAGTATAGATTAGAAGATTTAACTTATAGGTTGTTTGTCTTTGCATCAACCAAAAGTTGTCAGATTAGAAATACTTCAGGCAATAGGTTCTTGACTGTACTTTTGTTTGCGTATGGTTATAAATAACTAAGCATATAATATTCGGAGGTATTTAAAAGTTTCTGTCCTGGGTATTGGGTACTTTCATTTAGTACCTCCACTTTTGACAGACTTTATGGATACTTACGAGGTGTTTACGTTCCCATGTTTTTTGTCAAATATTATCTTATGCCTGTTACATCAACAAAGATAAATAAGTACAATATCATCATTGTTCATTGATAGGTTTATGTCCAGTTCGCGTGCGAACTATTACACTGCCCTGTGTAACTACAGAAACAATGGAAGTTTGACCACCGATGGAAGAGCTAATTTTGGTTTACTGCTTCTGATTTGATAAATAGATATCATAACATCACTGACAAATATAGTTATAGATATAAACTTAAATTACTTAAAACTAACTTAAAAAATAAAACAATAGAGAACTAAAAAAAAAATGGCAATTTAAAGTAAGGCGTCGAAAAATTCCTCCGTATCGCTGTCGACTGGTAATGTACCCAAAAGACTGGCCGCATTTCCACGCTGAATGGCAATGCTTATCCTTTGACCGAAGTAAAAGCCAGCCTTTGGGTCACGCGAAGTGTCCACGAGACAAATTCCTTTTATTCCTATCAATTTTTTTTTGGTGGGTAAAAATCATTCAAATGACATCCCCCGCCCTTGGGCGAAGTGGGTGATAGTGATACTCTCACTGACTAAAAAACACCCCGTGCCTTTCATACCGGGGCTGAACTTCGCAGCTAACCTTGGGCTCGGTCCGAACAGTTACCGGACGGTCGGACAGCGAGCTACCAATGGGTGGCCCGCTGACCGCAAGCCCGCACCTACGGTGGCATTTCTATCCATTCAAGTACCTTGTGGGATAGAGGCGATGCCGTGTCAAACACCTTCGAAAGATCCTCAGTAATTTAAGCACAGCCGTTCAACAATAAATAGATATTAACACGCAGTAAAGAGCAGATGCGTATGAGGTCTTTTAGAGAAACCTCATTGAGAATGAGACCTTTCCGACCTCCCAGCGGTGTTTTTAAGAAATCAAAATTTGGTTTCTAAAAACAACGCCAAAACGCTTCGTGAGAGAATCAATTTTATATATTTTTCTCTGTTATATCTATAGAAATATTAACATAGCTGTCCTCTGCACAGAGTGAAAGAAAGCGATTTTGACTGCCGCTCCTGCGAGAAGTTATGCATTTGGCTTGTTTGATCCCAAAACGCAGTGAACCTGTTAAACTACATTATGGTCTTTTTTATTTGACTTTGTTCGATTATACCGCTTTAAGACAAAATCGGAGGGAATTAGTTTTTGCTGGATTTAAATATTACAGGTATCTTCAGCCATAGCCCGCGTGAATATTAGAAATTGCCTCAAGGGAACACATTTTTGCGATTAGCCTGAACGATAAGCGATGGAGTAGGTATCTATACTACGTTCTTCTCCAAGATCCTATCTATCTATAAACATATTCACAAAAAGAGTTAAATACTACCTAATTGGAAAAGCAGGCACAAAAATGTATCATGCCTTGACTCCGACTGCTGAAAGTAAAGTAAAGTATAAGTCAAATTCAAATTCAAATTCAAAATCATTTATTTCAAATAGACCAAATGTAGGCACTTTTGAATAGTCAAATGTCGGTCAGTCCAAGAAAAGTGAAGCTAAATTGCACGTTCCAAAGCGTAGATCTCTATGGAGAAGAACGTGCAAGAAACTCCATGGACACTCTTTTAAATCATATTAAGTGTTACATATAATGTTTGTTTACATTATTTCATGTTGCTTCTATTATGTGAGCACAATGTAGATAATAAAATTAAAATAAAAAATATATTAAAAGATAAAAACTGAATTAAGCTACTGGCAGTTAAGAGATGACCAGTCTCAACTGACGGCACCCGTTCACGAGCATGACGCGTGCATCAGCCCCACTCAGCTCAACCATTTTCAAGGGAACCGAATGACCCAATACACGCGCCACCAGCAGCGAGACATTTAAGTGAGCATGACAAACTCCTAACTGCCATGCTCGTAATGTCAAAAACAAAGAGAATAAAAGTCGTAACCCAATAAGAATGCTTCATGGTACCTCACATTCACAAATAGGAAAAAAAGTGCTTCTACATTAAACAATGCTATGGTTTTCAAAAACAAAAGTAATAAATGATCACAAGTTTAAACTATATGATGAATGATCATAAGTTACAGTAAAGCTTATAAAATGAATAAAATTTGTTAACAAATAATATTGTCGACGAAACGAAGTAATAGTGATTTAAGTACCACAATTACATAAATCAAACTGCCGAACAAAATTAGGTAAGCAATCAATCCGATAAAAAATTCAAGTAATCTGGTGCAAGCAGACGGTAGGCATAACCTGGGCACCGCACCAGTGCGTTGGCTTCTGCACTGAAACCGGTTCACCATGACTTCCGTTGGGCACGCCACGATTATGGCGGTAAATCCCCTCTTTGAGGCGTGGCTGGAAAGACCTCACGGCGTCCTCACTTTCCGCATGACGCAGGTCCTCACCGGACATGGCAAGTTCGGGAGGTACCTGCATCGGATTCAAGCGGAAGAGACGCCCGGGTGTCGCCACTGTGCGCAACGCCCGGAGGACACGGTGGAGCACACCGTCGAGGTGTGCCCTGCCTGGGCGGAGCATCGCCGTGCCCTCGTGGGGGCGATTGGCGGTGGAGACCTCTCGCGCCGGGCCCTGGTCGAGGCCATGGTCCGGAGCGAAGAGGAATGGCAGGCGGTCGCCTCCTTCTTCGAAGCAGTAATGCTTGCAAAGGAGGAGGCCGACCGCATCAGGCAACGGCGCCCTCGCCGCCGTCGCCGGGATTCCGATCCCGATTTCCGGCCACCGTAGACGCGGGCTCGCGGACGGCGAGCCATGGGTAGCTCGCTATCCGATTGTCCGGTAATGGACCGAGTCCAAGACGTCGACGGCGCGCACTCTTCCCGCGCGCCTCAAGGAGTTGTCAGCAGCAGGAGGGGCCCAGCTGGGTCGGGGGCCTACTGGGGACAGGGTTGTCCGAAAGGGAGCTCGTGCCCCGGTATGAAGGCTAGAAGGAACGGTGCGGGGTTTTTAGTCAGTAAGAGTCTGACACTGTCTCCCGCTCCACCCAAGAGCGGGTTTCGTCAAAGATAATTTTCCCCGTCGACAAAAAAAAAACCATGACTTCCGTGTTCATTATAAAACTTAGCAAGGAAGATTTTGAGAAAAGACAAGTAAAAAAAAATATTCTATAGGCTGCCATCAGACGGACTGCATCGCAACAACCGCACGCAGTCCATATATTCAACTGCATGCTGTTTGATCTGACTTTGCGCTGTTGGCGCCACGCGTCTAGCCTAGCAGCTTAGTGTATGATTTGATCTTTAAGTGCCTCAAAGTAAAGTTCACAATGTCAATGCTCTTTGATTAACTGCACTCTGACTGTATGCGGTTAGCGATAGACAGCGTGCGACGACACTACACGACTGTAGCCGACCGCGTAAAGTTGAGGGCACTACTGCATGCAGTTGATATTGACTTCACTCGACTACAGCCGACGCGTGCAGTTGACATCATGACCTTACGAAGTCGAATGTACAACTTGCATGCAGTTTAATATATCGACCGCACGCGGTCGCTGCGATGCAGTGCGTCTGATGTCAGCTTAAGGCTTACCTCTTCGTACAATTTTCAAACCCATCTAGCTTTTTCACTAGATTTTAAATTATTATTATTATTATATTATTAAAACTATTTTATTAAATATTTCTGTGCGTTGGAATGGAAGAAAAAAACATGTTGCGCCGACCCCATATTACGTGGGAATGGGATAAGGGCAGTAAGATGATGATGATGATTTTCGACCGTCGGAATGACTCAGAAACCACGTAAAGCTTTTTGGTTTCAGCTATCATTAGTGGACCTAGGACAGTCAGAAGCCAAAAAATCTGCACCAGTGTTACCAAATTTCTGAATTATATTTATTTAATCTCTATAAATATCGGTGTGTTGCCCATCATGACTAACAGTGGGGGTTTGCTTTGTTTTGCCACAGGCCGATTTCAAAAACTTGATTTTATTTTTAGAACGAAGTTAGAAGACGGAAAGACTTCTCACGAAAAGTAGTAACGACACTTTTTTTTGTCAACTCAATTTTGTTATATTTTAATAAAATTTTATTACAATTCCTTCACTAATTAATCGAAAGGAACTTCGTTCCATCCGGTTGTTCCTTGACACCTCTCAAGTTTTTTTTATCAGTTGAGCACTAAGTCTTTAATATTAGTAAACAAGACAGCAGAACATATGGCAAGCCTCGTTGATGACAATTCAAGATATAATCCACAGTAAGGTAGAAAGAATGTTGTTCTTTCGGCTACCAGATGGGCAAACCATCTCACATCTAGGGTTGAACTTAGATGAGAGTGTCACCAGAACGTCCACACATTCTGAGTAGTCTCAAGAAAACATAGGTCAGCCCATCCGGGGGCAAAGTCGGTCTTTGGATGATGATCAATGTTAAATTAAAGTGACATTCCGTTTTCTGCTCTATTATTACAATATAATTGAACATTTTTTGTGGTATCACGTGGTTATCTGAATAAAGGACTCGAGGAGACAATAGTAGTAGTGACCTACACGCTGTGAAAATTTCAACTGTCTTCCTATTACGGTTCATGAGATACAGCCCGCTGACAAGGAGACGGATTACCGCCAAATGTCGAATAATTTTGTCAAGTCATTAGAGATGAGAGGTATATACTGGTAGAGGTATATATACCAAGTATGTGCTTCCCAGTACACAGACCGGGTACGGTTACGAAGGGACCCGAAACGTCATTCGTGCTTTATGAACATTCGGATGATTTAATTTAGTTAGAAAAAATGGGTACCTACTTATTTTTACGTGCTTAAGGAACATAATTGCATAATTACATTTTTGTCACGACGTGAAAGAGTTCCTTAGTTTGTTTATGTTAGGGAATATCTAGTGTAGGTACTGGTAATCTCTATCTAGTGTGGTACGTACCTAACGTACTTAGGTCGACAATATTTTGATTTTTTGCGTCAGTTGTATCTCATAATGCATAATTACGTATACTTGAAACGTCGTACCTACATTATATTGGAGGCATACCATACTTATCGTATACGTTTACTTATCGAAATCCTACCACACCCAAATACTTAGAAGTATTTTAATACCCGGTATTTGTACCAGGTATTTAGTGATACCAATACCTTAAAGGCCTTATCTCATCTCTACAAGTCATGCGAGCTACAATTTACTGAACAGCTGAAGTTTTTTCTTTTTTAGGATGTAATTTTTGTCTAAAAAAACATCGTATATTTTAATATCGCTTCAATTTACTACTCGCATGAGATGAAGAAACGTAAATATATTAAATTGTTGCAGTAAGTACATTCATGTTTCATAAATATTGTCATAACATTGCGAGAAAATATACAACATTCTACATAGTAGAAGAAATCTGCGCGAATCATCGCGATTGGGGGATTCACTGCATAAGCATTTCACTTCACGGTTTGTTTTTATTTTACTCCCGCGAGGTTTTGTAAACTGTCGTTGGTATCGGGCAGACTATGAAGTCGAACGCCAGTCGTTTCACACCACACTCGGGACACACACCGCATTATGTCCCCAAAGTTTACGCTATTACAAATCGTACTGTGCGCTCTTACTATCATATCCGGGGAAGTGTCAAGAACAAAGCGAGGTCGGCGAAAAAACGACGATGTTGACAAAACTTTATGGAAAAAAGAATACGAGGACGAACTAACCGATGCCATGCTTACCGGGAAGCGGGAAAATTATACACGTTCGGCGGGGGCGCAAGGTAGCAGCATGGATAACGATGCAGTTATAGAAAAATTAATGGAAAGCATAACCTCAAGCGAAAGGTATCTCAAGAAAATAGAGGCTATAGAATTCAGACTGAACAGGTTGGATATAGAAGTTCATGAAAAGACTAATGCCATGATGAAACTGTTAAATAACATTTCAAAATCGATTCGCACTGAGTCGTGCGCAAATTTGGAGTCCTCAATTCAGAGCCTGGCAGCTGATGTGAACACTGTAAAATATTCTATGGAAAAGAATCCGCGATCCAGTTTATCCATGTCAGGTATAAGAGCTGTTTTTTCTTTTTTTACGTCTGTAGTTGTCTTTTACGAAATCGTACTATTAGGATATATTCAAATTGGATTATCCGAGAGACCGCTGAGTTTGTCTAAAATTTCTTGTTAGTATTCAGTCAGCTATAGAACATAAGGTTGAGGTATAATTTAAGTGCTATTGTAACCAACTTACAAAATAAAAAAAATTCGTCGTAACCTAATTATTTTTGAAGAATATCTTCAAATGGTCCTTTAGAAGTATTACGAAATCGTGGGTTTGAAAGCCGAATTTCGAGAATACTCTATTTATTTATTTATTTATTGGCACACCAACAGCATTACATACAGGATTATTTTGTAGAGTATATTATTAAAATTAAGGCACTGGTATGCACTCTAGCACTGTGGACAATACAACACAAATACTTAGGCTGTGTAAAGACTAAGAAAAGGATATCTACTTTAATTCATGAATCCCCAAGCGACCACCGGTAGCCGCGCATCTATTGTCTTACAATTGTGTTTCTAATTGACGGTAGGTATCTGAAGGGTTAATGGTTGTGGATTACGAAAAAAGTTTAGGTGTTACGGAGAATTGGAATGTACTGCAGTAGTCTCCGCTACGGTGCCATGTTAACTGTCGGAATTAAGAACTATATCGAAATATAGAAGATAATTTTATAGATATATCTGTGTACATTAAGTGCATTTTTGGTTTCAACAGTCTCATTCAACAAAGTTATTATTTATAACAAAAAAATAAATGATGCAGGTTGTTTTTTAAAATATCATTAATTAAATTTTTTTCAATTTATTTTTATACATATTTATTGTACACGCGGATAACGTTAACATCGGTACTTTTATAATACGTTATATTGTTGATAACTAGTAAATTATCTAATATTAAAATTATATTGTTTCAGTTTGTTTAGTTTTGGAATTTGATTTGAAATTAAAGTATTGCATATAGTTTTTTACCAGTCAGTGTCGGGAAGCCCTCTGTTTTGAAGACAGCTCTTAATATTTCGGTTCTATAAGTACATGTTATATATTGTTTAAAACCTTTTTTCTGGAGAAAACAGAAAAAAAAAGCCTTGTTTAAAATATCTCTATGTTACAGACCATCTCACAAAACTCAAAGTTTGTATTCTTTTAGATGTTTAAATTACGTTTATTTCTAAAAGTTAAATATGTAACTCAAACTTCGAAAAAGGGGCAGACAGGAAAAGTTGTACAATATTTTGTCGTATCATATTAGCACTGAAAGCCTCTGGCCAGTGCGTGATGCCAGTGATGACTTATGATACTGATACCTAGGCTCTCAAAATTGCTGTAGTTTGCGGCCATACTATTTTTTTACATTTCCATAGATCTTTCAGGCGATGGAGACTACCAAAAGGATACAAGCTTGGACACACGGCTCTTATCGATGGAAAGCCGTATGAAGTCTGTGCAGAGTGGAGTGGAGTCCATCGTGGCCACCATATCGGAGGTCAAGAACAGGCAGTACAACAGAGCGTCCCCAAGCAAGTAAGTTGATTGTATTAGATATTAGAATAGAATACTCCAATGTATTTATGGTGAATTGTAACACGTTATCTCCTTCTTCCTATGTCCTCAGCTGTTTGACCGCTGGTTACTTACTACCTTCACGTAATTTATCCATCGATTCTTTCTCATTTTTTTTCCTATTTTAACCGTCCACAGTTTATACTGAAAGACTTCCTTTAAATGCACTATATCACTATATTATTAACATAATTGTGGCTTACAGTTTTGTGTGTGTTGGGTTCTTTCTTCACATTTGGAACGGAGCACTGACGGGACTCCGATCAAAATGTGTAAAAAGCGCTTTCCACGGATATTTTTCCAATGTAGGAACTCGTAATGTAATACCTACTTGCGTTTGCTATATGTCTGTGTGTCTTCAACATATTATTCTGTTCATCTAATTAGGTCTCTGTAATCAACAGTACTTCCAAAAGGATGAATCACTGTGTCCAATTTTAATCCCTTTCATATAATTTGTCGATCCTCATACTGCTTTAATGTGGCCTACTCGCACATTACCACTGAAACTCCGATTACCAATTACAAAGTCCATCGTAACGCGAAGCTGTGACGTTTGATCGCTAATTGCGAATGGGCCAGCTTCGACTGCGGACAAACGAGATTTCCCTCGATAGTATCATCGCAAGCACCTAATTGACGTGTTCTTAATAGATACCAGCACAGAATTACTGGCAGCCGTAGCGCTATTTTCCATTAGGAGTGGGAAATCTAAGAACACTACGTCTAAGTTGCTTGCAGATTTTTTCACCTTTTTCTAACTATCCGGATTTTCGCAATATCAGAATTATCAAATAACCTTGTGACATACCTATATAAAACATAAATATTTAGGACATCTGAAACACTTCATTTAAGTTGAAATGCAGTATAAATAAATAATTTGCCAAATATTGAAAAAAATGCAGGTCGTAACGTTGACTCTCAAACTAATATTAGGTCGTTCAAATATTACGAAGCTTCTCATTTTGCATTTTAACTTTTTAAGTACCTAACTCAAATTAACCCTTCAGATACCGTCAATTAGAGACACAATAGTAAGACAATAGATGCGCGGCCACCGGGTGTCGCTTGGGGATTAATGAATTAATGCTTGTAAGTCGCTGTTCTGTTGATTTCTCGTTGCTCGCAGTCAGTCGCTCACTTATGAATTCTATCACCTAAATTAATTATTTTTATGTGTATTTATTTATTTCAAACAATAAAATAATTATTTCTAGATATTAACTTAAATTAATTAAAACTAACTTAAAAAATTAAAATAAAACCCTAGAGAACTAAAAGAAAAAAATAAATTAAAATGGCAATTTAAAGTAAGGCGTCGAAACATTCCTCCGTATCGCTGTCGACTGGTAATGTACCCAAAAGGCTGGCGGCATTGCCACGCTGAATGGCAATGCTTATCCTTTGACCGAAGTAAAAGCCAGCCTTTGGGTCACGCGAAGTGTCCACGAGGCGTTTCGAAAGTTCTTTAAATAATTTGTGAGCACTCGGACCCCACGATCCAAGAGTTTCAACCCCAAACGGCTCGAAAACATAATTACCAACAAGGTTATCATATTTCCGCCGCTTGAGGTTCTCTGCAGCCGCTGCAGCAGCACCAGCACAGCACGACGAGCTAGGAAGATGGGATGGCGCAAGAGTATCGACACAAGTAGCGTCCCACACTAAAGGCCTACCCATCTTCCATGGAAATAGAGACATACCGTCCGGTCTTTTGCCATCGTCGCGTGCCAGGCCATGAGGTTCCAATATGGCCGGAACGCCGACGGTGACAAGAGCGCGACGGATGATGTCGTTGATATTTGCGTGCCTCGATATGCGTCCCGCACTTCGGCTGCATGACAGACCGTGGTGACCGAGGCTGTTGACAACTTCCCCACAGTGGCAGCGATGAGGAGAACAACAAGGAGCGCCAAGACGTAGGGCAGTAGCGAGGCGGAAGGTAGTCGTGTCGAGCAAGGTGCCTATGTTCGACGACGGTAGTGCCTGAAGCCAGAGTCCCGATTCCCACTCACCCACAGCTAGCAGGCGCGCACGCTCTGCAGTAGTCACTGATGTTGCCAACAGATTTTCTTGTACTACTTTGCAAAGCGGCTCATCCCACCGTCTTTGGGAAGAAAGGTTGTCGGGCTGTTTAGAATTCGGGCAAGCGAGTCTCCAAGCGTCTATAGCCTCGGTGAAGCACGGCACATCAAAATCAATCAGTGAGGAAGATAGGATATTCCTGATTAATTTTTCAGTGCCGTAAACCGAAGATATAAAAGCTGGTAAACTGATACTGGTAATTTTTCTTAAAACTTTAATTTACAGTCACTTGTTTAAATACTAAACTTTGATAAACTTAGTTTTGGATTTGACCATCCATACCATTTGGAAAATTCACTTTATAGCTTATATACGAGTATTTGAAATAGATACTTTTACCTAATGTTGGTACAGAAAACTCACCAGTATCGAAATGTTTCTAGAAACTAGAAACTGTACCTACAATGCTTTCATTAGTTTGTTATAAATTTGGATGTTCCCACAGTTCTCGTTGTTGAGGAAATATTATGTATTGTTCGTACCGATAGTAGCTAGTATAAATATCAATCAGAATGTTTTATTTGACAGTTAGGTATATTTCTAGTTAAAGATACCTATTTTTTTCATATCACTAAAATTAAACAAACTATTATGTTATTAAATATAGACGGTGAAGATTCTATAATATATTAAACAAGCAACCCGCCCCGGCTTCGCTCGGCTTCAATAGGTATTATACATATAAACCTTCCTCTTGAATCACTCTACCTATTAAAAAACGCATCAAAATCCGTTGCGTAGTTTTAAAGATTTAAGCGTACATAGGGATATAGGGACAGAAAAAGCGTCTTTGTTTTATACTATGTAGTGATGAACGTATTTGTATGTTTGATATACTTAGATGTTTGAAGAATAAGAAGTATAGGATTTTGGAATATGTTTAGTTTTCAGATAAGTATAAGACTAATCGAGTGGACCAATTTTTTTTAATTATCCATAATCTGTACGGCTGAATGGTATGAAACTTAGAACACGGGAAGACCATGTCCTAGAATTGCATACTTTTGATCCCGAGAGTATGTTACATAGGGATAATTAATTAATTATACAACTAATACTAATACCAATAAATTAATAGTATTTGTACACATTTTTTGGACATCTTTTAAAATCATTATTTTGGATAAATTATGGTGATTTAGATTTTAATTTTTTTATTATTTGCTTTATTGAACTTTTGGCATCAAAATAATCTAATTATGATGTATACGATGCTTAGTTATTGTGAAAAAAAAAAACATTTAATAAGAGCCAAATGTTGAGAATTTTGATGAAATGGTGACTTCTGAAATAAGAAAATGAAACATAATTAGAACTAGCCATGAATGCATTTCAAAGATGATAATGTTGCGCTAAGTTTCCATTCGTAAGATTTGTAAATTCGTTATACTATGCCATTAACGAAGCTCACAAACATAAGTCAAAATGATGTTGGCACGAAAGAGCTATGTTTAACGCTTGATTTACCAAACATAATACACCCAACTCATGCTATGGTTAAATATGTGCTATAATAATATTTCAAGTTGTTTCATTATTTTGTTCAAAAAAAGCATAAAAAGATGCGCTAATAATTTGCCGCGGGTGAATTTTTACAAGACTCCGCCTTAACTTGTTTCTCTATTGATATTGACTAAAGCTGATATCTGGCGGATCCGTCACCGATCTGCCAGTTATCCGCTACACAGTACAGTATTCAATACATGATCGAATTTGCTCCTTTCAAACTTTTTGCCGAGCGATGTTCCAGTAAAAGTAATTTTGACTCAAAATTGAGGGAACACAGAATAGATGTTAACGTAGGTAATTCCAAGAAATTCAAGACGATCGGTTATCAACTTGGTTACATCTTGTAAAGTTAGATCAGAACAGAATTAGTTCCTGATTAGAATCATTCCGTGATCATAAAGTCTAACGCTCTCTAGTTCCTTCATAACATTTGCCTTCATTATCATTGGTAAACTCGTGATAATAAATTAATAAATGACTCGGTTTGCGTTCGAATTGATTGTGTTATAAGCTGAATATGTTTTACCATAATAAAGTAATTAATTGATTATGGCCAGGAGACGTAGGTAATGGAAATACACACACACATATATATATATATATATATCACAGTTATATGTAGGTCTGTCTGTGATGAGATTGAGGTTCTCAGGCGTCTGGTCTGCGAGTGAATTTGGTACATTGTTGTGAAAATCAATAGTGGATAAGTTAGTTACGATAGACGGATGTCAGAGATTCAATAAGCGGGTTAGTAGGCTACCGTTACCCTCATTCTAGTAGAGACTACGACCCTCAGGGTATCGACGATGCCACCGCTTTTGTTGCATAACGACGATTGACTGCAGAGTTTGCACACAATAGGGATATAGAACTGAAAAACTGATGTTTATATTACTTTATTACAAATTTATTTGGTGCAGTGCCATAACTGACTTTTTTGTATTGTTTCAGGTTAGACGGTTCGGCGAACGCTGTAGATTCTGTCTCACTCATTAACGAGTTCAGAAAAACTATTCGTGAACAGAAAAATAACAAGAAGTGTGACTGCAGGTAAGTTCAAGTCTCTGTCGCCACGAGCCTGCCATTGTCAACTACATGTGTAATCTTATAAATGACTAAATATGACGGCAAAATATATTATTATTAGTTCTTATAAATCATATCTAATTCAAAGATACATATGTTAGTGAAAGTCCTATCATATTCGGAGACGTCTCCGCATCTCTGGGAGTTTAGTTCCGTGTCCGCAGGAAAATTAAAAATAATTAACGAGGTAGGTAAAGGTAACCTTAGTTACTTATTCCTTACCTTACCTTAGTAACCAGTTACCTACTCTCTGTATAAAAAGTTATCCATTTGCGAAAGACCTGTCAAAATCGGTAGATACAGCAGTGTCGGAGTTGAATAAATAGCAAGGAACGGAACTCGAATAAATAGCAAGGCTTTTAATTTTCTTTAAATGTACCGAAATAGGTCCTATACCTATGTCTAGATAATTGCGGAAGTAAATCTGTTTATAAACTTTTCACGTCTCAATAACCGCGGCTGGATGAATTTTGATTAAACTTAGTAGGTACACGGCTAACTTAGTCAATGTTAAAAATAGTTATAACTTAATTACTTTTTAAAATTGAGTCTTTGAGTGTTTTAATTACAAGCATTATCTATATTAGTAGACGCAATAACATTAAATAATAGGTAAAAAAAACTCAAAAGTAGGTCTCTAATTTCATTATTCATCATTTATCATGGTATAGACCACACGACACTCCATCCTTTCCAACCTACATCCTTCAAGCGTAGAAATCATCAAATAACTTCTTCCGCTTTGGGTGAAGCGGGGAGGAGAGCTAGACTTTTACTGATTAAAACTCATAGTGTTTCTTCAATTGCCCTTTATTGCAAGCCCTTAGACTTGGCAGGCGTCGGCCCCCACTGGCCCCAGCACTATGCCTATCACCGTAGCACTATTTGATCATTGATGGTTCCTGAATCATAGTTACGGCTTTGAAGAATGCTAACCTGTGGGTCAAACTGGGTCAAACAGTTAGTGTAATTGGGCGATGTTGAAATTACAGCAGGGTCGGCAGAGTGGATCGATCAGAGCGGTACCCCACCGATTGCCACGAGATCCAGGTGCAAGGCTTCAATGTGTCCGGCATCTACAAGATCAAACCAGAAGACATGGAGCCCTTCTACGTGCTGTGTGACCTGACCACCGCGGGAGGCGGCTGGACGGTAATAATAGTCCTATTGTATCTTTTGTTATTGTATAACAAGCAAGGAAGTTAGTCTTTAACAACTTTGACCGACCGACGCGACCACGTCTCGGTAATTTGTGAGTTCTTCAACGTAACTATAGAGTAAGCGCCCGTAGCAGCCAGACTTCTATCATTTTATAAAAGCTGATGTTTCTCAGTGCATGTCCCCAACACAGGTAGGAATGATGCCTTACTATTAGTCCAAGATCCCAGAGCAATCTGACATAACTTATTTTAACATGAATAAGGTTCTTAGTAGCGTCTCATGTGCTTCGAATACCTGTGTGCTTGTGAACCTCCCCCTTGGGGCCCCTGAGCTGGTACCAGGTGAGAAAGGGAACTAAATATAAGAGTTACTTTTTTTTAAACTAGCCGTTACTGTTCCACTGCTGGGCAAAGGCCTCCCCCAAGTCCTTCCAAACTTTCTTCTCCTGCGCCGTCTCTAACCAGTCCTCGCGGTAGGTACACGGCCACGATTTACTCATTTTACTTAATATTTTTATGGCTGATTTTTTTATATATGTTTTGTAGAATATTATTCTAGAGTAGTGTCATACCTAAGTGTCAGACACTTTCCATGGACCAAAACTGTTGTCAGACGTTTTAAAGTCGCTTAAATATTTAGCCGTGAGTATAAGCGCGAGAGCACGCAAGCGTTTCAGAGCGAGTGAGACGATTTCATGCATTGTCTGGACTGAACTACATTAGATTATGAAAATTATAGACTAAGTTTTCTCGTGTCGTTAAAAAAATAGCTATAGTAGACCAGTAGTTATTTTATCTTTCCGTTTTCTCTAGGTATTCCAAAACCGGTTTGATGGTTCTCAAGACTTCTACAAAGGCTGGTCTGACTATGAGAATGGTTTTGGTAATCTTGCTGGTGAGTTCTGGCTGGGATTGGAGAAGCTGAACTACCTAACCAATCAGAAGCTATACGAGTTGAGAATCGAGATGGAGACGGCTCATGACCAGGAGGCGTATGCTGGGTACTCCGTGTTCACGGTGGGACCAGAACAGGAGGGGTACAGAATTAGTACTCTTGGCACCTTCTATGGAACTGCAGGTGCGTATGAATCTAGGAATGATGGAAACTTATATTTTTTCGTAATTAAATTATCATCTTGCTGTCTCGTTAGCGCCTTACTGTGTCGGGATCGACCTTCTGGGTTTGATTCTCGGATCTGATTTTCTATCTATTCACCTTAAATTTTTTTTGCAATATTACATGGGACGGACACAAAATATGGTTTGAAAATTTCATAATCTACTCCTACGTGCCATCTATGACCTTACCCCCTTTAGAAAATACCAATATCTAATCATGATTAGGTATATTTTGCCTGGGTCGCAAGCGCGATATCAGTAAAACTGACGATGACATGGCCAGTTCGAGTCTCTGGCAGGTACAGCCACGGTTGCGGATCGTTCGAAAGAGGCATCGTGACTTTCGCAAAGGGCAACTAAAGAAACAAGTACCTACTGTGGGTTTTAGCCAATAAAAGTCTCGCTTTCTTGCTCCACCCAGATCGTGAGAAGTCATTTGACGATTTTCCAATCTAGTACTTCCCTATATTTTGTATAAGCTTCTGCCAGCGGCTTTATCCTCGTGAAAGTAGGTTTCTCCATACAAAGGAAACCAGCATGTCCTAGAACCAAAAAATTCGAAGACATGTGACATTCACTAACCCGCACTGGGCCCGCGTGGTGGATTACGACCCATTCATTCCCTCTCTATGTGACGAGGCCTGAGTCCCAACAGTGGGAACATTATAAGGCCAACAATGCAATGTATAGACCAGCTTCTGCCAGCGGCTCTGACCGCGAGAAAGTAGATTTCTCCATACAAACTTTGGATCCCAGTTTCATTTATTTATGGGGTTAATTTTTAAAAAACTCCTTATGCTTGCTCTTAGTCTCAGTAGTATTGGTTGTGCGTTAATATGTCAAGCTGTCGGTTTATCCTTTTATATAAATACATTATTTTACCCACACGGGCTTCAAAAAAACGCCGCTACAAGTTTCTTTCTGAGGCGGCCTTTTTTGTGGCTCGTGTAAGCTGCCAAAAAAATAAATAAAAAAACGCTGCCACAAAAAAACGCTTGAAGCTGCTTCAACCTTCTCCAGCCTTCAGCTGTTTTTTGCGGCGGCTTCTAGGTTTTTTTTTTGTAGCCACTTCAAGCGTTTTTTTGTAGCGACGTTTTTTTTTTGAGGCCCGTGTGCGGGTACATGAGGACCAGGACCCATCAAGCTTTTACTAATACAGAAAATAATTTTATTTCAGGTGACTCTCTATCGTATCATGCCGGACAAAAGTTCTCAACGTACGACGTTGACAATGACGAGTGGAAGGATGGCGCTTGCGCAACCGAACATGGCGGCGCTTGGTGGTATAAGGAATGTGACAAGAGGTAATTTTGTGAAATGTATTATATTAAAATTCCAAATACTTACGCAGAGGTGTAGCGTGGACTAATTTGGACGTGGACGAAGGTATATCAGCGACGCCTTTATCTTTCATAAATTCGAAAACGAGACAGCGATTGTCGCAGCCCAATGTTAGACCACATTGTCGCTTACCTTCAGGTGAAATAATGGTCAGACACGAGTCTACCAATTATAAAAAAATCCTTGTTAAAGAGCCCTCACTTGTTCCGGGCCCCTTTGGGCTGGGGCCTATTTCACCCACGCCTAACTACGCTATTGTACCTACTTACTGACTAAAAAAATACACATTGGGTTCGTTTTCCTCGCCAAAACGAAGGAAAACATTGCTGATAATGCTCTCTATGCTAAGGCTCAATGTAGAAGCCGTACCATCATTAACTCGAAGTCATTCTGGGGCCATACCATGATGTGTTAAAATGTCAAGCATGCCAGCGAGAAAGAGGAATTGAGTTGTATACCCTGTGTAGCTCCATCCCTTTAACAGTTCAATTTAAGTCGTATAATAGATCGCATTAAGAGCTCGTGGTAGGACCTCAAGACATTTTCGACTCTCCTTATAACTTGTGGATGAACCTAGAATCCTGAATGTTCAGTGATCAACTCAAACAAAGTCCCCCATCCCATCTGTCTGTCTGTATATCCGTGATAAACTCAAAAACTAAGGAACGGATATGTTTATTTGCCTTCACTTACCAACAGTCAATCATTTATGAAGAAGGTTAAAGTTTTACTATACGTACATTGTAAGAAGATTTGTAACACCCGTGCGGAACTAGAGCTGGTCGCTAGAGATATTATAAAACTGAAACGTTTGTGCTTGTTTGTACACGCTATTCTCAAGAACTACTGGTTCGAATTGAAATAGTATATTTTGATACAAGTGCAGAAAGTTTGTCATTGCGACCGGCTCACTGGCGCCGTAGTAACTTTCATGAAAACCCTGGCATCCTTCAAATACCAGTCAGTTAGGTATTATAGAATCGTCACTAAACTATACATTTTTATGTTACAGTAATCTCAATGGAAAATATTCAATGAATAACGATGATAACCGAGGGCAATCTATTTATTGGATATCATTTAAGGGTCCGACTTCTCCACTTTCTAAAACAAAAATGATGATCAGACCTCTGCCTGCAAGCAAACCGACTGATTACTTGGAAAATACCAGGGTAAGGTAAAACCTCAATTATCTTCGCTTGGGTTTTATATTGGAAATGCAATATCATAACTATATTTAACTTAGAAGGTACTTGAAACCAATAACATTACCGTATTTAGACCAAGGGCCCAAAGTCTGGCTTCAGGGCCAGTCTTTGGGCCCTTACTTCGATGCTACCCTTTCTGTCATTGCTTTTCTTATTTATTTGTTTATCAACCTGGTGTCTATCCTCAATGAGGTGAAGCTTGGGAGGACTCGATCCCAGCCTACTTGCGTTTGTTCTTCGTGCTCATAACAAACACCTGCCTATCAGGTAGCTCCGGAACTGGTAGTTCCAGTGTAACCTACCTTTGTACGCGTACACTGTAACTTATATTTTTAAAGCAAATGTCTTATTTGCTTCAAGTACTTTCCTATATAATATTGAAATTCATCATGATTTTAGTAAAAAAATACCTATCTATGTACTCATATTTTAATAGGGCATCACTGGCGGAATAGTAGGTCGACACTCGCTTCACACCACCGGTCAACATACTTCCAGAAAATCCTGGGGGCTTTAACTATCCAGACGTGAAACTGCTCTGGAGAATCACTGCATTTGCTTGGCTTGACTATTTGCACACCTATATAAACCACTTCTATGGAAAAGGCTACTACGTCGTAATCATGCGTAGAAAAATAATTAGCCCAAGAACGAACAGCTAATGTTGTTTTCAGAAAATTGTAGAAGGTCCGCAACTCAGATCGCTTTCCGACAAAATGGTCGTAATGCCCCTAAAATCGGGACGTCGAACACAGACTCTAAAGGGCAAGTATGACTTTATCCCCAGCCATAGCAAGTACAGGTACGAGAAGACTCCGGTCGACGCCTTCTTCCCCAACTACGTGGCCTAACTGAACACTGCCGCAAAGCAGCGGACGCACCGTCGCACTGGAAGCTCTCAGGCCTTCGTAGTTTGAGATTACCTTTGTTAATGTAAATAGCCCAGTCGAACACTACCGGCGCACTATGGGATGAGCGTTTCCCTCATTTCACTAGGAAGCTTATTTGACTGAGTTATTACATCCGTAGATATTTCTCTACGATTGAGTTACCAAAACAGAATAAAACTGTGACATTATATGTTGCTTAGTTTTTTTAATGTATCCACCAATTCATTAGATAAACAGTGCATTATGATAAGTATTCTTATAAGCATGAAACTGGCTTTGATTTTGCAAATGATATGAAAAGCCGTTTGAAAGAGTTAGTAGATATTGTGTGAATGTATTCTATCTAAGCATAAAAGAACCTATGTCCTTTATTTGGTCTTAACATTCGAATAACTATACTCAAAGTACTTGTTTTAGTTGAAATAATAAGTGTTTTGTATTGAATATTACAGGAAACGCTTTGGGCCTTAGGTATGGTATGAATCGGACTTAAATGTGTTTTAAATGCAATGTATTTGTAGGTTTAATTTAAGCTTAATAATTTATGAGAGTCTTATTTACATTGATTATGTATATGTAGTTGCATTGTAGCAGCACTTGTCAGTAGTCTTGCAAGAGAAGCCATCCTTGTTCACGCTTTACAGTTGATATGTGTATTTTGTGGTGTACTTATTTAGTTCACATTGAAGGATAACCAGGTTTAAATTGATTATGTATTTTAAATACCTTTTTAAGAAATAAAACCATATCACATCAGTCTCATTTGCTTTATTTTCCTTATTTATCGAGAGATTAGCGTCTGGACTCTTTTGAGAAGTGTGTTAGATATTAACCTTTCTTCTTTCTCATTCATATTGTGTGTTGAATAGTGTAGTCACATCATCAATACTTACAATATTTAAAGTTAAACATACCATTTATCATTATCGGAACGTTTTTACATCCTCTAGATGCTAAAGTAGTTTAATTCTAAAAACTGTACGAGTTCATAAACATGACTACACGGGTGTACATGCTACCGACTGTTCTTTTTACATACACAGTTAATTTACTTACTTTACATAATATAAACAAAGTGTAATGATTAATCTACAACACTGAACTACATCATACCATTTCTACACTATTTCTATTAAAAACCAGAAATATTGAGTTTAACAATGCATTGTTGGTACCATATATAATTAATTAAAATAATAATGTCCTATGATCGTACAATATACGGATTACAATATCAATTGATAATAAAATTATATATAATGTCCGTGAACACGTGCGGAACAAGTTCCATAAAACATAATAAAGATTTGTATTTTGTAAAATATTATTCTAATTCTACTTAAATGTATATCGAAAACGACATCTAATTCGTTAACATAAATTCCCAGTTTGTAATCAGCAAACTATAACATTTACGATACTTATACATTTACTGACCGGATTTTGGTAAATGCCTATCTTAACAAATTTCGATATGTACAGAAATGTCCACAAGACTACAACTACTGCTACTGCTGTGTTGTGTCATTCAACAATCTTATATTTACATACATTGGCGTGGTCTATAACGTTGTAATTCATGATTCCAAAATAGAACATAATATTAAACTAGGATATAGATATTGGGTCATAATATAATACAATAAAAATAATTATTAAAATTTAAAATAATCGCTGTATCTGTCTTATAACTTAGGTATCTACAAACATATAATTGTATCTTAACAAAAACGTAAAAGCCACAAAAATACAACTAAGAGCACCACGGGGGTAAAAGCTGTTAGCCGAGTTAGTGAAACTGTTTTCGTAAATAAAACTTGCGAATAAAACGCACACTAACAAGTTAATGAATCGTTCAAAGTATAATACATCATACGTTTCGTTTCATCAATTGCACTGAACTGAACACGAATCAACTATAAAAGCGATTATATCCATTAATGTGGTATAAAACGTAAACTTACAACAAATAACTGTGACTCATTGTAAAACATTAAAATATACATTACTACTACGTTAACATTATTCATAAAGATAAAAGTTGACTACACTAACTAGTGAACGACGCGTCTGTGTTGCAACAGTAACGACCATCCAACATCCATACTGTACAGTAACTTAGGACTTCGGCAGACAATCGAGTTTCATTCGTACCACTATTTTTTTTTTGGAATAAAATAACGTATCGAAATTCATCATAACTATAAAGTTCCACTCATCATCAATAAAACCGATTATTAAAATAATAAATCTTCGTCGTGTGTGATAGTCGACAAACTTTTTTTTTCAAGAAATAATATTCATCGATTCATTATTAAAACGTCGATAAATTGCCGCTGAAAAGTCGATCGCCTGCCGAAGCCGTGCTATCAACTACGATATAAAATCTATACATCGAATTACTTTCCTAACACGTTGATCATAGAATTTAACAATATATTTCTCCACACACATCAGCCGATTTTAATTTTTACCCATTTATAATTTTGACAAATTGAAATAAAAAAAAATTATGAAATAAAGATTACTTTAGATGACTTCAAACAACGACGTAGGTGTCAGACTGAAGCACGCTAGAGGGCAGTAGTGTGACACCCACCCGTTGTAGTATGTACGTGAACACACTTTTAGTTAGCATTCAAACTTATCTGAAAAGGCAAACCGGATCACTAGTATGCAACCCACTGAACTAGTAATCCATTTACTGTAAAAAAAAAAAACGCCAAAGAGGTCTTACAAACTCAAATTAGGAATAAAACAGAGAGAGACAAAGCAACTAATAACTAAGTACGTGTTTTAATAAGTAAAACTTAACCCTAGAATAGGCGGAACTTTCGACATTTGTCCTAAGTGCACCATAACATTATCCGAATTTATAAAGAAACGCGTTAATATTTATGGCCAATTATGAGTAATGTTACAAAATGGGTGACGGCTACAAGGTGACAGATATTACGAGCTATATAGTGCAGCGCGCAGCTACGTGTGTGAGAGAGCGAGACAACTAACATATAACAACTACGGACTTATCCTTAACAGTGAGTAGAGCATCTAAATGGAATAGAGAATCATTGAATATAATACCTAATTGAAGACGTCCACGGTCCACGGTTGCTGCAGAAAACAACGAACGTAGATATGGAACACATGAGACGTCTAATACCGTAAACGGTGTGCTCTAGTTAACGAAGTTAAAGCAGTATTTGGCTTAGTAATACAGATATTTATTGGACTATTTCTAACTGTTTAACTATGGGTTGACGTACTAAGACGTTAGAATGGACTGGCCGGCTCGACGGAGTGTAGACTGCAAGTACCTACATCTCACATCTTCGCTTTGCCGATGACATTGCCAAAACAGAATCGGGTGTAGTGGCGCAACTTGGGCCTATATCCAGCTGATGGATATTTATTGGTATACTTCACAAACTAACGCCTAAACCATCAACCAGTCTTATACTTAATTTACTATATTCTGTTTAGAATATAGTAAATAGAACTATATGTGAAAAGATTTTCAAAACGAAGACTATTTCGTAGGGGCTGTGTACATTAAACATGTATTTAAAGGCGCGGGCCCACCGCGGCACATGCTGTGCTTGGGCACGCGATGCATTTTAGCTGCGTGTATTGATTTGTTTGACAACGTGGGTCCAAGTTTCCACTGACTGATCTACGACTATGTATAGCGCGGTCCGGCGCACGCAGAGGGGAGACACGAGCCACTGCAATCCACGGACGCGGGCTTCAGTGCTTCACTACGAGAGCTGGGACGGGCGGGGAAGTGATTATATGCCATTATGCCATTCTCTGAGTACCTCGATACGATATATAGGTACATAGTTGTGGGTCATATTCGTGTACTCCAGTGGAAACTTAGTGGAGTTATGTAACCGCCTATTCGAGTAAGCCACGCATGTATCAATGACGTCAATCCATGCGTAGCGTCTCCGTGGGTTGCAGCGGACACAACCACAAACATTTTCTTACAAAGCGAAGCTTAATACCGCGGTGGGGCAGCGCCTTTTTCTACAACATTTGACGGAAGTGAATCCCGTAAGCTTCTACAGAACTAACAAGTAAACATCAAATACTACAACAATTGTTCTACTCTGGTAATAAATAATCCATATGACGTTGTGTAATGTTCGTCGCCACGCGTTCTTCAGCTCAACACCTCTTTACAGGTTGTTCTCGAAGAACACGCTAAGCAAATCTGTAACAAACAAAAATAACATGTTCAATGATGAAATATTTGGAATCCCTGACCTTATTTGACTGGGGATGATGGCGCAAGACTCAACATATTTAGTTTATATTGTTTTAAGTATATGGAAGAATTAACAATTCAAAGAAATGGCATTTGCTAAAATTCGACATTTCACTTTATTGTATTTAGTTTACTTATTGTCTAAATATCCACCTAATTCTAAGTGTACAAGTAATATAGCTATAGTGCTGAAGACATCACAGTTTTGACTTGCACGCAACCGTCCTCGCCACCGCGCTAGGACTTCACTCTGGACTAAGCAGCACGTGTATTCGAGTTTAAAGTATTACCTCAGTCGTGATCATGCGACGACTGCTCGCTCTCAGGGCGCAGTGAATCGATACAGGCGACGATCTTGAGCGCCGGCCCCAGTTTCATGTTCAGCGCCATCACCAGGTGCTCCGGTCTGATGAGCAGCAGGGCTTCACCGTCCACTTCTTGCATCAGGAACTCGTCGGCATAGCCCGCACAGCCCGGTATGTTGCGAATGAAGTCGCATACCTCTGATACCTGTAGGTCATTTGATTATTTGTTAATTTATTCGAGTGTAACAAAATCTACACTTATATTTTAAATGGACTATACTGTTTGACCGTCTGAGCGGAGCGAGACGGAGTGTCAGCCGTCCTACTTCAGGTGCCCTCTATGTTCCATGGTAAGATAAGATAGGATAAAGCGCGGCGTTTACGGAACAAGCTACTGAATCTATTCAGAAATTGGTCAAGGTCGTGGGCGTCCTCTTTAGAAGTAGCATGATAACCAAGGTTGCCAACATATCTCGAAGAACCCCCAAACTTAAGTGGCAATGGGCAGGGCATATTTCTCGCAGAACAGATGGTCGCGTTGGAAGGGCTCCTATAAAGTGGACCAATGACCTGTTAAAGGTTACGGGAATCCAATGGATGCGACCGCACAGGACCGTTCATTGTGGCGACACTTGGGGTCTTTCGTCGGCTGAAATTATGATGGTGATAATGAATGACGATTGATGAAAATACTCACGCTCCACTTATTAGCGTTAGGGATCTTAGGTGCGTGCGCGGCTTCTGAGGCCGCCGTGCTCGCGGCCTCGGCAGTGCTCGAGGCCGCCACCGCTTCGGGCTTTGCGCTGTTGCTGGCAGCGCTGTGAGCGCTGTGAGAGCTGTGAGCGCTGTGAGAGCTGTGAGAGCTATGAGAGCTGTGAGAGCTGTGCGAACTGCTCTCGTTGGTCGAGCTGATACGCGACACACTTGAACTGTGCTCCAACATCTGCTTCTTACCTGGTTTATCAAAGAAATTAATTACTAGTAGTTCATCTATTTGATAACTACGATGCATAAATAATTGATTGTTAGTTGTACAACTTTGCAAGTTGGGAACGTCACAATAAATGATTCTTGGTTTTTGTTTCCTGTCACCGTTGCCAACATATACATAAAGCCTACAATAAACTCACGTGGAGGTCCATCATCGGAGGACGGCAGCTTGTTCTCCTTGTCCTGTTCCTTGTCGGCCCAGTCGCGCAGAGGCCGGTTGACCTGCACCAAATTACTCTACATATCAATTACCTAAGACCTTTTATTGCGAATACAGTAACATGTATAACATTCGTACATAGGCGTAGCTTGGACTAATATAGACGTGGGCGAAGGCGCAAAGGAGGAGGTTCTATGTTCGGCTGAATGTATGTCTTTTTTTTTCTATTATAAATTCGGAAACAAGACAGCGACTGAAAAAAAAATCTTTCGTCCTTAAAGAGCCTGCGTACTCACGAGCCTCTTTTGGCTGCAAGGCCTTGCCTTGGTGGCCGAGGGCCCACTTCGCCCACACCTATCTACGCCACTGCATTCGTAGCTCATACAATACATATCGTAAAAACTTGAAGAACAAAAACCATCCTTATTGCTACGAAAATAAAGATACTGTCAAAGCCAAACTGTAACATGCGGTTGACTGCAGTCACGGACCAAAAATGTATCTGTTTGAACCGGTTCAAACTGGTATGGAATCTTCGTAAACAGGATTCGGGAGATTACACAACAGGGAAGAATGTAGGGTTGAAATGACCACATTAACATGATATATGAATTGATTTATATGTGTTGAGATGAATGAGAGATAGATAAATAGTTGATACGGGCACCCATATAACGGTTTCTTTAAGAATCGGATACGAAGGAAAAAATGGTGTTTGAGAAACAGAATCGAGTAAAGGAGGAGTGGGCAGAGGTCCGCATAAAACGTAGCGTTAAAGTAGGAAAGAGTTTGTCAAGTAGTACTCCCCGTTCCAATATTTAACGTCTCGTTAGGAGATAAACACGACATCAACGAACAACATGCTATTACCTTATAGTAACAGTCCTGATGCCGTAGAAGGTAACAAATAATACGATCATTTTAGTAAACTGCACAGTGTGTGTGTATTGCTTGTTTCTTACTAAACCACGCTTTAATATCGTGTTTTCGGGCCTTAATTTGAACTGGGAATATTGGGCTGACTCAAAGTTAAGACCAAAAAAAGACCAAGCCAGAATGCTATATCATTCTAAATGAAGTAAAGTAAATTGCACTTTATTAATAGGTCTACTACGTTTAATTTACTTTGCTAGAGATGCAAGTTTGAATCAAGGAACATGATACTTACAGCAAAAGGTTCGCCGGCTTCCTGGATGACGTAGCCTTCGATGACGTGCGTCAGTATGTTCGGCTTGACCATCGCTTTCGGCAGTCCCTTGTCTGCGACATAGTCAATAAAAATATTTGTAATTAAAAATATCTTGAGGAAGAATAAGCAACAAAAAAGTTTAAGCATAAATTCTTGTCTTGGTTGGGCCACCATTTTTTACGAGACAGATTTTCAAAAACACACAGATCGCAATGAAAATTCGCGTTGAAAAAGAGTGACGTATTAGTGCTGCTGAAAAATATTCATACTAGTTTGGAGGTAGGCGGGACAGAGAGTAAAGTTCCACATACATCCGTTGGAAAGGAAGGATCCTCCGACCAGACAGGTGTTATAGTCTGGTGGGCTACTGCCCGATAGTTGATGTCGGGCTGTCGGATGTTCAAATCGCGCGGAGAACTCTGATTGCGCGATGTAGGATTTCATATTTTCTTCGTAGTTCTTATGTGGCGTCATAGATGTCGCTACAGTAGTGTAAAAATTAAACGGACAATCAGATTTGTCATTATCAAATATATTGCTGAATATCTGATAGATTGCAATAAAATATAAGGGGAAAAAAGATGTAATTGTAATGATTCAAAATAAGAATGAATTTAGTTGCTTATAACTCTCACTAAAGAGTAAAACATTTTATTTGATAGGATTTTTATTACGGTAAAATTGATATGGCGGTTATGGCGTGTGTGTAGCACGAATCTTTTGGTTTTGTTGATATTGTTTTCTTGTCGTAAGTTATTTATTGTTAACATTGAAATGAGGTTAACTATAGGTAAATTTATTTTGTGTTTTAGATTGTGGTCTTCATTTAGTAATGGCATTAATTTGAAATATCAAGATAAAAAAAAGTGCAAATATTCTGTGCCACTCCAAATATTACCATAATTATAAACGCAGGAATAGATTTGGCTGTATTTTTTTTGCATCATGGAGTGGGTAGCGAGAAAGTAGGATGGAGGTAACTCCATCCTTTTAGCATTTCAGATTAGGTCGTGAAATGGATCGCGTTTAAAGGTCGTAGTACTATATCAGTTATTATATTTGTTAGTAGCACACAAACCCCGTGTTAGAGTTAGTGGGAGGCGACCCAAGCAAGGCGTATTTCATAAAGATGTTCATACAATACTGACCGTGGGCCGCTTGCTGGCTCATGTGGCGCGAGGTGCACTGCGAGCTCTTGAACATGGCCGACGTGCCCCCGGACGGCACCGGCGCGGTGATGGCGGCTGTCATCGTCGACGAAGACGACGTTGATGAAGCTACTGTTGTCACCACCTGAAGTTGAGAACCGCGTTGAGGGGAAAATATTAGTTGCAATTATGAATTAATTTAAACAAGGTCTGATTGTGCCCTGTTTTTGTAACCACTATACAGGGTTATTTGTAAAACACTAACAACCTTGCAGGACGGTATTACTATCATTATAAATAACAACTTTTGTTCTATGACTTTTTAACCCTTCAGATACCGTCAATTAGAGACACAATAGTAAGACAATTGATGCGTGGCCACCGGTGGTCGCTTGGGGATTCATGAAATAAGAAACATAATTAATTTACCAAAACCAAACCTTCAAAATTTCGTAGTTCTATCTAACACTTTTCAACTTTGTATTTTTACCCGACTACGGCAAAGAAAAAAGAGGGTTATGATTTTGACAAGATAATGTATGTATGTGAGTATGTTCATCTCGACATACGAGGTATCGTTAGAACAGTCTTAATCGTCCGCTGAACAATTGCTACGTGACGTGTCACAAAACTCGATATGACGATGGCGGTTGCGAGTGTTTTACAAATTACCCTGAATACTTTCACTTAATTTTTGAGTGCGTGAATTTAAAATATATGTAAAAATATATTTTTTTAAAGATGATAAATAAATAAAATAGTTATTTTGCCTTATAGTATGTCCTTACCTGTGGTGCAACTGGAGTAGTTTGTTGGGCACTGCTGGGTACAGGCGCAGTGCTGGTGGCCACAGAAGCTGCAGAGGTGGCGGGCGTCGTCTCCGTCGATGTGCTCTGGCTTTCTTTCTTCGACGGACTGGACTTTGACGTCTCCATGGGTGTAATAGCCCCTGGGTTATTTAAAAGTTAATGAGCTACGGTTTGATGAATACTTATCTAGAATCAGGTACTTAATCAGTAAATTAGCGGCTTTTACTTGGTGTGTGAGCGTGTCACCCGTTATTGCACTATTTCATTGGCACTGGATCAATATTAGATACAAAGACATCAAGATTAACGTATAACAACGAATCAGGCGTTATTCTGATAATTTTCGGAAGTAACTTTTTTAATAATTAAAAATTGGCAAGAAGTGGCGCAAAGCTGGTAACAATAGAAAGAATGCAAGGACGCGTTTGCTCAGCAGTGGAATAATAATAATAAAAATAAACTTGAAACTTGGCACAAATTCTCAAGTCACAATTAGTTTTTCAGAACCCTCAAAATTCGGTTAAAGGGATTTTAAAGTTAAGTGCCCAGTGATTTCATTTGCTAAAATAGTTAGTGCTCGCCTACGTAATATGAGGAAGCATTGTGCAAAATTTCACGTTTCTAGTTTCAGTGCGTTTCGTCTTTTATATACAGGGTTATTTGTAAAACTATACAGGACTGTATTGCATCGTAAATAACAACTTTTGTTCTATGAGTCTTTACAAAACATAATTCATTTAAAAAAAACAAACTTTCAAGATTTCGTTGTTCTATCTAACACATTTCAACTCTGTATTTTGCTGTATCTACGCTTACCTGTGTTGCATGCAAGTGCATCTAATACCCTCACCACCCAATCTCAGCTGCTTCCACTATTGTACTATCGCTTGTTTTGCATAGACTTCGTAATATTTAGAACGTTGTATTTAAATATTTTAATTTTTGTATGAAAATCTAATGAGCTAAAATATGTCAAATATTTAAGTCATAGAACAAATGTTGTTGTTTATAATGTAAGTAACATAGTCCTGAGAGGTGCTTTGCCAGTGCTTTACAAATAACCCTGTATATAATTTAGTCGAAAATGTTGTTTACTTCCTAAACTCTCTTGATAATGTCAGTTCAGATAGACTAGATAGTTTACCAATAGTTGAGGTACTGGTGGACACTGCAGCATCAGCCGTGGACGCGGTGGTGACGGAGGCGGAGCTGAACGTGGTCGACGGGGCGTCGGAAGCTTCCGACACGACCTGCGGGGCTGGCTGGATTTGCAGTACCGGAGCCTGTACACAACACATGCCATTAGATTTTCAAATCATATAAGACATCTTTACAAGTTTTTAATTGTGCGTGAATCACATAAAATGTACGAAATCGATGTAGATAACTTGTAGACATTAAAATTATTGTGTGTAATTTGATATATTACTTAGGCTTTGTTTCATAGCAATCGGTTGACTATATTAAGTTATAATACATTCATTGACTGTTAGGCGGTACGGAGTTCGTCGGGTCAGCTAATAATAATGTTTACTACTATTTCCTACATTTACGCAAGTAATAGGTTAGGAGCGGCAGTTACAAGAACTGAATGGGAACGCCGAGTCGTTCTAGAATACATATCCAGATTTATTATAGCATTGTTTACCAACAATTGATTGATTGATTCATTCATTTAATTAAATCCCATATTTACAAATAAGTATTTATATTTATCGCAATTTTGAACTTTATTTAATTTTTTTGGTTATTTAAAAATTAAACGATGAAATTATTATTGGTATTTTATGAGATTGATAATTATGAAATGTGTACTGCATACAAGTTCAGAAATATGTACAGCTGAAAAGCCGTATATAGTGACCATAACAGCTAGTTAACAACATACATACTTGCAAATAAATATATCATTCATACATTCATTCAATAGATAGTAATTTTTCTTAAAAAAGCAATCAATCATACCGGCGTAGAAGATATCTGCTGCGCTTTATCATCCTCGGACTTGACGTGCGTCACTAGCGTGGCGGGAGTCTGCAGCGGCAGTACAGAGCCCTGTACTGGTGCCGCGATTAGACCGACGGTCCCTTGTGCAGCTTGCAGCGTCAACTGTGGAACACTCAGGTTGCTTACTACCTGTACCAGTCCACGGTTTCAACCATAAACATAGAGCAATGCACACCGTCACGAAATCAAATAGTAAAATAGTAGAGTATATCATATTATAATCATATTGTTAGTCTGTAGAAAAAGCCACAGCGATTTTGCGGTCAATACTGTCTCATTTATGTAGGTTACAACGACCTACATAAAAGAGCTGATATCTGAAAGAATATTTTTGAAATTTAACATAATAACTAATGACAGCACGATCGCTTTGTCTCGCTATTTCTTTTCTGACTATTCACTTTTCAATCGGATAGGGAACGCTTAGGCCATTGATCTATGTTTATGTTTTGACCCACAGATCAGATATGTACATAAATATAAATGATAATTGTTTGAATTGTATCTTCTTCTGACACGAATGCAATTGTATTTTATTAAAAGCCAGAAATCAAAAAGATTCTGAATGGAAAATAGAGATGTATTAATTCTGATCCGTGCGTGTTGTCATCCCTATTCTTATCCCCTGAGAGGATACTGTCATACCTATTTGAATAAATACATCATGCAATCAATCACAATGCTGCAATGTTGATTTATGAATAATGGGAGGCGCAGCAATCATGGGTCCTATTTAATAAGACACTTTAGACTTTTTAGAGCTAGTACACACGGGCAACTTTTGCCTCCGCAACTTATTTGTTGCTCACATTAAGTTATGGGTCTGTTTAAAAGGTTCTTGGTCGTCACTTATGATTTAAATCTTTTTTATATAAAAATATATATTATATAACACAGCAATCTAACGAGTTTGTAAAGTAAATAAATATAATTTATATCATCTTATAGTTATAGTGTAGTTTTCATGGTAACCAGTTCTGTGAAAAGAGGTGTTACTTAGTTTTGGACTGTGGAGGTCAGATAGGTATATTTAACTGCATCCAATAAGGCTAAACAGACTGAATTATGCTATGGTTTATTAAATAGGACCCTGAAAGAGTGGACCGCTCATTGTTCAGACACTGCTTAGCATTCATACAATGTTAAAATTAGTCACTTCCACTAAACAGCATGCCAACACAGAAACGTTTTCTTCTAATATAATAATATAATATAATAATATTCTACAACTATCACACAACTACTTGCTTGTGACTTACAGGTATACCTCGTGTAAAACAGACGAATATTGCCTACCACAAATATTTTTTACGCACGTGGCGTGTTAATAATAATTATGTTGAAATATATCTATCGCTGTTCATGCATAGAACATGCAAAGATTTTTTTAAGGAATGTAACAATACATTACCTACTGAAATATTCTATTATTCAATATTATCGAGACGACTAATGATGATAATGTATACACGTCTTTAAAGTCAATTTAAATTACTGTGGCTCAAATTTTAAAAGGCAAGCTTTATTGATTTACTTAAACCTTACTTCAGTGATAAAAAAAAAAAACAACTTGAAAATAACGCATAACATAATTTCTAACAAGCACAGGAATTAAATCTATCATTTGACATGCTACTGATGAAGTCAATCAAGGTGAAAATATTTAACCGACGAATGTTGGTAATAGATAAAATCGAATAGAAATAAATAGATCGCACCAAATTCACCATACATTATTAAAATGAGTTATTTAAATAAAGGCTTATACTTCTCTAATCAGATAACGGTTAATCGAACAATAAGAGTAAAAATAGGTAACGTTTTGACATATTTTCTATACAAAAACAGTCAAAACCCAATTTTTATTACAGTTCAGATACAAGTTATCTGATAATTGAAGAATTTGCCCTTATAAATAATATAGGTTTTAAACAAGGTATACTCGATAGTGGTGCCATCAAATTTATCTACCTTATTCTCTAAATGAGTTTCGATTTTGAGATGATGAAATAAATAATCTGATGAAGTTTTTATACAAAAGGTATCGTTTGCGAGGTTCGTTTCGCTACCTCATGAGTCAATAACGCCGGAGAAACTTGCACGAGGGGCGCGGTCAGCAGAGAAGTCCCGTCAAGCGCGAGCGACTGCCAATGTTGTCACCACTCAAATATACATATAAAATACATAGACATAGGTACACTATTCGGACAGTAAGTACATAATTAAATATTAATATCATACACGAATATAATATGGCTTTAAAAAATATGTTTATAGAATTAAACTTACATAGACTAGGAGACTATTGGCCAGTTTCTGAACTGGGAATTCGAAGTTGAGAATGTTTCAAACGCTACTTTCATGCCAAAATTTGACATGGTTCTTCAAGGTAGAGTTTGAGAAAAACTCAACATCAAATTCTTATGACATTAAACGGAGTATCTAAAAATAGTCCACATCAGATGCATGCATCTTCAAGACAGCTAAGGTTGTGTTGTTATTATCTAGAGAATGCTATCGGTATTGATTAGTTTCAAACTTTATTAAGAGACTTGCTAATTTCTCTTCACACTCAATTCGTTTATTAAACATTGTTATGAACTAGTGCATGTTTAGCAGTGTTAAGACGACTGAGGCTAGAAAATATTCCATGGAATATCTTTTTCATGGAAGATCAGTTTAAATAATAAATGAACCAATTTGATCAGCTCGCACGCCGCTATCACCGGGCGGCTATCATGCAAATATGAATACAGCTGACTGTTTTATAGTCTCTTTAATTTAACATAGTTATTTGCATTTCAACACGGCTTGCACGGTGGAAGTCGTATATTGTCGGCGTTTAGGTGTTGTTAATAATTCACTCATAAATTATTTTACACAACAAAAATAAGCGTGCTGTGTCGATCTGTATTTCACGGCACTGTTTATTTGTATGAGTAAGGCCTTATCGTTAAAATAACGCCAGTAAGAGAGGACGTTGACTTATACTCTGCACTCTGTACTCACCGTTTGCATAGAAGCGTTGTGGTTGAGAGCAGCCTGTTGCTGCACGGCCATGCCAACGGATGTTTGGACCAAGCCGCTGCCAACCAGCGTCTGGAAGATCATTACATGTTATGTTAGCCTCATCATCGGTGAAACAAAAAACCTAAATTTCCCACTTCTTGTAGAGTCATTTTTATATTTTAGTGCCTTTGTTTTGAATTAACACGTTGGGCTATTTTTGCCCCCGTTAGTAAAAAGACGCATCTAACATTTTTTATAGAGTTGAATTATATACATTGCCGGAATCAGGACATAATGGCGCATCTGCCTGTATTTTTTATATTTTGCTAACTTTCTCCAGTGCGGTTTTAACACAAGGAAAAAAGGCTTACCCGTTCATTCATAAATTTTTTTTTTATCCGTTTTCGTATTTGTTAGATACGTCTTTGAACTATCAGGGGGAGATTTGTATTATTATAAATTTGTATTAGCTATGAAGATCATACCTGTGGTTGCTGCAAAGTCTGCACGCTTTGCGGCTGCGACGTGCTCAACTGGCTAACCAGTGTGCCAGGCTGCCCCATGCTGCTCAACTATGGGACAGAAAATCTCTAGCTTAGTAACCAATCAAGTTCGACATCATTAAATTATTAGCCATTAACATCAAGACGGAATTCCATGACGTTGAGAAAATTTTGCTCAATATAAACATCCAATCGGTCCCGTTTTTAGGGGTTTGTTAATCAAACGTCATAAAATAGGTAACAAGCATTACAACGTATATAATTAGCAGTAGTTATTACCGTCATAATACTCACGGGATGTATCGGTTGCACCATAGATATGGTCTGCGGCATACCTGCCATGGGGAGAGCCTGGTTCACAGATCCTACGGGCATCGTGCCTTGCTGCATGTTCAGCGACATACCTGTGTAGCAAACATCCCATTATTCTTTGAAGTTTTTTCTCTGACTTTGGATTCCTGTTTTACCACCTTAGTTTTACCCTCCTTGGGTGGAGTGTCGTAAAATCCATCCACATTTTTAACGGATGTCTACCCCCTATAAGGACCTACCTGCCAAATTGTAAGTTGGTAGAAAGTTTCTGAGATTTCGTGTTTAATTTTCAATCTCCATACATTTTATATGGAAACTAGACTTGTAGAGCTACACTTGCTACACGCCACGCCTAATGTGTTCTAGATTATTATAAATAATTTTAGTATATTTTGAGGATATTGCAATACCGAACTTAACTCGGAGAGTTCTCGAGTTAAGTTCAGCTATATTATATTCCATTTATTAAAGAAAAAACCCAATGTTGTTTAACCTTTTCAATTCACGACCGTGTGTATACACTTGAGAGCAATAAAATCGTACATCGCTTGTAATGTGGTTCAATATCATCCATTTGCATTTCACTACTTATACCTTTCTCCAGGTAAAAGT
The DNA here is from genome assembly GCA_949319445.1 of Mythimna lalbum. Taxonomy (NCBI): domain Eukaryota; kingdom Metazoa; phylum Arthropoda; class Insecta; order Lepidoptera; family Noctuidae; genus Mythimna; species Mythimna lalbum. Next base: position 25,464,248 of record OX439344.1, on the reverse strand, counting down.
ACTAAAAAAAAAAAAAAATTTTTTTAATCATTTTCCGTCATCGTGATAACGTCTCTACTGGAAACAGATGGATTTTCTGGAAAAATGCTGTTCAAGTTATTGCCTTGCCCAAAGACGGTCATAATCTCAAAATAAAGATGTTCGACAGTTAGATTTGCGCCGCTTTCCTGTTTGTTGCGTATGCCAGAGGTTTCAAGAGACTCGTGGGTACATTCGCGGACCAAGACCTGGCCAGTGGCGCATAGAATAAACAGGTTGACCAAGAATTTTAACTTTGATTCTCATTGTTTGAAATTTGGTAATTATACCCGTGTTGGATTTTGTGCTCTAAAACCATTAAGGATTTTTTTTACCCTGTATTTCATATCTTTAGAACGGTAAAGAAATTGTCTTTCAATTAGTGTACACATTTATTACAATATCTATTCACATTCATGACAAAAATGTCTTAACAAAAATAGTCATGATGTATGATTTTTTTGCTCTCGAGTATATTTTTGTGAACTCTATTGTTATAATTTATGAAATAGTGAATAATGAACCTAATTTTTATAATTTTGGGAGCATTCTCCACGTCTTCATAATAAAGCAGTACCTAATGCTGAGTTTGTTTATGGCTACCTGAACTTTTCATTAACTTTGTAGAGCAGGTTTATGTTAGTATGGGCTGAATAAACGATGTCTTTGGTAATTGTTTGTGCAATCAGTGCAAATGTGTTTTATAATGTTTGTGGAGCGTAAAAACTTAATTGCGTTTACTATTTGTATATTTTTTATTTAAACTTTATGTACAATAGGAAGATTTAACCAGTCAACCAATCACACAACTTTTTCTAATAAAGTGTAGTACGATGTGGTGAGAAAAAATATACCTTGTTAGACATTGGTACGTTCACAAACATAAATTTGACAAGCACAAACACCCAGACCCGGAACAACTATCAGTAAACCGAATGCTTGTTCCGAGCATAACCGAAATAATTAACTTACGTGGATTAATCAAAGCGATGAAGAGCAGGTTCAACAACCTGTTTTTAGTCAAATGTTTTGAGTTTACCTTGTTGCTGATAGTGCACCATTTGCTGAGTCTGTTGTTGTTGATGCAACAACTGTTGCTGTTGTTGCTGTTGCTGTTGCTGTAATATAATCACGACGGTATCGACATTAATTGTAAACACGAAAATGACAGATCAATCGCACTGCAATGATGTAAACTAAAAATAATGTTGTATATATAGAACAGGGAGGGAAGAAGAAGAAGAAGAAGAATGTTGTATAATACTAGCATATTCAGAGCTATGAAAATCCGTTCATTAGTTTTTGAGTTTACCACGAACAAGCAGTCGGCCACGGTGGGATATTTCGTCTATAATATTTGCATTTGCTAGCGGCTTGGTTCGCGTACAAGTTGAACATATATATAGCCAATGTCACTGAGTGATAAAATAGGCTTCTAATGTTGAAAGATTTTTTTAAATCGGTCCAGTAGTTATTAATTATAAATAAAAATAAACAAATCTTTCTTATTTATAATATTAGTACAGTTATATTGTATTGAGTACTTCAACATTAGGTTCCTATATAATATTGTAAAGTTTTTACTGGTGACAAATGAATAATTACTTATTGTTATTAAAAAAAAAACAGTAACCTGTATCGCTTGCTGCTGCTGCTGCTGCAATAAAGCCTGTTGCTGTAGACTCTTAGTCTTGTCTTGCACACCTGTTAACTGACTGATCTGGCCCGTGTTCATTAACAGAAGCCTAATGAAACAAAAAATCGATTAGTAATTAAATCAACAGTTAATAAAATTAATGTATAACTAGATAAAATTCATTAACCTTATACTCCTTTTCACTGCCCCGGATCCAACAACGCTGATTGGCCGGATAGCAGTAAGCAAGAAATGGTGACCATGTGATTCAAATGGAAAATGATTGTTAATTTGTGAGTAAAGCACATGCAGGGCACAAAACATTGCGATTATTTAAAAGATATTTGTATTATATTCCTCTCCAAAGAAAAAGAGGCACATCTGTACTTTTATAGTAAGACATTAAATATACATTTGTACTTTTTTACATTTGGAGTCAGGAAATGAAGACACATCTAATAATATTCGTTGTTATTCTATAGTAGATTCACGTTAAGAAAATAGTAACTCATCGTTGTCACTTAACTTAGCCACGCCCCTTAACCAATTAGATCATAGCCAATTAAAAAAACGTGTTCACATTGACCAGTAGATGTAAGCTGTTCAGACAGTGCGGATGCGTCTTAAATATAATGGTTTAAAATTTGCCCCAGTATGAATACGTCTTTATTTTTCAGTATCACTCCTGCTTCGCTAATTTCTTAACGCAAATGGGGACTATAGTGCTGGTGTTTCGACAAACAAATGTTGAAACTTTTTATTTTGTCAGATGTACCCTTTTTGCGTATGGAGGTAGTGGTAGCTAAAAGTTAACTCCTATTTATGGGTCATTGACACTGATCCAAGGCCAGGGATCTGGACACTCTCTCGACTGGCTTGGTTTTCTCATGTCAAGTTGGGGACTTCTGTTCATCGCTTATTCGACATCAGTCGTTTATTGCAAGATATTGGGGACAGAATATTTTCTCAAAGATAACAAAGTTCTTGGGATAGATTATTTTCTCAAAGATAACAAAGTTCTTGGGACAGATTATTTTCTCAAAGATAACAAAGTTCTTGGGACAGAATATTTCCTCAAAGTTAAAAAATTCTCAAAGGTTTGATCAGATGACCATTGGTCTGAAAACCGCTGGTCAAAAAAACAGTCATAAGACCACTGGTCGAAAGAAGAAGTAGCACAAAAGCGGAGTGGCAAGGGGGCGGAACCAGGACAGGGTGGGTTGACTCACTGTTGTTTCGGCTGTTGTATCTGATGTTGCAGCTTATTAGTCTGGTTAGCCGCATCTTGCTTTGCGGCCGGTGCCGGCGCTCGCAATGCCGGTTTGCCGCGTTGTTTTGCCTGAGACAAACACAGAATTACTTGGCGATATAATTTATTAATGGAATATGGAATTTAAAAAAATTGAGTTAGCTATAAAAACAGTGTTATTTTTAATTCAGACTTTTTTTTTACTTCTAGTGTCAGTCACAGTCTACCATACCGCGTTTTGAGAATGTTCCCTTGTCGTTTATATTGCAAGTTTCCAGTAAACAACGAATCTACTGAGTTTACATTCTGGTGAGGTACCCCATTCAAATTTATTTTAATTACCGTAAGAATTATGAAACGTGGTTACTGGAAATTTTACTGTTTGTTGGCTTTTCTTGCCCAAAATCGTGCCTTTTGGTGCCTCAAAAATTGGTAGGTATGACTGATATTCTAAGAGTTTTCATTAAAACGAATTTAAAGTCAACCGACCTGGTTTTGGGCTTGGTTGGCGCTGGTCTGCGTGGAGACCGACGACGCAGGGCCGGGTCGGATGCTGCTTGACGGCAGGATGTTTGACAGCGGGCGCGAAGTCTTTGCCAAGCCATCAGACGAAGCGCGAGGCTTTGAAGTCGTCGAAGTAGCACATGCTACACTCACATCTGGAATAAATTTCAAATAGTGACTATCGGTGTACGATGAAAAGGTTCTAGGTGCGCTACAAATATTTTATTAAATATAGCAAGCGCAAGCGTTAAAAAAATTAGCTGGTCTGCAAATAAATATAATTAGATTGTAATCGCTTAGCAATGCGAAAGCAACTATCGCAATTAGATACATGGTAAATAAACACAGCACAATATTGCAACGTCAAATGCATCATATTTCCAATTCGAGTAACATTACAGAAAGAAAAGTTAACACATTTGGAACACGGAATGTAATAATGACGGGATTTTGTTTGAGATACGTCAAAGAAACAAAAGAGGTATACTAACTGGTGTGTTGTACGTTGTTTTGCGGAGAGTGCTGTATGAACATCGAGGGCGGAGCGTCGGGCTGGGTGCCTCGTATGAAGATCGGGTTGGGAGCTAGCAGCCCGCCCGCCGGCAGGGTGCCCGCTTGCAAGCCCCCGGTCCACACCTGCGGCAGGGCCCCCGAGATCTGCCACGGCGCGAACTGCATCGTTTGACCGCCAGTCTGCGGGACAGACCACTTCGTTAGACAATAAATTTTATATTCCTCAGTACATTGAAATATATACACAACATTTTATGATCACTTATTTAAGATCGAGATACATGGGCCTATAATTTGCACACCATGGTGAGATAAACAAGTTAAGTTACAGGCATGTGTATTTCGGTCTTAAGAGAGGATAGGCGGTTACTTATTGAAAACCAATTAGAGGGTAATAAGCATGCAAGTAAAGGGTAATGAAGAAAAGGGAAGCCAACAACCAAAATCTAAACTAAACTAAAATAAACACTTAACTTTTAAGTGTTTTGGTATTTTTTATATTCCTCATAATTGCCAGGCTAGCGTTTGACTTGGACCACCATTTATATATCTATATATATATAAAAATGAAACCCATTTTCCGTTGTCACGACATAGCATGAAAACGGCTTGACCAATTTGGCTGATTTTTTTTTGTTGTGATTATTATTGTGAGGAAAAGGTTCTTATGGAAAAAAAATAAAAATTAGGGTAGAGTAGGGTAGGGTAGGGTAGGGTAGGGTAGGGAAGGGTAGGGTAGGGTAGAGTAGGGTAGAGTAGGGTAGGGTAGGGTAGGGTAGGGTAGAGTAGGGTAGAGTAGTAGAGTAGGGTAGAGTAGGGTAGAGTTGGGTATAGTAGTGTGGAGTAGAGACGAACGGGAGCGAAGCCGCGCGGGCAAAAGCTAGTTACGCTATATAAACTGTCAATCTTTTTTTTTTTTATCTGATATAAACTAGTACTTGACTGCAATCCCACCTGATGGTAAGCGGTGATGCAATCGTTGATGGTGAGGCGCACTAGTTTATTAAGAGCCTATTCACTCTAGCCTTGAAGACGCTCAGATTGTAATCGGACTAACTAACAGTAACTTTTTTTTTAACTTGCCCTGCACAAGAATAACTCCTGTGTCGTGGGTGCGTTAACAAACATGTCAAATCACATATAAAAGACACCCGGACCCGAAACACATATGTAGGCAAATATTTGTCCCGTGCGGGAATCGAACCCGTAACACGCTGCACAACTAATCGCTAAACCACTGCGCCAACCCTGTCTTCCAAGAAAACTTAAGTAATTTTTCTGGTTGCGGTAAGATCGGCTATGGGGTAAGAACGTATAAATATAAATTATACCACTTATTTAGCTTTATTTTTAATGCCAGCCACATTGCTGGGCAAGGTCGAACATAATGACGCGGCACGCAATATGAGCATTAAAAATGAAGCTAAATAAGTGGTATAATTTATATTTACACGGTGTTACCCCTATGCCGATCTTACCCCAACATACTTTACTTCTTATCATTGTTTAGTTAGTTTGCAACTAAGGACAAATACCGCCAATTAAACTAAACGTGACATGAACATCAAGTTCAAAAAATGACAGTTTCATAGTTGTCATAGACGGTGTAATAACGTTGACAAGTCCAGAACGCAGTTTAGATGTGTACAGTGAGTTTCATTTAAGAAGTTTCTTTGCCGTAATGTTGGCAATACAAAAAAACAGTGTTGCAATATTTTTAGCAATTAAATTACTTAATATTAGGGAAATTAACTGATAATTCGTTACTTTTAACAATTCTTTTTTTTCGTTTTTTTTTTTTAACTATTTTTGAATAAAGTATAGGACGCTGGGCTTCATACCGATTGTCCTGCAATTCTTTCAAATACCGAAAACGCCACGCAACGATATCATACCTCTCTATTAGCAACTTCCTTTTAGACCTGCTTTTTTTTTAAATAAAATCCCAATCCCCCCATAATTCTTCAAAAAGTATTGCAACTACCGTTAAAATCGATTTCGTGTCGCATTTCGGGGAACAATTTTGGTAGAGTAGGCAACTCTTTCCTTTTTACCTCCTTTTTTGTGGAGACAGACAGGGGAGCCAACATTACGCCGAAGGAATTTCTTAAGTGAAACGCACTGTAAATCGTCCTTTTGTTTAACGTTAACACGATCGACACGTGTATAACGTTTAGAGCTCCTATTGCCTGCTTTAACACTAGTAGCGCGGAATCAATATCAATTTTAGCCATTTTATTTTTGTACAGTAATATACAGAGAACATTGGAAGGAGTGGAGGGGAGGCCTTTGCCCAAAGTAACACAAAACTGGTGCCCTGAGACATTGAGACGGGGTCGTGGCAGACCACCAAGATTATGGTGGGACGAACTCGCAAGTATAAGAAGAGAGAAGCGCGGACCCGTGAAAGATGGAAGGAATGGAGGGAGGTCTTGATTAAGAGTCGGAAACTAGACCAACAAAAAAAAAAATAACGCTCCCATTATTGGGTATTCATAAAGATGTCCAGCCAGGCGCATTACTTTGCCACTGCTTTCAAAACGGTGAATGAAAACTTCGTGTAGAAGCCGGCAAGCCCAAGAACCACAATTCGAAGACATATGACATTCACGAACCCGCACTGGGCCCATGTGGTGGATTTCGGTCTAATCCCTCTTCTAGAGTCCTCTCTCTGGCCTGAATCCCAGCAGTGGGAACATTAAAAAGAGAAATATATATATATATATATATACAAGGTTATTTTTTAAACATTAACAATCTCCCAGGACTATGTTACTAACATCATAAACAACAACTTTTGTTCTGTGACTTTTAAAAATTTGACATATTTTAGTTCATCAGATTTTCATACAAAATTAAAAATATTTAAATTGAACGTTCTAAATATTACAAAGTCAGGCGAAGCAAGCGATAGTACAATAGCGGAGGATAGCTGAACATGACATGACAACTTGACCTATTTACGGGCAACCCAGCCAGGCGCATTACTTTGTGTAATTTATTTCATCACCACTGCTCTCAAAACGGTGAAGGAAAACATCGTGAGGAAACCAGCATGTCCTAGAACCAAAAATTCGAAGCCATGTGACATCCACCAACACGCACTGGGCCCGCGTGGTGGATTACAGCCCATTCCCTCTACTAGAGAGGAGGCCTAAGTCCCAGCAGTGGGAACATTAAAAAGGCTGATGATGATGATGATGATGATGATTTACGGGCAGCCCTCACTAGTCAGTCCGTCGCCTTAATGCGCTCGCGTCGCATCATACGTATTCTTGTAGCGAAATTCGGCAGTGCGTACGTAATTACCTTTACACGATGGTGTATCAATATTCTAATGTCGAGTACACGGAAATGGTGCGAATGCTTGCTAGGTGTGATGACAATGTTTCGAAAGCCTGCTTATTATTACTACGAGAACAGCGCGCGGGAGCTGTAAGGAGATACAGCAAAATACAGAGTTAAAATGTGTTAGATAGAACAACGAAATCTTAAAGGTTTGTTTTTGGTAAAAGTATGATGTTTTGTAGAAAGTCATAGAACAAAAGTTGTTGTTTATGATGTTAGTAACATAGCCCTGAGCGGCTGCCAGTGTCTTACAAATAACTCTGTATATAAAGATGATGTTAAAACAAATTAAACGTCGTTTTAGGTCAACGCGCGTCCAAGGCGTTAGGTTCTGAATCGGTGGCTATCAGTTATACTTACCTGCTTATAACTAAAGGGCCAATTAGACTAAGCTTAATAAAGCACACGAAATAAGGTAGTTTCCAGGGTCAAAATAACTACACTTTATTTAGTCCGTATTTCAGATTATAAAAAAAAATATTTAACACGAATTTTTTTTTTTCGATTAAATAAAAAATAACAAAGATATAGCCCATTAAAGTTACGTGTGACGTCCCCCCGTGCGAAAAAATGCAGCACGGCGTGACGTTACACGTAACTTTATTGGGCTATATGTTTGTCATTTTTGGTTTAATTTACAACTAAAAAAATACGTGTCCTTTATTTTGGAATAATCTAAAAAACAGACTAATTAAATTTTTTACGGCGACAAGCCTATTCAGACTGTCTTATTTTCCACTCCGAGTAAGACATTCTGTCCCCTATTACACGACATCGATTAAGACTGCCTGAATATCCAGTGGTGTAATAGGTAGGCCCTTAACTTATAAATCTATATAACCAAAAAAAGCATTTTTAATTTACATGCAGTATTTCATTACGGATGCGTTTGCAAGTTTAAGATAAATAAACTACACTCAATTCTCTTTGCTTTTTGTTTAAATTGAACATAAAATGTACTTTACTTCTATTAATTTTATTTGCTATACTTATTCAAACTTACTAGCTTAAATATTGAAAATAGCAGTTTTTATAATATTAGCTGGAATCATGGAGAGAAAGTTAATTATTCGTAATTTAATTACGCCAGAAATATAGAGGATCGCTTTGAGCGGCAATGCATGTAAAATTATTCGCCAATGCACGAAATTTATGAATGCTATCAACACCACACAAATTTTAACTTAAATAATTTTTCTTCAATTTTCCATTTAACTATTTTAACTTAAATATATGAAGTTAGGAAAATTGAAGAAAAAGAACACACAAACTAGAAATCCTTAATTTTTGTCAAAGATCTAGAAACGTACTGGAATTGTCTGGAATCGAATAGAAAAACTTCATCCACAAAAGGGTTCACGAGACAAAGTTCCGTCTATAGACCTTTAACAGTAAATAGCAGGTAATTTTGTAGTACCTGTATTGGGCTGATGATCTGTGCCTGCGTCGGTTGCTGCGAGCCCAACACAGGCTGCGAGACCTGCACGCACTGCGCCTGCACGGGAACCGTCTGAGTTCCACCCGCGCCGCCCACCTTGTTACCAGCGCCCTTCACGCCACACTGCCGATATTCAACGTTAGTGGTCAGTTTACCAAGTAGTATATAGCATAGCATAACCAGCCGGACTCGGGCACCTCTCTCTAGTAGAGGAAATTGGCCGTAATCCAGGCCCAGTGCGGGTTGGTGAATGTCACATGTCTTCGAATTTTTGGTTCTTGTGCATGCCGGTTTCCTCACGATGTTTTACTTTACCGTTTTGAGAGCAGTGGTGATTAAAGAAATTACAAAAAGTAATACGTATATGGAAATAAGTAATAGGAAGTATATAAAAACCTTGAGCACAGTTGGAACCTATTCATATTAAACGAGGCCAATGGCGACCACTATATTGAAGCCTCAAGGACGTCAAACACAAGTGTAATAAATACACGTCCCCCGGTTTATGAATTAAGAATGTTTAGTACTTACTACTTCAGCCTAACGACCAGCTATTAAACTTCGGCATTAATACTTTAGCCTGGTTAGACATGTGCTTCTCTAGAAATACTAATTGAGAAAATGGTTAAGGTTTACGACAAGGAAATGATAACATTGAAAAACATGATTTATCACGATTCAGCGAAATTTTTGCAAATTATTTTAAATAAAATCTGTATTTCATATATACCATAATAAGTTCCAGTAATCGTAACAAGGTTTTACACAACCTAAAACTACTTAGAAGTTGGATAAAAATATGCTTTTTAGAACGGATGCTCACATTTGTTAACTTTGCTACAATAATCTTTCTCTTAAACTCGAAGTGGGATAATAACGGCGGGGAACTGTATACGTCTCGATCGTACCTTATGCATATCAGATTGTTTCTGCTGCTGTCCGATGCCGGAGACGGTGGACTGCGAGTGAGCTGGCAGGATGCTCGGCTGCGAGTTGATGACGCCCAGCGGGCTGAACACGAACGTCTGGTTCTGCGTGGTCGGGATGGCCGGGATCGTCGTGTACCCCGGGAACGGCGCTGACGACACAACCACACAACGCTATACCACAGTACCCATATGTTTTCACACCAAACAAACACTTCACATGACTACTAATGATGATCGAGTATCGAAAAGTAAATGATTTAAAGAAAATATGAAAAAAAGACTCCTCATACGTTACACAATATAATACGTGTGAAGCTAATAAAAAGCTGCACTTGCAATGTTAACATTTAAAAAGCCTACATTGATCATATATAATAAACGTTGCAATAAATTTAGAAAAAGCTTTAATAAATTTAGGTGGATATGCCAATTAAAAAAAACATATTGCTCAAAAAAACCAAATCAATAAAATAAAATTCCCTCGTGAAACAGATGTACATTGATATGTTAAACCACGTGACTCATAATAAACATTTTGAAAATTGTATAAACCTTGTTCCTGATATGTAGTTAGACCTGCAAAATTTACTGAAAAACTAAATAGTGTAGAAGTTCTGATCGGCACGTAACGTTGCGATTGGCTGGATTTTTAAATGTGCGCTAATACGTAATGTTACTGGCTAGATAGAGAGCGAGGTGAGCTAAGATGAAAGTATTAGATTATTAATATAGCTTTAGCTGCTGTAGTAACAGAGAAAATAAATGTTTTTAAAGTTGACCTGAATCTGCTGTTACATAAATTTAATGTTATATGGTGTGAGGTTAAGTGGGAGCGTGTAAACGCTGAGGGCGCTGGTGTTAAGTGGTTCGGCGTGTCGGTGTAGTGTCACGTAGGGCGCGGCGCGGAGCCGGCTCGGCCGCCCGGGCGTTATCACCGCGGCGGCAGGCCGTTGTTTGTGTGTGTACGCTCTTATAGCCTACCGCGTCGCGTCACTTTACAGCTGCTTACGCCGATATAATTATTATGCTGTATAGTAGTTTTATACTAATAGTTCTATGCTTTATGCGTTGTCGAGTTTTAAAAAAAAATTAAGTAAAGGTAACTGTTTACGTCAATATCCGTTTAATATTCTCTAAACTTTATGGCATTAGAATAAGTTGGTTAAAGTATCTGTAATAACAAAAAAGCAGTATTTTTTTTGGTTTAGCCTTTGTTGCAAGATGTTACCTATTTATTGTAAATAAAAAACTGTGCAGCAATCTCAGTGACAGTATCGGAGTCAACGTTCGAGCGTCTAGTTGAAAAACTTCAAAATACATATTGTGTAAAGGTGTCTGCGCGTCGGTACGGTCAGCGCATCAAGTGAACATGTCAATAGAAACTTGAATAGTTTATGGTCCAGTGCGTTCGTATAGCGTACATTAAATAATATTAATTAAATTACACATTATGCGTACAAAATATTATAGTAAATATTAATAAATTTAGAGCGATAATCAAAAATATTAAATTTTTATTTGATATATTTTAGCTGTGAAAATAAATATAATCCATGCGCCCTATGGGCCTGTCTAGGAATACAATTCTAAATGTTTTGGAATAAAAACTTACCGGCCTGTCCTTGCAGGACTTGTTTGCCCTGCGTGGTTAACATGTGGGGAGCAAGTTGGTTACCCTGGAACGGCTTACCGGCGGCGATCACCTAGACAATAGGCTTATTAGTACACAAAGGAAATAATACTAAAACGATCAGTTTAACTGTTACTACAGAATAATTTGATGATAAAGCTGTGGAAGATCACATACAAAAAAAGATTGGCTCCAATAAGTTAAAGTTTTTAGAACACATACATACACAGAAATCTGTGCCTTCACTGCATTATACACAACTGATTTGTGTGGTATCAAGGAGCCAACTGAATGAAATGGAAACGCATAACCTCACTCATTTGCATGTTCTGCTAGCCTAATATCGTAGAAATGAAAAACCTCGCGTAGAAGCTAAATGCTTACTCCGAATGCGCTCAAAATCTCACTTTACCTTTAGGAGGTAAATTTATTAAGCCAAGTTCAACTATTATAGTTTTTTTTGCTATATATTCCATTTTTCCATTGTGTACAATGTGGAGACGATAAAACCATCATTGTGAACATGTATTCATTATTATAAACATATCGAGTTATTATTATTATCCAGCCATAATAATATGTACTGTCCCAAAGCTGGGTAAAGGCCATAGGTCATTCCATTCATTGTTCACGGCTCTGGACAATTAAAAAATAAACACCTTTTTTATTGGAACTAAACTAAAATAATATAATAAAACTGGCCAAGTGAGAGTCGAACTCGCACCCGAAGGTATCCGTATTACAATACTAAAATAGAGCGAAAAAAAAGCCGACTTAATAACGTATCGTATATGGGAACCCCTTTTAATTTGTTACTTTATTTTAATTTTAATGTTTGTTGTGTAGTGGCAATGTGTATTTCTAGATTCTGCGAAAAATTCAACTCTCCTCTTACGGTCAAATAAGCATGTGAGCGAGACATGCACCGCACGAACGCTGGGCGCGGCGGCGCACACAAGCTCGAGGGCGCGCACGCCTAAATATGTAGGGGAGGCCTAATAGGGTCTCGTGGGCACCCTTCGGGTACGAAACCCTAAACACTAAGTCGGACACACCAAATTTTTACAAGAGAGCAAATAATGAAGCTTTTATTTTTGCGAATTAGCGTACAAGCAACAAATACGTTAGCACCGTTTATATACCGAGAAATTAATCGGAGTATTTGCTTACGTAACCTTCAGAGTTCTTGTCATATATGATTTAATGTTTTTTTTTTTTTCAAAATACATTTACATACATTTAATTGTTGCGCGACTCCTGGCCGTGAGTGACTCATACCTGTATCTGCTGAGAGGGATGTAACGCGATGTTCCCAGGCATCAGCAGCGGCCCCTGGGCGTTGTACAGCTGTTGCAGGTACGTGCTGTTCTGCAACGGTTGCTGTATCACTTGCACGCGGCTGTGGCCCCATTCCGCGCTACACAAATAAATTTTCACGATCTTAAGATAAGAATCCGCAATAACTAGAACTTGTTTTTTCATCGGCGACGACTACAATCACCAGAACTGAATTTCGTATTTTCTTATTTGTAGTTATCTGAACTTTTATCTTACCGTTTGGATCTTTTCTGAATTAAACCCATAAATAATGATTCTGAATCATTCAAGTCTAACCACCCCAACAACATTGTTATATTTACACGAGAGATCACAACGAAGCGTATCCCATAAGTGGCTCCTTAACTACCAAAAATATTGCGCAGAATCTGTCCAATCAATAAAGCTATTCATGTCCCTTTCCATTGTCGGCTCCAATTTCATATACATATTAACCTGTCTTTTTTCCTGATATGTTTACTTACGTTCAGGAAAATAAGCAGGTTTAATACATACATAAATACATAATATATGATGTGCGTAATATCATGTTTGGTAACAAAGGAGCTAGCTGACCCAAATCTATATATATAAAAATGACCCCCGTTTTCCGTTGTCACGACTTGGCATGAAAACGGCTTGACCGATTTGGCTGATTTTTTTTTTGTTGTGATTGTTATTGTGAGGAGAAGGTTCTTATGGAAAAAAAATATTAGGGTAGTGTAGGGTAGAGTAGGGTAGAGTAGGGTAGAGTAGGGTAGGGTAGGGTAGGGTAGGGTAGAGTAGGATAGAGTAGTAGGGTAGAGTAGGGTAGAGTAGGGTAGAGTAGGGTAGAATAGGGTAGAGTAGGGTAGAGTAGGGTAGAGTAGGGTAGATTAGGGTAGATTAGGGTAGAGTAGGGTAGAGTAGGGTAGAGTAGGGTAGAGTAGGGTAGAGTAGGGTAGAGTAGGGTAGAGTAGGGTAGAGTAGGGTAGAGTAGGGTAGAGTAGGGTAGAGTAGGGTAGAGTAGGGTAGAGTAGGGTAGAGTAGGGTAGAGTAGGGTAGAGTAGGGTAGAGTAGGGTAGAGTAGGGTAGAGTAGGGTAGAGTAGGGTAGAGTAGGGTAGAGTAGGGTAGAGTAGGGTAGAGTTGGGTATAGTAGGGTGGAGCAGGGAAGAGCGGGAGCGAAGCCGCGCGGGCAAAGCTGAGGTATTCCACTTTGGGCACCCATTGAAATATTTCGCAGGTGCCCAAAGTGCTAAATTTAAAATTTTATTCCACTTTGGGCACCTACGGATTAGGAGCTACTAGTGTTAGGACGTTGTTTTATCTGCTGCTGCTCTAAGATATTCGACTTAATAAGTCTCGTTCTGTTGACATATTTCCGTTGACTGAGTCCGCTGTTTCTCAAAGTAAAAGGGTGATTCTTTGAAACCGAGAGATCGTCTTATTCATCTGACCTAGTTTTCGTACCTATTTATTTGTGCCGCAAGCCACTGGGCGCAAATTAGTGCCTTTGATACGTTTCGTGATCGGGGATCTCAGTTTCAAAGTAACACCCAAAAGCTGTAGGATAATTGAAAAAAATGTATTGAGACTTAAAGCTACTAAAACTTCTATGAATTAGTAAGATAGACAAGACAAACTACAATGTTAAAGAAATGAGAGAGGTGATAAATAAATTGGAACAGGATTTTTTAACAATTTTTTTAATAAGTTGACGTAAATAATACAGTACTATGAGAGCTCAGTAATTCTTGGTCGCCGGGGCTATCTATACCGAAACCACATGGATTATTGGTTTATGTTTTTCTAACCTAACCCTACGAATAACGAGCTTTTTTATTTTTGAAACCTAAGTATTCCAAACCATGACGTTTTAAAAGATGCCAGTATTATTTCCTGTAAGGTTCGAAGCTGTAAACTTCACATGATACGCAGTACTTACCTGATCTGGGGGTGCTGCGTGTTCGGTGGCAGACTCTGCAGCGGCGGCATGGTGGAAATACTTCCAGCTTGCTGTTGGATCCCGCCTCCTGTTTGTTGCTGCTGCACCTACATCATGCACATACCACTTATTCCCTAACCATTTACTATTGGCACCGAAGTCATCATGAAAACTCGACAAAAGGAAAAGTTTAAGGTTTTATTACGGTTTTTCCAAAATTAATAAAAACAAAAGGCTACTGTCTAAGTTATAATCTCGACTCTTTATATCTTTCATGATGACCAGAGTTCATAAAATACTTACCTGTGTAGGATAAGTTTCAAGAACATTCACAAAACCGTTTTGGGTACTGAAATATTGTATTTTCAAAACGAGCATGGCACAAGATGAGAGGCGCTGATTGGCTGACGAACACAACACGAAAAATCCGACGATACAAATGAGCTAAGCAGCTGCATACTTTTTATGTGATATACATGCAGATGATATAATGTGTTCCAGCATTTATTTTGTTATGTTTGTGTATAGCTTTTTTTTTTTCAGAATTATGCCATCTATTCAACACTTGTTATTATGTCATAGGTCGGAATCAGGTAGAGTTATGCCTGTACTTGCATCGAAATGTTGATATTAATATAGATCTTCCCGAGATTTTGAATGAAAAGCCCGTGTGGCCAACAATGTTACAAAAAAAAAACAAAGATAGTTAAAATACAATTTTTATTAGTATTTTTCATTGAAAAAGATCTCTCTACGTCAACTGAGAAATATAGAACAAAAAATATACAGTTCTTCCCCCTCGTCATTAATGCAGAAATATTATTTTTCTGCTATATTTCTGAAAGTGTCATAAAAAAACTTTAGGCATATCCACTTTATTCTTTCGCTGTATGAAATCAGTAAAGTACTTAAATGACTCTATCTAATTGCGACTTCTGATTATTATGTATATATACAAGTCTTTTATATATAAATAGGTGAAACTTCACTGACGTTATGAGCCCAGCAGCTTAAATACTGCTACTATTGGATATATCTTTCGCAGCCTAATTAGCCAGTTAATTGGACGCCTAGGCCGTTCATTAAACACTAAATCTAACTAAATGGGTGAAGGACAAGCAGCCAACTAATTGAGCGTCCACACGACCGTCAAGTTTCGCCTATTAATCCATAAAATACTATACAGGGACTATACAGGGTCTTTGTTGTTAGTGTTGGTCTAAATTAGTAAGTATTATTTTTATACGCTATAGGTACAGACTTATAACGTCTAAAAAATAATAAACTGGTGGGACAATATATTTCGTGAATATTACATATATATTATGATATACTTATATAATATATTGATAAAACAGCTATTCCATAAGATACAAAAGAGCAGTATCAATACCACCATCAATAAATTGTTCTAATTTTACATAATTGTTATTCAGTTCAATAAATATATTTTTGCTTATTGAAACAATAGACAACTTTGATGATGAATAGGGGTCTACTCTAGAAAGTTGCCACTCGAAATTATGTTTGACGACAAGTCGATGGAGCATACAACTCTAGCTGACTTCATTAAGCCAAGCTCGACTTAGTATCGATCGTTATCAGCGACGTTTCGGTTTCCGGCCGATGTCGTCTATGGAATAATTCTGTTTACTGGTAAATTTAATAGAAATTCTTGCACTTTATAAGATATGCTGTGTTTCGGGATTATGTGTCATACAATATATAACGAATTCGTATTATACGTAAATATTAATAATATAATGAACTGATGGCGCGGCATTTCAAAAGCACATCGTGGACTCACTCACATCGCATGTCGAAACATCCATAACGTAGACATGAAAACTCACCTTACTTTTCACCTCTATTTGCGGAGTCACTTTTTTTACACTAAGCTCAAATTCTTCGCTTTCCTCATTCGTTACTCGGGTGTTATAACGACTAGTCTTTCGTCTTTTCCTTTTCGAACGTACATCTATAAGGTTTGCTTCGTCGAGAACATTGAAAAACACCGCCAGGCGAGCCATTTTAACTTAGAATTTCACACTAATATCCTAATTTTATACTAATAGTCTTTGTGATGGTGGTTGAGACAGTTCTTTTCTGATACACTGATATTATTTTTCGATATATTAAGAGTTAGTAAAGAATAATTTATAAGTGCGTAT
This sequence comes from Mythimna lalbum, assembly GCA_949319445.1. NCBI lineage: Eukaryota > Metazoa > Arthropoda > Insecta > Lepidoptera > Noctuidae > Mythimna > Mythimna lalbum. Next base: position 25,447,570 of record OX439344.1, on the reverse strand, counting down.
TAACACAATTCGATTGGATGCTGAACACGAAGCTATGGTGTACTTAAGCACCCACAACCTTTGGAAGCTAGAACAAGGTGAGCGTAAAAATATAAGGCTGGCGGCACATTAGCTACTACTGCGTGAGCGGTGCTCGTGCGCACGATTACAGCCTACGTGACAGACCCGTTGCTCGAGCAACCAAGCAGTTGCCCGAGCTACCGTCTTGTCGCTCAGGCTGATTTCTTTATATAATTGCGAAGGCTTCTGCAAGCAATTGGGCCAAGCAACGAAAAACATTGAAGACACGATCGCAAGTCGCGTCTTAGAGAGTAAAATAACTAGTTGCTCGCGCGGTAGTAGCCAATGTAGGGCCAGCCTTTATAGGTTAGTGATCTGGCCGTGGTTGACAAACATATAGGTAAGTTTCCTTTCCGTTTCCTTTAGTACTTGTTGCACTTGAACGTGTGTTCCCCTAAGAGAGCCGAACTTACCTGGTGCGACATGCTACTGGGCATTGAAGACACGACGGTGACGGTCTGGTGATGCTGCTGAGACGGCTCGTGCTGTGCCATACTAATCTGTTGTTGGACCACTTGGGTTTGACCGTCTACTATCTGTGTGAGCAAATTTACGAGCGTGAGTTGACAACGTTAACGTCGCTACACAATTAATTATAATATACAAAAATTACATTATATAAATTGGAAAATACTTGGAATCGATAATTGGTACCATATTGCTTCACTTGTCTAGTATACAAGAAAGGTGTTTTGTACTAGTGATGTAACGAATATTTTCATTCTCAAGAAACATGCGAATGTTTGGCGAATGCTTTTGCAATCAAAAGGGATTAAAGCATTGATTGAATGGATATAAAATGACAATACAACTGATACGATTTTATAATTTTCAATTTAATTTAATATTTTTCTATCTCAACTTGCATTTCACATTTTCAGTGTTACAAATAGTGTAACAACATGTTAGAGACATTTGGAGTCGTAATCATATTTTTATTTCACTTTAATTTAACAAAGACCGTCTTTTGCTATAATTTAGCCTACCTACCGTTACTTTGCCCAAACGGATTATTTTAAATTAATTAGTAAGCTATTCTAGTTAGCAAATGTTATTCCTAATACAACTTTTCACGCGTGGCAACAGTTATTTTTGGTTTAGACAAGAAAGTTATGAAATGTAATTTAACGTCAGAATTTTACAAAATGAGGTCGGAACTTTTTCTACTGCATTTCACATTTTAATTATGAACGTGTTTTAAGCTGTGTTTACTTATTCCAAGTAACATTTTGAATTAAATATTCTATCTATGTAATACACTTGTAAAGCGTGATAATGAGCTCAAAACCCACAGAACAAAAAAGTTAAAAAAGAAAAAACGTTTTAGACTACAGTCTGCTTAAATATGAGTACTATTTCAACACGCTACGGTACCAAAGCTTTTCATTTAAAAATACATTTTAACTGCAATATTCTTGTCTAAGCAAAGTAGAGGAAATATCATTAACTTTGTCCGGCCATTTGGAACGTAATTTCTTAGAAATTGTGACGTAAAACCTATAATGGACTGTTTTATAGGATTATAGGGTTCTGATTTGCATTTTTTTTTTCTATCCATGTCACATTAGAATTTTTCTATTTAGGTAAGAGGCAAAATAAAATTCGTGCAAATTTAGGGCTCATTTTAAAGAAGAACCTCTGTTCTGTGGGTGTGGGAAGACAGTTAGATTAATACTAACTAACGTCAAATCATGATATTTTTTTTCTAATGAACTTAATGTGATTAGCTGCGTTCAATTAACTTGTAACGACTTTGCTATAATCATCATCGTCATTTCAGCCAAAAGACGTCCACTGTTTGCTGTTGGCCTCCCGCAAGTGTTTCCATAACGATCGGCCCTGGATAGGGCACATTGCTCGCAGACCAGATGGTCGATGGGAACAAAGAGTTCTAGTGATGTAACAAACATTTGCGATCAATAATCGCGAATATATCACGTTGGCGAATAATATTCGCGAATATGGTTCGCGTATAGTCGTTGAAATATAACATTCTTGACATCAGTTATCATTTCTATATCCGTTCAAAATCAATAATTATTAAATACCTTATTTTTTGTCAAGAAAAATTGCCAAATATTCACATTTTTCTTGTGAATCCGAATGCGGATATAAAAATGTGCGAATATTCGCGCGAATGCGAATTTTAGTTACATCACTAATTGATACTGTACTACAATCTCCGGCTGTCGGCGTTTCGTCTAAAACGGTAAGTCGAGTTCAAATGCGGTAATTTTGATTTTCTCTTTGTCCTAAACTCGCCTTTGGAATATGAAACAGTCTCAGCTGGCTATTAATTAGGTGTTATAAGAAAATACTTCCCCAAATATTAGAACTCAATGAAACGAAATTTAAATCTTGTACTAAATCTAAACTAACGACAAATATTGATTAACAATAAAATCCAGAACGAGCTTACTGAATGTGGGTTATTGAAATCCTAATTAAACGACTAGATTAGTAAGTGAGCGACTAAACGCCAGCGGCCGGCAAACGCTACGACTAGAGATGTGCCGTTGCCGGCAATATTGCTGTGAAGTGGGAATATTGGTGGGAATATTGCCGGCAACGGCACATCTCTAGCTACGACACAGTTGCTCGCAGATTTTATTTCACGATTTTCTAATTATCCGGGTTTTTGCAATATCCGAATTATCAAATTATCTTTTTACATACATATACTGTTCAGGATTTGAATTTAGAAAATAATAATTTGTACATTCCATACATTCTCAATCATTAAAATACCTATACAATAATATTACGCCACCTCGAAGCACAGATTTACTTATATACCTACCTATAAATTGACATCCACAAGAACCATCGAACCATTTTAAGCACTAAATGAAATCGATCATCCATCATATAATTCTTATATATTAGAGCCGTCCTAAGATTGTCAAGTATTCAGAATGTTCTGGTTTACTCTAACTGAAATAACTTTATTATACATTGAAGATTAATATTCCTTTGTCCCTGTCACATATGCGGGTTGTTTGGAAAATTCCTCGATGTTTATCTCAACAAAGAAAATTTAGGGTGTCAGAGGTGTTTGCAAACGTTTCCGAATTTAAAATATAGGCCTATATTCTTCTTGTTTAAAATTCTAAACATGAGCTCCATAATAAATTGTTTTCGCAATGAAGCTCACAAATGAATAATTCTTTGTTATTCGAAGGGACTCCATTAATTCAGGATTACTACATGTTTGTAGCAAAGTAAAGCAATGAAGTGGCACGTGTTTGGGGACGATGATGCAGCTGTGAGAATTAGTGGCTAATTTGATGTCCAATGTCGAAAGCAATTAAGTTTCATAAATAAAGTTGCAACACCAGAACAAAATAATCTGTTGAGGTCACAATTACATTAAATTAATCATAAATAAATAAATTAATAACAGATAGGTCTATTATAAATTTACGAGTATTAACTCACTATAACTAACTCATTGTACGACTCGATTTAAAAGTAAGCATCGACTTTTATTCCAGTGATACACAAGCACGTTCATGGAAACTATTTGTCGAAAAACTGAAAAGCTAAAACAAAAGTTCGCTGCAGCGCTACATTGGCATTATGTCGTCTAACAAAAATACAAAACATTACACCGCCTGGATAGCTTTACAGGATACATTTTACGCGATCAAAAGGTTTTAAAAGCGCCGTGAATTTCGTGACACTCGCGTTTCGTTCAACATAGTGTAATGACATGTTACCCATATAGATTTACCGCAGAAGCGACATAGCTTTTTGCCTACAATACTTCATTACAACAACACTCTATTTCAAAATTTTACCAATAGTCCTCGCAAGTGTAAATTCAGAAAACCACGTTCTACTACTTTAATAAATAAGTGAAGTGAATTAAAAAAAAAAGTGTGGCCTATGTCCAACAGTGGACGTCTGTCGGCTGAAATGATGATGTATTAAGGTCAGATCAACTATTTTCCTTTATTTGTAAATTCTATTGAATTTTAATTTAAACATATAATAATTACAACATGACTGGACTCTAAATTATAACTTTTTCAAAATAATCATGTTAGTATTATTTTACCCATTTTGTGGGAGAATAATTTCTGAACTGGAACACTGTCAAACTTCGTTTTGGTGAACGCGGTTGAAATAGAGCTGGAGAAATCAGTTTGACGTGAATCCAGATCACCGATCGCTGATCTGTAAATTAGATTACGCTGAGCCAAGGGCGGATCCAGCTTTGGCGTCGGGGGGAGGGGGGGTCACATAGTCATGCTCAAGTCACATTTTTATTTAACTTTTACAATGATAAATACAGGTAAAAAGTAGGTGTAAAAATATTTACATCTCCCGAAACACGTTATCACTTCATCTACTTCAATGGGTACGTTTTTATGATGTGGAGAAGTGCCAGTCCGGTTAGACGTTCTTCAACTGTTGAAGTTCTTAGCCATGACTTGATTTTTTTTAATATAGAATATCGCAATTTAAAATAAGCTCAAAAATCGACGGTGGGTGGAGTTCACATCAGCGTCAGGTCGACGATCAATACCTGGGACACGTCCTCGACAGCTGGTAGAATTTCGTGGACTATTTCCGACGTCAGGCTCCCAAACTGAACCGGACTTGAGCTGCTCTCAAGCGGCTCCTGCCCAAACTAGGGGGTCCAGAGTTCGAGACGCCTCCTACCGGAGGCTCTACGCGAGAGTCGTTCGGCCCATGGCCCTTTATGGGATGCCAGTGTGGGCACCGTCACTGCGTCAGAAGCCGAAGGCCCAGCTTAACCCATGCCAGATGGTCATGGCAATACGGATGGTGCGAGGATACCGCACGGTTTCCCGCGAAGCGGCGAGCGAGCCTCCTTGCTGGCCTGCCAGCATGGGATCTGGAGGCAACAGTCCTTGCACACATGCACCATTGACACGTGGAGATCCAACGCCGGGGCAAAAGTCTCGCGCGCCTCAAGGAGCTGTTAGCAAGAGCAAGGGCCCAGCTGGGTCGAAGCCTACTGGGGCCAGGGTTAGTTCGAAAGATAGCTCAGCCCCAGTACGAAAGGCAACGAAGGAACAGGAGTGGGTTTTTAGTAAAAGTCTGATACTATCTCCCGCTCCGCCCAAAAGCGGGGGCGGGGGATGTCTTTAGATGATTTTCCCACCGGAAAAAAAGTACATATAAATATCATATCATTCTGTAGACTCTTAACTCTTATCACACTGTCTTTCACTTCTATTATTCAATGTTAAGATGTGGGCATTGGAGTGGGTTACATGTTTGTGCATCTAGCTTTAAGGTTTTCTTTGTATTTTCTCTAGCATGTAACTGTTTTTTGTCACCGATAAAATAAAATAAATAAATATCATTGATGTTTACTGTTATGTATTATATTTAATTAATTAAATATTGAAGGTACTTACATAAAATCTATATTGTGCCAAAAAACTTTAACAACATTATTGTGGCCCACCTACGTCCTAGATCTAGCCCGGAGGGGTCATGACTCCCATGACGCCCCCCTGGATCCGCCCTTGCGCTGAGCTCAGTTTTGTTGAACTACGTTCTTATAGATAGCAACTGATGAAATCGGCCCTAAATCTATGATTGTAAAATGCGAAGCTTTTAATTATTCAGTAATTTTACTTACATGACTAATGAATTATTATTTACGTCCCAAATTTACTTTGATTAGAATTTGTAAGCGCCGCTCTCGAACGTCAAAACTGCACTAATGACATCAATATCAAGGTGTACAGAACACATTACACCTGAGTTGTAGTGAGCCTTCGGAACACGTAATCTAGTGCGTAGTACTTATATATCGATGATAGCAAGGTATATAGAGAGAAACAAAATACACTTTAGCGTATTTTTCTCCTCTACAAAACATACGGAAACGTGTCCAGAAGACTGGCATCATTGTAGCTACTTGAATGGCAATGCTATTCTTTGAACGAGTAAAGATCGATCCAGCCCTTTGGTCACGCAAAGGTCGATCTATCGGCGACCTAAACAGCTCAAAACCGTAAATACGAATTAGGTTACAGTATTTGCGCTGCTTATGGGCCTTAAGCAGCCCTCATGGGCCCTGTGTTCAAATCATAACGAAAACAGAGAGCGTAGATTTGCATCACACTAACCTCGTCAATGACTTCCAGATGGATTTCCAGGAACGAGAAGGTTTCTTTCTCAATAAATGTTTCTGAATCCATTGTAATAGGTAGGTATTACGGGTTCGGCGCGAAATTTAAAAATAGTGCGGCGCAGTGATGAACGTCCTACATCGAGCGCGCATCGCACTGCACTACCGACTGGCCCTGAATATGTATCTGCGTCCGATGTACTTTCGGCAAAGCTCTGCCGCGTCCGATTTAATTACTAACAGGTACAGGGTGAGATTTTGACGCAAATACAAACGGAAACTACGTTTTATACATAGAAAAACCCTTCCGTTTATCACGCTGGTAAAAAAAACGGAAAAATGTACGTTTTACAGAAAAACCCTTGAGTTTACCAGGCTGGCAAAAAAACGGAAAAATGTACGTTTTATAGAAAAACCCTTGAGTTTATCAGGCTGGTAAAAAAACGGAAAAATGAACGTTTTTATAGAAAAACCCTTGAGTTTACCAGGGTGGTAAAAAAACGGAAAACTGTACGTTTCATAGAAAAACCCTTGAGTTTATTAAGCTGGTAAAAATTTTCAAAGAGTTGAATAAGATTATTTTAAGATTTATTTTTACAGCCGATTTATTCGTACCTATTCGTTTAAGTGTACTCCATTTTATTATTATTCCGAAATTATACATTAAAAAAAACAACAGCATGTACATAGGACTTGTCATTAAAAACGGTATGATTTCAATTCGAAATCGTGCTGCCATCGGTACAAATCGGTTTAATTTTAATAGTTTCCTATAAATGCAAAACAAAATAAATATGATTGAGAGAAAAGCTTTTGAAACGTTTACAATATAAACGCTTCAAAAGCTTAACGAATGGGCCCGCACAATTATTACGAATTTATGATGTCATTTCATTAAACTTTGATGATTGAATATTAATTTGGCCAGATTATTTATTTTAATTTGTGATTTGACTTCCAATTATTTGTTGCTTTATGTTGTATTTTATTTTAAATGTTTGATATTCGTTATCATTTATTTAATATTTCACAACTATCACACAACGCCGTCTAGTCCCAAGCTAAGCAGAGCTTGTGTTATGGGTACTAGACAACTGATAAACATACTAATTGACATTATATGTAATAATTTTTTGACTGAATATAATGTAACATTCTGTATGTGACTTGTAAGAATCCCTTACCAATAAACTACTATGACTATGACTTTATTTTTGAAACCCATGAAAACCCACGGAACTGTTCCCCAAACAAAACAGATTACACCATAAGTTATTAATTTTACATCATTCTGTATTCCTAGTAGCGACCTGTAAAGCTTCACTCGAGCGTTACAAAGCTTCATAACGTGTACCTACTGGTGAAAGCTGTCTGAAAATTAGTTAAGTACTATTTGAGCTTTTGCATACAGTTTACACGTAAACCTTCCTCATGTACTATTTGAGCTTTTGTGTTCTGTCTGTGTGAACGACAGACACGTTGTGGAGAACTTTGTTTTATATTATGTAAGGATTATTTCAATATCAAAGCAACGTGTTTTACTGTAGCGACATCATAATATTCATACGATCTACTCTAATATTATAAAGCGTTTTAAAGTTAGTTTTTATGTTTTTTTGTTTGTAGGAGGTAATCTCTGGAAGTACTGGTCAGATTGCTAAAATTTTTGTATCGATAGAAAGCTGCTTTATTTCTGAGTGATATAGGCTATATTTTTTATGTACGCGGGCGAAGTCGCGGGCAAAAGCTATTTATTTATTTATTTAAGTATCTTATTGTACACCAAGATAATAAATTACACATTTGTCTATCACGAATTTTACTGCACTAGATTTAAGTTTGGGTGTAGGTAAAACGCAAGCCAGTCATGACGTGATGAGGCACGTGGACACGGCAAAATGTCTTCGTTGCTTACTCGCTTGGAAGGAATTTAACGCGTAGAACAAGAACGATCACAGCGCGAGAACTCCCGAGTGCAGTTTCGGTTTACCTCCGAAACCGAAACTAGTTTTTTTGCCGAAACTCGACCGAAACCGAAACCGAACATTCGGCCGTACACTAACTTTCACGAAGCGAAGACTCTGACAGTAGCTAGTTGTATTATAACATCAATTTAATCTATATATATAAAAGAAAGTCGTGTTTGTTACAACACTTATTACTCAAGAATGGCTGTACAGAAATGGCTGAAAATTGGTGGGTAGGTAGCTTAGAGCCAGGTGACGGACATAGGATACGGTAGAGTAGAGTAGAGTAGGGAAGAGCGGGAGCGAAGCCGCGGGCAAAAGCTAGTATTTCAATAAATTACAGTTTAAAAAAAGCCGTGTCAGAGCGGTAAAATACCACTTCGTAACAATTAACTCGTACGAACCAATGATCGTAGGTAAAAGAGAGAACGAAACAGATATTGAAGTTAGAATCCGTGGTTAGAAAACATAAGAAATGGCTCCCGAGCGAGGAATGGGACGTCTGATTGCTAAGTACAAACACGGTAAATAAGTACTTGTAATTCCACACATATACATAATATGTTTGTTACATAAAACGGCGCAAGTATTCATAACTAAAATTCTGAAATTTTCATAACTACCCACTGCCTCCCCTCGACGTTAATATTGAATGACCGTTGGTTCAATAGGCACTAATAGCCAGTGCTTTAGAGAAAGTGTTACATTGAACCAGTTTTAACCCCTTCGGTCTGTTTATTTATGGCACATATAATTTTTTTGTATCGAAAACGAGTTAATTCTAATATGGAATACAAAGTTGTTTAAAAACAGAATTAGGTTGTTTTATAAAATATGTAATAATTTTATACAAAACCTATGTAAAACAAACATAATTACTCTGAAACTTTGAACTCATTTCCGACGGGGCAACGTGAGCCTAAAATCCCCAATCAACCAACAAGGCATGTGACTCGCTAACTTGCGGAAATCTTTTTAGGGAACATAAATCGGGCTCGCTAAAAATTTGAAACTCTTAGCTTTGTGATAACATGACACGACAATGTGTTTCAAAACAGTAATCACTACATAGTATAAAACAAAGTCGCTTTTTCTGTCCCTATATCCCTATGTACGCTTAAATCTTCAAAGTCGCTTTCCATCAGGTGAGATAGCGGTCAAGCGCAAACCTATCAATAAAAAAAAAAAAAAAAAAACTACGCGACGGATTTTGATGCAGTTTTTTTAAAAGATAGAGTGATTCAAGATGAAGGTTTATGTGTATAATATTGCACCCGAGCGAAGCCGGGGCGGGTCGCTAGTATAAAAATATAACTCATTTATTTTAGTGTTTATTAAAATATATAATTATTTTATTTTTATTTTATTTTACTTTATTGGAATTGGAACATAAAACAGTTACACATTACAATTAAAGTATTCCAAAATTAACATCTAAACTAAGTGAACGTGTGACCCACACAAATGTCCGCGAAATAATGGTTTCGAACTATTATATTAAAAGCGTGCGTGAGAAGTAGAAAGAAAGTGCAAAAATATATACATATAATGTATTAATCATTAACACCGTAATTCACGGGAAATAGAATTCCAAGAAGCAATTTATTGTCTGTATTTCACGAGAAACTCTACTCGTCCTAGGACCAGATTATTTTTCGGACTACCTTAATCTAGAACTACTGTGCAGCTTCGTACTACTGGGCATTAATCAATACGTACATTAATTCCATAAAGAATCCAGACATCTATATATGACGTAGTAGCCATAGTGGCTAACACTACCCTTATGGCTGGTTGGTACCAAAAAGTTCCAAGGGTTCCAGTTCCGTCTCACTGACCAATCGAATTTTGGTTAATTAGTCCAGGTCGCACTAACGAGTACACCCGAAAGTTGTCAGTTCATTTGGTCGACACGAGCAAAGCCGCGGGTAAAAGCAAATCAAATTGAAGATAAGAATGTATAGTTTACATTACATTCTTTTACTTTACAATTTTATAAGCTGATACGCGAAGCTCTGAACAGTAAGAGGCCTCGATGACGACTAACAAGCACAATTTTATCGATGCAACCGTCCACTGTAATTTAACACACACACACAAGTATAAAACAGCAAATAACAGTAGCAGGTCGCGCCGTTGAAGATGTATAAATTTTTCAGTTATGAGTAGTCGTTACCTATTCTTAGACCAAGTACAAAGGTGATCGATACCATGGCACAAAGGTAGGGTAAGTGGATCTATTGATTGCACCCGTGCGAATGTCCACTTGCTGGCGCACCATGGTAGTGTTAAATAAATGATTCCAACGTATTGATTTATTTCCTTATATTTCCGAACCATTCAAAATGAATTTACGCCTAATAGAGTATTTTAATTTAATGAAGTATTCGCTCAACAGAACGTAGTTTACACCGTTAATGATCGATGTATAGACCACAAAGTAATCACAGTGCAACATCGTCTAACATCATACACAGCCTCAAACTATCCACTGGATTTGTACCTTGTGTTTTCGCCAACTGACTTCCTAGACTGGTTAACTAGAAATTCCGTTTATTTTAATTTTAAAAGAACATTACAAGTTTTGCATCTTAGTTAATTGATCAGTTTAAATCTTTGCACCATCTTTGTTATTCTGTAACACTAAATTACTCATGTTCTTAATTACGAGTATTCAAAAGACTGATAGTACCGTCGTAATGCAAAACTTGTTTGTCAGCGAAGCGAAGAAGTAACTTACTTGTTGCTGCTTGATCTCTCCGCTCATCGCCTTCTGGTTCTTGTCAAAAAGCAGGTTGACGTTACTCTGTGGTGACGCCAGAAAGCTTAGGTTGATCTCGCCAATGCCCGGTACGTTGAACTGCACCGGCTAAATACCAAAAACACACACACTCAAACCGATGTACAGCCGGTATTCCTCTGCGACGAAACCCTAAATATATTGATAACTAACCTCGCGGTAGCTGAGTACTTTACAACAGCCAGTTGAGTCCACTGCTGTACATGACCCACTCAAGTATCGGATTCAAGTTCTGACTATGTTTCTCCTTGGAGTCTCAGGAGCTACTGACGCTCCGAAATCATTTTCCACTCTTTCGTGACTTTCCTTATGACGTAACTCCCTTTATGAAATCCCTATGTACCAAAAATTTGGGTGGCATTTAAAGCCACGTGCAACTTTTATAACTCTTTATATAAATAGAAAATCACGTTCCACCACAGGCATCAGGAAGTCTTACAAACTCTAACGAAATTGTTGTTTTGAGAGTTGCGTTGTTTTATTGTTTCATATTTTCTTGATACGTAAGCTGGATGGGGTGACTTTTCCTATTACGCTTATGTAATTTCTTGCGTCAAACACAAACGTAACATTTCATGAGTACGAATCGTAGATGAGATTAGCATGTGACCGATGTAAGTGGCGAAACTAAAGGGTCGTCCACAGCAGTGGGTTAGATTTGAGCGGTGAATGATGATGACGATGATGATGATATCGGATAATTAAGCAAATATCGAATCACGCACGATAGACGAAATTTCGATATTGCAATTGAACGGAAACTGCACGCAACGGTAAGTAGTTATATTGCTCAGAATATATTTATTATTTCACTGTGCGTTATATATATTACGATTGATATTCTCAAATAAACATACAATAGGTAATATTTAAACTGGTTCAATTAAAATAAATACATTTAAGTTACGCACCGAATGTATTTACTTCCTAGCTAAGTATATTGTACATTTGTCATGGCCAGATACTTGAATCGATCACTTCATGATGTGCCTACCATTTCATGAAATGGTTGCATTTTAAGATGTAGAAGGTTAAAACTGGCCAACCCGTTAAAGGATAACGTTTGATGATATGTCAACCCATGCTTGGCCATATCATTAATGTAGGATGGCCATGATAATAAAAGGTCTAAATATATATTATAAAGCCAAAAAAGTCATTTCAAGGTGATGCATCTCGACACACATTTTCTGTGCCGTGTGTGTTTCGATTATGACGACATATTTCGTTAGACATTTTGGAAACACAGTATCTTGTGGATATTATCTAGGCTTCTATTAAAATCGATTTCTAAATTAGTGTAAAACTAATCCAGTAAAGACCTCTGAAAATCTCCTATTTTGTATGAACTTTGACACTTCATAATTTGCCTAAAAATTAAAAAAAAAAAAAAAATACAAAAAAGTAAAACTATAGAAGCCTTGCAAATTTTATTAAGATTCTAAATGACGACAACTTTTTTCAAAAACTTTTAAGGGTTTCAAAAAAAAACAGCTATTTCCTGGAGCAAGTTTTGTGAAATATTCGAGTAAATCTCGGAATTACCGAATACTACCAGAATTTTCAGGCGGTATCTCTGTTTTTTTGCGATGTCCTTTTCGTCAAACATCGAGTTGGACTTAGATAAAGTAACAAGCTTTTAAACCATTTTCGATGTTGACGATAGGCGAGTGAAAAAGGACCCTCTTAATGGTCTGCATTAAAACATAGCCTTTTGCAATTAAAATCGTATGAATATCGGTGCAACTACTGTGCATCCGAACTGCTGATTTACTGCAAACACGTAGGTATTAGTTATATCTAACTAGCACTTTGCTCGCGACTTCATTCGCGAGAATATTTTGATAAAATTTGTCTTTTGAAGCTAATTTAGAAAAATGAAAATATTTATTATTCATTTTTGTTAGAATTTATGTCTAAACAATATATGTTACAAAGGGTAATGAAGCTTTTGCTATACATTGCTGGCATATTTTTTTTTTTCTTTTCGCCTTAAGTGAAACGCAAATCATATCTTAAAGGACTGTATGAGAAATGAATAGCAAAAACCACTATTATCTTCCATTTGGAAATTATTTTACTCTTTTAATAGAGAAAGATTGTCCGACGGTCGTCGCTCTGTTACGTCACAAAAACCAAGCGAAATAATCGTGCGTTTAGATGTTGATATCGTTAAACTCATTGATTTGGCTTGCCCATATCATGATGTGGCCAGCAGACTAAATATAAATTAAAATATCTAATAAAAATACTGAAAATACATCATGACATTTTCAATTCTAAGATCTATCCACGACACATTTACAATACAGGTGGTTAGGTTTAGAACGATGCGTTCACATTAGATGCCTCAAACATTTTTCCTACAAGAGAATTTTATTATATATAAGCTGGACGACGAGACGACAGTCGATTCCCGTTGTTCTCACTAAGTCCTGACCACAGAAAATAAAATTTTCACAAATTCATTCTCATAATCGTGAACTTCAGAAGCAACTATCCTATGTCAAGACAAAGTGGAAACAATCGATGAGATGATATGACTTGTGATGATGTTGATGACATGATGACAAATCTTTATCAAATCAACAATCTTACATCGACAAATACCTGCAAAAACTTTTGCTGCTGTTGCTCCCCCTGTTGCGTAACTTGAATTAATTCTGTCTTTTGTTGCTGTTGTTGCTGTTGCTGCTGCTGCTGTTGCTGCTGCTGCTGTTGTTGTTGATGCTGTTGTTGTTGTTGTTGAAATTGCTTCTGTAGCTGTGAGTAAAACAGTTGTGTTAAAGTTGTTTATATGTTTGTAATATTTTTAGCATCGTTCTGAGACTGCACCTGACCGTTTTTGAAAAAAAAAAAAAAATAATTACTCAAGCAAGTTTTATGCTCACAAAACAATACTTCTTCGGAGTATTTTATCAATTTGTAATATAAGCAAATGTTCCAGTTGTAGTGGTCTGTTTGTCAGAAAGCCATGTAATGTGGTGGACCATTTGAAATAGTTTTTATATAATTCAGTAAGATATTGAAATAGTTTGTGTCAAGTAGTGTCTGATCGAAATTTCTGTATCGGTTTCGGCAGAAAAGAATGTTTCGGCCTGGTTTCACTTTAACCCATAGTTTCTGCTGGATGCAAAGGCTCAGTTGTCAAGAAGTTGGAATTATATCGATAGTGAATAGAGTACAGCTCTCTTCTTTGAGACGGATCTGCCAGATAACAGCTTAATGCGTTTGAGTTAATTAAGAAACGAGCCAAGAGGCTCATTGATGATAATGAACTAGTCGAGTTAAAACTTAAGTCTTATGCAATGACGCCGTTACTAGCCTGAGGGTCTTCAAATAGTTGCATTTCGAGAAGTGTGCGTTGCAATTGCGTAACTTAATTCCGCCAAATCCTTTCCATATCCGACCACTAGACGTACGACTATGCCCATACGCCACCGGTACAAAGTGGACATCCCACAAAACGTTTTGTTAACACATTCATTTTGCATACAGCTATGAGCTTGATAAATACCGGAGGGACTGGCCTGCAATGGCCGAAGACAGACGTGTGTGGAAAATGGAGAGGGAGGCCTTCGCCCATCAGTGGTACATAAACCAGAATTTGTGTTCTCTGATAATTACAACCTGGGAGTCTTTAAGTCAAGAGTGAATAGGCTACTTCTAGGCAATCGTGCTACATTCCAGGTCGAGCCTATCAATAGTAAAAGAAAACCATTGGCTGAAACTGATTCAGAAGTCAAAATTCAGTATAGGCTGAATTTTAACAACTAAATCATCATCTGCGTTGACTGTAAACACTAGCTTTGGTTGGACACAAATTTCAAGGTATTTAGAAATCATAATTCAAAGTTACGAATAAATATGAATTAAATGAGAACAATTATATTATTGAGAGACTGCTTTGTCACTCGCCTATCGTCAACATCAAGTATGATATAAAAGCTTGTTGCTTCATCTAACGCAATCTAACGCGATGTTTGACGAAAGGACAAAGCGAAAAAGAGAGATAACGCCGGAAAACTCTGTTATCATTCCGTAATTCCGTAATTTACTCGAATATTTTACAAAATTTGTTCTAAGAAATATGTGTTTTTTTAAACCCTTAAATATCTTGGCCCATAGATATACCTTACAGACTAACATATATATTGAGTTAATACAACTTGTCGTTAGTAAATAAGACTTAAATCTATGTTAGTAACACTACACATTGCACCCAACCACCAACCACCACACCAACTCACCAACTCTTGTTGATCCTGATGATTCTTGATATGCTGTTGTATAACTTGCTGTTGTTGCCGCTGCAACGCCTGCTGTAAAGCCTGTTGTTGCTGCAGCTGTTGCAGCTGTTGCTGTTGCAACTGTTGCAGTTGCTGTTGCTGCTGCTGCTGGATTATTTGTTGTTGTATCTGGTAGAATTATTTACCAAGTCATAAGTTTATGCTAAGCTATTTTCCTTATAGCTGATTTTTCAATAGTCAAAGTAAGAAGTAGCTGGTTATCATAATAATAATGACTATGTTATGTTTGATAAACTTTTTATTTTCTTATATATCTTATAAAGAGCAATACATATTTAATGATAGTGAGACTGGCTTGTTGGTCTAGTGGTTAGTGGCCCTGACTGCTATGCCGGAGGTTGTGGGTTGATTCCCACCCAGGACAAATGTTTATGTGATGACCATGATCATTTGTTCTGTGTCTGGGAGTAATTTATCTATATGTATTTATTTAGAAAATACAAGTCTGTTTATTAATTGTCTAGTACCCATAACACAAGCTCTGCTTAGCTTGGGACTAGACGGCTTTATGTGATAGTTGTGGAATATTATATTATATTTTCTAAACAAAAACTGATAAATTGCCATATTTCCCTTAGTTAAAAGTTTACCTGTTGAATAAATGGCCCTAATTTTTTTAAAGAATTGGTTAAACTTACATTCTAAATCAGATTTGTAATATGAACTAACCTGTAATTTATCATCTTCATCCTTTTGATTCCTATATCGAAATTCCTCTTGCTGGTTATGATTGTCTGGCTCAGGCTTAGGTGGTTTCAACTCAGGCAGTCGTCTACTAGTGCTATTTTGCTTGTCAAGAGCTAATAGTGTGTTTGCAGCTTCGTATTTATCTTCAAAAGTGATACCAGCTTTCTCAGCAAGAGTTTCTAGGTATTGAAGAGGCCTTTTAGTTGTTTTGATCTGGGTTTTTTTCTCTGCCTGACTTCCACCAGGAGACTGCTTTAGAGCAGTCTTTGTTATTGTAATACTGTTTTTATTGGAGTCATCCTTTTTTTCATTTTTGGGTTCTAATGTGAAGTAATTTTTGTGATAAGTGTTATCTTTGTCCTTTTCTCCGTTGAGATTCCCGTTTTCAATTAAAGTTATTGTTGTTGAATTTGCAACTTTTATTGATTTCTCTTTATGGTCTTCTTTAGCTTGCACAGACTGTCCCAACGTGTGTGTAGGGGACAACAACTGCTGGGCAGGGACATGCTGAGTTACCGCTACATTGCCATTGGAGACGTCTGAAGAATGTAGCGACTTGTCAACTGGTTTAACAAGCTGCTGCTGGTAATTGGGAATCTGGGCTTCCTTTTCTTGATCCTTTTTCTTTTGTATATTGTCTAGGATTTCAGACCTATGAATAAAAAAAAAAAAATATCTTAAAATACAGTTGCAAAGTATTTTGTTTGTAAAACGGATAAAATCATTTATCCAAACTAATGGCAAAATGCAACACTCATTCCAGTTAATATAAAAAGGAAACAAATGTAATTAACATAATTACTTTAACTGAAATACCTATTTTATAATCTTACGCAAATGATTTTTGATAACTTGGCATCTGTATGTTATTTTGATTAAGTAAATGTGTACTGATACTATATACAAAAAATGTTTTACCTGAACAATTGTGCCATCTAATTTATTACAATGAATGTTAATCTAATAATACAGTAAACACAATAACTAGTTATGTTTGATGATTCGATTGAGCTCTCTATCATAATTAGGAAGGAAGGTAAATTAATGTAATATGATAGACATGACTGTCTAAGCTAAGTAAGTATTTAGACTACAACATTCACATTCGATTTACAGTCAATAAAGCCTCGTATAATACCGATACTTGAAGAACATAACTTAATCTTCGAATATAACATTATATTACACCATCAGGTGTGACAAATATTACTTTACAATAAAGAAAGAAACTGAATTTCAGATTTTTATGCAATATAAACTTTTAATAATAAAGTCGAATCATAAACCCAAAATGATACTAATGACAGCTTGAAGTTGACATTGACGCACCATTGACAGTTCAGTATAGTTGCCAGAGTGATAAAAAAAAGTTAGAACCTTTCGTTAAATATCTTTGGATTTTATCTACAAAATTCATACTTATAGTTATTAAAGACCTATTATACGCTATATTATTACAGTATTTTCTAGTTAGACTTTTATCGTTATTACAAAACTCAATGACCAACGAAACGCCTACGAAAATAACGTTGCCGACTGTAGTATCGAAATCGAAAGTTACCTTACCATAGCCAATTTTTCTATATCAGGTCGAATTTTACTTGACCATAATACTCTTCAAACAAAAACTGCTGTTATTTTATTTTATTAGACATTCTCTCGATTGCTGGTTTTAAGGTATTTAATTTCTCACTCTACTATAGCTTTTAAAGATAAGACCACGCTTTATTACAATAAAGTACACACTACTACAATTTAGTACATTATAGAGTAGGTACCTGTATCTATTTATCTGTTTCTGCCTGTCAAGATTAGCCTCTCAAATAAAACATTCAATTCAGAATCCTGCCCAGTATTAAATAGAATGCGAGCACGACGGTAACTAGGCGCGTAGCTGGGGGCATGCTTAATGTTGCCAGCCTAACAAATCTATTTTCCTTAATTTAATTAAGCTACAGCTGTCAAAATTTACGAGTATTGGGAGAAGATTTGTACTTTTTACAAACTTTTATTTAGTTTCACCTGTCCCGATGTTGGTCTGATTTTCATTACAAGCTTGTTCTCCTTTTTGAAACAAACATGCAACGGTGCTTCCCCACCCTGGGTTAGGGTAGGTACTAGATTTGCTGCAAGACACGTTTTAAGAAAAATTACTCGATTTTTCTTGATTCCAAATTCAACACACAGTTTAACTTCACGAAAAAATTATATTAATTCCATTTAAAATTGACTGCGTCTATCATAAGTCCCTCAGATCAGAATCACAACTAACATGACCCCTGTCAACGTGGTAATACGCGCAGCTAAATTTAAAGGTTTAAGGCCAGCTACCGATCTTGTTACAGTGTGATTTCTTTGAGTACATAGATGACATTCTAATAAAATCCGTCATTGTTTTTTTTTTATTGATAAAAACCAATGCTTGACTACGATCCCAACTATTTTGTAAAAAAATTACCCTATCCCAGAGGAGGCCTGAGTCCCAGCAGTGGGAACATATTAAAAAAGCTGATAATGTTGACCATTTGAACCTTGTAATTAAAATCCGCGGAAACACGGTTTTGAATTTTACGTTCTCTTCTTTCTAAAGATTTTTGGCTTGTGTCAACAAGGTAGGTACATCATATTTCTGTATATATCGTCAAAATAAAATATAACTGCGTCGAGAGGGGCGTAAAGACTTTCGACCTTTTTTTTTTTTTGTCGACGGGGAAAATCATCATTGACGAAACCCGCTCTTGGGTGGAGCGGGAGACAGTGTCAGAGTCTTACTGACTAAAAACCCCGCGCCGTTCCTTCTTGCCTTCATACCGGGGCTCTAGTTTCCTTTCGAATAACCCTGACCCCGGTAGGCTTCGACCCAGATGGGCCCCTCCTGTAAGACTTTCGACCTCACTGTGCTTGCTCTTGCGTTCATCATGAACGCGATTATGATGATTATGGAGTTTCTCTACCTGAATTGTGAAAACTGCCACCAGGTATAGAAAGACCTTTTTTTGAAATGATGTTCAGATTTTTTACAATTTAAACGAGTTATGTCTGTTGAAACTGCTTTGAACTTGACTGTAGGCTTACCGAAAATGCATCCTCACGCGTTCATGCAGATTACGTGCCTACGACGGGCGGCAAAGTTTTATTGTCTTTTAAAGTTTTTCTGTTGGCAAAGCTTTTGGGGGTATATTCTCGAGTGAATTTCAGTGTCTGTTTTAATTATTTGCGAATTAATTCCTAGTAGATGTTGTGATGTAAAATTGGTGTCATCTCAAGTGTCTGCGCAACTGAACAATATGTAGAATCATTGGAACAGACGCGATCTCTGTGAAATAGAGCCGAGAATTTAATTGTAGTCTTGGCTACCTCAACGCAACTTGCCGAGAAGGCTGGTTCGATATTTTTGTTGCCAAATACTAATATTAAAATTTTAAAATGTGTTGCACCCACATTCTAAGTTAAACTAATGAACTATTCCTTTGAAGACATAGCTTAAAGGACTTAGTATTCAAGCCAAAAACATTAACAAACAAACTTAATGAAAATCTTTTTTTCATAGCAAGCTGTTGTAGCTCGTTATGCCTATATAATTAATACTCGCCAAGACAAATCATACGAGCCCAAACTCGATGGGGTTGTGTCGTATAACTACCAAGTTTGTATAGCCACCTTCCGGTTCCATCGTCAGATCAGCTCCATGTTATAATAATTTTACATTGTCATCTGATTTGCAAATGCATGCAAAATTTCAGCTCAATCGGTAATCGGGAAGTGGGTCAAATTTAATTTGCAAGATTTGATTACAGACAAAAATCGGGACAGGTGAAACTAAATAAAAGCTTGTAAAGAAATGCCTTTAAACAGAACCTGTTCCAAGTTCCGTCCGATTAATTATTAGTATCCGCGAAATTTTATCATATTCACTTACGTCCATTAGTGTCTTGATTAAGCTAAAGCTTATCATATTTTGTTTTGGGTGTTTTTATCACGTAGACATAGGTAACTAACAAACGGTAAAGGGGATCGCCTTTAGAGTACCTGTGAACACAAGCCCTTTGCCTAATGCAAATCTACAAATAAATCGATAAAAACAACCGCACAATGAATCTTGAACCGAGATCGAGAATACCGAGTGTAAGAAAACATAACGTTAATGATGTAGGTATTCAAAGATAGAAAGAATCAATAGAGTAAGCTAGCGTGACGAGGACCTAGCTAATATGCTAGCAAATAGCTGGCTCCATATTAAGTTAATGTCTCTTTCTTGGGCTACACAGACAGTGCCAAGACCGTAAAATCCCACGTTTGTTTATTATGATTGCTACCCCAGACACATGCAATCAGACTACACTCAACAAACAAGGATCAATGACACCTTTCAAATGAAAGTCAATCATATCAAATGATAGCATCTTGAGTTGATGATGTCCTTATCAAGATGTGAAGAGTTAAGTGAGGAAATTAGGTTATTGTGAACTGTGGGCTCTGACCAACGGTTGAATGAAGTTCATTCCGTACATTCACCTCGAGAGTGACCTAACACATAGTAGATATCTAGACGGGTAGACCGGTATCTGTTAGGTACTATAATTACCATCACTGTTTAATCATTGCCAGTAATTTCCGCCAGAATTATATTTGAGTATCTTTTTTTTATAATTCACCCCACACTTGGAATCACTCCCAGATCGGGGGTCCATTTAAACTGGTCCTGATCCTAAGAAATATCTGTATGTAATGCAAATATCTGTTTCATGTGGGAATCGAACTCGCACCGCTGCCCATTACTCAATAGATCAACCACTGCGCGAACCGTACTGTCTTAAGCTGTATCCTTGTATAATTTTACTGCGTACTAATCATTAATTAGATATGTTATAATACTGTTTTGTAAAGAATTCCAGGATGCTATTGCAGCAGGAGGGGCCCAGCTGGATCGAAGCCTACTGGGGCCAGGGTTGTCCGAAAGAGAGCTTGTGCCCCGGTATGAAGGCTAGAAGGAACGGGATGGGGTTTTTAGTCAGTAAGAGTCTGACACTATCTCCCGCTCCACCCAAGAGCGGGTTTTGTCATAAGATGATTTTCTCCATCGAAAAAAAAATGCTATAGCAAACTATGGTCACTAAGGTCTGGAGTACGTAGTCTAGGAAACCATACACTGGTTTGGCATGGAAAAAGATACGAACTGATAACTACCAATTAAGTTGATTTCTAATAGTTAATGGTACAGTAAAGAAATAAGTGCATAACAGTTACCTACTGCTTGCGAGAGCGTAAGTACATGTACCTAACAGCTAATTATTTCAATAGATAATAACATTTTAGTAATAGCTTGCCGATGGTGACAAATTATATTCCAAGTAACCCTCGATAGGTAGTTATTTCAATTTTTAAATTTGTCGCATCGCACTTGCTACTCGCGGCTCCGGATATATCAATTCCACTACTTAGGTACTTAACGGACAAAGTCTTCTTTCTCAGAGCGCTGAACGAGTTGATTGAATTGAAATGCCATTATATAATTCACGCTGATTTTTGAGAGCTCTTCAGACTGGCGACGCACTCACATCTCAGATCATTCGGCCACCAGCAAGCTAACAACGGATGCCATGAACTTTGATTTCATCCGTCACGCATAATTTTATTTTACGTAGATAACTGGTTAGCAATAATCGAGGTATAGGTGTGCCGTGAGAAACTCATAAGGAATTTGCCTAGCAGCACTAGTCTACCATGACTTATTTCATAGAATTCTGCTATCGATTGTCTAAGGAAATATTCTGTAATGCTTTTTTTTGTATAGATTCTATCTTAAATTGAGACGAATTAACAATTTCATCGTCACCTTGACTCAGACGAATTCGGTAGTACATTATGAATTATGGCTATAGGAAAACGCTCTATTCACCTATATTTATTTTAATTATGTTCCTACATATAGAGGGATCGATGCGAATTCCAAAAATATAGGTAATAATAATAATAAATTTATTTGATCTAACTACACGCAATTTACACACAAGAGCTTAACAATCTCGGGTTATAGGTTAGGTAGGTACTAGGGAGGGGTGAAAAATCCTCGACCTGACCCAGAGATAGTACTCCGATCAGCAAAATTTTGTTAATTCTGCCTGGATGTGCTTTTATTTTGTTAGTATGAGGAGTATAAACTTTTCTATCAAGTAGTTTGTGTTCAGGGATGCTTACAGTAAAGGTCTTGCGTGTTATTTGTGAAAATGGATAAACTTGAATATCGAGCGGTAATAACATTTTTCTTTTTGCATGGATTAACCTCAACAGAAATTTATCCAAAGTTAACACAAGTTTACGGGGACTCCTTCTATGTTAACCGTTAAAAAGTGACCAGCTGAATTTAATGGGTCACCATTGAGGGTGTGCCCACCGCAATGGTGACCCATGCGAAGGAAGGCTAAAATTTGCTACCTATCCGGAAACTATCGACAAAGTGTATCATATTGTATTGGATGACAGACAAATGAAGGTGAGTGAGATAGCTGACAGTGTGGGGATTTCGGAGGAATGGGTTCGGAACATTTTGCAAAAAGATATAGGGATGCAAAACCTTTGTGCAAGATTTGCTGAATGCCGACGAAAACAAATGCGAAAACGATTTTTGCAACGAACTTTGGACCGTTTTAAAAGGAATCCTACCAATTTCGTGCAGCTATTTGTAATCAAAAATAAGGTATAGGACAACTAATATACGCCAAAATTGAAATAGCAGTCCAAGCAGTGGGTGGAAGCCGGTGGTGCAGCGCCAAAGAACGAGAAGACGATCGCACTTGCTTGAAAGGTCATTGCCAGTGTGTTATGGGATTTGAAGGGGAGATGGGAGATGCTTCGCTGTCAATTGCATAGGGTTAATTGATTATCTTGTAAAAGAGAAAACGATTACAACTGACGAATATTATTCCAACCTTTTTGATCAGCTGCATGGCAAAACTCGCCAGAAGAGGCCTGGCTTCAAAATCATCTTTCATCAGGACAGCGCGCCTGTGCGCAAGGGTGCCTTGGCGAAGGAAAAACTGCGAGATTCGCGGTTCAATTTGCTCGGCCATCCCTCATTGTCTCTTGATTGGGCATCATCAGACTCCTATCTATTCCCAAACTTGAAGAAATTTCTTTCTGGGAAGCACTTCACATCGAAGGAAAAAGTTGAGAGAGCCGTAGATGACTATTTTCATAACCTTCCAGACTCACACTTCCAGGACGAAACAGCGACGTAAGAGAAAAGCCGTATCAAGTGTATTGAAGTCGTGAGAGACTATGTAGAAAATAAAATCACATCATAGCTGAAATTTGTAGTATTTCGCTATCAGGCCGAAAACTTTTCACGCCATCCTCGTACATAGTAAGTAGGTACATATAGACTGTGAACAGTATCTTGCTGTACAAAATTAATGAGTATTTTAGACAGTTGGTAGGTATATATTTAGTTGAGACCATTTGGACCCCAAACTAAGGTAGAAATGCCTGTATTTTGGAAGTCCATTGATTACTCCGAAATCACTATGTCTTACTTAATACAAATTTATAACAAAAATCCAATCTCAATATAATTTCAGTAGCTATTTTTCTTTGAACCTAAAAAAAAAAGAAGCTACTTTACAACAGCAAGAAGATCTTCAGTCGCTTTATAATATGTTAAGTCTTGTAACCACATTAAAGAAAGGTCAAACTTGACCGACTTCTTAGATTAAAAGTCAGAAATAAATACTCGCATTCATAACTTCAAAATCAATAACTTTGCAAAATGGGGCGAAGAAGCTCTTATAATTTTTGGCCAAATTAGCTCTTTTCACCAAAAATTAATTTTCATAAATTTAATTAATCAAAAATAAGGAATATCTATAGTTTCCATATTAATTTATGATGAAAGGAGGTCTTTAATTAAAGGCCGATCTACTAATTAAATTTGAATGGTGGCCAATTTCTGGTGAAAGCACCAGAAAACAAAAAAGAAATTTGCTTTCCCAATTTTCAAATATATTTTATTTTCAATAGCCGGAATTGGTCTTTTGTGTCCTGTTGCAGGCCTAAGGCCTCCCGTCCTTTGTTTCACTTAGCTACACCTGGCCAATCCATAAGGCAGAAGGTGGGGGGCCTGTTGCGTCGGCAGTTTCCGTTGTTCGAGACCCAGTAAGTGTTTACCTTCACCCAATTATGTTGTGAGACATACGGCAGATAATTATAGCTTGCCCAGTTTCATTTCACTACGGTATTTGGATATTGGAACGAAGTAGGTCAGTTGTAGTTGGGCGCCATTGTCACGTTCCTTTTTTTGTGAAAGGTTATAAAAGAAAACAATAATGTTAAAAAACCAGAGGGAAGTATATTTTAAAACGAGGGATTGGAATCTTATGGGAAGTACTTATGGGGTCTTGTATGATTCCTTTTTTCTGTGGTCTATATAGACCGAATAAGTAAAGTATTGACTTCCGTTAGAATGTAATAAAGTATTTTCAGAACCAAAATTTCGCTGGCAGTCCCCGAATGCAAAAATCATTGGATTACCATATAGAAACTGTTTTAAAATACCTATTTCATTCTTTATAAACTTTAGAACTGTCAAAGTTTATATTTTAGAAAGCCATTACTCGTAAGTTGACTTAATTCTTCAGGTATATCGGTCATGTTTTAAATGCCCTACTTCTAACGACGGTTACTAACAAAAAAACCCATAAAATTAGGAATTATCCCGCGAGTGGTGAGTAACACGTGAATATTTATATCGAATAAATTATTTTTATTCTTTTGTCTTACAACAAAATAGTTTAGAAATCTGTAGCAAAAATGAAAACTTTATTGAATAAAGTCATTATTATTATTCCGTCGATCTTTTATCCCGTCCCCCTTTTTAGTTGACAAATTACAAATACCGGTTGAGCGAGAAGTGTCAAACTTTTACCTATTGAAATGAACGCAGGTATGCTGTTCCTTCAGTTGCTTTTAATGTACCAGGGTTGTGATAACTATTTCGAAAAATTCTACGAGTAACTTCTGTATAATGACATAGGTACGCTTTTCCGAGTTCTAGCGTAACCTGGCACCACGACAATCAGATTTATTTATTTATTTAACAATTCACGTAGATTAAAAGACAAGAAAGAAACAGAAAAATAGGTGCATAGGTGATGCTTAGTTGCTTTAAAATATATCGGTTTTTCTTAGTTGAACTGGCCTAAATCGTGGAGTCAGTCAGTAGGATCAGTGGAGTAGTCAGAACATTTAATTCAATACAGTTCAATTCTGAGTTCAGGGGCCTTACCAAGACGTCATCATCATCATCATCATCAGCAGCCCTTTTAATGTTCCCACTGCTGGGATTCAGGCCTCCTCTCTAGGAGAGGGAATGGGCCGTAATCCACCACGCGGGCCCAGTGCGTGTTGGTGGATGTCACATATCTTTTAATTTTTGGTTCTAGAACATGCCGGTTTCCTCACGATGTTTTCCTTCACCGTTTTGAGAGCAGTGATACCAAGACGTGTTAAATGTTAATCGTGCAAGCAAGACAAAAGGGATCGAGCTAAACACCCTATTATAGTTTCATACCCTTAAAATTTCAGTTTAGTTCGTAAAATGGATCGCCTTAAGAGCTCGTGGTAGGACTGTAGATCCGCATTTCCACAATGTGTCTCTGAGACCTTTTGTCTTCAAGGTAT
Source organism: Mythimna lalbum (assembly GCA_949319445.1). Lineage (NCBI taxonomy): Eukaryota > Metazoa > Arthropoda > Insecta > Lepidoptera > Noctuidae > Mythimna > Mythimna lalbum. The sequence goes on along the minus strand of OX439344.1, from coordinate 25,421,956 downwards.
GGTGCTATGAGCTGCGCATATGAGGTGCTGACATTGCAGAATTATGCTTATATGAATTTTTGTGATTTGACTGCTGAAGCTTTATTACTTTTGAAGAAAAATATGTATTTTATAAGTCTTTAGTGTCATAAGGATTTTGATAAGAAAATTTAAATGAATACAAGCTTTTAATGAAAATCATTTTTTCATAGCAAGCTTTTATAATTAATACGAGTCAAGACGAATCATTCGAACCCAAACTCGATGGGGTTGTGTCGTTTAACTACCAAGTTCCTATAGCTACCTTCCGGTTCCAGCATCAGATCAGCTCCATGTCATAATAATTTTGCATTATCATTTGATTTACACATGCATGCAAAATTTCAGCTCAATCGGTAACCGGGAAGTGGGTCAAATTTAATTTACAAGATTTGATGACAGATGTAAAATAGCTTTCTTCTTCTATCTTAACAGAGTTTGTAAAAAAACATGATGAATTTTCAGTGTTCAGGTGAAACCGGCGTTGCCTAAGTGATAAATCAAATAAGACTTCACCACTGGCGGGTTATCGATACTAATACCCAATAACAGATTTTACTGTGTAGCAACAGCAATAGAAGGAATGAAACAGTTTCCTAAGATATAAATATTTAAGTATGAGAAAAAGATTCATTGTAATTTTTAATAGCATTTCTTTCAAATAGACCATTTGCAGGCACTTTTGAATAGACAAAAGTCGGACAGTCCAAAAAAAGTGGAGCTAAATTGCCCCACAAAAGAACCAGGAATAACCATATGAAGATAACGTATCTGCCTCAAATCAATGCTATAATAAAGATACTTATAAAATAAATCATAATTTAAATGTTTAATCAACAAATTTAAATTATAATCTTTTAAAATAACCAAAACATACAAAAGGTAACTTTTTCTAGACTTCATTTCAATGAAATCCTTTGCCGTAGTGCTGCAACTATCCAAATTCACTTTTCAATTACGAATAATCGTTGAAAATGTCCGAATAATCAAACTTATTAGTAACGAGCCGTTTTCAGTCCAAGTGCCTTTCAGGATTTGTTATACTTAATTTTCTGGTGAGATGAAAAAAAATGTGTTGTTTCCACAGGTTCATGAGTCTATTGTTCTCGAAACATTAAAATTCGTACTTTTCTTACCATAGGATCCACATTTTAAAACCTTAAATCTTAGAATAATATCGCATCTTAAATATTGTCTTTCCCTAATAGTATTCTCATGGACCCCATAAGAATGTTTAGTACAGTCAACCATAAAAGAGGCGTTTATTATTTCATCAAGATCATGACCTATAGATCTACAAGGAACATAGATATATTTGTGGCTTTTAAGAAAATGTATAATTGTCCAAGAATATCTCTGCTGGGGTTAAGTTGTCTCCCTCTTTCCAGGCAAGGTAAGATAGGGAACTAGGTACTAGGTAACACGAAACTATTTTAGGATATAAACAACATGACAGTTCCTTGCCAATACATTTATGAAAACATTATGTATGTAAGAAATATGGGCTTAGACGACGCGCTGTTCAGACTACCTTTTTATTAGACCCTCTTTAACAAGTTATTTAATAACTTTCCATGGAACTCGTGACTTTTCTGCTGAATTTTTACTAAAGAAAAATAATTGTGGTTTCAATTTTTTTATCTTACAGGTAACTACTATATTTTGAATTTCTATTTTGTTTTGTGCGACTCCAAAATCAGATGTGGAAAGAAATGTAAGTAATCAATGTCAGTTAAAGTTAATTCTTCCTAAATCTGAAAGATGAAACGTTGAATATTTTTATTTTATCGTTCTTGATTGTACCTACTTCTGCGTAATTCAAATCTTCTTAGTTTTTTTTTTTACATTTGGCCGGCCAAAATGGCACTGTGACTCACAAAATGCAAAAAACTTAAGAAAATTTGAATTTCGCGGGCAAATGTCTAAATTAAAGCAAAATATTCAACCTTGCAAAATTGTTGAGTTCAATCCCGCAGTCATGCGGTATTGCGAAATTGATGCGGGATTGGATTTCCTATTCCCAATCATAGTGGGGTAGGCTTCCACTCTAACCGGATGTAGCTGACAATCAGTATATTTATTTGGTCTCGTTTACAATAAAAACCATCTAGCTTACCGCGAATGTTAAATTAATATAAGTCTTTAGATTGATAGTGAACAATAAGGGATATAGGATATAGGACCTACCTACTAGACAGTGGATTCAATCAATAGAAGTGTGGGCCTGCTTCCAAAACTCGTAACTTGTGAGTCGTATCATTATTTTGATTTGTTATGAATTGACTACCAAATTAATATACAGGTAGTCATCCGACTATTATAGGTACTCGCATGTATATCCCTAATTGCGAGTTATTGAAGACTTGAACTCGAACGATGAGGTTGAACTTTTACAATTGTTTAAAGTGTAAAAGTTAAACCTCATCGTTCAATTTACATAAAAATTGCTGCCTTAAGTTGCAAAAGTTTTGCTAAACTAGAAAGCAAAACTTTGCTGTGAGATCTGAAGTGTTGAAGTTCATCGGTGTCTTAATAAATTCCAACTTCCAACTAAAGTACCTACCTACCTAGGTTCCTACGGAAAAGATGCAAGTTTTCAAGTTACTACAAAGTTGAAAAATGGCGCCAAGTTGTGAAGTTTTTTAAAGTAATTAAGTTAGTTTACATCCTGCAAAGTTTACCAATACCATCATGTGCAATATTAGGTGTGTTTGTTATTGACAACCGAGCCATGCCACGTGTTTTTGTGTTACTTACCATCACTGCCAGAGGCATTAAGCTATACACCTATTTAGGGACAGACACCTAAATAAAAACGGTCCGTCTGGTATTATTTCACAAGGGGAAGCAAAAAATAATGAAAACGTGCGAGCGGGAGAGCGTTATGCGAACGCGTGTGGCATGATAAAGAAAGAGACCATAAAAGCCCACAAGGGGAGTCGGAGCGCGAACCGGTTCTGCATGTGTGCAGACAGACGGCGCCCTCCCTCCCCTCGGCTGTCGACCCTCGAGTGCGAGAGCCTCACAATGTCGGCTTTTCCCCGAAGCGTTGCAATAATAATAACCACGAAGCTTCTCCATCAGTCTTACAACAAAGCCTCGGGATTGTTAGGTAAGTATAAAGTTTACAAAACAATATATGTGTGAGATAACATGTGTAAGTTATTATGTTAGTAGATATGCTGTTAGTAGTGAAGAGTATTGACACTAAGCGACACCCTTTCTCCTTCACTTGTGGAGCCGGAGTCAACTTTGTTCGCTAATATTGGCTCAATTTAAACAGCTCCATTCCACTGCGATGACGAACCATTGCCTAGGCAAGTCTGCACACCATGTATAGCCACACGCGACGCACTCACTCACAACAGATCGCAATCATAAATTAAATAAATAACATAAAATACCTTTTGGTGTAAAAACCATAAGAACAACGTTCCATCGTTTCAAAATAAAAGGTTAACTGAAACGTAAGCGCCGTCCCATGCGGCAATGATTAAAAGAAAAAACAAACGAAAAGGTGAGGATCGAGACATTCGCACGGGTGAAAGTAAACACAACACTTATTATCGACGAAAACGACATACAAACACACTTTATCGATAGTCCGGTGCCCGTGTCATTGTAACAATAACCTTCTTTTCGAATGGCGAAACACGACTGCGGCTGTGTAATGCGCGCGCTACCGCCGCGCCGCACCCATGCCCCGCGCAGCCCATGGCTGCCCCGCTCAGCCCCGAGCTGCACCGCTCTCTATCACCCGTCACCAATAGTACGCCTGCTGTGAACCACGGCTGCTGATTGGTCAAACCGATTTACGGCCGTTCCACAAACAAAACCGGTTGCCAAGAACGACTCGAAAGGGCGCGAGGGACGAAATTAGCGTATGCGCGATTATTATTATTGTTACCTGTTCTTTCTCTTTCTTTCTTGTTATTAAGAGCGAGATAGAGTTAATAAAACATTAGCTCATTGCACGGTGCAACTTGCACCGCACCTTTTTATTCTCTCACCGTCACGTCACCGACCTTTTTTTTTAACAGTTAGTTAGGATGCTTATTATTAATAACCTAAGCTGTTTTATTTATTATGTTAATGGTCCTCGGGCCCCCAAACCCCAAGTGTTTACTTCCATGTTTCACCCTTTAGAACAGTTAACAACATAACATATTAACTTTGACTGTTAGGTATTTATCATTCAAATAAAAGCATGCGTAAAAGTACCTAAGTTGGTAATTATTTATACAATAATATCAGTACGTAGGTGGTCACGTAGTAGGTAAGCTGGACACATAAATGTCTGTTGTCTGAAACGGTCGGGCTTCAGTTAACAACCCTTATGGTTTCCCCACGTTTGTAATCTCACACGCTTGCCATTGGGGTTTAAGGCCCCCTTTCTTCGTCGTACACAATCGTGACTCCCCTACCATACATCACCTATGCGTCAATTTTTTTTTCGCACACACGAGGACACAATGCATTAGGTGGGTGAGCAAATTTTTTGTTATTAGGTTTTGTATTCATGTCATAAAAGAACTTAGGCAGTGGTTTTAATTCTGAATAACAAAATATATACATAAGAACTTCAATATTTAGCAAATTATTTATGCTAAACCTAACTACACACAATATAGGTATAGGTACACTAATGGCTACTCCTAACTAAAATATGGCGTCATAAAACTCCTCCGAATCAAAGAACTTACGACTTCCTACAAATCCAAATGAAAAACAGAAACTACTTTCAAACTGGCTATGACTACCTATTAGACTCGTCCCATAGTCCCAAGAGAAATTATGGCTTTAACTCAAGTCCGCAATACTTATTTTTTTAAATGCATACAGTCTTAGATAGTAACACCTATAGACCATAACAGTTTGCGTTTAAAAATGGCGTCCAATTATGATTGTCATTTATTTTGTAATATATCGCAATCACATGTCATATGTTTTACTGAAAAGAAATTGTATGCTGAACAGGGCCCCACAGTTAGCCACAGTAAGCTTGTAAGAGTATATTTATACAAATACTGAAACTCGTAAAAATAGAAATACCAGTAGGTAGTTAAGTGTAGATCAGACACATTTGAAAACTATAAGACCAAAGCCTGATAAGCAAAGCAAAATGTAGTTAATCTAGTTCTCTTTCACCATTTATTTCTCAGTTGGCAACTCTAACCTCTTGAGCTTCAATACCTATCTACATTCTGAAAGTCTATGGTTTTATCATCATCTATTTTGATAAAATCTGTTAATAGGCAACCTTAGAGAGTCCAAGCATTACCTACAAATCCGAAAATCATTTTCGAAATGAACGTTTCGTTTGGTTAACTTTATGCGAATCATACGTTCCTGCAACGCCATCTGTTGTAATGTTTAAAACCAAACGGGTAGTCCATCAGCGCCATCTATGATATAAATCCAAAATTAGATCCATCAGACAAAAAATTGTTTTCTCCTATCGGAAACATAGCATTATTTTTTGATTAATCAACGTATCATTTTAATAATAGGTATTATTCAGAAGCTTGCAAATTAGTGAGTAGTTATTAAATAAAGCCTAAGTTTGGCGTGTACGCTAGCTGAATGCGTCAATGTAAACTTTAGGCGCCTGCTAGTGCTAACCATCCTCGAAAGCTTTTTTTAACTAACTAATATTAGAGAAAATATTTAAATCATAGTTTCTCAACCTTTTATGAACTTGAACTACTGCCCCCGCTAGTCCTTCAGGGACCCCGTATCAAACATTTGTTTTTTTTTTGAGCTCTTTTTATTGTGATCTTATGTAGAACTTGCTAGAACGAGCGGAGCTAGCTATACACTATTAGAACATTACTACACCATATTTTCTTTATTTATTAACCCCCGACGGAAAAGAAGGGTGATATAAGTTTGATGTATCTGTGTGTCTATGTAGGTATCTATCTGTGGCATCGTAGCACCTAAGAGAATAGACCGATTTTGATGCGGTTTTTTATGTGAAAGCTGACGTTATTGATTAAAAAAAAAAGGAAACACGATTTGAAAGAAAACACGGGCATGGATTTATGAAGATCTGTTCAGGTGTTTAAAGTCATCAACTCGTTTGTTGGCTAGGGATCTTAAACACTTCATTGATATTTCCTATAAGTATTATGTAATAAACACATAATATCGATACCTGTAATAAGAATTAACGTAAGAGACATTTTGCCCAAAATGAGTCATATTTACTGTTGGTTTCAGAATTGCCTGCTCTTTCTAATGGTATAATTGAAATACTTTTATCGTTAAAAAAATGTCCCATACGTCCCAGACTTTTGCTAGCGAAATAGCTAATAGCAAAATACGCGCTTTGGTCGTAGATAGGGTTGCCAACTATACTGTTTTTTATTACATTAGGTATACTTTTTACTGTTCAACTAAAATAAAGTATACAAAATAAATACTGTTTTCAGCTCCAAAATGACACATAACACACATAAGTAGGTATTAGACTTAGATGATCACACAATTTTTTTTTTATCAAACCACAATAATACAGTTTCAGAATCAATCGAATGAGCTCCTCATTTATTTTATTTTAATTATAATATTGCGGTGTAATAAGTTGTGCGAGAAGCTCTAAAAATATGTCAAATATTGTTCATTTTTTAAAATACTGTTTAATATTCTACTGAGATAAAAAAAACTTAATTTCTTTCAAAAAAAGTTGGCAATCCTAGTCATGGAGTTGCGGAAAACAGTCCGTTGTACCTATTGCACCCAGATTTTTGCTTCACATATACAGGATTTTTGTATTTCAATGGACGTATTCGCCCGGGGGCAATTTTCCGCACGAATCCGGTGCTGGAACCTTCCGCACGTACCATGTCCGGTCAGAACCCGCGTCGTGCGGAAGGCGAGGAAATCACACCTGAAATACGTATATGTCCACCTTGCCGCCAGCGGAATTTCGCCCTCCAGTCTCCACGCGTAAATCGCGCATGCGTGCATGGACTACTGTGTGCCTACAGATCCCATTCCCATGGTGGCAGGCCAGCAAGGAAGCTCGCTACTTCGCGGGAAACCGTGTGGTGTCCCCGCACCATCCGGTTGGCCATAAGCCTCTGGCATGCGTTTAGTTTGGCCGCTGGTCGCTTTTACCATACCGGCCCATACCGGCACCCCATAAAGGGCCATGGACCGAACGATACCCGCGTAGAACCTCAGGCAGGAGGCGTCTGGACCCCCTAAGTTGGGCAGGAGCCGCTCAAGCCCCAACTCGATCCAGTTTGGGAGCCAGACGTCGGGAGTGCTCCTCGAAATTCCATCGGCGGTCGGTACTGCCAGTCAATTAAAGTGAAGTAAATTAGATGATACGCCGCCGAGTTGCGGTAACTTGCTGCCATCTAAATCAAAACTAAAATGTATTGCAACTTTGGAAATTCAGAGCAAAATGAACAAAAATGCGACGTAATTTTCAGAGAAAGTATTTCTTCGTCAGTAAAAAACCGTCGTTTGATACACGTGCAAATTTGTCACTGCGCCCTTGGGCTCCATAATAAACTCGCCTACGGCTCGTGAGAATTCTGCCTCGGTCGCAATGACAAACTTTCTGCACTTGTTACAAAATGTACTATTGTCTACTCCCAAAAAATCGGTGAATAGGATGCAATCAAAGATTTTAAATATCCTTGCGATACGTTTTACAATGGGATGATAGATGTCATAATTAATTCGAAATTACACAACGCGTTCCGCGATTTAAAGTTTTATTCCCGTAAAGTTAAAGTCTAAAATAAAAATACACTTAATTTAAATTTCTCCAATTTGTGTAGTTAATTTCAGCCTAGGGGTGTCAGGAGGCGTCGACTGGACCCTCTATAAATTACAAGACCCTCTACAAATGCAACGGTATACATAATATGTATACCTAAGTATAATAGCGCTATCGCTCTAAAGATTCTATGGAAACAAACCACCACTGATTTATGGTAAGTACGCGGGACCATTCGTGGTAAAAGATAAGTATGTTTAGTTATTTTGGATAAGGAGAGTTAAATATTAGAATAACGAGCCAAGTGCGAGTTTGGTGTTTGGCTTTTATATGAAGGCAGTAGGCAGTAGAACAGTACAATTGTTTAATTATAACTGTCTACAAAATACAGGAAGCCTGCTGATAGACGGACAGAGGACGCTTCGGATACGGAACCCGAAAAACTAAAATCTATTAAAAAAACAAAACTGGTTACGTTGAAAAGAGAGCGGGCGATTGTTTCTCTCGTTCTCTCTTACACAAAACACAGGCTTGTGATAATTATACCGTGCTGAAGAAGGGTCGTTTTGGGCTTCACGTAATTATAAAGTAAAAGAGAAACAATATGTATCAGCTGTTATGCCCCTTCTTTCTGCCCTAGAACTAAATATTGAGCAGTGTCTATGTAGTACCTAATTTCACAATTGAAGGGGTAAGTGGACAAGGAGTTGTCAGCAACAGGAGGGGCCCAGCTGGGTCGAAGCCTACTGGGGCCAGGGTTATCCGAAAGCAACTCGCGCCCCGGTATGAAGGCTAGAAAGAACGGGGTGGGGTTTTTAGTCAGTAAGAGTAAAAATCGAGCTCCACCCAAGAGCGGAGGTTGTCATAGGATGATTTTTGCCCACCGATAAAAAGGGGTAAGTGGACAAAAAACTACTATTTACGATTCTCTGGTAATATTTCTGCTGTTAGCACATTTCAAATCTGAAATATATACTTGATTGACAGTTAAAACCTTTGCTAGCATCTGTAACTATGTAACGAATTAGAATTGGGGTGTTTTAAATCCATGGATCGATTTACAATCAGTTAAAACCTATGTTCATGCAAAAAATGTCGGAATTTTTGATTTTGTCAGATAACACCTTTGTGCTCCTTCTTTTTCTTCTTCTTCCTTTCTTCTTCTTCCTTCCTTCCCCACCTTCAATTATTCGGAGTGCGAAATGAGAACCACAGGCTGTGGTTTTTGCATGATTTAAATTTCGTGTGATTAATATCGTTATCGTTACCGGCCTCATCTCATTAAAACTGACTGAAAACAAAATTGACGTGTAAAAGTGTTTATTGAAAACCGATTTACAAAATAAAGATCATTTATCATTTATCGTTATTAAACGGATTTCAATAATTGATGTTAGAAACTACTAATAAATAGGTAAGTAATAAGTTAGTAATAAGTTTTCTGTTCTTTGACACCTGTAGGTGAAGAAAATACTATTTTCTGGTAGGATTTTATATTTTTATAAACTAATACTTGACTACGATCCCACCTGATGGTAAGCAGTGATGCAATCGTTGATGGTGAGGCGCACTAGTTTATTGAGAGCCTATTCACTCTAGCCTTGAAGACGCTTAAATTGTAATCGGACGGTAAGACCGCAGCAGGCAAATTGTTCCAGTCCCTCGATGTACGCGGTATAAACGACGAAGCGAAACGCTTAGTCCGGACCGTAGAGGTTTTTTTCCCTTCACAGGGTAGCAAAAATAAAAACCTACTTCTTTTTTTTGTAGGTAGAATCATATTGGTTTTATCCAGACGAATGATAAATCGATTGACACGTCATGAAAATTTAATAGTTAGGCTATAAGTACCTAACCTTAATAAATAGATACCGTTTATTGTTCGTCGTTGGCGGGTAAAAAAGTTAGTTTTGAACTATAAATTGGTGATCACCTAGGTACTCAAATATCATATTTAGGGTTATTCCCAGAGGCCACATTAAGTCTTCTTCTTCTTTGTCCTCGCCTCTTCCCGTTACGCGGTCGGTTTTTTTAATCATGCGGCGCCATTCATATCGCTGATAAGCATCGTCATCTGTAAGGCTAAGCTTTTGCATGTCCTTACGGACATTTGTCATCCAGGTTACTTGCGGTCTACCTTTCCCTGTTTTCTGTGTAGCCATGGAAAGGCACTTTTTCCGACATTTTTTGCATGAACATAGGTTATGTTCATGCAAAAAATGTCGGAATTTTTGATTTTGTCAGATAACACCTTTGTGCTCTTAACCCTTCAATTATTCGGAGTGCGAAATGAGAACCACAGGCTGTGGTTTTTGCATGATTTAAATTTCGTGTGATTAATATCGTTATCGTTACCGGCCTCATCTCATTAAAACTGACTGAAAACAAAATTGACGTGTAAAAGTGTTTATTGAAAACCGATTTACAAAATAAAGATCATTTATCATTTATCGTTATTAAACGGATTTCAATAATTGATGTTAGAAACTACTAATAAATAGGTAAGTAATAAGTTAGTAATAAGTTTTCTGTTCTTTGACACCTGTAGGTGAAGAAAATACTATTTTCTGGTAGGATTTTATATTTTTATAAACTAATACTTGACTACGATCCCACCTGATGGTAAGCAGTGATGCAATCGTTGATGGTGAGGCGCACTAGTTTATTGAGAGCCTATTCACTCTAGCCTTGAAGACGCTTAAATTGTAATCGGACGGTAAGACCGCAGCAGGCAAATTGTTCCAGTCCCTCGATGTACGCGGTATAAACGACGAAGCGAAACGCTTAGTCCGGACCGTAGAGGTTTTTTTCCCTTCACAGGGTAGCAAAAATAAAAACCTACTTCTTTTTTTTGTAGGTAGAATCATATTGGTTTTATCCAGACGAATGATAAATCGATTGACACGTCATGAAAATTTAATAGTTAGGCTATAAGTACCTAACCTTAATAAATAGATACCGTTTATTGTTCGTCGTTGGCGGGTAAAAAAGTTAGTTTTGAACTATAAATTGGTGATCACCTAGGTACTCAAATATCATATTTAGGGTTATTCCCAGAGGCCACATTAAGTCTTCTTCTTCTTTGTCCTCGCCTCTTCCCGTTACGCGGTCGGTTTTTTTAATCATGCGGCGCCATTCATATCGCTGATAAGCATCGTCATCTGTAAGGCTAAGCTTTTGCATGTCCTTACGGACATTTGTCATCCAGGTTACTTGCGGTCTACCTTTCCCTGTTTTCTGTGTAGCCATGGAAAGGCACTTTTTCACGATATGGCCACATTAAGTTTATTGTTCTCAAAAAATGAAAATTTTTACTTTACTTCCCAATGGGACCACGACAAGTGCAGAAAGTTGCCGTAGGCGAGTGTGTTATGTAGCCGAGGGCTGCAGTGACAAAGCATGTGTATCAAACGAGTTTTTTCAATACACTTACGAAAAAATTAATAAATGGGGACCGGCGACTAGTGGGGATCGATATGCGCCCAGCCTAATACGATACAATATGTAATAACATTGTGGCGGGCAAGAGCACGCGCACTTTTTTGCACTAGTGCGGAAAACAGTCTATTGCGTAAATAAAAGCGGTCGGATAAGAGCGGGTTTTCGAGTAAGAGTCTTGAAAAATATTTTTGCACCACCTGCTCGATAATGCCCTTTTTATATGTCATACAAGTCATGTCTATCTGTGTGAGAAGTGATATGAAAGAAAAAGGAGTTAGTGATAGCATGACGAGTGACAGGACCGAATGGAAGAAAAAAACGTGTTGCGCCGACCCCAAATAAAACGGGACCAGGGCAGGAAGATGATGATGATATGTCATACAAGATGGTTGTACTTAAAGCAAGTCATTATGTTCCTAGGGAGAAAATGCAGTGTGCGATCCTTAGGGAATAATGAGAATTTAATTTGGAACGTTAAAAACCGTCAACAATTATGTGGATTAAAATGGGCGCACATCAAACAATTTTATTCAAAACTCCACAAAAAAAAAAGAAAAAAACATGCTTACTGATAAGTGTCTAAAAAGTAATGAAAGAGCGGGACCGTTATAAAAAATTCTAAACAACATTCTAACAAAAAGAATCTACGGATTCTTTTTGTTTCAAATCTCAAAACATATTGAGTGATAGTTAAGATTAGCTTGCAAATAATACTTGTATTTTTCTAATATATGATTTGTTTGACTAAATGGTCTTTTACCTACCTATCTCACAGATGGTGTAAACAGTAGAAATATATAACACGGGCTGTCTTTGTCTTGGGCGGCTTGAATTACTTAGGTTTCTTTATTAATTCCGTCGCAATGGTCGGAAGTTAACTATACATATAAATCCCCCACTTACGTTCGGGATTAAAATTGCAACCTTCGTTTCGTTCCGAATTCAACATGCAGCCCGCGATTTAAAGAAACTGTTTCTGCTATCCCCTAGTCAAATAATCTACAACTTTTCCCTGTGGGTTTATGAGAAAGTTTGGTACAGTTAACAACAAAAACGTGGACGATAGATAAATTTTTATTATTTTTGTTTCGTTTTGCAGACGCTATAAATATCTACGGGAAGCAGAAGGATGCGAGAAGCACAGCATCGGTCAATGGAGACGAACTGCACAAGGGCATCGCAAAAGAAGATCCTCAGAAGTATAGCAAACCCTCTCAGGATGTAGACAATACACTACCTCCTATCGCTTCATTGAACAAAATCACACATTGAAGGTTTGGTGCTCATCTCAACGACTAAAGAAACTTTCTGCTTGCGAGTACTTTTAATTGTGCTCGGTTCAACGTACCCTCTTGTCAATAATTAATACTTACTCTTCGACAAATGCTTAATGCTCATTCCGCCCGAATGCTCCCGTTGTGAATATACTCCGTAAGTTAGGGCTTTTGCACAAACCAGTTCCGTTATAGATATATAAGTGATAGAAATATAGGTAGCACCTTACATTATAGCACGGCAGATTATTACGTGACATATAAAAACTAGTCGAACTGGCAGCTGCAAAGTTCCAAACATATTGTATTGGGTGGATGTCAATTTAATCCACAATGGTGCCTAATGAAATGCGAAATCGTGCTACCAGTTTATAGCGCCCATAAAATAGCCTATGTCACTCAGGAATTAAGCAGCTTTCTATCGGTGAATACATTTTAGCAATTGAACTAGTACTTTCTGAGATTACCTCCTACAAAAAAAAAAAGTTTAAAAACAAACTTTAAATCTTTTACATATAATATATTAGTGTAGATAGTTACCTAGGTATCAAATATCGCCGATAGCACAAAGCTTTTAAAAAGATTTATTGTTTATTTGTGTATACCTAATAACATTTAACGGTGGTTGGCTAGCGAGAAACTCGTTTCTGTATCGTAACATACTGTACTGTACACACTGAGGACAGGTCTGACGTACTTCTGTTTACTGACTCCACAGTGATGCTGATCCTAACTGATAGCAGATAAAACGAAATTACTCCTACTCATTCAATTTAGAACAGTCTTTATTTAGGGACGTTGTCATATGACAATACACTGGTTAGAAACTTGTTAAAAATCTGCAAATTTTGAATTTACTACTCGTATATACTAAAAACCCTTAATTCACAATTTTAGTGAATCCGTAGAGGATATGCGCTATTTTTTTTTCTCGAACGTTCACGAGTGTCCAGTCAATTTGTACGGTTATTCAATCATTAAACGCTTCTCGATTTAGTCCAGAGTTACTATATCATGCTTACTGAAAATTAATCCTTCCAGAGATTATGAGATAATGGACCAAACCGACTGCAAAGAGATATTAACAATAACGAGAACTTCCACAAAATTTTTGCAAGGTTGTATTTCAGAGCAAGTTGTTTATTTTGGCTACAAGGGGAGAAAGAAGATCAACTAGGTCTTGCATTGGACCAATACAATTATCAATTATGCTACTCGTAGCAACTGTTTAATTATCCGCAACGAGTTCTTGGCGACTTAGTTTGACCCCTCCGTTGTGGCATGTGACAAAGAGTGAAGCATGTAGTTGTGTTTGAAGTACGCAAAATTCAATGATTTTGCTAGGCACATTTTGACGTAATTATCATTTTATTCGTATTTGTTTGCATGCACTGTTAATCTGTTATGGATGATTAGGCAATTTGATTGTGATTCCATGTGTAAACCTCTGATATCGATGTTATTGAGAGTAGGGAGTTCCAAAATGGCACGAAAATTTTGTGGCATTTTTTGATTTACATATAAATTAGTTTCATTAGAAATTAGCTCATCAAATAGGTAGGTGTGTTAAGGCATTTTACTTGAGCCTTAGTAGGTACTTTTTAATGTTGATTATCTATCGTAAAACTATATGCGTCTATTTATAATATGTAAAGTATATTTAATAATAATAGCTATACAGCAAGATCGAAAAAAAGTTTATTATTCGATTCATTACAGAGGGTAGTGAAAGACTATTGTCGATACATTTTATGTGATAAATACTCTAGGGCTTTCATCTCGGGAGGTTCGGTCTCAAAAATATTGTGAGTATCGACGATTTTTTCGAGACTCCAGATAAGTCTCGAGTCTCGTTATTCCCGAGACTCGTTATTCCGTATAACATCAAAGAGACTTTCGAGAATTGCGTAGATTTTTTTAAAACTTCTAAACCAGATACTGCACGGTATAGACACCTTTTTGAATTGTTGTCTTCTAAAATTATATTTCCAGAAAAGCTCTTTAACCGTATTAAAGAAACTAGGCTCACTAAGGCAAGTATTTTGCTATATTTGCACCATCCTACTCAATTTCATTGAGAGGAACTTGGGTCCTTTGAAATTCTCAATAATAACGAAATTATATTATCTTCAAAAGTATAATAAGAAAGATAAAGTACAATGGTCCGCATAGAAGGAGTAAGTGCGAAAACCATAGTCAGACATAGAAATTATTGATTGAAAAGCCATCTGATAACTATCTAACAAATGCAAGTACTCCAAAACATACCGGGACCATGGCGTAGCTCACTGGTTTTTTTGTATCGTTAATAGACTCGTGTTTGACCACTATCTCACCTAATGGCAATCGATGATGTGGTCGACGATGGAGTACGCTTGCCTAGAACCTATTCTCTCTTTAATTAAATACCCCTTGGTTCATGGTCATCATCATTTCAGCCGATATACGTCCACTGTTGGACATAGGCCTCCCCCAAGTGTCACCCCTAGGTTATAGCTAGGTTTAACTGCAAAAGACCAAGAATAAAACTTAAACGTTTACTGAAACCTCAATAGGGCATAATAATGAGCACGCCATAATAATGGCAGTTAGTCTCCTCTTTGTGGAGTGGCTCCTCACCTTCCACATGATGCAAGTTCTCTCCGGACATGGTAAGTTCGGGAGGCTTCTGCATCGGTTTCGTGCGGAAAAATCGCGCGGGTGTCACCACTGTGTGGACCGTCTGGAGGACACGGTAGAGCATACGGTACAGTGTGCCCTGCTTGGGCAGAGCACCACCGTGTCCTGGTAGGAGTGATCGGTGGCAACGATCTTTCGCTCCGGGCCTTAATACCGGCCATGGTCTGAAGCAAGGAGGAGTTGGAAGCGGTCGCCTCCTTTTGCAAAGCAGTAACCCAGCAAAGGAAGTGAGCGCACGCGCGAGGGAACGGCCCTCATGCTTCAGTCACTAGGATTCCGATCCCGATTTCCAGCCAACGTAGACGTTGGCTTGCGGGCGGCGAGCAATGGATAGCACACCGACACTTTAAGCTTATGAGACCTATAAGTTATATGAAAACATTAACTTCAGCCAACGGCTTCGCCTGCGTGGAAGTAGGTTTCTCCATACAAAATTTCGACACCCGTTTCATTCCCTTTGGGGGTGAATATCTGAAAGTTTTCTTTTAGTGCTTGCTTACGTCATAAAAGGAAACCTTGCAAAAGTTCACACTCCTAGTACCGTTTCACCCGAACAGTGCTATAAAACAGTGACTTTCTGAAGCCTACTCCTCGGTAACGAATGGCTAGCTCAATAGTTTGGAAAAACCCTTTAGAAATATGTTTACACAAAAAAAAATTGCTTATGGCTTAAGTGTTCTTCAGAATGTACATATGTAAATCAATCATTATTTCGCAAAGAAAATGGAGTTAAAGGTCAGCGAGGCACTATTCGAGCGCAGCTGGTTAAATGCCCCAGGTGACCTTGAACATCTGTTGACTATACCCCTTAATCTGAGCTGATATTAGATCGCACATGGATAGATGGCTGATTTATAAAATTCATCGAATGCTGTAAATTGAGTACTATTAGCCACAGGGAGCGATTGAACTGTAAATCAATCCTGACGGCCATCGGATGTTCCTGTCACTCCCACAAAGTTAAATAGCTTGCATCTTAATCAACAAGCTCGAGGATTACCGAGGACGGCCGGCAGGATCAATTAGACGCACGCAAGTGCGGTTCCGAATATTATTCTTTTTATTCTCATATGGCTTCGTGGAATTACGTAAGAACTGGTTTCTCAGCTATGCAATAACGGCGGCGCGGCCTTAGAAATTCTACAAGGAATTCCGTTTACGTTGCCGTTACTTGGGAGCGCCACCCTTTGTCGTAACTACTACCTGGCCAAAGTTATATCAGTTTATACTCGCGTAGTGCACGTCCTCGGTGGTAACAATTCTGACCTCGAGCTTACCGAAGCTCCAATAGAATCAAAGGTCAACTATTTTTTTTTACCACTAACGAGAAACTTAGTTGTTTATTATGTCTAATTACACATCACATCAGAAAAATCGAAACACCTTGCAAGTTTATGTTTTGTTATAATTCCCTCAGACAAATGTTGTATTTAGGAATATATTTTAAGTCAAATGTCGTTTAGTAGTGAATCTGAATAATATGAGGTTTTTAAATACAAATGATATCCTAAATTTAAATTTAATTTTCTTAAGTTTCTTATTTTGTTTAACAAATCACTTTTACCCTGTATAGAGTATGAAGGAAATTGATAAAAAAAACACGTACATGAAAAAAAAAAATCCTAAGAAACGTCTATTTAAGAACTGTTACTTGTATTCCCTCTCCGAGCTCTTATTACTGCTATCATACGGTTCTTTATCGATCGGATGAAAGTCACGAATGTTGTGGCATTCCATTCCTCTTGGATTGCATTTTGTAGCTGGCAGTGTTCCTGGGGTAAGCTCTCTTGCACGAATTTGTCTCTTTAATTCATCCCATAGATGTTCAATCGAATTCATGTTCGGGCGCCTTGCTAGTAATTCCGTAATGGAATTACCGACTTCGGCTCACACCGCAAGCGTCGTACGAGATTACATTAAATCTCGTACGACGCTTGCGGTGTGAGCCCTAGCATTATCCGCATGAATATAAAATCGATGCTAATAAAATGTGCATATAGCATCATGTGAGGCTCAAGACATCGTTTGATGTACCGATGATTGTTTAGTGCAGGCAGACGTGGCCCAGACACAAAGAGCTCTATCTTACCGTCGGCGCTGATTCCATTTCAAACCATCCACGGACCGTCACCATAGCTGCCCTTTTCTTCAATGCAGCATTGTGCAAAGCATTTTCCATCTCTTCTGTAGACCGTGTTACTTCCGTCGTTACCATACTGCATAATTTTATACTCATCAGAAAAGAGGTCTTTGTTCCACTGGAAGTATAACAAATTTAGGTGCTCACGTGCAAAGTTAAGGCGCGCTCATCGATGGTCTGCAGTTAATTTCGGCCCATTTGCTGGCTTGTGTCCTAATTGTAGCTAGTTACTTACAGCCACCCTACATATAACATGAAGCGCGTCAATTTCGTAAAGAAGTTGTTACAATAAATCGATCAACTCGCTCAGAAGTGACCCGATTCCTGCCAGATCCTGAACGGCGCATGTTCAAACCAGTCTCCCGATAGCGTTTGTAGACTCTATGAACAGACTACAGGCTCAGATGCAATCTTTCAGCATAACATGCTGACTAAGTCCAGAATCCAGCAATGCCACTTCTGGGCGGCTTCTGCGGTCAAAGTATCCATAAGTTAGAGAAAAAAATAAATAATTTCAGACGTCTCAAAGTTACAGTAAACAAATAAAGAACAAAAAGTTTTAAGATAAACGCAAACTTTTAGTTTGCAAAGTTGAAAATGTACTCCATCTCTAAACACACATTTGTGTCAAAACTGAATCACCATTTCCATCATCCAGCATTTATGGGACAAACAAATGAAATTCTAATTTGGAATTTAGAATTTTCGCTCATCACTGTAATGGCCAAACTGCCAGCTATACAATCATGTGTTGTTTTTCATGGAATGAAAACTCTTTTGTTTTGTTTTAAATTAGGGCTAAAACCCAAAAAAACGGAGGTGTTTCGAAAACGGAAGGGAAATTTGATTCCCTTGAGTCTTTAGGGTATGGTCTTAGCATATGGTTATAATTTTAACTCGATATCTTTAAAAATTCGTTACCGAGGTAAAGGGTCTTCACGGAGATTCCGTTTTTTTTCCTTTTGAGGTACGGTTTTTAAAACTAGAAAAACTCAATTGGCAGTGATGAAAAACAACTTCAAAACTACGATCACTTAATAGTTCTCGAGGCTTCAAAACTTATATTTTCGCTACGAGAGTCCCGTCCTTCTCCGCGCTCCGTACTGAAAACAAGACCAAAATAATACGAGTCGGGCTCTGAGGGTTTTGTTGAGAGAAATACATTAAGTATTCTTTTTCATTTCTCTTGTCCAATATCCTTTAAGATACAGTTCGAGAAAGAACAACGGCAAGGAAATTGTTCATGAAATTATTAAGTGTCTACTTATTATCATCATTGATATAAAACAAGATGGTCAAGTATATACCTACTTATAGGTAACGCAGGAAGCGCTTGTATTATGTCCAGTTCTATTGCAGGCTATTATATTATAAGAGGGTTTATTTTTAATACAAACATGATCATATATACCGTTGCTTGAAGTGCAACATAAACAACACGATATGTTTTGATTAGGTAAGGACCTATTTATAAACTTATTCTTGTAGGAAAGGAAAAATGCATTATAGGTCTCTGTATAGTTGTGAGATAATTTACTAAGTAGCCAGTTTAGGCAGTGCTAAAATATCGTCATAATTCGAAACTGAATTGGCTAGATTTTTACGATAATAAATAATCATAGTCTTGACTTTATGACTTTTGGCTAAACTAAACTCTTAATGTTGCCTCTGATATAAATCTTGGTCAAGTATTATAGTCTTATGTATTGATAAATATAAATGCTTAGAAAATACATTTCAGTATTAGGTAATAAACATAAAAATGTATGTGCATCTGCATAGAATACAGGTAGTGGCTAAAATGATACAATGTGAAATTGTCACTACTTGCAATATCGAGAATCACATCACCAGAAAAAAGCATGGCAATAGGAATTTCAACTGCCATCCAGCCTAATGACCTAAAGAAAGAAAAAAACATAACATACCTAATGACATGACATCTGTTCTTTCGTTCAAAAATGCGTTTTTTAAATTCATATGGAGATACGTAAGTATTATTGACATAATATACCTATAAGCCTGTATAAAGAGTCAAACGACTTAGATTTTTTCAACGAATTAAAATATTTGGTATATTACATATAATACTTATTATAAGATTCTATTAGTAAATCATTTCATCTCTTTGCAACTTTGATAATTCAACCAGTGTTGACTACATCAGATTTCAAGAATTTTTTCATTTGATTAGATTACCAAAGTCGGTTGACTTTTTAGACAGACTCTACGTAGTCTCATCAACTTTAAACTGGAAAACTTTAATACACGGATTCTATAAATAGTAATGTCTGAGACCAAATTGTTTGGTTTAATCCATTAACTTTGGTACCTATACTTTTCATCAGTAACGTTGACACAAAAAAAATATGCCAGCAAAATTTTGTTCAGGACTTCGCCATGATCCTTTGTTGTGTTCTCTTTTTTTATTAGCGTTGTTAAAGCCAATTTATTTTTTGGTTTAAAACATTTTTTCCTGTGTAAAACATACAATAATAATCTCCATCTCCACTCGACCGATAATAAAAGAAATTTGAGCTGCTCAATTCCGACTACCTTAATTGGTTGAACTAGTCGGTACGCTAGGTGTCGCGAATACCTCGCAATTTGCATCAAATATAATGTGTTGTTGATCCAACATGGGGAGGGAATCGATATTCGATGGGAATGAGGCACCACCCTGCAAATCTACCCTTTCCACCTTCACCGGTACATTGTTTATGTTATCCTTGTACCAACCTATATGCTATATATATGTTACTCAATACAGAGGTACCTAGCTTTCAAATGATGAAAAAAAAAATTAAAGCTGGTCGGGTAAAATAGTCTGTACTTCCCAATACCTGGTCTACTCAGTGAATTCTGAAATTGAAAATGAATAAGTAAGTATTGTCAAGTTGTTGTAAAAATGACCGCACCGCGTACGTGCGGTCATTGTTGAGTAACAACGAGTAGTAATAATAATTCTGCTTTGTACTATTACAGTCGTGTAATATAGTGGCGTCTGGTTTCCACCAAGGCGTAAGTTGTGGCGGTGGCCAGGCCAGTGAGGCCAGTGAGGCACAATCACGCACTCACTTGCGCGACTTCCTCCTAGCACGGTCTTACTACGTTACTTATTGTTATTCCGCACCAAACGCAACATTTTTTGTTTCATCTTCTGTCCTCCAATGTTCATCTCCTGTCTCGTCCTTTCATACGCAGGTTTGTATATTTTGTTTCGCTCACTCACCCGCGTCGGTGTCGGCCCAGCGGCCAATGAACCCGACCGACACAGCTGTTTTCGTCAAAGAATAGTTATTATAAAGGATGCACTAATTATTTTTAGTAAAAGTTGACTAAAAGTAAGTTGACGCAGAGCGGGACGTTATCAATGATATATAGGTAGATTGTAAACAAATACTGATAAGGACAGCCACAGGACAGGACATGTTATCACATGACGTGAGGATATTCAGTTAAAGCTCGATGGTAAAAATGTAGACTAATAAAAAGTTTCCTTATGATAATGTGAACGGTTTTGATAATCACGGTCGAGTGGGCAGTAAACAGAACTCAAGCTTTTATGTTAGTCAGGAGATAACGGTGTTGATTGAGAGTAGTTATCTGTCTAAGTAACACGATACCTTCCGGGGCATCGTGGAGTAAACTTTGTGTAAATTAAAACTAACTGCAGGAAATAACACAAGTTTTATGGATAGTATGGATATTATATTTATATCGAGGCTCTTTCAGGAAGAACATCGTAAGCTACAGTTTGCGCTTTTTGCAGAAAGGCCTTTTGTCATTTAAAATACCTATTTAAGTATTACGATATACTATTGTATGAATAGCTACAACTTAGGGGTCTTTAAGGCAAGAGTTAATATGTTATTTCTAGGCAAGCGGGCTCCATTGTCAACCACATCATTGCTTACCATCAGGTGAGATCATAGAAATATAAATAACAGCTCTAATCTCAAATATAAATAACTCCTATCTTATATCTATGGGTGAGATGGTGGTCAAACGCAAGCCTATCAATAATAAAAAATAAAATTATACTCCACTATTTTTAATTGGTACAAAAAATAGGGTTCAACAGTAAAAAAAACGAAATCTCAAAAATGTCCACGAATATATTTTGTCATAATTGATAAATTCATTCATAACATTTTTGCTCCTCGAAAATACCAGCAGTTGTTTTCCATTTTGATCGCCATTCATTCATTCATTCATAATCAATACAACCTATACAATATTACATATTTCCATAAATTGATTGATATTTTGGGATATGAATACTTAGTTTATGAATAGTAAAGTATAATTAAATAATAACAAGACCTTTTCTAATTTATTTGTAAGTATTAATTAAAAATATAGTAATAAAAGTTATAGTACTTTATTAGTACTTTTTAATTAGGGGAGAGAAAATCTATTTGCATAAATCGCAATATACTACTAGATTGGATTTATGAGACGGCTCAGTAAGGGCAATAAATTTTGGTGATTTCTGTCATTCGTGTCTTTTTAAGTGGTCCCATATTCTTATGAGCCCTACATGAAACAGTACGTGACACTAATATTTTAGCATTTTTTTGCAGATTGTATTATTTTTTAAATCTGTGAATGCAGATCAGAATATTTAAAAAAATATTGATATCTCCTAGAAAACGTTTGTGTGATTATAATCGTTACTGACCCATCTCAAAAATTAACCTTGTATATCTAAAGTACCGTCAGTTCTACCTCAGGGCCTCATGCAACAGTTGCCCCATTATTAGTATGAGTTTTGAATCGTACTCGATCGCTTTAACGTAAACTTTAATTGGTACTAAATACTGCATAGCGCTGTCTGGTGACAATCTGGTGAGAACTTTTTTATCCGTACTACATATTTGGCATAGGTGATGGTTCCGAAACCGATAAATACTACTAAGTGTGAGTAGGTACTTAGTACATACTCGATCACGTTTTTCGCGCCCCTCATACGGATCTAAACATGGAAGTATGGAGTTCCTTCTGTCTGTTACGCTCTACTGAACCGAATTTGATATGATTGGGTATGGAACCTAACCTTGAATTTTAAGGAAGGACATAGGGAATAACCGATATTCATGCCAACGAAGTTGTGGGAAAAGATAGTGATATTATAAATAGATAGCTTTCGCCCGTGTACACAAAATATAGCTTATGTCACTCCTGGATAAAGCAGATTTCTATTAGTAAAAAAATTTTAGCAATCGGACCAGAACTTTCAAAGATTACCTCCTACAAACAACATAAAACAAACTTTACCTCTTTAAGATATTAGTGTATGTAGTAAGTTTTTATACGGTTATGCGGATTTGTGGCATGGAAATAAGGATATCAGGAATTTCGCGAAATCCCGGTAGAATAGATGTCGAATATTCTTGTTATTACGTCTTCTTACTAAAATTATATATTGTTGACAAATGTCGTAAATGTCGTTTCATTTAACTAGATATAGTAAATAAAATATCAGAAAAGTGGATACCGCCGAATATAAATCGAGACATACATTTCTCTCGCTCGCTCTAGTACCCACGCGGGCACTAGTGGGAACGAAACAAATGGTGATGCTGATGATGCGCGACCTGGCGCCTAACACGCTCAAAGGGCACAACATACCAGAGCTATATCAGAGAACACCATAGTAGAGAGTGATATTAAAAATAAAGAAAAAATACAATGGAAAAGTTTACCTAAACTTGAACATGATAAAAATCAATTTCTTAATTTCTTTCTTTTATTGATTGGCTCTCATTTGACTACTATCTTACCTGATGGTAAGGGATGATGTAGTTGACGATGGAGCATGCTTGCCTAGACCATTTTACTCTTGCCTTAAAGACCCGTAGGTTGTAGTTACCAGGTAACGGAACATAGACTCCTGTAGGAGATTCCACATTTTTCCATCTATACTTCTATACTAATATTATAAAGAGGTAAAATTTGTAAGTTTGTATGTAGGGGGTAATCTCTGGAAGTACTGGTCCGATTGCTAAAATTTTTTCACCGATAGAAAGCTGCTATATTCCTGAGTGACATAGGCTATATTTTATGTACGCGGGCGAAGCCGCTGGCAAAAGCTAGTTATTTATAAAACTTCCTGCACTAAGGTAAAAAGATGGACTGAATGTCTGCTTTACCAGTCAATCAAGAGAATACACTGCAGGTGCATCGTTAAATCAGTTAAAAGTAAAAAATAAGAAATAAAAATCACGTAATTTAAAAACCATTTAGTTACCCAAGTTCTGAAGTAGGCTAACATTTTATATGTAGGTCTAATTATAGTATAAACCTACACATATTGACTAGCTTCTGCCAGCGGCTTTTCCCGCGTGAAAATAGAAAATTATCCCTAGGGAATATACTCCCGAAATAAAAAGTATCGTACGTACGTGCTATTCCAAGACATGGTGCCGTTTGAGCGCAAAAGAGGCACAAACAGGGGCGCCTGACGGCTTTTAGAAAACCTCATGGGTGCTCATCACGGATATCAGTGCTCAAGTTCATTTGATGACTCGAAAAAGTGCCGAAGTGTGAGAAGAGAAATGCATATACTGATCGATCGACAAATAAATAAATGTCCTACTTACACACTGCGTATTTATTAACTAATTATGTTGGATATAAATATAAAATGAATCCGTTGTAACAAAACATTTGAGTTGGTGCGGGAATCGAACCTGCGGCTCTTACGTTTCAACTGGCGCTCTAAGCCATTGCGCTAAACGGGTCGTCGGATAATGAAAAAAACGACCGTCCCTAAAAGGCTTATTGATCGATTTCTTGATATCTATTCTCAGGGGAGCTTGGCTGGGCACGCCACGATTATGGCGGTAAGTCCCCTCTTTGAGGCGTGGCTGGAAAGACCTCACGGCGTCCTTACCTTCCGCATGACGCAGGTCCTCACCGGACATGGCAAGTTCGGGAGGTTCCTGCATCGGATTAAAGCGGAAGAGACGCCCGGGTGTCGCCACTGTGCGCAACGCCCGGAGGACACGGTGGAGCACACCGTCGAGGTGTGCCCTGCCTGGGCGGAGCATCGCCGTGCCCTCGTGGGGGCGATCGGCGGCGGAGACCTCTCGCGCCGGGCCCTGGTCGAGGCCATGGTCCGGAGCGAGGAGGAATGGCAGGCGGTCGCCTCTTTCTGCGAAGCAGTAATGCTTGCAAAGGAGGAGGCTGACCGCATCAGGCAACGGCGCCCTCGCCGCCATCGCCGGGATTCCGATCCCGATTTCCGGCCACCGTAGACGCGGGCTCGCGGACGGCGAGCCATGGGTAGCTCGCTGTCCGATCGTCCGGTAATGGACCGAGTCCAAGACGTCGACGGCGCGCACTGTTCCCGCGCGCCTCAAGGAGTTGTCAGCAGCAGGAGGGGCCCAGCTGGGTCGAAGCCTACTGGGGACAGGGTTGTCCGAAAGGGAGCTCGTGCCCCGGTATGAAGGCTAGAAGGAACGGCGCGGGGTTTTTAGTCAGTAAGAGTCTGACACTATCTCCCGCTCCACCCAAGAGCGGGTTTTGTCAAAGATGATTTTCCCCGTCGACAAAAAAAAAAAAAAAAAAAAAAAAAAAAGGGGAGCTTGGCAACCATTGATATTATTTCTCATGCTCGAGCCCCCGAGCACCCACGGAGTTGACGCTCCTAAGCACAAACATACAAACCCACACATACAAACTTTTGACGTTATAATAATATATCAGTGTGATACAATATGAGGTAATAGAAAAAAAAGAAAATGAGATGACCTAGTATTTTGTAAATTGTTGAATTGACAGCGGTTTAGATAAAACGTTCGATCTATTTGCCACTATCTTTCCGACGAATCATTTATTGATTTTATCATTTTATTGGAAGATTTGATTGAAAGCAGGATATATAAAATATTTGGATTGAATCGATTTATTAGTCAAACTCTACTTTAGCCTTATATCAATATCAGTGAAAACATGTCCAAATCTGGCCAAAAATTGAATAGTTTAAAACGTTTGTCAATCTAGGGGTCTTTAGATCGATAAGTAGTGAATAGATTACTTCTAGGCAAGCGTGCTTCATCGTCGCTGGAGAGATAGTGGTGGTGGAGTGAAAGATTACGGATGGGTTTCAGTCAAAAAAAGTTTGACGCTCCGTCTCGTTCCAGCTAGTGCGGAAGAAGTTATTTCTAACCAAAAAATGGTGAGTAGTTAGCCTAACCTACTCATTACCTTTTTTGACCGATACCCAACTTAAAATACCTACAGTAGTTTTATAAATGGGAGGTTAAACTTTTTTTGTATATAGAAAACTGAGAATGTAAAGTGCAGTGCGTCAGCCTTCGTCTCTACTAGTGATCCGCCCTGACTTGGCACAGGTTTTAATTATATACATAAACTCCCCTCGTTCATCGTCATCGCGCTCTTTCTGTCACTTTTAACACTTTTAACCGCAAAAATTCGTACCGTGGTTAAGGAGGTAGATACTTATTACTCGATAATCATACAGACGCATAAATCGGCCGTTTTTTTTTTATACTAAGTAAAGAAGACTACAATTTGAAGTATCTAAGACAAAAATTTAGAAGATGCATCCTACGTCCTGTATCAGCAGGACACAAAGCAACAGGGACGAACCACCCTGGATCGATCGGAGGGGTGGGTCCGACCCCCCGGCGGTCGGCAGCCCCGGGCCCCGGCACCTCGCTACGCAACACGCGGGTTCGGCGCACCAAACGAATTTCGTGAATGGCAAACTTTCGGTCTTATAAACTCGTAAAATGACGTAAAGGACATTGACCGAGGTTATCAGACGACTTTGAAAGTTTCGCCGATGTGTTTGACGCATCGCGAAGTTTTGTAAAAGATACCTTGAAGAGTCGCGGTCTCGAGGGATCGCTTTATCTTTATTAGAGCTTGGAAGTTAACCAAACAATAAATTGTTATTGATTATATCGTACAGTAATTCTGTATCCATTTACCGTCCGCAGATTGCTTGCTTTGTCATCTATTACATTACATTTAGCGCAGCCGTCCGTTGACAAACGCCTTCCGTTTTATAAAATGCCGTAAGCAAATTAATTGATAATGAATTACATCATATACAGCATGAATTTGAAGAAAATGTAAGGATGAACGTGATTTATGAATAAATAATAAACAAAAGATCTTTTAATAAATCATACTAAGAATCGTTTAATTTATAAAAGAGGGCACGTTTGCAATGAAAATAAATTAAATAAGTATTACGAAGAACTCAAATTACTTATTTGCCTGAACTAAGATAAACCTGTGCTTCAGGCTAAAAAGTGCTTAAATTAAAAATGAAAATAATAAATTAACATTCAATATGACTATAATTCAGAGCGAAACGAAAATAAAAGATAATTATTGCGTGTTTTATTTCCAAGAAGTACCTAGTGTTCTTTTGTAAGTATATAAATAAGTAATGCTTAGAAGAAAGAAAATCTGTGTGCTGTCTATTTATACTCACATACGAAGTAATATACAGACTATTATAGAATAGTAACTTTTAAGATTAAGGCATTCGAACTGTGAGGCTATGCATTATAAGTAGAAAGAAGCCGACCCAGCCGAAAGAATGCAAAGTGGGCCTAGTTGACTACCACGAATCGTTGGACCCTTCGGCCAGAACAAATCAAACAAAAAAATTAGTTCTTTGAACAAAGAAGATTGTTGTCCGGCTTTGTTATTACATATCCAAAGTTTAAAAGACTATTTATTTCAATGTTATGGTGCAATTATTGAGACTAAAAGTGAAATTAACCAAATTACAATTCTTTATGAAATATGTTCATCATCAAGTACTTAAATCGTATTTTCATATAATTCTGCTTTAAACCGCTTGCCATTTCGATTCCTAGTGTTTAAAAGTTAATCCAAATTGAAATGAAACTCTTCCATCAGATGAAATACCGCCATCACTTAGTAAATTCATTTTCCATTTTATTAGCCCTCAGGCCAAATTGGGGCTTAATCCTTTTAGTTCGTAAAATGATTTAATTGGAAGCGCAGCGAACGCCACTCAATAACGGAGGGCGATGCAGCAAATGAGCGCAAGAATGTTCGGGAACTGTTTGTCGGAACTACAGCGCATAGTTCTCGTCTAACTAATTTGTGAAGAGAAACTACTAAATACACATGCAAAGTAAACACGCCTCGTATCCTGGAATATATTCAATTAATGTCTATTTATCAAAGGTGCCTGAGGCAAGGTGGAAAATCAATGTTCTAAACTAATTAGCTGGAGAGCGCTGCGATGCGACCAACTCGCGATCGCGTCTATATCCGATGCAATCTTAGAATGACGTCATGTTACTGCTATATCAAGAAATTTGATTTGGTATGGAAAATTCACTAGAGTTTAAGGAAATAGCTGAATAAATAGCTTCTAAAGAAGAATTAAGTATAAGTGCCGACAGAAACATATATCACAAGGTGTATTAAATAAATTGTACTAGACAAGCCCTTAAAGTTTGCGGGTGCAAACTTTAAGGGCTTGCCTAGTACAATTTTCCACAAGATTGTTTTCCAGTAATGAAAAGAAAACTCGGCCTCTCCATAAAACTATTCAATCAAGTTTATAACTTTTTATGAGGAGGCAGCTTTTTTTTGGTTTCCTGGAAAAAATCTTGTAGAAGATTGTTCAATTTCGTCTACTGGGCAAGCCTTTAAAGTTTGCGGAGACCTGTCCCTTACACTCTGTTTAGGTTTACGTGTAGATGAAAAAAAGTATCGAATGTAAGTACATACCTATTTTTTAAATGATTAAATTTTAATATTACCTATACCAAATTTCCAAGTCGGTTGATTTTGTAGACAGACTATAGGAAACAATACTATTTGAACAAAAAGGTTATCATTCTGCTGGGTATATGGCTATATGATGATTATTTCGAAACAAAGAGATCGTCAAGTGAGAACGACTATAAGCGCTTAGTAAAGCACGCCACTGAGGAATGGGCCTTTAAGAAACCATCCGTTCTATATTTCACATTTTACGGACAAGTAAAAAAAGAGAATCTTTTTGATACGAAATGTTACAATTTAACCCTTCAGATACCGTCAATTAGAGACACAATAGTAAGACAATAGATGCGCGGCCACCGGTGGTCGCTTGGGGATTCATGAATTAAATGGAAATAAAAGCCAATGACACGATTCATTTGATCGATTGTAACAATCATTATCAACAACATCATCATTTCAGCCGACAGACGTCCACTGTTGGACATATGCCTCCCTCAAGTGTCGCCACAATCAGGATCGATCATTGTCGCAATGAGTCTGATTTAATCCACCTTGTAATTTTAGACTCAATAAGCTACTATTTGATACCAGAATTAACGTAAGGGACATTTTGATGTTTTGCGTAACATACCCTTACATCAATCATCGTAAGGTAGCGTACTTTACGATGATTGATGGAAGGGTATTTTACATTTGACGTAAATGTAACTTTATTTCATATTTCCAGTATAGTTTACCTACTTAGTTTTTAATATATATTACAATTAAAATGAATAAGAACAAATAAATATAATGATAATTCACAATTCAATTTAAAAACATCTTCATCAAGGCTTCACACACGTGAAAGTAGATTTCTCGATACAAGCTTTGTACTTTGTACCCCTTTTCATCACGTTAGGAGGTGCATTTTAGGAAATCCTCTCTGAGTGCTCGCCTACGTCACAAAAGGAAACCTAGTGCAAAATGCCACGCTCCTAGTTCTAAAAGCTTCGGCTGTGCTTTGATACGTAACGCAATCAGTTACTCCTTTTATATGAATGTAAATGTAGTTTTAGTATATGCGAAACCCGGAACTCGTGTCTAGTATTTTTATGTAAAGAATCTATGTACGAAATTTCACACCTGTACCATGAAAAATCTCAAAGTTATATAGCTTGTTACGTCAAGAAACATACATAGTCATCCATCATAGGCCATCCAGGCGACCGAGGGTTTGTTTTGCACTTGCACCTAGTTGTTTGCTGACACCTAATACCCATTATGACTTGCCGTGACCTGGTGCTTATTGTCGGTGGTGTCCTTACTCCTACTTATGACCTTCTTAAATATTTTTGGAAAAAAATATAAGATGGTGTAAAAACTATCGGATTCCATTCAGTTACTGACTCTGAACAAAATATATTCAGGTTTCGCATAAACTACGAGTAAAAATAATGTTGTATAGACTTGCTGACCCGGCGAACTTCGTACCGTCTAACAATCAAGGTGTGATATAATTATTTTAGGTACTTCTTGATCACATTAAAATTTAAATGTCTTTCGATAAAGTCAACTGATCGCGATGAAACAAAGCAAAGCAAGCAAATAATAATTATATGAATTGTAAAATTGAATTCCATAGCTAATAATTGCGTTCTTCAGATCTAATCCAAAGAAGAAAACCAATGAAATAAGAATAAAACAAAAAGACGACAATCTCATCTCTCATCAGAGAGTTTTGTAGTTCTTTCTATAAAAAGTAGCTGTACAGTAGATTGTAGATATAGTACTAGACTAAGGTTTTTAGTTATTATTGAAAACGGTTCAGTGATGAAATAAATGGTTTTTCATTTGATCTCTGAGCAATGCAATTTCGTTTCAAGATATAAATATATCAACATAGGGCTCAATTATGACATTGTGTTTGTTTTTGCAATCTTTTTATCACTCTACGTGTGTAATTGCCTAATGGCTGGTTATAGACATATATTGACACGGTATGAGTCGGCCTTTCAATGCATAATTTTTTATGAAAAGCTGTTTGACAGCTGTGTTAAGGAATACCCACTATAGGCGCCCCTGACGCACACTAGTAATAAAGCTAAAGTTCAGAAGAGAAATTAGTAAAACAATGAAACAAATACAACAAAATAGTAAGTCACTAGCGATGGACTAATTTAATGGCAGACTGGTAGATAACGCCTTGTTTGTACAAATAACATTTAACTATAAGTATATACTATCCAATAATCCACTTTATTCTACTCGTATATACCTAGTTGCATAGGTATACCTATGTAAGCACCGATTGTTTATTATATTAAAGCGGTCATGTTCCAAAATACCATAATACCCCTGAATCTTTAAAAGCGCAGAGAAACAACATATTAGCTGAAGAAAAGTTGATGGGCAAAAATTATGTGGGGTACGAATAACGCTACCGGTACCGCGTGATGCTACACACCAATTAACCAGATATTTTCCCGAAGCCTAAAAATCTAGCAATATAGTACACTAAACCTATCTATATTCCTGGGATTGTAATCAAAACATTGCTAGTATTGGAACATACACAGTACACACGCCGGCCGGCAAAATTAGAGGAACACAAAAAGGTGTCATTTAATAAACTTCTTGATATTTTGACTATTGGTGGTATTATTTGAAAGATTTTATTACTTTTTTTCACCATAGAAAAAAAACACTAATTATTATGGGCTAAAACCACCATAACTTTCTTTTTGACATTTTGTTTATTGACAATTAATGCTTAGTGTATTTGGTAAGGAAGTTGGTTTAGGCAGTCAATGTTTAACTAGCCTTTCAAATACCGTAATTAGAGACACAATAGAATGAAAATGAACATCAAGAATGGTCAACATCTCTGTGGTCAACATTATAAAATGTACTTGTGTCGAACGACTTTATTCGAAATTGAAACTGGGCACTAAGAAAAAACAAACAGAATATTACGTGGTTTATTGATGAGTTCAGATGAGTTTGTAAAAAAAAGTAATGAAATAGAATATTGTAACTATAGAATCTTAGAGTAGTTTTGTTTGTTTCGAATCTCAAAACATGTTGAGTGATAGTTAAGATTTAACTTTTAAATAATAAATTGTCTTTTAAATTATCTCGCAGATGGTGTAAAAAGTAGAGTATGTAACATAATGATAAAGCTGGCTTTGTCTTGGGCGGCTTGAATTCCTCACTTCACTCAGGTTTCTTGCGATGCTCAGGAGTTAATTATAGGAATCTCTCTTATTAGCTCAGGAATTAATTATATAATTCCCTCACTAACGTTCGGGATTAAAATTAGCAATTTTCGTTTTGTTCGGAATTTAACATGCCACCCGCGATATAAAGACATTGCTTTATCCCCAAGTCACATAATCTACTATTATCAGGGTACAAACTTTGAGAATTTGTTTTCGATTGGCGGTCCAGGCCAGCAATGTCTTGGAAGAGAAGTTTAAATGATGTGGGTTGGAAGTCTTACGTTCGCCAAAACTTGAGATAAGCCATCGAGTAGCCAGATTAACGTTCGCCTGTCAGCATCAAAATTAGTCCGATAAGTGGAGTCGAGTTTTAGTGTCTGACGAAAGCGATTTTTGTGTAAATTGCATCGATGGAAAAATGATGATGTGGAATATCAAGGCGAACGTTACGATCATGCAAATATTTACAAATCAACGTATTACGTAGGAGGTTCTTTTATGGTTTGGGGTGGTATAATTTTGACGACACGCACCGGTCCGATTTTCAATTGCATGCAGGTATATATGTCAGGTCAGGGTCGCGGGAATCCGATGGATGCGTGACACACAGGACGGGTCGTTGTGGCGACGCTTGGGGGAGGCCTGTGTCCAGCAGTGGACGTCTTTCGGCTGATATGATGATGATGATGATGACATATGTGATATCTTAGAACTTCATGTTATTGCTTTTGACGAATTCATGTAATATGTAGGTTCAAATATGTTGACGCAAGATAACAATGGTCATATGTGTGCATAGTTTGTTATTATTATAAATCGGATAAGTGTAATGCAGATCGATAGACTGGCCAGCGGGATCGCCAGATATGAGTCCAACAGTGAACATGATTGGACGAAAGATCCGAGAAATAAATCTAGCACCTTAGAATGTGGAAGAGCTATATTTGGCGTTGACTGAACAATAGGACATTTTATCTTCTATTGACTTAGGTTATCATAAAAATGCTGTCCTGGGAATTTAACCGACATGTAAAATTATATCTCAAAAAGTAAAAATTAAGTCGTTCTAATTCAGCTTACAAGATTTGATCCGAACCAACTAATAGATAAACGTTGCAAGTTAAAATATAGAATATTCTACTGAATAGAAAAAGATTATACGAGTAACTATATATAGAAATCTACTTTGAAAGGCATAGATCCAAATACATAAATGAAAAACTGGTTTTGAAAGATAAGAAATAGCGCAAACAAAGCTTCTGATGTCTTTGTCTGTGTCATTTATCAAATATATTCTGTGGAGCTTTCGCTCCTTTGAAGTCCAAGTCATAGAGACGGTCTCTAAGAGACGACTCTATGAATCGTATTGTATCACCCCAGGCACGAACCAACTGGGATTAAAATACATCCACAGAGCTTTAGCGCTATCTAAAGCTAAATATCTAACAAACAACCTAGTTAATATCTAACATAAATTATATACCTAATGATTTCATCCATAGATATTATTATTATGACTGTTCTGCCGTTATCTGTAAAGCTTGCCCAGGATTTCTTGGTACTTATGGGCTCTTCACACAGCTTTGCTACTTTTATTAAAAACTAATTTCAAACACTTTCTTTAGGATATAAATTTGGCAAACTGGCTTTTAATATTCGTAATTTCTTGAGTTTTAACGCTTAAAGGAACTTCAGTAGCTGTTCCTCTCTTCTTGTCTCTTTATCTCTCTCAAATTCACAGATTATCGCTATAAGCCGGGACGTAAAAACTTCCAACAATAGTCGAAGCAGGTAAAAAAAGGGACGTTCCTCTTCCTAACAATATCCCAAATCTAGCGTCATGGCATGGAATATTTTGTTCTGCGATTTGGCAACGTCGCAATCACATGTTAGGCTAGGGGTGATAAGTATGGCAACGTCGCCTTGTGGTATGCCGTTACTATAGTATTTTTCGTCACATTAGGATAGGACTACTGGGGTAGAAAATATTGAAATATGAATAGGAGCGGTATCACTGGAATTTCGGCTTTACGAGTATAATCTAGAGCGGACAGAGTGAATGATTAGGCAAGTACGGGAATTGCGACATAAATATCCGATATAAATTTCTATACTGTTCACACGTCAACAAATTAATTGTGTATGGATAGTGCCCGAAAAGTTTTTATTCTTATGATTGGGTAAGATAAGTCGCATAAATAGCCTTTTTTTGCTAACGTAGAAGGTTAATTTCTATAGAGCACCATAGGGCCGTTGACTAACTACTGATTTGACACGCGAACTTACCTATTTGAGAAAAAGGGTCTAGTCTAGCTAGACAGACAAACAGAGGGACGATCAACGAAGTGATACGAAAAATATGAGCTCCAAAAGATTTACCTACATGAATCAGATTATGACAGACACTCGTCCTCACAACCACGGTAATAATATCATTGTCATAACGTCACCGAGTTATTGCAAAAACCAATTTTCTTCAATAAATCATGCAATATGGGTAACCTTTTTTAGAAACTTGAAATTAAAACTTTATTGATTTAAATATTTTTGACGAGACAGACATAAGTGCTACTTTTAGCAAGTAGGAACAAAAATTATCATTTTTTTAATGATTTAAGCCAGTGCTTGTTTGCGATCCCACTTGATGTGGTAGATATTGATTATGTATGGCTATAAACATTACCTACCTATATCAATCAATCAAATTAATAACGGTTTTGTATTTTAACTCTTCCATCGTGATAATTAGAGACACAATAAAAAGACAATGAGTGCCCGAACGCCGGCGTTCGCTTGGGGATCAATGAATTAATTAAGGGTCTTGTCTACTGTGGTTAACTACCTATTTATATTTTAACTATAAAACCCTTTGGTATGAATGGGATTTAACAGCAGAATAGATATACCTAATATACCTATATTATTATAACTCACTTTTTGATGATTATGATGGATTTTAATGACTTATGATTACGAATATAAATGTGGCTTATGAATTATGATATGCTTACCTCCTCTGGCATTTTTTCCATGCTTCAGCCCTGAACTGCAACAAAAGATATACATATATGGGATGAACTATGAATAAAATAAAATAAAAAAATGATAACATAAAAAGTGGCGTTCGAGAAAATCGTCTAGGTCTGTTAGCCTATGACACTTGGGCACTTGTCTCGACTATATATAACTACCGTACCTCAAATACAAATACTTAGGTACCGTACAATTACTAAAACAACAAATACCTGTGCAATAAAAACTAGGTAGATAAAGACCAACCAGCATTCGCAATTAGCTTAATTGATTGACCGAATGTAACTTTTTACACAATTGGTTGCTGCCACACCTCTGGTCAACGCTAACACAAAGTGCGAAGGAGTCATAGGAATGTGGGATGAAATAGAATTAATGTTTTCTAATTAATTATTAGCAGTTGAAAATATCAGGCGTGATGAACTTAAGCATATTACAGCTTTTAGGACCGAAACCTCTCAAGTGCGAGATGACAAATAATCGAACATGAGGTACTTAGTTATTTTTATGATGGTAAGTCCCCTTTTTGAGGCGTGGCTGGAAAGACCTCACGGCGTCCAGCTGGGTCGCCTACTGGGGCCAGCGTTATCCGAAAGGAACTCGAGCCCCGGTATGAAGGCTAGAAGGAACGGGGTGGGGTTTTTAGTCAGTAAGAGTCTGACACTATCTCCCACTCCACCCAAGAGCGGGGGTTGTCAAAATATGATTTTTGCCCAACGAAAAAAAAGGTACTTAGTTTTTCACATTAATTAACTCTGAGAAATTAACAAGTAAAGCTGAGCTAAAGCTTGTAATAAAACTCATCAAGTGTAACTAAAAGCACACTAAAACATCAAGAAATTTCAAAATCACTAATAGTGGACCCATCGTTTTTACAGGAATACAGCATAACGCACACGTGCCAAAGAATTTCCAAAGACTGATGGTTAGCAACACGTATTTTTTACAGATTGTATCCCCGCATGAAAACCAAATTTGTACGGTCAACAGAGACTGTTGTTCCTGGTCTTGGTGTCTTGTACATAATAATATGAATTTATATGTTTATGCACTTAAGATACAGTAGTAATTGCTATTGCTGGGCAACATTCTGTTTTAAATGTCTCTTTACAAGTGTCCAGTTAACAGTTCTAAATCGTTTGTAGTTTGATACTTTAAAATCAAACTAAAGTGAAGCCTGAACACAAAAGAAAAATAAAAACTGTAAATAGCTAGGTACTAAATCAGTGTGTGTCGTTACCTCATTACACTCAGTCACTCACACAAACTCCCTATTAAGAATCAAAAGTGAAATTTGAAAAGCTGTTTAATGTGAAATCCTGTTGAACCTTTACAATAGAGCGATACGGTTTGACACGTTCATATCCCTCAATTCTCTTCTCAGACACTAATTGAAGAGCGGGGATGTCATTAGATGATTTTCCCACCTCAAAAAAAGCCAAGATGCAATAAAAAAGCGGCCAAGTGCGAGTCGGACTCGCCCATGAAAGGTTCCGTAGCAGCAAGTAACATAATATAAAAGTTGCAGTTGCAGTTCGTTGTAACTGATCGATGTTTTAATAATAGTGTATTTTTTTAGATTGATGACTTATTAAAAAAACTACTCACTAGATCTCGTCCAAACCAATTTTCGTTGGCGGTTTGCATGGTAATGGTCCACTAGCATTTCGACCATTGTACATTATCATATATATATTTTTTTTGTTTTATAATTCTCTTATTTTAGAAATTACGCGCAAATTATTCAGTTTGGAAAAAAATATATTAGAAACCTCAATATCATTTTTGAAGACCTATCTATAGATACCCCACACGAACGGAATTATTGAAAAAAAAAATTGTGTTTCAGTCCTAAATATGGGGACACCCCATTTGTTGTTTGTTTTTTCATTTTTGTCTTGTAGTAGTTGGCGTTGCGTACTAATTACCTACTCGCTCAGCTGACGTTTTCTTAAAGAAATTAATTTCGTACATGCGTAAATTAATACGATTTTTTAAAAAGTACTTTATTTTTTAATGTTATCGTTACAAATCGATTGCAAGAACTGGGACTCAAGGTCATCAGATAGGACCAGAACCTTTCTGTGGTATCTCAAACAACCAGTTTATGCAGACCCTTAAGGGCAACCTATTTGGCGATTCAAAAAAGCACTGGTTGTTACAACCAGGACTGCTACACGCCAAATCTCTTATAGAAGGCTACTCATAAAAACGAACTGCCGAGCTTCTTGAGCTTAGCAGGACGAACATCTGTGCGATAGCCCGCACCTTAACCAGCCACAGCAAATTAAACAGGCACCAATTTCACATGAAACTGAGTGGCACTGATGTTTGCCGGTACTGTAATCAGCAGAGGGAGACGCCTAAGCACCTTTTGTGTGAATGCGGGCCCCTTATCCACAAACAGAGTATCCATCTGGACCGACACATTATTCGCCCGAAGGAGATTAAAACTCTTAAAGCTAGGAATATTCTAGACTTCCTGGAAGCCTCCGGGCTAAAAGAGTTACTCTAATAAGGTGGCGAGTCACAATAGATCTTTTAGGTCGCAGTGACTACATCCCCTACACTACGGGAGATGCACAGCCCCTTATCTTCAAAATAATAATAATACAAATCGATAGTTCCATGTACCGGATCGACCCTCCACGTGATTAAAACGATCAAAATTTAGCGGTGTATATAATATGCGTGTATTTTGTACAGAATCAGTAACTGAATCGATTCCAATAATTTTTACACCACGTTATATATATTTTTTCTAAAATATTTAAAAAGGTCACAAGTTGGACACTGACAGTAGTTCAGTTTAGGTCGTCAAATGGATCGCGTTAAGAGCTCGTGGTATCTGATCTGCTGTGAGGCGCACATGGAACACAACGCGTCGCTAACCCGGATACTTACCATAACCGCTAACCTTACCATGACGTGTTCAAATATCGGACGTGCGAGCAGGAAAGAGCGATGGAGTTGTACTTGCTGTACACCCTATTGTATAGTCTGTCTAAAAAGTCAAACGAATTGGGCATTTTTGAAGGAAATAAATAATCTATCGTTGGCAACGCGAATTTTAGTTGTCATTCACTTGTTTCTTGAGATGATGATAGTTATACAACAGATGTTGATCATAATCCGGCTAGTGATGATGAATCAATAAACGGAGTAGAATATTAGAATGTCATTTCTCTTATAATTTCAGTACCCCTAGCCAAGTTGCTAATCTCCAATAGTTAACGCTAATAGAAAGCTTCAAATGTACGGGAACAACGTCGTCTCAACGCTCAGTCACGTGGCCAGAACAAAAGAATTAGCGGCAAGGTCAACTCGAAGCGTTCGACGCAAGCGAAACGGTTGTAACTTGGCTATGGGTGCAGTTTTATGTTATTACTTTAAACTTACTTATGACACTATTATAATTATCATTGCAAATGTATCCTACTTTTGTAATAAGAATATCATTAAAGAGACTGAAATAGGTATATCTACACGAAAATCTTTTGCATTTATATTGTTAAAATGTCGCCTAATAACATTAAATCATTTAAAAAATACTTATTTTCGATACTTTTTATTAATTTCTTCTATTAGTGAACAATAATCAATATCTCTTAATCAACTTTTATTGTTTTACTAGTGTTGATTGACTACATCTGATTTCATTTTACCCTGATGATTACTCAAGTCGTTTGGCTTTTTAGACCGACTATATAGCAAAAATTTGAATTTAAATATTTTTTGTAATGTTATCTTAAATTGTAATCGTAAAAACTTGATACTAGTCTGATAATACAAACATTCAGGAGTGACATAAAAACAC
Organism: Mythimna lalbum; assembly: GCA_949319445.1. Taxonomy (NCBI): domain Eukaryota; kingdom Metazoa; phylum Arthropoda; class Insecta; order Lepidoptera; family Noctuidae; genus Mythimna; species Mythimna lalbum. Next base: position 25,383,867 of record OX439344.1, on the reverse strand, counting down.
AGAACGAGAGAAAGTCACCAAAAAAAACAGAATGTACGATTTTTATTTAAAATATAAAAAATTTAGACATCCAAGGGCATATGGTAATATAAGTGGGGTAAATGATAGATAATAATCTGGCCAATCGACAATTTTAGGGTTATCCAATATCGCCACACCCTGTATATAATATAATAATAATTTATTTATTCAAAGACAACTTTTGGTCCACATTATATGTTAGTATCCCTTATTACTGTATAAGAATAGAAACCTTACAAACTTAATCAAGTTTCTGAACGACAACAATTTTAATTTTTAGTTTAAAAAAGAACCCGTATTTTCTCGAACAGGTTTTGTGAAATATCACGGAATTACCGAATGCTAACAGTGTTTTCAGGCGCTATCTCTCTTTTTTCGCGTCGCCACTTCGTCAAACACCGCGTTGGGTTGTGTTAGATGAAGCAAGCTTTTTTTAAACCATACTCAATATTGACGATAGGCGAGTGGAAAAGGAATTTCCATTGTCCCTTTCAGCCTTGGGCATTTAAGTAAGTATATATATGGAATAATGGAAAAGTGGCTTATTTTCTATGTTTACAGACAGACTACTTTACGAAAAACTTATAATTTACGTTCTTGGATACGTACCCTATAAATAAAACGCTTAATATTTTTATAATCTAAAACTATACGATATTATTTGTTGAAGAAAAAGAAATACCTACAAAAATTGGTCACCAATGGAAATGATGTCAAAAGAAAGTTGTATACATCAGATTTGGCCAAACTATATATTAGAGTACCTGTAGAATAGAAACGTAATAGAATAACGCTGAAAATATCTATTGGAACGGATTTCCTGGATAAAATGTATTCTATGGCCCCATTTAGGCCTATAATCTACCTGTTTTCCAAATCGTTGAGCCAATCGTTGAAGGCATCCGTTGAACAAATATACAAACACATTCATAATGTGTGGCGCAGGACAAAAACAAATAATTACATATCATTAAAAGATGGAATAGTAAGTAGGATTGTACCTAATCTTACAAGAATATCGAGTTCATACTGGAGTATCAAACAACAAACTTCAAGAAGAGTTTCGAGAGTATCCGTCCAATAAGAAGATTAAAGTACAACAGATTGAAAGAAGCCTCTGGAAACTTTCGACGCGACGTTTCCAATAAATCCCAGCATAAAACTTTAGTTGTTAATAGTTATTGAAGGTTTTCTATAGTAAATATCGTGTTTCTATTCCAATAAAATTCATAGTGGTTTTTTCTGTTGATTTCTAGTAAGAGAAGTAAGTCTTATAATAAGTACGTACATTTTCTTTTTTAAATTAATCGTTTTTATTTTCAATTTTAATTTAGCACAGAGTTCTTTAGTGTTCTGTGGTGATCCAAAGTCTCGTGAAAGGGACACACATTCTGCAGGATACAAGTTGGGTTTGTACCTCAAATTAGCATCGTATTGTATTAAGCAGCAATTGGTGAAAAGGATGCAGACTAAGTTTAGAATGTATAGTATGTGACAAACATACGAAATGAGTGCGGAAAAATGTTATTTTCTCACTACCCAGTACTAAAACCTCGTTGTAGAATCGAAACAAAGAGAGAAGATTCGTGGAATCCAACGTAAATGAGAAGGTACATCGCTAGCACTGTGTTAAAATAATGAATAGTCAGCAGAAAAGTTTAATAACGTACAGAAATACCGACAACTTCAAGTTCCTGGAGATTGCTAGCTGGAAAATATTTTAATTTTGGAGTCTTCTAGGATCTTACTGTTGTTTTTATAGACTAAGTCTTACAGATAATAGTAATGTACCTAGTAACTACCCATCCAATTATTCAAGTAACAAGTTACTTATTTTGAGGACTAGCAAAAGTCATGCTTTGTGATAAACCTAATTAGGTGAAATCTGGTGAACAGGAACATTCAAACATGAATCCAGACAGCTATATAGCTAGCTCTAATGACAGCACACACATTATACAAAACGCCTAAAGCGGCTTTTATGATTGAAGTGGGGACCTCAGGAACCCTTCCAATGGCAATAAGCTCCTTGAATGAATCAAGGGGGGAGTATGAATTCGACTAAAAGAGACATAAAACGAAACACAATTTGCCATAGTTAAAAAAAAAACATTATTTCGCCTTTGATTATCAAATTGTTATAGTACGAGTAATTTGTAAAGGAGCCTGTACGTCGTATTTTATCCAATTTAATTTGGCCCTTAATGAATTGATTATATTTTAGCCAATACAATGATTTTTGGTATACTACGAGTATGATTAAAAACTTTCTGGCTGTATTTAGAATGTGAAACTATTTTCTATCTATATTTTTCATGAAGCAAAACTCTAAGTAACGATAGAAAAAAAATGGCGTTAAAGGCTGTAAAAAAGATTCGGGTATAATCGTATTTTTAATTTTGGAACCAAAGGGGTTCGGTACCCTACCGCTTACTGCTCAGCATAGTGTGATAAATAGTAGAGGTCAGTGTGAGCATGTTTTATTGATCTATGCTGAACACCAATTAGTCAAGAATGATAGGTACTCCTCATTGATATCTATTATGGGTAGGTCCTACAGCTACCAGGGTAAGAGACACACACAACAATGAGTGAAATGAGACAAGGCTTTGAATGATAAAAATCGTGTCCTTTGATGTGTCATGACTGGAAACAATAAAGTCACAAGATTAATTTGTCAAACAAGTTTTTCTCTTGATGCTGTTAGCATGCTTCCACGCAGTATAACGATGTGCAAAGTGCGAGTTATCCAAACAAGCTCGACGTGAATGGGTGACGATGTCGTTATGCAGCTCAGCGCACTTTAGTTAGGCGTGCATGCATGCAGTAAACTGGAACGGGATGATAGAGTTGGAAGCGTGTGTGTGCGAAAGCGAGATTGCCATCCTTTTTTTTATTATGACACTTCTGGTAAAAGAATGCTGTATCCTACTTTCTAGTAATATATTTCATTTCCGTATAATTGTGTATATAATTATAACAAAACACAAGTAGACACAACGCAGAAATACGTCCGCCCTAACGGTAGAAATTGAATGATTCACACGCCATATTAAATATACAAATAAGTAGGTATATGCAACAATACACCATATTTAAATGGAATTATGAAAAAGCCTGACAAAACTCTAAAAATGCCTTTTATTAACTAACCGTTTTTAAAGAAATTTACATTAACCTGTTTTTAAAGAAATTCATTTTCAATTTCCTTAGTGCTTTTCTTCGTTGTGAAAGGAACTCTTGTGCAATTTTATGTTTCTATAAACACGTGGTGTATACTGCACCTGCATTGTCCCTAGTGGATGCATGAATTTAAAAATGAATTTACTAAGTATGTACACTACTAAGTCTGTAGCTACAATCGACAATATTGAAAGTGGAGCCACTATAAACCAATTTTTATACAGACATTATTATAGAATTAGATAGAAGCTTCCGCTAATATATTTTTCTAGCGCAAACTCTATTTGCCATCTTTACGCGTAGACGTATTCCCTATCTCCATCCTGACATGTTACCTCTCATGGCGCCATTTCCCTTTTAACTTTTTATTTTTGTTAGGTGCATCTAAATTAATAATAGTGCAAAAACCTTTCTGACCCGGAGGGTTAATCGGGATACGATCAGTAATTAAATCGATCACCGACAGCGGCCCCCACCACCCCAGGTTAGCTTGCGGCGTACTAGGTGCGCTACAATATGCTATAACTTGTGTGTAATATGAATTTTGGTGCATGTTTTGTGTTCTAGCCAATAAATGATTTATCTATCTATCTATCATAATTATAATACTTTTTTCTCCTAATCAAACATGCGTGTTTCACAAAAAAATGTTTTTTTTTCTTTTATTCCAAATTCAAAACACAGTACGACGAGTACGAGTATTACAATATCCCCTATGACTGTGACACAATATAGCTTTATTTAAAAAAATCCTGCTCATTAAAAATTCAACTGCATTGATCATAACATCTAGGTAAATTAATCAGACTTCTGACCAGAGGCCTATCATGCGATCTATTTTACAACCTAAACTGAACTGTTAATAGAATGGAGTATGGGGTGTTTAGCTCCGTCCCTCTTTCTCACCCGCACAACTGAGATTTAAACACGCCCCCGCCCCCATATTGACACGTTTCGCAGAAAAATGTTTTAAGCTCAGCAACACAACACAACACAACAAGACTAAAGCTGATTTTAAAAAAAAAGATTCTGCTTTGTTGACCGAGAATATTTTTCAGATGTACCATTACCCTCTTCTTCCATAAGCTGATGGTGATTAGAGAGACTGGTTTTAGAAAGTATGCGAGTGATTTGATATTGTGCAATCTGTGAATTGCATCTTAAAGTCGGTTGTAAGAAAAGATGTTGCATTCTTGTTAGAGAGAAAGGACCAGGAAATCCAACCCCGAAAGCAGCGACAGTAGTCGTCGTCATAGAAAGTCTACAACAACGACGACTAAAGTCGCTGCTTTTGTGGACATCACGACCAGCGCAAGTAGCATTATATGTTTGTATATTATGTGTGTTTCATGTGGGTGGGTGGTATTGATTTTGCTTCTCTTTGATGTTGCTTGCTTTCCAATATTCTCATTAACCATTCCGTTCCTGCATATTAATTAAAATAAGAAAACGAGGAATTTGGTCTACCACTCACCAGATTCCAGATTTTTTATAAAAAATCCAAACTCCTTTTCACCCTTTTTTACCTAAGTTTGGATTACATCATATTTATAGGTAGGCTATACCCAAAGATTTTATATATCCTACTAGAGTAGACGCTATACCTATAGCCTGTCTCATTGAATCGATAATAACTTTATTTAATGCTTTACCACAAACCGTATGAACTAAATTGTGTGCGTCGCTCGCTATAGTACGGTCTTAAAAGGGCGAATACGCACTATGTATGTAGATGCATTTATTGTGGCCGGGTCAGATGTCAGGTTGAAACGACAATACGAAATTAGAAACCCCACGGGGTCCCGTCTGTGTGGCCTGTCTGCACAAATACATTCATAAATACACCGCCAGTCTGTTATGTTTCACGGCTTAGCGTAACGCATATTGCGTCGAACGATCGAGTAAAACCACATTCAATAAAATGTTTTTTTTTTTGTTTTTAGACGAAGTCCAAGATTTCACTCGAAATAAGGAATAGTACCTTTCACGTTAGAGTCTCTTCGTTGTATTGTCTGTTTACAGAAAAAAGAAAAGAGTTGCCTACTCTAGCATAAAAACAAACTAATTGAGAGTGTCTGCTCTTATTCTTACATGAAACTCACTATAGATTCGGGTATGAAGTACTAAAGGGAAGTTGTAATAAAACAGAAAGTTGGAGGGAAAAAGTAAAGCAGAAAGTTAAAAGTAATTGACACATATTAATGAAGCAAGTAATTAAGAGACACGGCAGACAACAGAAAAGAAAATGAAAGAGGAGAAATTATACTCATAAACATTCTTTTCTCAAAGCACAACACTCTCCTATTCATTTTGTCTGAATATCAGAACCAAGTACCTGTCGTTACATACAATGAAGCCACCGCCCGAGCTTGTGCCGATCCCCAGACGGTAGCCATGGCAATACTAATTAATAATGAGCCGCAGGCTTTACGTGAGGGCTGTCTGAAATACATAGCTCCAACAATCTATAGTATTACATCGATCCAGGCTTCTCCTATGACAACGGCGTCCTCCTCCCACATTTCTCCCCCCTGCGTGGAGGTAGTGCCCTCTTCTTTGATAATATTTTTCTGATATTAGTCATTATAAAGTTGTTCGTGAATTTTCTATTTTTTTCTTTCTGCGGAGTTTCTTAAATGAATATGTTTTCTATTTTTTTCTTTCTGTGAAGTTTCTTAAATAGATATGAATTTATTCAGTCGAATAAATTCTTATTGTTTGTACTTATTGGCGTCGACGGCGCGCACTCTTCCCGCGCGCCTCAATGAGTTGTCAGCAACAGGAGGGGCCCACCTAGGTCGAAGCCTACTGGGGCCAAAGTTACTCGAAAGGAACTCGATCCCCGGTGTGATGACTAGAAGGAACGGGGTTGGGTTTTAGTCAGTAAAAGTCTGATAGTATCCGCTCCACCCAAGAGTTGACAACCCGGTAGTTGTCAATGGATGAATTTTGCCCACCGAAAAAAAAAAACTACTAGAATTACGCTATTACCCTATGTCGTTTAAACTCGACTTTAATGCACGGTAAAAAGCGCTACTGTCTTAAAGTTTCAGCAACAAGTGATAATATTGCTAGGACAAAATTTTCCAATACAAAAAAGTTACGGCAGTTTTTTGAAGTGGAAAATTTGAGCCTAGCAACAGTTATTCCAGTAAGAAAGATAGCTATAAAAATAGAGTACGAAACAATCGACGGGACATCCACGCTATGGAGAATTGGAAAATTCAATTTGCTGCGAATAGCAAGTGAAAGACGCGTTGCATGGGGGGCGGCGCGTGCTGTATCGGTCTCTTGTGTTCGACAGCTTCCGCCCCTCGTCCGCTGTTGTTTGTTATATTATAATAGGAATTCTACTAATGTATATTTGTGAAAATTCAAAATCAAATGCTTGCAAATTAGATTTGATCCACTTCCTGGTTATCGACTGAGCTTTGATTGTTTTGCTTTTGATTTGAAATTTTGCAAACATGTGTAATTCAGATCTGATCTGAAGATGGAACCGGATGGTGGCTCTAGGAACTTGGTAGTTAGAAGACACAAGCTCATCGTGTTTGGGCTCGTATGATTCGTCTTGACGAGTCTTAATTATATAGGTAGACCGAGCTAAAAAAAGCTTGCTATGAAAAAAGAACTTTCATTAAAAGCTTTTTACTTCACATTTATGCCTACATGGGCACTTATAGAACGTCAGAAGCTAATGCACGGTTCCAAAAGAAACTCCATGGTTACTCAATAACTCCATGGATCTCCAATTTGTGAAACATTTTCTTGTACTACATTCAAAGAATGGTTAAATGAAATTCGTTGATTACGACATCCATGTGTTGTGTAGACCTTTTTGTTATTACAAGCTTTTGTTTAGTTTCACCTGTCCCGATGTTTGTCTGTCATCAAAACTTGTAAATTCAATTTGACCGACTTCCCGGTTACCGATTGAGCTGAAATTTTGTATGCATGTGTAAATCAGATGACAATGCAAAATTATTATGACAAAAAGCTCATCTAATAACGGAACCGGAAAGTGTCTATAGGAACTTGGTATTTAAACGACACAACCCTATTGAGTATGGGCTCGTATGATTCGTCTTGACGAGAACCTAAGGCATGCCTTTTAAGTTCTGACGTTTAAATATTTTCCGCTAATTTAGAATTGCTCAATTTTCAATTTGAATAATTAGGATTGATGCAACTATTTAGTCACAGCGTTGTTTTGAATCTATCAAGTCGCGCTAAAAATGAATCTCTCTAAAGAAAACGTTCGTGCTATAATTTTTTACAACTTTCGAAGAGCCTAACTCGGATACAATATTTCGAGGAGTTAAGATCTGCTATTTAGAATTCCAGCGTGCAGCGTGGAAATACTAGTCTTAGTAACAAATCTTGTGTCAAACGTCTAAAATCCTTTTACTTAAGAAAACAACTTTGCTGTGAGACAACTGATACTCGAAGATAGACGCGTTAATAGGCATCTCAGGGACAACCATTCAAAAGATCTTGCATGAGGAGCTTGGTGTGAGAAAGCTATTTTGTCGATGGATTCCGTATTTGTTTTCCGATGACCTTAAAGCCGCGTCAGATGGTATAAGAACACTTTCCAAAGGTTCAAGTAAGGAAAGTCAAATCACTTCTACGACATTAACAGAGGTCACTTGGGATTTTGGATTTGAGCCTAATTTTGGATTTAAGCCTACGGCCCTGATTCCAAAGAGCAATCCACAACCTGGTTTTTCCAAGATGAGCCAAAGCCAGCTGAAGTGGTTCGCTCTTGAAGCACTTCGAAGAAGATGGTGGCTACGTTCGTGGCGAAAACCGGTCACTTTGCAACAATTGCGCTTGAAGATCGTAGAACGGATAATGCAGAGTCGTATACCATAATTTGTTTGCAACAAGTCATCGCCGAAGTTCGGAAACCTAACCCAAAGCGACGCATCATCCTACACCATGACAACGCAAGCTCACATACCGCTGGTAAAACAATTGATTTTTTGGAGCAGGAAAACGTAGAAATTCTTGACCATCCCGCATAAAAGCCCTGACCTAAGCTCTAACGGTTTATTTACATTTCCTAAAATTAAGAAAACTCATCGTGGGCAAAGGTTCCAGACCAGTGAAGAAGCAGTCGACGCTTTCAAGTCGGCCATTTTGGACATACCGACTTTGAAGTGGAATAAGTGTTTTAATAACTGGTTCGAGTGAATGGAAAAATGTATAAAACTTTGAGGTGAATACTTTGAAGAACAATAAGTAATACTTTAAGGCTCTAGTTCTGTTTTTTTTTCCTCAAACGACAAAAAAGGCATCCCTCGTAGGTATACCGAGCTATAAAAACTTGCTATGAAAAAATGATTTTCATTAAAATCTTGTTATTTGTTTAAGTGCAACTCAGCATCATGTTCCTGCAGCAAATTATTTTTAATGAGTGGATAATTGGTAATTTTGTGGTTATTGGTATTGTAAGTACATCGGGCTAGTATCAGCAACTCGAATCCAAGCGCGTATTTTGTATACGTAATTGTTATTAACCATTACAGTTTCTGACAAATTTATTATTTTGGTATTTCATTAACCGAACGAGTTTTGTTCATATTTATTAATATTATTAATATACTATATTAAATTATTAAGCGGTAGCTGTATCTCTGTACTGGAATGAAATTCTAAAATTGAATAAAAGAGGAGAAATACCGTTTTAAAATAAATAAAAAGAAGTCACGTGAATAATGATGGAATGCCATTCGAAGAAACACGAACTACAAAAACAAAATGGTATCCCTACATCGTCGGACATATCATCGCTTACCATCAGATGAGATAGTGGTTAAACACGAGCCTACCAATAATAAAACATAATTTAATTATTGCAAAAAAAAAATGTGCGGTGACGATAAATTACAAACTCACAATCACAAATTCATAGCACGAATTACCCAATATTGCTTTTGCATAATATAATGCAATCTCTATATGTACCTCAAGTAAGTCTAGTAACATGAAATTGAGTTTGCAGTGCCCTTATGCTACTTCCAATTCAACGTAATCGATCACAGCCTTGGGTAGCATACATAAGTTAGCTCCCCAGCACTGCTATAAAACATTGATTTTCTGAAGCATACTTCTCGGTAACGGCTTGGTCATTAAATATGAAAATTTATATACATTTCATTATCAGTATATGATTTATTCGTATGACTAATACTTCAAGTCAAGTCGGTGTTTCTATTATAGATACCAAATTTTGTCTCTTCGTTATTTAACACCGACTTCCGAAATTAAAATTATTTTGTACTTTTTGAAGTCGGTTTAATTTTTTTTTGTAAAAAGTTTTTTATTTTTCACTTTTTAGTTATGATAGCACCACTAAAAAGTACATACCCTTCAGCTAAACATAAATTACCTTATAGCCAGAGTGCATCTCATAACGATTCTTATAATCCCAAATACGGTAAATATTACATGAATTTACCCCCTCCCCCTTCCCCCTCCCCCTTCCCCCTCCCCCTTCCCCCTCCCTCTTTTCTTTCAGTCAGTCATCGACTACACGTATAAACAAAGCAATTTTACTTGTTACAACAATTCTGCTATGATTCTATGAGGAGTTCTGTTCCATATCTTCGAAGTTCATGATCAGATCATAACAATATTTCTATGGGTCCAACTTGAAACCTTTCAATCAAAAAAAAAATTTTCAAAATCGTTCCACAACTGACCGAGATATCGGTGAACATACATACAAAAAAAAAAAACAAACGTTCAGCCGAACATAGAACTTCCTCCTTTTCGAAGTCGGTTAAAAAATTGGTGTTCTTCTGAAAGTACATAGCATATGTAAATCAATCAATATTTCACAAAGAGAATGGATTTAAAGGTCATCAGCGGTGCCCTATGTGTGTGCAGGCGGCATCAGTAACGAATATGAACATTTGGTCTGAAGTAACGAATTTAATTCAGACCAAATGTTCAAGGGGCTATACTTCTTAATAGGGAATCATCTGCATTCTAATATAAATGTAAATTGTTAGTCGTGGATTTATTTACTTCTTGGCAAGCGATCTCATTTGTCGATATCATCGCTCGAACCTTCAGATGAGATCAAACGCCAACAATCCAGCATATCGATACATTCTAAAAAGTATATGAGAATTTGAGTGCACGAGCAATGAAACGGAAACCCTTATCGCCCTAGAGTACTCGTCATATTCCCGAGCTTTGTGCTTAGGAATATGATGTAGATACTTAATTCTTATAGTAACTAGTAACACTATATAAGGAGTTCATGAGAAACTCGTAATTTGCAAGATTTAAACTTAAAGCATCTGAACACGAAACCAAAATGGAAATTAAAATAAACATAGTCAGTGCTCATGTGTTATGTTTTTGTCTTTCGTATTTATGAGGCACGCAGGCGATGTTATGTCCATCTGGTAGATCCATGAAGAACTAGCGACTACTGTGCATCCGTGTAGGAAATGCCAGCACTAATTTATAATAAGCCTAACTAACTAAATTAGTAGGACAAGCCACCCAATTATGTGACAACTGGATCTCAATCAGGATCCTTCAATGTCTTCTTCTGTTTCCTGTCAGATTCTATGTCCAAGACTGTGGCCTCGGAGAAAGGAGGTGAAGACGTTGAAATTAATAAAATTTCTAACATAAAATATTAGTCTTCTGCACGTGCCTAATTTAAACTTACTTATGAAACTATTATATATTATATCATTTTACCTTAATAATTACTCATGTCGTTTGGCTTTTTAGACCGATTATAGAGTTTACAATGGCATACATCGTAATCAGTTATACTAATTACAAAATGTTCATTATAAAGAAAGGACATAAAACTTCGGGTATTTTTCGTCATATCGACTGTGAACTGGCAACCGGTCCTATCTCAATTTTTTGAAGATTTCACTTTTTAATGCCATTTTATACCATTTAATACTCCACATCGTTGCAAGAAATCCTAACTCAAATACATTTAAATTTGGCGCCAGGATTGGTTTCATTCAACTTGTACTAACTTCAACGCGCAGTGAATGCGAGCATTTAATCCTATCTCGCCAAACGTGTAAGGACTTGTACACGATTTCGCGCGCTCTTGAAAAAAATAACTGTTTTATGTGAATTTATTAGGTTTCTGTGCCCTAAGTTTTACATGGACTTTATTGGGACTTCTAGTAGCTGAAATGGTAAGTTTTGATATAAAATTATTATTAATATTTAAGATTTCTACGTTAATAATGTAAAAATCGAGATAGTACATTATGCATTGCCGTTCAAAGTTTTGGCAGATTGGAATCATTCAGAAATAGTACTTATTGATTCTATTTAACTAAGGATAACATCAACCGAAAATATGTTTAAATAGGTTTACTAATATAAAATACATGCTATAAGTAGATATCTAACGAAATGTTGTTATACTGACGTATTTTTCAAATGTTATGAGCATGGACGGCTTGCCCTTCTAGCCCTTTGAGTCACACAGGCTTGCTGGTTATGGATTGCTGAACGTTGTTCTAACTACCTACCCGCCTCATCACTAACTACCCACTTGCTTTGTTGGGTTCGATATAGCATAAATAATAATGGAAATTATTTGTGATTACAAATAATTTATCTGTCTTGATATTCGCTGCTCTGCTACCTTTTTAGCTACTAGCTTTACCTATATTCACTTAATCTTTTCAGGAGTATAATAAGTTGAGACGTGGTAAGCGCTTGGTACAGAAAGTGCTTAATGACGATAAGAATAAAGAAAATGCCAAGGTTTGTAATTTTTACCAATTAAAACTTATAAAACAAAGAACCAAAGTTACGTAATTGAATCTGCGAATCTGCTAAACCTACCGGTTTAATCTAATAGCTTTCTTTTGTACATTTTAGGATATCAACACAAATTTTGAAGTTACGAGTATGCGTAGCCAGCAAAAAATAGTACCTTTAACCATGACTAACCAGCAAGAAACAGTTTCTTTTACCGTATCTAACCAACAAGAAATAGTCCCTTTGACCAAGTCTAACCAGCAAGAAACAGTCCCTTTTACCATAATATCTAACCAGCAAGAAGCAGTCTCTCTTACAATGTCTAACCAGCACGAAGCAGTCCCTCTTACCCTGTCTAACCAGCAAGAAAAAGTTCCTTTTATAGTACTTACGGGAGACACCTGTTATACTGAAGATTTTAACCCAAATATGGACACTATGTTTGATTCTCTACCTGTAGATTATTTATCTCCACGATTCGTTCCTTCGCCATCCTGCCAGCCAGCTATTCTCGATTTTCAATCTAACAATGATTACACCAACGACAAAGCCTGTTTTGACATACCAAACACTCCACTCAGTCCGCTTCCATGCACGTCACTTAACGTCCCTTCAAACAGGTCATTAAGTTTGTCTCCAAATACGCCATTGAACGCACTACCATTAAGCCAAGAAAGTCCCGCATCCCCATCAATTTTAGCGACAAATAATACCGCAGAAAATAGTGCCGATCAAGTAGCGGAAAACGAGGACGCAATTTTTTCAGAGAGTGACCCCAATAATTATAATATGAGTGAAGGAAGAAACAGAAGAAAGAAAGCTGAGCCGGCTAAGTGGAAGAGAAACATTAACAAAAAACTGCGAAGGGAAGGAAAAGCTTACTTAGGTTTTAGAAAAGTTGGAAGAACTGTTGTACAAGATACACCAAGAGAAGAACGAATAATGAAGCCAAAATGTTCAAGCAATGTTTGTCTCAAGTCTAAAAAACGTCATTGTTCATTATTTACGGAAGAACAGAGAAAAACGATTTACGACCGATTTTGGAGTTTGACTTGGGGAGAACGCAAAGCATTTGTGTGTGGATCGGTTTCTAGAGTTCCTACAAAAGCTAATACTACTGACAGTGTTTCTCGACGCAACTATACTCTTAAATATAGTTTGAATAATGGACAAGAGAGCTATCAAGTTTGTCGAGAAATGTTTATAAATACACTTGGTATTGGGTATAGAATGGTTCAAGCATGGGTGTGTGATAGCTCGCATGGAATACCCATGACATCAAAAGATAAAAATACCACACCAAATAATAATCTTTTATCACAAATTGAGTGTTTAAATAACTTTTTCGATAATCTCCCAAAAATGCCGTCCCATTACAATAGGCAGAATTCAACAAAACTTTATCTTGAACCTGTTTTTCAAACAATACAAGAAGTTTATAACTTATACAAGTCAACGTGTACTCAAGCATTGCAACCGGCGTTTAGCCGAAAAAAATTCAGCGAAGTTATGGTCCAAAAAAATATTTCATTATTTAATGTAAAAAAAGATAAATGCAACTTATGCGCCAGTTATGAAACCAAAAATATACCAGAAGAAGTTTGGAAGGAGCATACGGCGAAGAAAGAGATTGCTAGATCGGAAAAACGTGAGGATATAAAGAGAGCTATTAAGGGAGAAGTAATTTTAATAGAAGTTGATTTTCAAGCTGTAAAGCTAGCTCCATTTACACATGCTAATGCTTTTTATTACAAAACAAAGCTAGCTTGTCATAACTCGACGATTTACGATGTTGTAAAAAAGCAAGCTACATGTTATTGGTTTTCAGAAGATCAAAACAATCAACTAGTTGCATCAACATTCATTTCATGCTTGATTAACTATTTAGAAACAAAATGTCTCACTTCTGAAAAAAAACCAATTGTCATATTTTCTGATGGATGTACAGCACAAAACCGTAACAATGTCATGGCAAATGCACTGCTCAATTTTAGTATGCTTCACGGAGTCTTCATTTATCAGAAATACCTCGAAGTCGGTCACACGCAAATGGAGGTAGACTCCGTTCATGCTTGTATCGAGAGAAAATTAAAAAATAAAGAAATAAAACTACCAAGCGATTACGTGTCTACGACCAGAGAAGCAAGAAAACATCCAACACCATACGAGGCTATTGAGCTAACTCACGACTTTTTTAAAGACTACACGAAACCTTTGAGGTACAATAGTATTAGACCTGGTCGGACAAAAAATGATCCAATGGTCACAGACATCAAAGTCATAATGTATGACCCTTCAGGACTAATCAGAGTGAAACTTGATTTTACCAAAGATTGGATGGACTTACCTCATAGACCAAAGAGACTACATCCAGTGGACTGTTACCCACCCTTATTCACGGCTAGATGCCGAATTCCTAAAACGAAGTGGTTGCACCTTCAAGAATTGAAAGCTGTCATTCCACAAGACTGTCATAACTTTTATGATAATTTGCCTTATCAGGAATAAGTGTGGTTTTCTTGACTGACCCACCTACACCAATTAATTTTTTTTACTAATTTTTTCAAACTTAAAAATGTTCCTTTATTGTTGATTAGTTAGTTTTATTATAAAGAATATTGTGTTGATAATGTCCTATCGTTATTATTTAATTTTGATTTTGAAGATAGCCCGTATTGTTCCAAGTAAAAAGTCCTATGTTTGTTCTTGTGTTGATTTATATTGTCCTATCTCGATTTTATATTGGAAGGAAGCATATAATGTTACTTTTGTTTTTAATTACATGTGCAATAAAAATATTTAATAACTACGTATTTTTATTTAACACAAGAGATGCTGCATAAATGATGCTAACATGTTTTTTCGTCATCCTGTAAAGTTGTCAAAATTGAGATAGTACCGGTTGCCAGTTCACAGTCGATATGCTCAAATCTAATATCAATTAATAATTTATGCACATGGCATCGATTTCGTATGATTGGAATAAATCTTTATTAGATTATTTTCGATGTATTTATGAAAATATCGTTTTGTAAACAATAAATCACATCCAAATTTATTAGTTTCCAACATAACTGTGTCTATAAAAAAATAGTTTAGAATTTCCCACGATATTTTAAAATTTTACGGCGTTTGTAATGTTTTGGTGACACAATCATAATGCAATAGTTTCAGACCAACATCATTTCACTTATCAGTAATGGCGGCGGCATATTATAGGGAGCACTTTTTTTACTTGTGACAATGGGCACTTAAGTATGTCTTATTAAAAACTTCATTTCATCTTTTAGAATTTTCATATTAGTAAGCTGTTATTATTATTATATGGGTTATTACATTTATACCAGAACCCTGGGATCCTGGACTGTTGAAAATCGTACGAGGGGCCGAAACCAAATTGCAGAGGCCCTTTTAGACGCTTTTAATGGTACGTGGTGTCAATCGGTGATTATCCCTGTACGTATGCTAGTGCATACATATTTTAAACTAAGTTATGAAGCTATGGTTTTTGGAGTCTTAAATGGACTGGTTACCAGGAGCTATGTTAAGGTTGCTTGCCCCCTGCTTGAACAATGTTATTAATATTCATCGATAAAAAGGCGGAGGGTGACTTACGCACTCAACAAATGGGCCCCCGAAAACGGTCGCTAGCACAAAGTGACGTAGCAATAAGAGGGCAACATAATCCTGATGTACTTGGGAAGTGGAGATGTGTACCACGGCTATCAGGACAATCCCGGAAGTACGGTCAAGATCCCTACCAGCACCTTACTTCATTATACATTCTTCTCCCGAGCACGTTTGCTCTTGAGAATCTCAACTCAAGCCAGCCAATAAAGGCAAGAGAGAGGTGGGAGCTCTATTCCTCGTCAGTGTTCATTATGCCCGGCCAATAAAGGCTAGCCGCAGATGAGAAACAAGACATCTCCATGGAGATCGAGTCCGTGGGGTCGCTAATATCCATCAGTTCATCACAAAACTGCCCTGCGGATTGTATCTCTCTTAGTAGGGCCCTTCACCCTTGGCATGTTACAGCAAAGTAAACTCTACCGATACAGACCTAAGGTTTATTGGAGCGCGCAAGCCCCACCACGTCAACGTAGAGATACGGTGATGGGTTTATTATTATTATGAGCCCGTTGTGTCCCACTGCAGGGCCAAAGCCTCCCTTCCGTTATCCACCCTTTTCTGTCCTTAGCCTGTCTGTCCACTTCTGGCCAAACCAGTCCAAATCGTCACGCCATCTCCTTCTGGGCCTACGGCGTCGGCGGCTCCTGCTGTCCGGAATCCAGTCAATAGTTGCTTTCACCAGTTTTTGTTTGGCGGCTGAGTCATCTAAGTCTGCGATTTGTGTTTTGAAACCAAGTATACTGTTCCTCATGCGGTCTGTTCTTTTGACCCCGAGAATACTGAATTCCATTGCTCGCTGGTAGACCCCGAGTGCCGACTTGACTTTTGTTTAATGACCATGTTAGCGCTCCGTAAGTTAGGGTGGGAAGGATGCACATGTCCATGAGTTTCCTTTTAAGGAAAAGTGGGAGTGGTCCTTTTATTAGGTGTTTCATCGACCAATAGCTCTTCCAGGCGTTCTCGGTGCACCTAGCAACTTCTTTATCTTGCCTCGCCTGGAGAGAGACTATTTGGCCGAGGTATGGATGGACACGGACATGGACATATTTAATCTCCACGCCCTCGATATCTACTTTACGTTTCGCGCTGTTCGTCATTAACTTTGTCTTGATATTTATTTACAGTCCGACCTCGAGGCTGGCATGGCTTAGTTGTTCGAGCATAAGGCTTAACTCAGTCCCCGAAGACGAGAAAAGAACAATCTCATCGGCAAAGCGTAGATTAATTAGTTAATATTTTATCCGCGACGACAATGCTCTTGTCTTGTCAGTGTTCAACAAAATTAAAGATTTTTTCAAGCGTTGCTGTGAAGAGCTTTGGAGATAGCGGATCGCCTTGTTTGACTCCTTTTCGAATTGGTAAGGATTAGCCAGTAGTTTCCAAGTGTATAGCAGCTGTACTATTTAGGTAAATTCGTTCTAATAATTGAATGTAGGTGGGTTCTATTCCATGTTTATAAGTTGTTAATATGGCTTTGTGTGATAGACTATCAAAGGCTTTAGAGTAGTCTACGAACGCAAGATATAGTGGTAAGTTAAAGTCTTCGTGTTTTTCTAACAATTGGTTTAAAGAGTGTAAAAAGAGTGTTCAAAGAGGTGGTCATTTGTGGATAGGCCGCGGCGGAAACCAGCCTGTTCGGGAGGTTGATGGAGGTTTACTCTTGGCTGGAAATACGTAATACAAATGTGTGGTTATAAATTTTGTTCCCCCACTCGCAGTGAGTCGATTGTATCGTCTCCTGAGTTTTTGTTGTACTTAATGCCACTTAGAGCTCTATGAACTTCAAAGTCATTTATCAAAGTAAGCTGTTAAGATACATAAACTTGATTTAATATTTTTTAAACAGGTAAGTTGCTCCCTCTAGCGACGAGTGATGTTGTCTTTTTGTTATCCGGGTTGAAATCTATAAATCGAATCCTATATAATCCAAAACAGTAGACTAAACAATCCAATAAAAATCGTTAACAAAACCATTTTTTATTGAATTTATTACGTTTTTTTAGCCATATTTCATCATGATTCAATCATGACTTGATGAAATATGACATTATAATTATAAATAAATCAACAACCAATAAATCAGATATTGAACACTCTCAAGATCGTGTGTTATTTAAAGAGTATCAAACGTCCCAGAATATCGCAGTTTTTACAAGTATTAGGCAAGGATAAACAAGTCATAAAGCTATCCGAACAAGACACCCACCGCACATCGAGCGCGTCAACGCGCCGCCCGCCGCGCCGTATGGCGGTAGATAATACCAAACTTTTATTAATTTCCTTCTTACTTCAACTTGTTTTTCTTCTACTTTTGGTATGCCAAATGTTAACAGGTAAGTTCTTGCTACTCCTGGACAACAAAAATGTAATCAAGTAATATTAAGTATTAATTTCTGTACAAGTAATTTGTAATCTATAGAAATAAATTAATTCAAACCGTAATCATTGTACTACTGGTAGCTTTCAGAACAAATAAGACCGGTCAAGTGAAGTTTTCTGAGGACTGGGTTCTGGAACGTAAACTTCATCATGCTATATCTAGCCTCCAACAAAATAATTCGGCAGTTAAGTCCCTTGAACATTCGGCAGGAATTAAATGGACCACTCGTACCCGCCTAGGTGGCAGTACAAGTGGTCTATGAATTTAATTAGCGCCACAGACCTTTAAATCCATTTTCTTTGCAAAATATTGATTAATTTACATGTGCTATGTTCACTTTGAAGAATATTTAACTTTTAATTTTTAAATGTATGTAAAAATGTTTCTAAGATCCTAGCCGTTTCAAAGGAGTAGGGAAAACTTGCGAAATTGCTAAATATTTTTTAGGCAAAAGTATTAATTGCACGAAAAAGTCAATAGTTGATAATGATGTTCATGAATCTATAATAAACATATATTGTTTTCAAACCTAACGTAACCTGGCCGTTACCGAGTAGAAGGCTTCAGAAAGTCACTGTTTTAAGGCACTTACGTGGCGAGTTTATGATGAAATAGCAAACAGCGATACGGGCCTCGGGATTGTTGAAAATTAACTTTTAATCCAGGTAATTTTACACCTAACTAGTTTATGTCCGTGGCGTCGCCCGCGTACATAAAATATAGCCTATGTCACTCAAAAATGAAGCAGCTTCCTCACCAGTGAAAAAATTTTAGCAATCGGGCCAGTATCTTTTAGAAAATTACCTCTTAAAAAACAAAAAAAAAATAATAAAAAAAATACAAACTTTACCTCTTTATAATATTATAGCGTAGATACGCGTAGCGTTTGTATTTTGAGTTCTTATGTTGACGAAAAGGTGTGCAAGAAATGTTGTTTTAGAATGATTGTTACAAGGTCAATAAGGTTACCGTCGAAACAGTGTGGCCCAAAACGCTACCTTGGGGTAAGCCTACAATAATACGTTAATTATGCATGGTCTCTCTTCAATAGAGTGGTTTTTAAATAAGTACGCTTTTGTATGATGTCGGGTGACTATTACTGAATTGGTAACGGATTGGACCATGCACAGAAATCAACACAATCGACCAGTCGAATTTATAAAAGCTATTGCATATGCCTTTTTGCGATATCCGTTACCATGTATGAAATATGTAGATGGATAAATTATGTCTGAAGACCACGGAAGACTGTCGACTAAAAATCTGAACGAAATACGATACGTTACATAAAAAGAAAACAGACTAAAAAGGATCAAAAGCGGATGTACAACCAATTTAGTGACAACGGTTCAGATCTTCAACTTCAAGCTAATAGAACCAATTGGCACTAACTAGGGTGGGGTGAAAAGTTCTCGGCCTGACCCAGAGTTAGTGCTCCAATCAGAAATAAATTGTTGTTCTTGCCAGGATGTGCTTTTAATTTGTTTACAAGAGAAGTATCAAGTTTTACTATCAAGTAGTTTGTTTTCAGGAATGGTTCCAGTAAAGGTCTTGCGTATTATTTGTGAAAATGGGTAAATTCGAATACCGTACGGTAATCAAATTCTTCGTTTTGGATGGATTAACCTCAACAGAAATTTGTCTAAAGTTGACACAAGTTTACAGGGACTCTGCTCCTTCTATGTCAATTGTTAAAAAGTCACCAGCTGAATTGAAACATGGTCGGACATCCTTCAAATTTGACTCGCGTGAAGGAAGGCCGAAAACTGCTATAACTCCAGATACTATCGACAAAGTGCATCATATTGTGTTGGATAACAGACAAATGAAGGTGATTGAGATAGCTGAGAATATGGGGATTACGGAGAGGTGGGTGTACAACATTTTCAAAAAGAAATAGGGATGCGCAATTTTTTTACAAGACGGTTGCCGCATATGCTGAATTTGCCGACTTTGCCGACCAAAAACAAATGCGAAAATAATTTTCGCAACAATGTTTGGACCGTTTCAAAAGGGATCTGACTGATTTTGTGCGGCTATTTGTAACAATAGATGAGACATAGGACTTCCACTAAACGCCAAAATGACCGCACTTGCTTTAAAGCAATGGTACAGAAAAGGTTTCTTCGTGCCACCCACTGCAATTGTTTCCGTATAAAAACTATCTTATACAGATTTGTTGAAGCATTATTGGATTCTATTGATCGTGGTTATGATGCTATCTATACTAATATTATAAAGAGGTTAAATTTGTAAGTTTGTATGTAGGGGGTAATCTCTGGAAGTACTGGTCCGATTGCTAAAATTTTTTCACCGATAGAAAGCTGCTTTATTCCTGAGTGACATAGGCTATATTTTATGTACGCGGGCGAAGCCGCTGGCAAAAGCTAGTATGGTATATTGCAACAACATGTTCCACTGTATTGAACTCTCTAACGAGCTTATGTTATGTAGTACCCAGAACTATTGTCCGGCGGGAGGTGCGCGTACCTCAATTTTTCTATACTGCACGTTGTAGGACGAATGCTGGGGTGCCTCTCTCCCCCAACTAGTGGCAACAATAACTTACATTTTGTAGATTTAGATATTTTCGCGCTTTTTTAACCTAAATTTAGAAGAATGGCTTGTCATCTACTGGCTCACCGCCCTTAATATGGAGTCATATGTATTTGCTTCTCTTATAATATTGTATGAGTATATATTCCTATATGTTACTCTGTTGCCACGCGTCCATTATCCTATTTCACGTATTATTCTGTGGACAATAGAATAGTGTGGTCTTTACTTTTTTTACTTCTCTGATAAAACTACTGTATATTGATTCTGTATTGTACTTATAACTGTTTTTTGTTCCAAATAAATAAGATAAATAAAGCTCATTGTCAGTGTGTTATGGGATTCGAGAGGGATGCTTTTGCATCACGTTAATTTTTTATCTTGTAAAAGAGAGAACGATTACTGGCAAATATTACACCAACCTTTTTGAACAACTGGATGCCAAAATTTGCCAGAAGACACCTGGCTTGAAGAAGAAGAAAATCATCTTTTATCAGGACCTGTGCACACGAGTGCGTCGGCGATGGGAAAACTTCGAGTTTAGGGTAAAATTTGCTCAGCCATCTCCCATATTCTCTTCATTGGTCATCATCTGACTCCTATCTGTTCCCTACTTCTTGAATTTTTTTTCTGGGAAGCACTTCATATCGAATAAAAAAGTTGAGAGCGCCGTAGATAACTATTTTCATAACCTTCCAGACTCAAACGTAGGGAAAGGAATACTGACGTTAGAGAAACGTTGGATCAAGTGTGTTAAGAAAGATTTAGTAGAAAAATAAAGTCACATCTTACCTGAAATTGGTAATCTTTTGCTAGCAGGGCGAGAACTTTTCACCCTGCCCTTATAGCTAGTATCTTTTTTTTTTTTCAAGCAAGCAAATCCCTAAATTTCTCACCTGAGAAAGTATTTATCAGATTCTTACTAGAAATATAGTTTTGTGATAACTTCTTTTATTATTATCATTATTGCTAATACAATTATCATAATAATGAATGGTGAAGATTTCATCAAATCTTTGATCGCTTAACTTATGGTATGTGAATATAAATATATTATATTGAATTCTAATAAGACATTTTTATTCACTCATTAGGAAGGGAAAAGGTTCTTATTAGGTAAGCTAACAAGAACATAAGAGTTACAAAATAATAAGTAATGCGGTGCTGAAATCAATTAGCCTTAAACCTTTTACTAAGAATTCAACATGGCGGCTGTAGTCTGATGTTAATTTATTCTATTTAACTAACTGGTTTCTAATTTAGTCAAAATGTTAGCTAGACTTTAAAGTTTTGATCATCTTTGGTTCTCTTGAATAGTTAAATTTTGTGTGACCAAGGTAAGGTCTTTCACTTAAATTTAATGACTTTTATGACAACATAATTACATAACCACAATCATGTTGCGAGATTACAGTTCAGTCTTCATTTATTTTAAGAACAATCGATTCATAAAATAGATATCTATAAAGAAGACAATACGCCATTTCATTTTGGTTTTACATACAGTATCAACCACTTTTAATCTATAGGTATAACATATTTACTATATTGATTAAACTAGACAGACATTCCAAAATATGTAGATAATAATTTACCATTTTCAGTTTTAGTGAGTAAAAATTGTTGTTATACAAGTGTAGGTTAAACTAGCCTAATTATAATGAAAAGGGGCATAACAGTGCTCACTTGTGCGTGTTTTTGATATGCCGACATGGGTTTGTTTAGAGTAATAACACAATACAATGAATACTTAATTTTGACGTAATAATAAGAGTGTACAGGCAGGCGTTGAAGTGTCGTTGCTCCACGGTTATTGACGGAAACCCGACCGTGTTTTGTCGCGCTCCGCTCTGGCCTGCCCCATCCAACAAGACTACTTAATGCACCTCAACTGCTAATATGAAACACAAGCTTTACAATGCCGGTCCAACAGAAAATCCCACTAGTAAAATTCCTATTCAACCAACGATGAATATAGTGGTCAGCTGTGAAATCGTGAATGAAATCGTGGTACGCTGGACGACATTCCGTTCCGCTGAATAGATTCCCCTAAGGTAGTCCTCCAACGTGTAATTTGGGTTGGTTTTTTAGTTCTTGTGCTTGTTAAGGGTTTATGTTGGGGATCATTCTGAGTTCAGACAGATTAAAATTAATATGCAAGAGCGTGTACCGCACGTCCGCATGCAGAACTGTAGGTACTGGTTCTGGCGATGAAACAAAAAAGAAGTGTAAAGTTGATTAAGCTAGAATGCAATTAAGAACCGGCGAGGCTAGATCTGAGACAGACACCCTTGTTGTTGGTATTTATTTAATTGTTCATAAAACCTGTTTCTCGACTTCTGATAAAATTCTCAATCTATTTATGATGAAGCACAGTCAAAAAAACCTTTCGAACTAGGTACTGGTAACTACCTACCATAACCAATTTTGTGAAACTATGAGTACTTTCAATTCAACCCAACTACCCTGAAAGAAAGAAGGAGGCTGTTTTACGAGTAAGTATGTGTCTATCTGTCGTGGTCAGATCTTTGATCAATTCATGAAATGGTCAACTATAACTGGCCAGATCGTTTAAACGTGTACATTTGATGATAATGTCAATCCTCATTTGGAGTAGGTATTAATGTAGGATTTCTATGATAATAAAAGGTCTAAAGAAAGGCCAAACGAGGATTTAAATATCATCAAACTTTAACGTTTAAAACGATCTGGCCAGTTTTACTTGGCCATATCTTAAAATGATCAATTTCTAAGATCTTGCCATGACATATACATATATTTCTTTATCACGCTCTCTGGGGCCCCACTATGTAGTTTTAAAATCATCATGAAATCTGTGTGAGAAAGGGATAGTGATATTAAGACCTGTATATCTCTGTTTCTCTCACACTTCAGAATGATCATAACGGAACGGTTATCGTAGCTCGTAGGGCTCCTGTATTCTTTCAGCCACCGTAGACGCGGGCTCGTGGACAGCGAGCCATGGGTAGCTCGCTGTCCGATCGTCCGGTAGCTAACCGGACCGACCCAAGGCGTCGACGGAGCGCACTGTTCCACAGCAGGGGCCCATCTGGGTCGAAGCCTACCGGGGTCGAGGTTATCCGAAAGGAAACTAGAGCCCCGGTATGAAGGCTAGAAGGAACGGCGCGGGGTTTTTAGTCACTAAGAGTCTGACACTATCTCTCGCTCCACCCAGAGCGAGTTTTGTCGATGATGATTTTCCCCGTCGATAAAAACAAAAAAAAAATAGGGCTCCTGTATCCTAAATGGCCTGATAGATTATAACAAATGAAAAATCATTAGGTCTGCATTGACATTGGTTTTCAAGCAGTCTGATGCACTTGGTTATATCAAATCTAAGATTTAATTATTACAAGTGAATGCTAGAAAATGGCCGTGTTTGCAACGTTTTAGTAGTTCATTACAGCATGTTGAGATAGGATAACATTTTTGACCTCATACGGGATTTTTATATTTATTAGTTTTAAATTTTTTTCGTTTGTATTTCATGTGCATGTCTCAAATATATAAATATTTTTATCTCTTTCCTTCATTTGGGTATTATAAACAGTATTGTAAGTAGCTGAGTGCTTAATTCTTTTAATGGCAGATTTTAATGGTTAATTGGCAGGTTTTATGCAAATATATAGGTACTTATTCCATTAAAAAAGTCTATATTTTATTGGTTTTTAGCTATACGGTAATTGTGAAAAAAAAAAATTAGTAAAATTATCTTGCTTCACCTTTTATTTTGGGTTCCTAGTAGGTGTCTAGTTTGTTTTTTTTTCTAATAGGTAGGGTATCTACCTATTTAGTAGATACCTATCTAGTTTGGTATTTTTTCTCTATACCTACTAAAGATTGAATTCCAAAATAATCTTTTTATAATGGAATAGTAGGTACTACACCTACCTATGATAGATAAAGGGCATTGTCATTTTAACTCATGCAATACGAATGAGTACCTACCTATCTGTACTTATTGGAATTCTAATAAGTACTATTAAGATGCACCTATATAAATACCCATAGAATAAGTTGGTTCGTGAACTCGTCTACTTACTTCAATGAGCTTTTTTGAACCTTTTAACTGGTTATTTTGCATGAATTCAGGACTGAATTCGATTGTTTATTTAAGAATATTTTTAGTAGGTAACAACGCTCACCGTCACCCTTCCTTCAACAGCGTAATGTCATAAGTAGGTAGATTCTCCAAATCAAACACACAACTTTCCACACGTTTGACAAACTAACCCACACATGATAGCAGCTTGGATTCACGCGCCACTACGAAGTAATGAGTCACTTTTTGTAAGAAAACTAATAAACAAGAGTGCACGCATTCTGATAAAGGCTGACACACACGAACACAATAACCTAGTTCAATGACACGGTCATTCAACGCAACACCTAGCGCCATCTTTTGTCACAAAGTGGAAACCAAAAAAAAATAGTGATTAAATACTCACGTGAAGATATCGCCTAGAGTTTACGTGACACGATTGCGACATCCGCGAAAATGGCACATGCAACGAAAAATCACATCGGTTAGCAACCGATATGCGGCGCGTAGCGCACAAAGGACGATCCTTTGCAAGGGCCCAGGACGGACTGTCCGGGCGTCGTTGCGGTCCCTTTCGTGCCTAGGGCAGACAGGCTCGGGCCGCGCACATTGGTTGCGACGCCGACCAATCACGTCGCGCGCCGCGCTCCTTTACCACTGGCTGACATCGTCACAGCGGAAAAAGCGGTGGGGAAAATAACTGACTGAATTCATCTGCACTGACTAACTCTTCTCCCGCCATTCGTTTTCACACAAATTGGTGTGCGAGGCCACACCGCTTTATGCTGAGACACCAATCGGCTGGGCCGATTACCAGCCGATGAGATCTCGTACACAAACAATCATTGTCACTAAACAGTGATCATGCATCATAATGTCGCATCCGCCATAAACCTTTGTAAATAATTTTATTTTAAAAGCTAGATTACATAATTTAAAAGATTTATTTCTGGCATTTAATAGCATCGTATGAGTAACGAGCCGATTATACCCAAACCGCAGTGATTCACTCAACGAATCTACTAAATGTAACAATGACTCGTCGAGCTTAGATGTGTCGAAATAGTTTTGTTCTTGATTCACGCCGAACACTACCTACAAGTATTTCAATCGTCACACCCTTTGAAAGCGTGCTTTGAGGAAATTAAGATTACAATTGGAATCCTTTCTGATGATTTGTGCTTGTTTTATCGGATTTGGAGATAGAACATGGCCACTACTTGAAGGATTTTGTTCTGTTACGAGTTTAAACATTTATACCTCTCAACAAAATTTGTTTACACATTTTTTTACTTGCTATGGGAAACACTTTATTGTTGCGTAATTTGTATCTAAACGTTCAACGCCAATGATCCTCGTGGACAGGGAAAAAGCAGAAAATGAAGCAGCAAATTAAGAAGACCGAGAAGACGATAGAGTATGAACTATGCCTAGAAATGGTAAAGCAACTTAAAGACAACCACAGAAATAAGGAGCCCAAAATTAGCAAAAACTAGTGCGGTTGCTACACACTCCATGATCTTCGGTACTGTCAGGGGATAAAAGTACAGTTGCACTTTATCAATGCTTAAGGGCCTACTATTTCTTTGTAGTAAAAGTTCAACGGCTCACTATCACCACTAGTTTATTCGTTACTTAAAATTCTATGCAACAAATTAAATCGGTCGTGAGCCATGGACATTCTTCAACAAATAAATTTTAGACAGTATAGCATTATTGGTAGAGTGCAACTGCACTTTGGACCTCTGACAATATATTAAACCAAACAATTTTTGGTCAGTAAGTAGTCACGTTTATAGCGTCGTCGTAGGCTAGGATCAGCTCATCTAGGGTGCAGGTAGACGAATATTTGGAACACTCCAGCAATTAGAATATAGTCTAAGCACTCGCACAGAGTGTTTCTGGGATAAATTGTCATCCATTTTACCAAATTATGTTTGCAACGACCTACTTGTAGCAATCGAATAAGCACTTTTCAAATAAGCCTCTGCAAATGACGATCGAACGAGACAGGTGTAGCTTGGACTTAACAAAGTTAGAGGAATAGGTGGACTGTCTTGGTTTGGTATTAACTCCACGATAGTTTTTGCTCATTGCAACAAGGAGCTCTGAAGCGAGACATTTAACATTCATGCAGCATCATAATTCAAAAATGTTTAGCAAAGTGCAAAGTCACAAAATTTCTGAATTCAGAAATTTAAGGTAAAACCCAACAAATATAATTTCCTGGATTTCCAATATTTATAGTGGAGTCAATTTATGAAATAAAAGTCTAGGTTGCGAAGTAAACCAAAAGTCTACTCATCAGTTACCTACGAAGAGATTCTACATGTAACCTACATGTAATGTTTGTATTAATATCGTATTGAATGTAAACGTTTACAATAAAAATCTTTTAATCTTTTAAACTTTTTAATGTTTTAAATAAAAATGTTACTTGGCAATCGATGCACCCGGTCACGATTCATGCATTAATTGATGTTAAGTAAGTAAGTGCATCGCTATAAAGGCACGTGTTTCATAATCATAACTTGCAAAGAATTCTAGTCGAGGTTAAAGGAGAATTGGAGGCCGATGAAGAAGGAGGTTTTACAAGATGATAAACCAAATGTCTCTAGTTACATTATGCGAGTTTAGAATTGGCACTGAATTAGATTCTCGTGGTTACACAAAAAATAATAATTAGATATTTCTATAAGAGCTCACTCATTATCACACAGAACACAGGAATCATACACTTCTGGGGGTCTACTCGCTTTCTCCGAAACGAAACTTTCGTAAACGAACGATATTCATTTGACGTTAAAATTGCAAACAATCCTCTGCCATAATTATATTTTTTTTCGAAACATATCTAATTAGAGTAGGTTTAGAGATTCGATACGTCAAACACTATTCGTTCGTGCGAAATTTTGGGAACGAAAGGAACCGTGATAGGAAACACGCAAAATTTTAATCGAAACTTCATTTATCGGAGAAAGCGAGTAGACCCCCTGTTCAGTGCATTATCAGCCCATAGTTTGGAAATTCGTGGCGTGTCTCCGACAGGCGACAGCACATAGCCAACAACAAAGCCTTTTGTGTTTCGCCTGATTTTTCCTCGGTCGCGTAGTTTTATTGTACCTTTGGACTATGAGGGCAAACACTGTAAAAAGAGAGTGCACCTGTGTTGGCGCACTCGCTTGAGCTCTGAAATAAACGCGTTATATTTCTATGAACTCGTACGATGTCGTTATATTTACGGAGACATGGTTAGTGGACGATATTAGTATTAGTGAGTTGTTTGACAGACGATATCTTGTTTGGAAGCGGGACCGGGATTATTGTCGAACGGCACAAACCCTGGGAGGTGGAGCGGTGATCACGGTGAGGAATGATTTGACTGTAGTGGAAAGATGTGACTAGCGTACTTCTGCTGAGTATATATGGGTGTCCATCCTTCTGAAGAGGTCTACCAGCGGTAAGTTACAATATCAATATTTGTGGCCTGTATTTGTGCAATGAAAATATTGGTAATTCATACATAGCTCAGTGATAAAATCTTTCACTATAAACTTAACCATTTAGTTAGATACGTTTATCGTCACCGGTGATTTTAACTTCGGCGGTGAAGTGATATGGTAAAGTTCTATCGATGGCCCTGGACTAAATATACGAAAATATATTCCGATATATGTTGGATTTTTTTGACACGATAAATGTGTTGAGTTTAATTCATGAATCCCCAAGCGACCACCGGTGGCCGCGCATCTATTGTCTTACTATTGTGTCTCTAATTGACGGTATCTGAAGGGTTAATGATGAGCGCAATGTCAACGGACCTACCGTTACCTACGCTACCTTACCGACATTGCGCTCACCATTGTTGTCAGTTGGACCTTGTTTTTTCAAATGGTGCTGTAAAAGTGAGTGAGTATGTCGATCCGTTGGCGTTGCCTGCTGGTGTACAACATAAACCGTTAATTATTCACGCCGACTTTATAGAAGTACATAAATACATTGAGAAACAGCGTAAATTACAAATTTTATCAAGGCGATTACACTGTAATTACGTCGGCACTACATCTTATAGACTGGAGTACACTATTATCTGCGGGTGTCCTTAGAGCCCTAACTCTCTTTTATAGTAAATTAGCACTTTTTGTGGACTTTTCTGTAGACATATATAAGATACATAATTCTACCTTACATTATTTTATTATATCTCAAAGTGTTTAGGCAGCGTTTTCGTTGAAAGCTTCTAGCTTATTTTTTCCCGACATCTTCAACAAATATCGTTAATGTACTCAGAAATAAATATAAAAACTTGACAAATTATATACACGCTATTGAATGACGAGAATCACGCTATCGAATGGTAAAAACCACTTGAAAATCGGTGCAGTAATTTTTGAGTTTATCGCGAACAGACAGACAGACAGACGCGGCGGGTGACTTTGTTTTATAATATGTATTGACTTTACGAGTTAAGGGACCTGCACATTCATCATCAGCAGTATTCACTCATCCGAAAAAACTACTATCAGCTCAGGATACACACTAGATGGTACATATACATAGTAAAACAAGCAGTATCAGAGATACGCGACGACAAATTACTTTTTGATGATCATATAGAAACCATTGTCAAGAAAACTTTCAAACCTTAGATTTCATTACTAGAGCATGTTCTAACTTTCAGTCCCTAAAACCAATTAAAGTTCTTTACTGTTCCCTCGTGCGCAGCCATCTTGAGTACGTTTCCCAAGTCTGGAACCCACAATACGAGACTTACAAATTTAATCTCGTATTGAATCCGTACAGTGAATTTTTTTTTGCGAAATTTAGATTTTACAGCCGAACAATTCTCAGTCGTCTGCGAGTACCGTTCTAAGCGATATCAATTCTTACTATTACATATAAGGCGTATTATATTTCTTGGCAAACATAGGAAATGGCTCGATTGTAATTTCCCGCATTACTGAGTTTACTTCTTCGTACTAATCAGAATAACCTACGTATGCGGCCTCTATTATAATATTCCACAACTATCACTACGCCGTCTAGTCCCAAGCTAAGCAGAGCTTGTGTAATGGGTCCTAGACAACTGATAAACATACTTTAATATTTCTAAATACATTTGTACATGTTATAGATAAATTACACCTAGGCACAGAACAAATGATTATGCTAATCACACAAACATTTAAATATCTATTACAGGCACTACGCACATCGACGAAGTACAGGCGTAACGCCTTCTGCATAGGTAGTGCGAGTCTTTAATAAGTTACCATCGCACCAAAAAATTTACTCATTTGGCAACAGTGCACATAATATTAGAAAAATCCTCAATCAAAGAATAAGGAGTATTTTGGAGATAACTGTTCTATATATTATGTTTCATGGGTACATTTATATGATATTGACTCGGAACAATTTTTCTGTGGGTACTTACTTAAATTTTATTTATATCTTTAATTAAAAAGTTTAAAGCAAGTATTGTTACAAGATGTGTAAATGTGGAAGCTTTGTGGTCAGACAGCGAGCTACCCATACCCATAGCTTGCCGCCCGCAAGCCCGCATCTACGTTGGCGGGAAATCGGGGTCGGAATCCCGGCGGCGGCGAGGGCGCCGTTGCCTGATGCGGTCGGCCTCCTCCTTTGCTAGCATTTGATGATTTTCCCCAACATTAAAAAAAAGGGGTGGCCGAAAGGTATAAAAATGTTTCAACCGCCACCCCGGTGGCAAGCTCAGGGGTGGCCAATTGGAGTAAACGATTTTCCCTACTTATGTAAAAAGAAAACAATTATGTTATTAGCCGGTAAGCTTTCTATGATAATGAATAAATAAAAATATCATCATTGATCACAATTCGGTTATATTATTATTCGGGTATATTTTTATTAATTGTAACCTTGTTGTACGTCTTTAGGCTCAATGACTGTCGTAGTACTACACTCGATTGCGTTTCGCACCCTACACTTTATACCTGACAGTGAGGTGCACTTCTAGCTCGACTCTGGTCATAGTGTCTCCTCCACTAGAGATGAAAAAGCTGCCCAGCAGTCGAACTATGTAGCAGCCTAACCTAACCGCCACACATAAAGATAATGTAATAGTGGACATCATGCGTACATATATCGTTTGGTATGAGCCTTGTTCTGTTTCAGTATCCTTATCTTTACAAGCTTTTATTTAGTTTCACCTCTCCCGATGTTTGTCTGTCATCAAACCTTGTAAATTAAATTTGCCCCATTTCCCGGTTACCGATTGAGCTGAAATTTTGCATGCACGTGTTAATCAGATGACAATGCAAAATTATTATGACATGGAGCTGATCTGAAGATGCAACCAAGGAAGGAAGGAATTTCATAGAATAAACGACACAATCTCATCGAGTTTGGGCTCGTATGACTCGTCTTGACGAGTATTAATTATATAGGTATT
Organism: Mythimna lalbum; assembly: GCA_949319445.1. Lineage (NCBI taxonomy): Eukaryota > Metazoa > Arthropoda > Insecta > Lepidoptera > Noctuidae > Mythimna > Mythimna lalbum. The sequence goes on along the minus strand of OX439344.1, from coordinate 25,352,838 downwards.
TAGGTATAATATAAAAGCTTGCTATGAAAAAAATATTTTCATCAAAAGCTTGTTCTCAAAGATACTGCTGGTGGTTTGTGCTTGACATATTACTATATTCAGGTCTACAAAAAAAAAAATGTCCACGTAGTAAACGCTGATATTAAAGAAGGGGTTGCTTAGATCAGTAATCTGGAACGTTTAGGTTTTATTTTGCGTTAGCGTTAGCGAGTAAACTCCCAATACTAATGTATTGGGAGTTGTTTTTTATGCAGTTTTCTTCGATATTCACAAAAATAATTCCTGTGAGTTGTGGGGCCATTAATGCTTCTCGATCAGTTGCAATATCTCTGTCAAACGATATTTATGTTTGGACCAATGCGTCGCAATTGCAACAGAAATATAAATATTGACTGATTTTTGTTAACGTTCTACTTTTACCAGTAGTATATTAGAGAAGACGCAGCGTTGGAAGGCCTCCAACAAGGTGGACCGACGGCCTGGTCAGGGTCGCGGGAATCCGATGGATGCGTGACGCATAGAACCAGTCATTGTGGCGACGCTTGGGGAGGCCTATGTCCAGCAGTGAACGTCTTTCGGCTGATATGATGATGATGATGATGATATTAGAGATTCTTGTTTTGCATTGTGTTACATTGTCTGTATTTTTATTTAACACAAAGGAAAAACTTGGTGTCTTCAGTTAGGTAGCATAGATACGTAGATGAGTCTCTCAAAATACAATGACACTTGTAGATATAAATCCTTTTGTAAGTTCATTGCCACGTACTGTTCAATAAGAATGACGGAGAGCATGTTTTTGCCAACGTTTTGAGACATTGAGTTATGCCTATTATATTGTAAAAGATGTATTTATCGCTGCTGAATAACTGGAATGTTATTTCAATGATCTGGTACTTTTTAAGATGTCGTTATGGAGTGTAACTAATTTGCTTTTTACACCACTTACGAGTACCCGATAATGCCCTTTTATATGTTATACTCTTCTTCTTCTTCCTGCCCTTATCCCATATTACTTGGGGTCATACAACCATCACTAAGTAGTAAGTAATTCATTCTGTCCCTAGGTAGATAATGCAGTATGGGCGATCGCTAGGGAATAATGAGATTTAAATTTGGAACGTCAAAAACCATCAACATTGAATTAAAAGGTACTCGCTTCTAACAAAAAAAAAACGGAATAAATTGTATTACTGACTACTAATGGAAAAAAAAAATGAAAGAGCGGAAACGTTATAGAAAATTGAAACTATAGAATCTTATAAAGTGAATTTTGTTTATTTCAAATCTTTCAACATGTTTGTGAGATTTGAAACCAACAAAATTCACTACCCTAAGCTTCTATAGTTTATTTTTTTTATTTCATTACTATGTTTAGTGTGTGTTAAATAAGAATTCCTTGTAAATAATAAATTCCCTATTAATTATCTCACAGATGATGTAAAAGTAGAGTATCAAACACGGGTACGAGTATAAAGCTGTCTTTGTCTTGAGCGGCTTGAATTCCTTACTTCGCTGAGGTTTCTTTATTAATTTCCTCGCGATGTTCGGAGACAAAAGACACTGCTTTATCCCCTAGTCATAATTATAATCTACTATTATTTTATTAGTAAGACACACCGACAACTGGATCACAAAATATTCTTCAATAAATATTCAGAGGTTGGTCCCGTGTCAGGTCAATTATAGCTACGCACATCATTCACAGATAGTTGTTGTTTAAAATATACTTACTATTTAAACTTATTCTGTTAGATCTAGGACCTTCTCATGACTTGATAAAACGTCACGTCAAAATAGGGATGCAGCTATCTACTGCATCCCTCTTTCTCGCTTGCACACTCTATAGCTCCATCCCTTTAACAGTTTATTTTAGGTAAAAAAAAATTTACAAAAAAATTAAACCGACTTCAAAAAGTACAAAATAACTTTAATTTCGGAAGTCGGTGTTTCAATAGATACCTAATCTTGTCTCTTCGTTATTTAACACTGACATCCGAAATTAAAGTTATTTTGTACTTTTTGAAGTCGTTTTAATTTTTTTGTAAAAAGTTTTTTATTTTTCACTTTTTAGTTACGGTAGCACCACTAAAAAGTACCTACCTTTCAGCTACACATAAATTACCTTATAGCCAGAGTGCATCTCATAACGATTCTTATAATCCCAAATACGGTTATATTACATGAATTTACCCCCTCCCCCTTTCCCCTCCCCCTTTTCTTTCAGTCAGTCATCGACTACACGTATAAACAAAGCAATTTTACTTGTAACGACAATTCTGCTATGATTCTATGAGGAGTTCTGTTCCATATCTTCGAAGTTCATGATCAGATCATAACAATATTTCTATGGGACCAACTTGGAAGCATAAACTTTCAATCAAAAAAAAAAAATTTTCAAAATCGGTCCACAATTGACCGAAATATCGGTGAACATACATACAAAAAAATAAAAAAATAAAATAAACATACATTCAGCCGAACATAGAACCTCCTCCTTTTCGAAGTCGGTTAAAAATGGGAGCTCGTGGCAGGACCGCAGGTATCAATGTTATCGGCCGTCAGAGCCGGTAGAGTGATTTTCCTAAAGTTGATGCTTAGTCCAAATATATGGAATGTTGTTTCATTAGACATTATATTTTACCTTGGCCTTGGTTAAAAATTGTTGGTTTTTCAAAACATTGCGATGTTCTGATTGTTTCTGATAAGAGTTATGTACCTTTGTCTTTTTCCTATTATCACGAGCACTTATTTGTTGATGCAGCTAACAGTGGCGTAGTGAGGACTAGTTTAGACGTAGGCGAGGGCGCATCGGCGACGCCTTTTTAACCGACTTCGAAAAGGAGGAGGTACTATGTTCGGCTGAATGTGTTTTTTTTTTGTATGTATGTTCACCGATATTTCGGTCAATTGTGGACCGATTTGGAAATATTTTTTTTTGATTGAAAGGTTATGCTTCCAAGTTGGTCCCATAGAAATATTGTTATGATCTGATCATGAACTTCGAAGATATGGAACAGAACTTCTCATAGAATCATAGCAGAATTGTCGTAACAAGTAAAATTGCTTTGTTTATACGTGTAGTCGATGACTGACTGAAAGAAAAGGGGGAGGGGACAGGGGGAGGGGAAAGGGGGAGGGGGTAAATTCATGTAATATAACCGTATTTGGGATTATAAGAATCGTTATGAGATGCACTATGGCTATAAGGTAATTTATGTTTAGCTGAAGGGTAGGTACTTTTTAGTGGTGCTACCATAACTAAAAAGTGAAAAATAAAAAACTTTTTACAAAAAAAATTAAACAGACTTGAAAAAGTACAAAATAACTTTAATTTCGGAAGTCGGTGTTAAATAACGAAGAGACAAGATTAGGTATCTATTATAGAAACACCGACTTCCGAAATTAAAGTTATTTTGTACTTTTTGAAGTCGGTTTAATTTTTTTTGTAAAAAGTTTTTTTTCTTTCATAAATTCGAAAACGAGACATTCACTGTAGCACCCCGCAGCGTTCGACCACATCGTCGCTTACCATCAGGTGAAAAATTGGTCAAAAGAGCGGCTATGTATTTATTAAAACAAGCTTTTAATGAAAAACTTTTTTCGTAGCAAGCTTTTATAGCTCGGTATACCTATATAAGACCAATCATACGAGCCCAAAATCGATGGGGTTGTGTCGTTTACTACCAAGTTCCTATAGCCACCTTCCAGTTCCATCATCAGATCAGCTCCTTGGCATAATAATTTTGCATTGTCATTTGATTTACACATGCAAGCAAAATTTCAGCTCAATCGGTAACCGGGATTGGGTCAAATTTTATTTGCAAGATATGATAAAAGACAAATATCGGGACAGGTGAAACTAAATAAAAGCTTGTAAAAACACCGGCCAAAAGCGTGTCGCGCCACGCTCAGTGTAGGGTTCCGTCGTTTCCCGTCCGACACAATAAGAGTTAAAAAAGTGGCGAGTTGACATACTAAGTACGGAACCCTAAAAACGGGCCCACAAAGGACTAACTAAAGAAAGAGTTATAGATTCCAACTACACATGGAAAGTTCACCGCGATTCCGACCCTGTTTTCCAGCTACCGTAGGCGCAGGCTTGTTGACGACGAGTAATGGGTAGCTCCTCGCCGTCTGGCCGTCCGGTAACCGTCCGGACCGCGCCTGAGTCTTCGACGGCCTGTAGTGTTCCGTGCACGCCTGCTGGGACCATGGGTTGGCTTCTGAAAGGGAAAGCCGGGCTCCTGGAACGCAGGGCAATAAATAAACATACGGCACACGTGGTATTGTGCTGAGCTGATGAGTTCTTATACTAATACTGAGTCTACGGCTTTGATCTCCATACGCACGATACCCAGAATCTATCCACTCGTGATTTTGCTAAAGACAAATCATTTGCGAACTTTTTAAATTTTTCTGGGAGAGAAATTAGGCCGAATTTTATCAAACACTGCTTCAGGAGAAAACAATGCATGGTCCTCATTTAGTTTAGGTACATGGATACAGGATGAGTTGCACGACACTTCTGATGTAACTTTTCAATATTTTCAGCGGAGCTCTTCTTTTGTTGTGTTTGATATCAAAAGATCCCGCGCTGTCGACTCGACGCCATTATACAAAAGGGATACGGAGAGTTTATTCAAGTGTCAAGCCAGTTTTCCATTAGCTTGTAAGTATTGTGTTCTCCCCACATACTGCCCAAGGCATGTCGCACATTTCCGTAACGGTTTTTCACGGAGTTTTTTTTTCTCCGATGATCCATTTCTTGCTTGAATAAAGTGTGCCAGATTAGCTGATCAAACAAACAAGAATCTAGGTGATCTGCTTCATCTTCTTGCTTATATTCGCTGTCATAATCAATGAAAGGATATAAGATTTAAAAATGAACTGTTAGAGAGCAACAGTAGGTAAATTATATACTACTAGCTGCTCCCAGCAGCTTCGCTCGCGTGATAGCAGAAAATAATCCCAAGTGAACATATTTCCGTTATAAAAACAGACATGGTCTATCCGTGTACCAAGTTTCATCCAAATCGGTTAAGCCATTTAGGCGTGAAGACGTAACAAACAAACTCACTTTCGCTTTTATAATATTAGTAAGGATATTCCGTCAATTTAATTTAACAGTAACATAAACAAAGATCATTAAAATTAATATTTATATGTATACCTATATAAATTTTCCAAATTAGGAATCCTATTTTGAAAATTATACCTAAAGTTTGTCTAATTCCGAAACAGCGGGCATATAATCGAGGACGCAATCACACATAATGTCACACGCTAGACACCCAAAACCGCAAGCACTATCTGTGGGCTGTACAAACAATTGAACCGTGCAGCAGATATTTGCTCCACTGCGCCACCAAAACTATCAATATATTTAGCTTGTAATGTCTCACTACTGGGATATCAGTGTGAAAGCTTTGCCGCTCGCTGGTCACGCACAGGTGGATTTCAGCCACTAAGTCAGTAAAAGTCTGACACCCCCTTTTTTACCACCCAAAGTGAGAGAAGTTATTTGTTGACTATCCGCTTAAAAAAACCTAATACCAGGCGATAAATTAAAAACATTTTAATATTTAAAAATTTAATGAAGTAACAAAAATCCATAGCCTTTACGAAGTTGTTCATGCTTCATTGCATCAAACTACGGTTGGCGACATAATACAAATAATTACGTTAAACAACACAAAATAGACTCTAACCGCTAATGACTAGTTTCCACTTATATGCATTATCATTGCTGCTCTACCTTCAAACATAAAGTAATATGTAATACGTATTATCTAACTGCCCTACTACTGGTAGAAACCAAATTAATAATATAATCATTTATATTTGATGTAATTAAAACAATTAGTAATCTGAGAGAGGAGACTGGTAAAATATTAGCTAAGTCTGCGGCAACACGTTCATTGTACGTGCAGCGCTTTAGCGGAATTTGTGCTTCCTCATAGCTACCCGGGGGTTTTGAAGCTCGATCGTCGACCACATCATCACTTACCAAAAATTGAGATAGTGGTCAAGTACAAGCCAAAAGAAACTATAGCAATGTCGAGAACTAATCAGAATGGAGTAGATTTCTTTGTTTTTCGGAGAAATCACTGGTAAAAACAAATGCGATTCCATTTAAAAGAAAAACGTAGGATGATTATTTTTTTTACCCTACCAACTAGACTAGATTGAAAAACAAACTAAAATGCAGTCATGCTTACAGAAACAATAACTTCTAACGGAACTGCCTACGTATTCGATTTGGCAGTGGAATTGTTTCCAATGAATCTTTTAGCTTCATTATCGGTACAGACGCACTTCATCTTCCTCCGCTCAGCCAGGGTGACCGCTTCAGCTGTCGCATTGTTAACGTCCCACCATATTGCACCTCCGAGGACGTTGCGGAAATATGGAGGGACACTGCCCTCGCGCAGCAGGTACCTGAACGGAAACAAGCTTTTAACTTTTACTTTTTGCTTTTTTTCTTTTTTTTTTAGCTTTTTAGCTTTTAAGGAAAATCATTTTTTCATAGCAAGCTTTTATAGCTCGGTATACCTATATAAGACGAATCATACGAGCCCAAAACCGATGGGGTTGTGTTCCTAACCACCTTCCAGACCTGTTGGGCGATCTGGCTCCTCAGGCCCCTGTGTACGACGATGTCCAGTACGTCCGGCGCATACTGGTGCGCATCCGGGTAATGCGTCGGAGTCTCCGGGCCGGACACATCGTACCCGTGGGCCTGAGCATCGGCGAAGAGTCGGCTGCCCCCGAAGTTGGTGGTGTGAGAGTTCCACGCTGGGTGCTTGCAGTTTAGGTCGCCGGCCAGGAGGGTCGGCTGCGACGACTGCAGCATCAGCGCCCGCAGTTCGGCTACGTCGTACCTGCTTTGCTGCGGGCGGGATGTAGGCCGCGAAGATATTAAGGTCCTCACCGGCGACGTTCACTTGCACCCCCGACGACTGGACGACTCTTCGCCTCACCAGTACCGCCAGACCGCGGAATCTGGTGCTGACTGCCGACTTCTCGTCCTGTCGATAGACGCAGAAACCTGGGAACCTGATGGTGTCGGTGGGTCCCAGGAGCGTTTCGCTAACCAGCGCCACGTCGATTTTTTGGTCCTTGAGGAGGAGGCGGAGTGGGGCGACCTTCGTCTTTAAGCCGCGGGCAGTCCAGTGGAGAATCCTCAAAGTCCCGGCCATTGGTGACCGGTCAGGATCTCAATGATATGGGGGAGATCCCCCAAGAGGACCCCCACTGGGTCCCGCGCCGCAATCATCTTGGGCACCAGTCCCACCACGTGCCGTATAAGTCCCTCCAAACGGGATCTCAGCCATGCCGGCGTTTCTTTTGGCGTGGCCTGGCTTAGGGGGTCTCCGGCTTGCCGTCGCTGCCGGGCAGGTGCAGCGCTTGCATGAGTAGCCGCTTTGGGAGCGGCACGACTCGCCTCTGTGCCCTGCACCTTTTCTCCTTCTGCAGCGGCAGGAGCCTCCCTGGTAGGGCCCCTCGCCTCTTGTGGGGCTGGTGCGGTCGCCGTCCTTGGGTTGTCTGGTGGGGGCTGGGGCGTTTTCCCCTTCTTCTTCTTCTTTCCTCCCCTTTTATTTTGCCTCCACCTCCCGGAGGGGTTTTCATATATGTGAGTGGGCCCATTTGCTGCCGCCATCAGGGTCGCGCTTGGCACTTCCCTCTCTTCTGCATTTACGGGCCTTTCTGCGGCCGCATTTTGCTGGCGCTGTTACCTGGAGATGGCTACAGTGCCCGCTCGCTTGTTCCTAATCTCGTTCAGGAACACGGGACATTTGGAATGGCACGCCGGGTGATCCCCTGCACAGTTTGCGCAGGTAGCCGGTTCCGTCCTGGGTCGTGGGCAGTCCCGTGCGACGTGACTTTCTCCGCAGCGCACACAAGCGAGCGGACGGTGGCACAGGTGCGAGCTGTGCCGGAATTTCTGGCACCTGTGGCACTAGGCGGGGCCTTTTTTCCCCCTCCACGCCTCGACGCGGACACCACGCATGAGCAGTAGCTCCGTGGTATCATAAATACTCCTGACGTCAGGCGTCCTCTTGAGGACGGCGTGGAAAATGCAGCCAGGTCTTCCTTCGCGCGCCTTTATATTGCGCACGTACTCTGGCTCATAACCACGCCTGGTTAACTCTTCCTCTATCTCTGCCGGGTCTGTGTCGGCAGGAAGGCCGCGGATGGCCACCTTAGAACTCCTCTCCGCCAGGAGCGAGTAGGCGAACCAGGATATGCCGCTTACCTTCTCCAGGCAGGTGAGGTATCGCTGGACCACCCTATACTCGCCCTTACTTTCGGGCAAGAACCGAATGCCTCCCTGATACGGGCGGACATTCGGCGGGTAGCCCAGCTGCTCCTTCACCGCCCTGAAGTGGGCGGCCCATCCTGGCAGTCTCTCCACTACCAGAGGAGGGAAGCGCGGGGACTTCTTCTTTTGCTGCTGTTTGCTGTTGCTGGATGCCTCCCCCGACTCAGTGGGAGCGGGGGGCCCCGCAGCATGGGGAGCTCCGGTGTCCATTGAGGCCCGGGGCCCTGTCTCCGTCGATGTGGACGGGCGTCGGGATGCTGGGGACGAGCGCACCGCGTCAGCGAACGTGGGCGACCTCGCTCTATCGTGCCTTCGTGAGGCGCGCTGCGGAAGTAGGGGGCCCACACTTGGGCGCTTTGCCTCTTCGGCGGCCTCGTCGTCCGAGCTTCGGGGTCTTCTTTGGGCCCGGGCCTCGAGTTGAAACTCGAACCCGAACCCTGGTGTCTCAAACTGGGGAGAGAGGGGGCCCTCGTCCGGTGAGCCGGGTCGCGTGAGCGTATCCCTTGACACGTCTCGGCGACCGGCATAGGAGGACCCCTCCGACGAGGTCGACAGGTCCGACCCCTGGCGGGAGGAGCATGCTGACATAACGGCAGGGGAGTCCCGGGCGGAACCCCTTGGTGGTGGCGGAGAGGAGTGGGACACCAACCCACCCCCAGTTGTAGCGGCGGCCGCTCCCGCCAACAAGCGGCGGGGAGCTGGCGATGCGGTGCGGCGTGGCCTCAGCCTCACTGTCCCCGTTGCACTGGACAGCGACACCCCCGACAAGGCTGCCAAGGCAGCAGCTGAGGCGTACAGCACTCGTCCGTGCGCAGCGGCGACGGCGCCTGAGGGGCCTGGAGTGGCACCAGAAGGGGCCGGCGCGGCACCATGAGGAGCCGGAGTGGCACCTGGAGAATCAGGAGCAGCACCTGGAGGTGCAGGAGCGGCACCTGGAGGTGCAGGAGCGGCACCTGGAGGTGCAGGAGCGACACCTGAAGGAGGCGGAACGGCACCTGAAGGAGCCGGAGCGACACCCGAAGGAGCTGGAGCGACACCTGGAGGAGCCGGAGTGGCACCCGGAGGAGCCGGAGTGGCACCCGGAGGAGCCGGGGCAGAATTTGATGCGGCATAGGCGGCGCCCGCACGCGCATTTGCGCGCGGCGCTGCGGGGCGCACGACCGGCGCGGAGGGCGCAGGTGCTCGCACTGGGTAGCCGGCTGGTGCAGCACTGCGCGCGGCGGTTTGTCCCCCTGGTGCAGCTGAGTGCACAGCAGGGGGAGCTGGTCTCGGTGTTTGGTGGCGGCTACTCACCTTGACTGCTGGCCCCGGGGCCTGGATTGGCACGGGGCGGAAGTACGATGGGCGGATTGGGACAGCCGGTTGCCTGCTCGACGACGCTCCCGCCGAAACGCGCGCAGTCGGCGATGGCGCCGGCGGGCCGACAGCGGCCGTTGCCTGGGCGCCGGGCGTCAAACCCCCAATATGTGGGAGCGACAGCATCCGGTCCCCCATCGGCTCGGTCGGCTTTGGCTGCTTGGGGTCGTCTGTGTTCCCCAGCGAGCTGCGAGCGCCGTGTTTCTTGGGTGGCATTTTCCCACTCACTACACACTCGCGGATTTATGAGTCACTGTCTCTCTAACGCACATATCTTTTATCTTGCGCACATAGTGTCACTGTCACTGAGTCACTGAAGATTTAAATAAATAATGCTTAGGAATGAAGCGTTTACCTAAGCAGAGTACACTAGGCACGTTGCCTCCGCGACCGCTACGGCGCTAGTGACGGACGCGTCGACACGCCGAATTTCGACCGGTGGCTCCCCCTGTGTGCTACCGCAGGTACTAGTCGAAACCAGTACCTACGTCAACACAAAGGGATTGCCGAGTGAGCGAGAAAGGAACACTCTGCGGTCCGTACGGGTTTGCGCGAAACAAGGATGGCGAACGGAGCTTATAGTATTTATAGTATTTTTATTGTAACATGAAAATTAACAAAAACAGTTGACATTGGTCTCCAAACTAGGCAGTGCCTGTATCTTGGAGGCCTGAGTTGCGTTTACTTAAATTTATCGAGGACATTGTAAAATATTGATAGGTGCAATAATTTGAACATGGAAAAGTGAAGTAAGTAGGCGTATCGTACTGCCTACCGAGATATGAATAAGAATCCAGACTCACTTCCGTTCGGGGGCTCGTATTTATACGCGGAGCAAAGAAAATTCTAGATACTGACGTCTCAGGATAGATCCAGAACAATAGAGTCGCGTCGCGGGAGCATAAATCAATTTTATTAAGTACTTTGTCCTTTGCGAGTCACTTTCACGCGAATTTCGACTCTATTCTTAATGGCGGAAAGTACCATTTTCCTTATCCACCTACAGATACCTACAGATTACAAACGAGGGCGGGTGATTTTTCCGCCTCTTAATTGAAATGGCAACATTGCTCCCGTCAACAGTCATCTGTCAGATGACTCCTGTCAAAAATTGAACAAACTGTGACATTTAGTTTGTTTTTGACAGCCGTTAATATCAGACTACCGCGTTGACTGAGAAGAAAATGGAAAAAAGTGAATTTCGTGTGCTCATTAAGCATTATTTTTTGCGGAAAAAATCCATTACGCAAACCAAGGCTAAGCTTGATAAATATTATGGGGACTCTGCACCATCCATTTCCATGGTAAAAAAGTGGTTTACTGAATTCCGATGTGGCCGTACCAGCACGGAAAATGCCGAACGTTCTTGACGCCCAGTTGAGGTCTCCACATCCGAAACAGTTGAAAAAATCCACGATATGGTTTTAGCCGATTGGCGATTAAAAGTGAGAGAGATTGTGGAAGCCATAGGCATCTCGCATGGCTCAGTGGTTTAAATTTTAAACGATCATTTGGGTATGAGAAAGCTTTCCGCAAGATGGGTGCCGCATTTGCTCACAATCGACCACAAACGCAAACGTGTGACAATTTCGCAGGAATGTTTGGCGTTGTTCAATCGCAATATGAACGAGTTTTTGCGCCGTTTCGTAACCGTGGACGAAACGTGGATCCAACACAACACACCGGAGACCAAACAGCAGTCAAAACAGTGGGTTTCTCGGGGTGAATCGGCGCCAAAGAAGGCAAAGGTGGGTTTGTCAGCCAATAAAGTCATGGCGACTGTTGTTTGGGATGCACGCGGTATTATCCACATTGACTACCTTCAAAAAGGAAAAACAATCAATGGCGAATATTACAGCAACTTATTGGGTCGATTCGATGAGGCATTGAAAGAAAAGCGACCGCACTTGGCCAAGAAAAAAGTCCTTTTCCATCAGGACAATGCACGGGTGCACACAAGTGCAGTTTCTATGGCAAAAACCCATGAATTGGGCTACGAATTGCTCCCTCATCCGGCGTATTCTCCCGATCTAGCCCCTTGTGACTACTTCTTGTTCCCAAACTTAAAGAAATGGCTCGGTGGAAAGAGATTTGCCTCCAAAGACGAAGTCATCTCACAAACAAATGCCTATTTTAAAGACCTCGACAAATCATATTTTTCGGAAGGGATAAAAAAATTGGAGAAACATTGGGCTAAGTGTATAGAGCTCAAAGGAGACTACGTTGAAAAATAAAATAACTTTTTATCTAAAAATTTGTGTTACATTTAAAAAGTCACGGACTTATTGACCCGCCCTCGTACCTACTAAATAGTAGGTACAACGAGTACTTATGAAGGAATGTTCCAGATCTTGCCAGGCTAGATAGGTACTTTGGTTCTAGAGCTTTCGAACAGCAATGCGTTTTAATTATTCGTTGCCACTCTTTATTTTGTCGGAGATATGACGTGTTGAAGTTTAACGGCGTAACAGTGCCCCCCTCTTAGTCATGCTCGTCCCAAGCATTATTAGATCCGTGATACGGCGCCAATTTGTCCACATGGACAACCTTAGGCTTCCCTCTTAGCCTTTTCTTGATGCGGTAGGTTACATCGTTGATCCTCTTTATTACGGTGTAAGGTCCCTCCCATCGAGCTTGAAGTTTCGGCGACTTCCCTTTTCGTCGAAGCGGGTTGTGGAGCCAAACCAGTGCACCTTCCTCAAATCCCTGGGCGTTGGCATTACGGTCGTATCTAGTTTTCATTTTAACGCTGGTGTTTATCCTATTCTCACGTACTCGTTTATGCACTTCGTCAAATTGATCTTGAAGGTCACTTACGTAGTCCGTAACTGGCTTAGTCTTGTCAGGTGGCACGCCAGTTATGGCATCGACTGGAAGTCTCATTTCCCTGCCGAAATTCACTCTTGCTGGGGTATGTCCCGTGCTATCATGCACTGCCGATCGGTACGACATCAGAAATAGTAGAATATACCGGTCCCAGTCTTTCTGATGGTCATCGACAACCTTAGCCAGATGATTCTCCAGGGTTTGGTTAAACCTTTCCACCATTCCGTCCGACTAAGGATGCGCAGGTGTCGTGCGTGTCTTATAAATTCCCAGAAGAGTACACATTTCCTGGAACAGCGCAGATTCAAAGTTACGGCCTTGATCGGAAAGGATTTCCAAAGGTGCGCCATACCGACATACTACTTCCTCGACCACCTTCTTCGCCACTGTCGTCGTTTCCTGATTGGGTATGGCGAAGACATCGGGCCACTTTGTGAAGTAGTCCTGGATCACCACTATGTACTTGTTTCCGTCATCCGTAACTGGGAAAGGTCCAGCGACGTTGATGGCAATGCGTTCCCAGGGGCCTCCCACATTGTACAGCTGAAGCCTGCCCCTGCTTCTAGTCTGTGGTCCTTTCACAGATGCGCACGCTGTACATTTCCGACACCATTACTCTATGTCATCTCTACAATTGAGCCAGTAATACCGCTGTCTCACTTTCAGTAGAGTTTACTTGATTCCCAGGTGTCCTCCAGAAGCACCATCGTGTATCTCTTGTAGCAGGGGGACCACTTCACATCGTGGTACTATCACTTGTGTGGTCACCTCCTTGCCATCGTTCGATTCCCATTTCCTACAAAGCACATCATTTTCTAGGACTAAACTGTCCCACTGTGCCTAGTTCCACTGTGCCTAGACTCCACTGGGGCCTAGTTCCGCTACGCTTCCAGTCCAGTATAGGTAGAATATCGTCATCTTCTTCCTGGGACTTTTTGAAGTTGCCTTCAGTCCTAATCAAATTCACGTGTTCTCGGACTTCATTCTGCTGGCAGTGTCTACAGTCCTCATTACATGGACGTCGCGACAGGGCGTCAGCATTATTATGCCCTTTTCCACTGGTGATGGTTGGGGCCACGGCCCTGGATACATTAAATCTTATAAACTCCTCGTTGACTTGGGTTCCGGAGTCCACACGTCCCCTCTACGTCCACGTCCTCTTGGGGCAATCGGTACGAATGTGCCCTTTTTCTCCACACTCGTAACACGTCGGACCATAGCGGGACTTTGCCGAAGAAGAAGACACTACTTCTCTGTGACGTGGTTGCGTTGTAGACGAGACCACCAATTCCCTCTTTTTCTTAGGACAATCGGTGCGAATGTGCCCTTTTTCTCTGCACCCGTAACACGTTGGAATATAGCGGTACTTTGCCGAAGAAGAAGACACTACTTCTCTGTGACGTGGTTGCGTTGTAGACGAGACCACCAATTCCCTCTTTTTCTTAGGACAATCGGTGCGAATGTGGCCTTTTTCTATGCACCCGTAACACGTAGGAACATAGCGGGACTTTGCTGGAGAAAAAGCCACTACTTCTCGGTGACGTGGCTGCACTGAAGACGAGACCACCACTTCCTGAACTCTGTGCGTACGTGAATCTTTTCGTACGGCTTCCACTTCCAAAGCGTGAGCTATCGCACTCCTCAGAGTTTGGTGGTGTCCGAGTCGCACCGGAGCCCTTACTTCTGAATCCCGTGGACCGTCGATGAATGTTTGCACCAAATTAACTTACACCGTCTCTGGTGTCATCGACCTGTATGCACGCCGGACCAGCCGTTCAACCTCGACTCCCCACTGCTGGAGGCTCTCGTTCGACCTCTGCGTTCTTTCGCGAAGTTGCGCACGGAAAATATGCTCGAGGTGCTTGTCACCGTAGCGAGTGTCCAGTCCCTCCATAAGACGCTCCAATGTCCTGCCGTCCGGAGGAAGGTTCTCTAGGACCAGCAGAGCGTCCCCTCGTAGAGCCAAAGTTAATGCCGCGAAAGACTGCTTATCATCCCAGCGGTTTGTTTCAACCAATGTCTCAAATTGGTACTTAAATGCCGTCCAGGAAGACGTGCAATCAAAATGCAGCACATCAAATTTTGCGGCCGATGCACAGGGAGGGGGTGTGTGATGGTGAGCCAACAGCAACGGGTTCGCGTGCTTCGAGCTTGACAATTTTTTTATAGATGTCCAGCAGTCGATCTTCATAGCCATCAATTCTTGTTTCGAGGCTATCTACTCGGGCGGAAACCTCCTTGACCTCTAAGGTGAGATTCTTTACCTTCTCGCCCAACGTGACGTGACGAGGCCGTGGTCGATTTTATCGAGGATCAGGTTCTGCTTAGCCTCTTGATCTCGGTGAGCTTCTTCCTGTTCGCGGCGAGCGGCTTCCTGTTCGCGGCGAGCGGCTTCCTGTTCGCGGCGAGCGGCTCCCTGTTCGCGGCGAGCTTCTTCTTGGTTAGCCGCGATTAGGTCCTGGAGCTTACGCTGGTTAGCCTCTTGTTCGCGGCGGGCGGCTTCCATACTAGCTTGCATAGCGGCCAACACTGCAGCGAGGTTCAATTCCGAGGATGGTCCTGTTGGCGCCTCAGCAGCTGCCGTTGCTCCCATACCAGCCTGATCTTCCTCTTCCATACGATGAAGCGCAGCATCCATCTCTGCTTGCCTCCTTGTTCGTGGTCGCTGTTCATCGTCCTTCTGTGGTAATGGCATCCCACTTCTGACACCAGTTGTTACGTACGTGGGTAACTAAATGCCGATTTACCAATAAAGAACTTTATTTACCACAAACAATAAGTAATGGCTTATGTTTAACTGACCACCAGATATAGTAACATATAACAGACAAAAATAGTAAATGATGACCAAAATTAAAACAGCATTTTAAAGTAAAATTATAACCTAAGTTCTAACATCTCGCTTTACTATTTAAGCAAAATGACTCCAAATAAATCATTTGCAACCCAAAAATAGTAAATGATCACCAAAAATAGTAAATGATCACCAAAATTAAAACAGCATTTTAATGTAAAATTGTCACCAAAGTTTTTACATCTTGCTATCCTATTTAAGCGAATCGACTCCACGACCAAAAAAAAACTGGGCAAGTGCGAGTTGGACTCGCGCACTGAGGGTTCCGTGCAAACTATAATTCCCGAATTGCAATTTTTGTTTTGTTTTATTAAATTAACTGTTTTCAGATTTTTTACTATACCTGTGCTATAAGACCTTGCTTTGTACCAAATTTCAGGATTCTGGGTCAACGGGAAGTACCCTATGAATTTTGATTTTTAAGAGTATCGAAATATACGTTTTTTTGTGACATAAACGGTCGTATCTTTTTTATTCCTGAGTATATGATTTTAATTTCAACGTGATACCTCTACGCGTTTTTGAGATAAAGAGTCTTGACAGACAGACAGACGGACAACAAAGTGAGCTTATAAGGGTTCCGCTTTTTCCTTTTGAGGTACAGAATCCTAAAAAAAGAGCATTTCGTTTATTTAACCAAATGCTATGCCTAAGATAAAAAATAAAACTCTTACAATTTCAATAATCTTAGATCTAATAAATACGAATAAGATCTTAAAACTAAACTAATAATAAACATTTAAAAAATCTTAGGAAGAATCAGACTTCTGTATTAATTTAGCATAAAATAGCAATAATTTACTGCACAATTAATGCTTTCTTAGCTTTAGCTGGTCGTCCTCTTTTGCGCTTCATGCCAATCGGAATAGCTCTGGCTTCTGTAGGTGGCTGGAAGTTTTAAGCCGAATCGCCAATCCAACAAGATGCTTGCAAATGAGGGGATTGCAAGCCGGAGACATAACTTAATATGGCATCATAATACTTTATTTGGTAATCAGCCTACATTTTATGGCAATCACAGTGGTTTATTTAGGCAGAAAAAAATGCATTAATTTGCTCGCTAAGATTTGGTGATCATTTACTATATTTGTAGTCGTTTACTATATTTGGTGTTTGAATACAATTTGAGGTGCAGTTGTGACTAAAATAGGTTATACTAATGTAATTTTAGTTATTATTTTTCTGGTGTTAAGTTTTTTTTTTTGGTTAAAGAACTAAGGGTATCAAAGCATTTTTTGGTGGTATATTATAATATACATATTTAATCCCGTAAGTAATTGGTCCAGTCAACAATAATCCAAATCACAATTAGCACTAGAGTTCCGTTACACTATCGCCTCGGTCGCTAGATAAAATCACTTCGCACACTTAGGTAGATCGCTCTCGTTCGCAGTCAAAATCAAAACTGACTCACTTCCATTCGGGGGCTCGTATTTATACGCGGAGCAAAGAAAATTATAGATACTGACGTCTCAGGATAGATCCAGAACAATAGAGTCGCGTCGCGGGGCCATAAATCAATTTTATTAAGTACTTTGTCCTTCGCGAGTCACTTTCACGCGAATTTCGACTCTATTCTTAATGGCGGAAAGTACCATTTCCCTTATCCACCTACAGATACCTACAGATTACATACCTACTAAATAGTAGGTACAACGAGTACTTATGAAGGAATGTTCCAGATCTTGCCAGGCTAGGTAGGTACTTTGGTTCTAGAGCTTTCGAACAGCAATGCGTTTTAATTATTCGTTGCCACTCTTTATTTTGTCGGAGATATGACGTGTTGAAGTTTAACGGCGTAACAATATTATTTCTCAATGAGTATCTAAAGAGATAATAATAATAAGTAGTAATAGTATGAGTATCTAGTGGATAAAGTGTCCACTGTGTTTCATCTCAGTGTGAACTCAGATCACACCGAGGTCCGAGAGAGAATGAATTGTAAAATTTGTGAAGTCGTGACAGAATTATATTGAAGTGTACTCCACCACGAACTTGACGCTAGTGCTGTGAAAGTCTATCTAACAGAGCTGCAGTTTTTTTATAGAAAATTAACTGCAAATGTGCTTCTTTAATACTATGAGAGTTATCTTTTTGTGTTAACTATAACTCGTGCTACTACCCTTTCCCAAAGCAGTTTATCCGTGGTGTTTAATGTTTATACAATTTTATACCTCAGACCCTTGATTTTAATGTGCCAATTTTCTACTCTGCACTCCTAATTGTCTATGCTGATTCATTCACAAAAAGCTCAACAAGATACTTCAAATTTCTTTTAACATTCTGCTAATCTTGTGGAAAACGAGGGACTTACTTATAGAACTGTTCCTCTTTATACTCCTCGGCTCGGCGGCGCCAGTACCGCTTCAGGGCAGGGCTAATCTCTTCAGTAAGTTCGGCCTCCTTAGCCAAACTTTCCCTCTCTTCTTCCAAAAAATTTGCTTCATCCGTTTCCTCTGAGCAAATTAATTTATTACTATTTATCAAGGATTAATGATAAGAGCTAATTAAGATAAGCTTTGTTTGCTGAGGTCGGCCCTAGTATCAATCCTCATATATTCCCCCCATTCTTACCTCATCAAGTTAAGGCGTCGGTCCTAACTAACATTCAAAAATTTTTGACAGTCGGTCAAGCGCAAACCTATCTTAGCAAAAATGTTTACGCAAGTATACTATACTATTATCTATACTTTTTTGTTTGTAATAAATTAACTCGAAAACTTATGAACCGGATTTCAAAATTGTTTCCGCAATAGAAAACTACTATATCACGGTGTGACACAGGTTAATTACTACTTTACGCTAGCAGAAGCTAATGTATGATATGGAATTATTTACCTTCAACATATTCTCCCTCGATAGACATTTCCTCTGGTTCCAGCAGAGGCTTGGTAGTGATGGAAAGCTTCGCACGGGACTGAATATCTTCAGCTATACGATGCTTCAGGTTCAGATATATTCTGTTTACAATAAAGATATTCGTCATCCACGGTCAAAATACCTAGATACTATTGTCTGTAGAACCTTAACATAGAGTAACGACCAGTGACGATTATTTTACTTACAACAGAACCCGTTATCAAGCTGATGACTTAAATCACCAGACCAACGAGATAATACCCAATCGGGTGTCTGAATTCATCTTCAGATAATAGCAATCGAATCAGCCCTTTATCACATACATGGAATAAACATCATCATTTTCTGGGCTGAAAGACATGTATGTATGTCTTTGACATATGCTTCCCCCATGTCTCGCTCCAACGGACTGGATTTTCATCAAGTTAGCGGTCCACCTTGTGGGAGACATCTCAACGCTACATGTTCCAGTACGCAGTCGCCACTCCACGACTAGGAACTGTCTGTTCTGTGAGCAATTTTCCCAGCCCACTAGGCTGTCACTTAACTGTGGTGTTTATTCGGGTTGGGTAACCTTGGTTCCTCTGCGGACTCACTTACAAGCCATTGCATAAACACTGAATACCTGGACTCCCAGAGTTGCACTAATAACATTGCGATAAATGCTTATGGGTGAAATATAAAGTATCTACTATGATGTTGTTTTTGAGTTGTGATACCTTTTTATTGAATTGGAACATTCGAAAGACATTAGGTAGGTACCTACTTATATAAAAAAAATTAAGAGACGACTCTGCTATTTGCTAAGAAAGTAATAACACAATTCACGCTGACTGGTGGCCGTCCTGATATCAAGAAGATTCATGCATTTCACAGAAGGATGGCTTGTATGTAGGTAATCTTCTTATGAACCTTCTTATGACAAAATTTCCGAAAACCTATAACAGGCACCAGTCTCTCACAAGGTGGAATATAATAGCTGAGACATTGTCCTGTCAAAATTAACTGTAAGTCAACTTTGTGAAGAGAGATTAAATGGCAATTATTATATTATTATTATGAACCAAATCAGAAATATGAGAAAGTCAAAGCAGTAGAAGATTGTTACCGGGGTCACTCACATACGCGCAAACATTCGTAGATTGTATGAATGTGAAGGGTCGTCAGACATTCATTCACAAACTTAGCGGATATACAAATGGGTTCGCATATTCAATTTGTGAAACTGCACTTCCTCCTACACTTGTTTACGAATGTCTCCTCTTTTTACCGACTTCCCAAAAAGGAGGAGGTACTACGTTCGGCTGTTTGTATGTTTTTTTTTTTATGTTTGTTCGTCGAATACTCCCCCAAATGTGGACGGATTTTCAAAATTCTTTTTTTGTTCGAAAGTAGATAGTTCTGAGGTGGTCCCATTATCACCAAATTAGGATCTGATGATGGGATCTTGGAGAAATCGAGGGCAACCTTCAAATTTTATAGGCTCACTTATTGATTTTCGCATATTTTATGAAGTATCTTGTGTATTTGCGTATGGTCGTCACCATCTCAGGTAGCTGGGCTGATGATGGAAGGTACAACTCCTTAACAGTAAGAAGTTACTCGAACAGGCAAGGACTGTTTTAGTAAATTGTTTTGATGTTTGATAGGGCATTTGCCACATTTGGTCTCATGATCATCAAGTCATGACCTGATGCTGCAGTCAGGATAGTCTGCAGAGTACCTAAGTCCTCGACAACAAACAGCAGATATATCGAGTTTAGGCTCATTGAAAACGGCTCGATGTGTGGATAAACGTACTGCTAATAAAGAACACCGAAGTACATAGAGACCTGATGCTGAAGCCAGGAGCATCAGGAAAACTACAAACCTTGAAATTACAGCACCGTAGTCGTGTTTGGGCTCATTTTAAACAGGACAAAATTTTAAGTTCATTGCAATGTTGACATAAATCTGGCCTGATGCTACAGCCGGGATTATCAGCATCTAGTCTAATGACTGATTGAAAGATTTACCTTTCGGCTTCATCATCAGATCAGTTCGATATATCCTTTCCCTCTCCAGCATCTAGTCTAATGACTGTTTGAAAGAAGAGGGGGAGAGGATATATCGAACTGATCTGATGATGAAGCCGAAAGGTAAATTAATGTAATCTAACCGTGTTTGGGATTATTAGAACCGTTATGAGATGCGCTCTGACTATAAGGTATTTAAGTTTGACTGAGGGGTACTTTTTAGTGGTGGTACCATAACTAAAAAGTGTAAAATAAAAAAAAACTTTTTACAAAAAAAATATAACCGACTTCAATGATAAAAAACACTGAAAAGTATCAAATAACTTTAATTTTGGAAGTCGGTGTTAAATAACGAAGAGACTAAACTATTATAGAAACACCGACTTCCAAAATTAAAGTTATTTGATACTTTTCAGTGTTTTTTATCATTGAAGTCGGTTATATTTTTTTTGTAAAAAGTTTTTTTTATTTCGACTTCTTTTGGGGATCCCATACGGTTGGTTCATTCTATAGAAGTTCAAAGAACTCCATCACTTTGGTTTTATTCCAATCCATGATCTACTTATTTTTTACTCTACACAGTAGCCCATCACAAACTATAAACAGTGACAAGACGTCTGTTAGCGTCGCAATCACGGATATCGGTCTCTGCCCCCCTAGCCAAGTTACAACAAATTCGCATGCGTCGAACGCTTCGAGTTGACCTTGCCGCCAATTCTTTTGTTCTGACCACGTGACTGAGCTTCATTCTGTACATTTGAAGCTTTCTACTACCGTTAACTATTGCAGATTAGCAACTTGCCTAGAGGGGATGGTTACACGAATGTGTGGTCCGACTACGAAAAGGTTCGCGTGCTTTGTTGTGCGTTAAAAAACCGACACAGCTTGGAAAATGCAGCGAAAACTTTGCACAATCATTTGCAAATGTCGTCCTACACTTGTGGATTCGCGTGTTCGTGCGAATGTGAGTGACCCGCAGTAGCGTTGGAAGAACTTACATAGATATTGAAGTTGTAAGTCTGGTTATCTATACTTACATATAATAAGACAGTAACGAAAGAAAAACTGTACATTAAGAATTTTCGAGAAAAAATAAGTGGCTTTTGTTAGAAAAACGTAACTGATGACAAAAAGTAACTTTTTAGAATTTTTGTCCGTTTCTCTGTTTGTCTCTGTGTACGGCTTCACGCCAAAACTATCGGATAAATTGAATTGAAACTCAGCAAAAATGTTCTTTGTAAACCAAGGAAGGCTTTTAACCAAGTTAGGCTACATATTACGCCGTATGTTATGGGAGGTAAGCAATATTGATTTTAAAAGCTTTTAAAGGATTTTAAAAGGTTCGTAATTGAATGCACAAAATGAAATGTTATTTATTTAATAAAAATTTAACTCTGAGAATATACCTACTCGTAATAATCATGGTATGTTGATAAAGGAGCGGGGCAGTAATATTATAAATTGCAAGGGAAAAGCTATTCAACAATATGTCAACGGGAAATTTACCGGTAAGGTCAGGCGACCGTTTACCGCACTAAATGGGGCGAGTTCAAATAAAAAAAAAATCCAAATATTGTTTAAAAAAAACGTAAAATTCTTTTTTTTTAGTTTTTGCATTTTTTATGTGCATTAGGAACGATACTGTTATGACATCTGAGAGCCTATTTAAATGTCCTATCTAATTGTATGGAGAGTTTCACACCAATATTACTAAACAGATTGATTGGTGGTACAACAAGCTATACTATCATGAAGTCAAGTCAAAATTTTGGTTCTAAGTTTTAACTTACCAAGCACATTTGTTGTAGGTATGATTTAATTATGTAATTCTTGAGAGCAGTGGTGGCCGAGTGGTAACGGACCCGACTTAGGAATTGTAGGTCGCGGGTTCAATCCCAGCCAAGCGCGTTACTTTGTGTAATTTATTTCATCACCACTGCTCTCAAAACGGTGAAGGAAAACATTGTGAGAAACCGGCATGTCCAAGAAGCAAAAAATCGAAGACGTGACATCCACCAACCCGCACTGGCCCCGCGTTGTGGATTACGGCCCATTCCCTCTCCCAGAGAGGAGGTCTGAGCCCCAACAGTGGGAACATTATAAGGCCGACTATGCTATGCTATGTAATTCTTAGTTTTGTTCCTTGCTGCTGTTACCATATTTTTTTTAATGCAAAAATAATGTAGTTATCTGTTAAATTAACGACAATTTTAGACAATTAATAATTGGCGGGAATGTACACGCCCAAGAATATTCAGATATTCTCTTAAAATTGGGTGAGGGACCGCTGTCAGTAGACAGTGGGGCCAGACCGTGGTTCTACCTGAGATACTTGGGAGAATGATGCCCACCTTAGAAAATTAGATTCGCCTGGTGTACTTACTGAGACATCAATAGGATAGCGCACCAAGATAATTCTTCGGTGCGTGAACGAGCCAATTTAACACCCAGAAACGACCAAGCTTTAGCGATAAATGGATGCATTCTCGCGGAAATACAGGGAAATGAAGTGATCTACACTTCAATAAACACTGTTGTCGACCAAGATAACGCCACACATTATCCCGTAGAATTTCTCAATTCCTCAGTACTACCAGTGAACTACCAGCGCCCACCATTAAGTTAAATAGTGCGAAGTGAAATGTTACTGACGTAGCTTTGAGTCATGTTTACTAACAAAATGATTTATTATAAGTAATTGATGTATGTTGTCTATAAGGTATTTGTGCTATGGGTACATGTTGCCTGAAATAAATTGATTATTATTATTAATGGTCGGTGTCCCAATTATGCTTCTTCGGAATCTCACTCCGCCGAAACTATGCAATGGGACCCGGCTCAAAGTCGTCTCGCTGCAGAGAAATATCATTGAGGCGGAAATGCTAACGTGCGAGACAGTGTTTATACCACTGATTGGCCACAATTACCCCTTTCAATTCAAGCGCGTGCAGTTTCCTGTGAGCGTGTTGCCCGATGTCTGCCCCTTGACTTATTTATTGTCGTGGTGAAGACAATAAATAAGTCAAGGGGCAGACATTGAAGGCTGCGGGTGTTGACCTCAGGTCGAGCTACTTCTCACACGGACAACTGTACGTCGCTTGGTCCTGCGTCACCAGTCCTGACTCGCTGTACATATGGAACGAGACCGAGGGAAAAACAATGAACGTTATTTACACATCTGTTATTCGACGTCTCCTAAATTTCTTTATTAACCTGACGTCTCTTACCAGTAAATTAACTACATAACTTTCAAATTTTGAGTTTACTAAGCCAAATAGTTTTTGAGGGTTTTAAGCTATAGTATAGTATGGGACACATCTTTTGAACGTTTCTATAAATTAACAAAATTATTAAAATCAAAATAGAATTAAATACCTACGTATGCGATACGTAAGTAAAGCCACGGGTACAGCTATAGTTATATTTATTTTTTTAAGTTATTTGCAATATTATTGTTGAGTAATGCAGTGTACCCTTGGGATCCGCTGCGGAATTACGAGAAGAAAAGTTTTTTGTTGTATAGGTATTAAGTCTGGGCAACATATAGCCTATAATTTATTTTGGCAAATAGAACACCTGATGCAGAACCTGTTGTGGTTCTGTGGACCAGCTAAAGTACGTATAAGAGATATAAAAATGGTGTACACTATAACATATCAGGAATGACGTCTTAGCAAAAGTTGTTTAGTCTGATGGGCATTTCCTGTTGACTTACGAAAATGAAAGATCTAGAACGTCTCGAATCGTCTCGGGCATCATGTTGTTTTTCCGTCCCCGGTCTCTTAGAATTTGGCATCAGACGTTTGAGATCTTTGATTTTGACGACCCCGTTGTCGCTGGCATACAACAGGATCCGCGTACGAAGTCGCGGGAGAAGCTAGTGTTATTATAAAATAGTAAGTACCTACCTTTATATTAATTCTGATTAATAATGCACGCCTTAGAAAACGCATTGTGTCCTCGATGTTGTTGAGTGTTTGTTTTTTTTTTAATAAGCATGATTTTGATTTATTTTAACTTTTATTCCAAGACAATCCGAATATTATCATAGCTCAAAATGTTACGTTATATAAAACGACAATGTCATAGGTAATGCAATAATACTTATGTGCCAGAGCTTGTATGATGTCGTCGATGTGTCGTTCGTCTTCGGTCCTCATGTCGATAATGGGTATGTTCTGGATGGTCTCCCGATCGGCCTCCATGATGCAACGGTAACGCAACACAGCTCGAGTTAGCTCCCTCGCGCCCTTGAGTTCCCTTCTGCTCTCACCATCCCATTCACGTTCTAAAGTCCTGAAGTGACGGATCAATTAGGCTTATGGTTTTAGAAGATAATTATAAAAATATTTAAAATCTTGAGGAAGGTTGTTCAGTTTTGAATACTGAGCAAGTTTGCAGAGAACTGTCTCTTGCAAACTGTATTGTTAGTGGGTTATTGCTGACTGGTTTATAATAAACTAGGTTCTGTCAGCGGCTTCGCACGCGTAAAATTAGGTTTCTCCATACAAAATTTGGACCCCCATTTCATCCCCTTAGGGAGTGAATTTTAAAAAATCCTCTCTTAGTGCTCGCCTACGTCATAAAAGGAAGCCTTGTGCAGAATATCACGCTCCTAGGGATTGTAGTTTCAGCTTTGCGTTGATATGTCAGTCAGCCAGTTTCCCATTTTATAGATATCATGATATTCTGTGTTTTTTAAATTCTACAATCATTAAAAATAATTTGTAATAAGTTATAACTTGGGTAGGGGCTGAAGAGTTCAGAATCCACCGCGCGATTAGAACATATACTTACGGCAGTCCAACTCGCATAGCTGCCTGAACCAAACAACACCTGTCTGGTCGGAGGATCTTCAGTTTTCCGCAGACATTTACGGGACTTTACTCCTGTTCCATATAGAGGTAGGTATGTGATAACGTGAGGTGCTGATGTGCCACAACTTGATACAGGACTGGGGCCAAAACGATTCTTTTCAATTGTATCTGTCTTCTAATATATAAAATTTCCATGTCACAATGTTAGTTACCGTACTCCTCGGAAACGGCTTTACCGATTTTTACCAAATTTTATATGCGTATTCAGTAGGTCTGAGAATCGGCTACTATCTATTTTCCATACCCCTAAGTGATAAGGGTTGTTCACCCTTAATTTTTTTTTTATTATTATTGGA
The DNA here is from genome assembly GCA_949319445.1 of Mythimna lalbum. NCBI lineage: Eukaryota > Metazoa > Arthropoda > Insecta > Lepidoptera > Noctuidae > Mythimna > Mythimna lalbum. The sequence continues at coordinate 25,327,429 of OX439344.1, read as the reverse complement.
CGAAATTTTTGTTTTTATTTTTTTTATAATGTGTCATTAAAAAATACATACAACCCTAAATTTTTACTTTTTTATCACCAACCCCTATTTTTTTATAGCAAAAAACAAATTATAATTTATAAGGCAAAACAACGTTTGCCGGGTCAGCTAGTACATACAAATATAATAATTATAACAAATCTGTAGAAATTTTTAGTTGTGTGCGCATCACGTAAAATGTATGTAATCGATGTGCATAACTTTTATACGTCAAAATTATGTGTAACTTGATTATATCTTACGTTTCATCGCAATCGGTTGGCTATATGGAAAGATATACTACTTATATTATTTAAATAATACAATAATTAATAATACATATCTAAGTTATTTCAATTTTATATCGCGCTGTAATTGACTGGATGTATAGAAAGTTGGAACATGCTTCAATAGAAATGTTGACTGTTAGACGGTACGAAGTTCACCGAGTCAGCTAGTTAAAGTACCTACTTAGATTTTAAAATATAGTGAACCTGAGGATGTATGCTCTCGGCAGTCTCTCTGGTAAAATATTATCCGGCTTTTGAGGTTGCGGCGAAAATCTCTCATAAGGTCTCATCCAATGGTAAAACCCCTTGCCAGTATACGGTTTTAAGTCTTTATACGCCTTGTATTTGGGTTTGTCGGCTTGTTTTGAGTTCATCAGCCATTTCTGTAAACAACAGGTTAATATTTAGCAGTACGTTGCCTACTTATACATGACTGAATAACTATACTTGTAGTTGCAATTTGTTGTGGTGCGCAAAATTATTTTTAATACTATTGCATGCAATAAAATAAGTTGTAAATTATTTTGAAAGGGTGGATCACAATATCAAGAGTGGAAAATGAAAATGAATGAGTCAAAGAAATAAAATAAAATAAATTAATTTTGGGCTTAGGTTAAGTTAGGGACTCATATCAGCGTCCTAGGCGAAATTTCTACGGCGTCTGGGTATCTGCCATTTAAACCCATACGAAAAAAGGCAAGAAATATGATGATAATAACATTTTATTAGATGGAAAACATCAAATGACTTCTCCCGCTCTTGGGCGGAGCGGGACGACATATCAGACTATTACTGATTAAAACCGACTCGTGTTCCTTTTTGCCTTCGTTCCAGGGCCCCGGGGTTCTTGTTCTTCTTCGATCCTGCTGGGTTCCTAATGGGTCAGCAAACCATTCCTTTGAGGCGCGCGTAGGACACTACGCGCCCTCGCGTCGACGACTCGAGCTCGGTCCGGGCGGTTACCGGGCGGTGGACGACGAGTGTATATGTTATTCTATTATATTCTATTCTACCCATTGCTCGCCGTCCGAAAGATAAAACCTACGGAGGCCAGTAATAGCCCCGTGGATCTCGTCTATTGTGGTAGCGACTGGATCGTGAGGAAGTGCTTATTCACGGTTTCGCTCGCAACACTGCTTCGCAAAAGGTGGTAACCGCTTCTTATTCATTCTGGATCCGTAACATAGGTATGGCCAAGGCCGAACGCGAGTGATCGCCACAACCACAGTGGACTTCCACCATTATGCTCCACGGCATCCTCCGGACGATCCGTACAATACTGAAACCCAGGCGTTTCTTCCTGCCAAATACAAAACAGATACCCTCAGATATACCCAAGTCCGGTAAGGACTCACGTCACGTGGGAAGAGTTCTCACTTTCTACCTGACGTGGCGCCTGCGTAGCCACTTCTCAAAGTACTTACCGCCGCAATCGTGGCGTGACTAGTGCTGGATTGCAATAGTCGCTGTCTCCATACCGCCATGAGATCTCATCTGAGCTCTGTCCGCAGTACCACGATTAGTCGCGATAGATTTGTTTTTTTTACATCACGTGCCTGTCGTACGTGAGTCTAAGGACTGTTGCCTCTAAATCCCACAGTGGAAGGCCGTCAAGAATGCTCCCAATCTCGCGGGGTGCGTTATCCCCGCATGATTGGGCCCGACCACGACCCTTTCGCCCATCTTTTGGACCCGTCGCTTCTGTAACGACCGTGCCCACACCGGTGCGGAACCCCTTAAAGGGCCATGAATCGCAATCTGATCCCCGCGTACGCGTAGAGCATCTGGCAAGAGGCGCGGAGGGGTGCCAACCTGCAAAGTCTAGGGGGGAGTCCAGACGATTCCCTAAACTTTGCAGGTTGGGCCGCAGTCACAAATGGTTAACACTTGCTTGACAGGTCCGTCTTACTCCAGTCTACTCCTCGAAGTTTGGCCGACAATCGAGGACAAGCCTCTGGTATTTTATCGTAGTCTTGACGCCGATTTGAACCCCTGCTACCGTTATTTGAGACCCCGATGGTAGTGCATTCCGAGGCCGCGAAAACACAAGGCCTCAGACTAGTGACGGGTCCTCACCACTCCTGACTACCGGATTCTCTACCGAATAAGTTCTCCAGCGAGTGTCCCTTCAAGTCTGGCGCTCTTTGCGGTCACCAAACCGCGCCCAACTCTAACACCGCTACTGTCTACGATAAATTAAATACTCTTATAAAAAATAAATACCTAAATGGACATACATGCTATCTATGCTTAAATAGCTTCGAATATATTACTTATGCAAATTGCCAAACCTCAGGTTCCGTAAGATGAATTGGAGTTAGGATAGAAGCGAGTTTTCGATGATCTCCAAATGTGTCGTATTGGTTAATGAGACACCAGGGTTGCGAACGACAAGTACGCTTGTATTCCTCTACTAACGCACGGTGAATGAGCTCTGCACAATTCAAATCTCTAAAAAAATTAAATTCTTTAAAACAATCAATTCCTTTGAAAACCACGACCTTTACCTTTACTTTTTTGTCATACTAATTACTTAATTTGTAAGTATTTATGTGTGTTTCTACAGTTCTACACACATCACAACTGCAAGTATTGCACACCTGCCTTTGTGAAATAAAATATCTGCAGCTGTTGAAAATCTGTGTGTGTGTATTCAGTAAAGTTTAACTGAGAGGTTCACGGAGGCTCACCATGAAGATTTCCATAAGCTAATTAAAACTGTTACGTACCGCCTTAAGATGAAAAATCTTAAATTTTTTGCTAAGTATAACTCTTTAGATTTTTCATGAGATACCAGGAAACTATCAGATTTGACATCTGGCTCTTTAGCATCGATATCACTGGCGATTTTGCTTCCATATTCCATATTATTCATTTTACTGGCGTGAAGTTCGTCTGACGACGTTGGCTCGTCTGATAGAGTTATATCACCTTCTTCATTGACAACTACTTGTGTATTAAATGAATCCGTCATTTCTAACCACATTTCTTCGACGTTTGCGTTGTTGAGACTATTTTCTTTATTATTCATTATTGTTATGTTGCAGTTTGTAAAAGCACAGCATTCAGAACAAGCTTCGTATGAGATAAATAAGTTTTCCCCATCAAAAGTAGCGGACGTTTCACTGTCCAGATTAATTTCATAATTGTTGTTCTTATCAACTATCACCTCTGTCTCATTTGGTGATTCCACAGATATAGTTCCATTAACGTTGTTTATTGTAATTGTACTTAAATTTGGATGTTCAATAGTATATAATAAATGAATGAGAACGTAGCCATCCGTTCGTTCTTTTTCTTTGACTTCCTCCTCTTCAATTTTTTTTGATGTGGAAGTGGCACTACTTATGTTACTTTTTTGAGATTCAAAACTTTTGGATTTTGGAACTTCAACCGTATCAGGTTCGAAAATTTCTAAATATTCTATTTCAGTATCTGTCCATTCTGGATATATTTCTACATCATCAACAACATAAGATGTAACGATTCTAGTTTCATCTGGAAAAGTCACGCAATGTAGACCATCTTTATTCATCAACATAAGTGTTCCATCCATTCGTCTAGAAAAAACCTCTCCTAGGCAGTAATCAGTTGTTTTAACGAGTAGTTTTTCTAAACTACAAGGAACATCGTCAATCCATTTTTGTCTATGGCCGTTGGGTTTAATAATTTCACAATCACTTACAACAACCTCATATTCAAGTGGTGGTTGCTCAGTGATGTCTTCCACAGGCTCCACCACTTTAGAAGATGCTTTGCTCTTAGATCTTTTCGTTTTTTTTTCAATTTCTTCTCGAGGTTCCACCTCAGGTTCCTGTGATATAACTGGAACAACTCTTTTATAGTATTTGTTTATTTTTATGAGTGTTCCATCTGGTTTAAGTACTTCAATGTAATCCGAAGGTTTAAAAATAATTACTTCGCCGTTTAAACTTATACATCTCATTTCCTCATCAAGATTTGGCATTCGGCGAGTATGATATTGCTTTATGTGCGAAATAACTGGTAAATTATCCTCATACACTGTCTCCGTGATCATGCCGTTGGGCCACGATACAAAAAGAGAATGAAAATATTTCGTCTCTTCAAATTTGGATTGTTCATTTTCAATTACTTTCGATGTGTCTGTTTTGTCATGTGATGCAACGATTTTAGCATTTGACTTAGACTGCAAGTTGACTTTGTACCTCTGTTTTTTTATATATATCAGGACTTGATCTTTACTTGTAATTCTAAACGATTCGCAAGTATCTTTGATTTCTGATGTTACATTATCCCCTAAAGCTTTATGCACCCAAAATTCATTATAATTGTTACCCGGTAATATATTTAAAATTATATATTCCAAATTTATTGGAATTGTTAAAGTGTACATAGTAGTAACTTTAGTGCCGTCTTTAGAATAAAATATGGCATCTTTACCAAATACTTCTACCCTTCTATCGCCTAAATCGTAACCTAAAAAAGGTTTAGCAGGTATTTCCACAGACTGATATTCCCTATCTGTAATAATAGATTGTTTATGGTATTTAGCTGCTTTTTTTGGAGAAGCTGCTTTTTTTTTTGGTACTTTAGAATCCATATCAACCGATAGTGCTAACTTCGTAGCAAATGAATCTGTAAATTCTGAACTCTCCGTGCCAACTTCATCAACTTGAACATATTCTTCATATTTCAAAGAACCCTCCATAAGAAGATCCATTTCAACATCCGTCGTTTCTATGCAAGATTTTAAAGCATGAGGATCAATAACATCTTTAGATTCTGATCGTGCCTGCATTAAAAGGTTGTCATCATAGATTTTTTCTTGATTTTGTATCCATTCATATTGCTCATCCATGATGAAGTCAAAAAAGTCTTGCAAACACAGTGGTGTTATTAAATGACTGCGCCACTCCTCACGTGCTATTCCTTCGTTATCGTGGCTGTTAAAAAACATTAATATGAAACAATCGGTCACTTCACAATATTTATAATCGACGCAGTTGAAATTATTGAAAGCCTCACGCAAAATCTGGTGAGCGCAAATACCGGAGAGATCTTCAAAAAAGTCAAAATCGTCGATCATGTTGTGCCTCATAGGTTGATTGTTTTCAATTTCTGCAGCTGTTACTAATTGGCTTATATCTGGACAATCAAACATTAATTTTAATCGTTGAGCTTCAGGATCTGTTTCTGGTTGAGAAAATGCGCATTCGTATTCATTTTCACTTTTTGTCATTGATGGGAAGGAGGAAGATAAGAGAGGCCCACTAGGAACTAATGAAGGTCGTTTAGGTAGAGGCTCAGCGAGTACACTACGTTTTAAGTATTTTTTCTTAAACTCAGATATAGTCGAAGAGGCTAAGTGGTTCTTCTTTAATGAGCTCCGATTGCAATATAATTTGCGACAGGCTAATATATTAATAAGTCTGTTTAACTCAGCCGTTTCAACATCACTTCTTTCAAAACATGACAATAGAACATTTACATGGAAATTAATTTTGGCCTGAAGTTCATCAGATGGACGAGGTTGATTTCGCCATAAATTATTAATGGGCATGCCAATCAGAGATGTAAAAACGATGTTGTCTAAATTTATATTTCCTAAGTTAAAAGTATTATATTTAGCAAAATCTCCATAGCGGAGCACAATTGGCTCTCGGTTTTCCTCATATTCTCGTCCGTATGTAAGACGATATTTCTTTTTCTCAGCCTCTGTATTACATAATGCGGTAAAAATTTGTTTTACAAGATTTTCCGTATTATCTAGTTTATTTTCTTCAACTCTATTCTTTGGAATTGAACCCGATGTCATTGCAGACGATAAAGAGCTTCCACTGATCTCATCATCTTCTAAACTTGAATTGCATGCTGTTTGAAGAATACTGTCTAATATTGTATAAATAGTAACACATTCCAAAGGTAAATCATCAATTTTTTGTTCATAAAGCTCGTTAAAATGTTGGTTGCTTTCATCTTCAGGAACATCGAGAATACTCATATTTTCCTTGTAATGGAGGTGCTGTCTCGATAAATCCTGAATATCGTATATGAGGAAACAGAGTTCGTCGTAAATTTTATCAGGACTTCCAGAAAGATCATCTTTATTCCAATATGGAGGAGAAAACACAATAAAAGCAGTGTTTTTGAAATCGTCTGCGCTATTATTTTGTATCCGCAATAATTGTATATCATCCCAAAATTTCATGGATTTTTCAGCTAATAATTCAGTTAGACTTTGACCTCTTTTTGTAGCCTTCAATAGGCTTGATGGCACTTTAACTTTTGTTGGGTCGATTCTTATTTGCACCACAGCTGTCAAAGGTATACCAACTTTCACCAGACTCCCCGGCAAATAGGGTTCCACAAATCCTGTAACAGCAACGTAGAGGTTGGGCCCATCAGTAGGATAATCATCGACATATACTTTGTCTCTCCATTCTTCACCTCTCATTCTGAGTTGAGTATTGAACTTCTTCCCTTCTGAACTTTCAGGGACAATCACAGGTTCTCCATCACCCTTTCCTTTACCTTTCATTGGTGGTGGTGGAGGAGGAGCAGGTTCATCTTTTCTCGCACTTCCTACGGTGCCTCTAACTTCTGTTTTGTCAAGCATGGTAGCAGATTCTCTTTGCATACCATGTCTTACTTCAAGTCTTTGCTGACTAATAAAAAGATATTCATCTTTCATTTTCAAAATAAGGTGTTTGATGACCAAAGCTAATATATCTGGCGGGATATCCTTCTTATCTGCAAGGTATGATTGACACTCTTCAAAAACTCGTAAATTAGGATCTTTTACTTTTTTCTCGGCCCCAAGTTGATTGATCATAAATATTGTCTCAGTTTTGCAAATATTCTTGATAACGAATCTTTTTTCTTTAGCAGCATATATTTCGAATCTGTTTAGATACATCCTTTCTTGTTCACCACCTGCGGATTCGATGAGAATTACTTTTACCTTCCAATTTTCTTCGTCTAATGGCGCATCTGCGATAATTGTTTGCCATTCATTTTCGTCAGGCTCACTTTTCTTATCCTTTTTAGGAGCCATTGAATAAGTAGTTTTAATCAACTTTATAAAATAATTGTTCAAGAATGACAAGAATGAAATATATTGACAATGACAAGCATGTCGTCACGTATCTTGGGCGCTGGGCGTATCTATGGTAATATGGTGGCATACCGTAAAATCGTAAAAGGATATAATTACCTAGTTAAGTCATAAGAATTGTCACACTGTAAAAACTTTTTTTTAGAATGCTGGCCACAAAAAAGTTAATTGAATTCGAATTTCGAATTATTCATGAAAATAAAAATGTGTACATTTTAGAATTTTACTCATTTTTTAATATGGAGTGGACGCTTAAAGAAGACCGTGTTGCAGTTATCGCATTGCATCGTTGCGGTTACGCGCCAATTAAAATTTTTGATATACTGTAAAATTTGAATATAAACAAAAGATTCGTTTATCGTACCATCAAACGATACAATGAAGACTCTACTATAGATAACAGTAAGTGTAAGACTGGATGCACACTTTCGGTTTCCGGATTAGGTTTCCCAGTCAGGAATTCAGATTCGGAAACCTAAATGCTCTTATCACACGTTCTTACTTTTCCGAACGGAAAAAACCTTACATCCGTTTCGAAATTTTCTCCGTCCGTCTTCCACGGAATCCCGAGTCTGAATTCCTGCTCGGAAAACCTAATCCGGAAACCGAATGTGTGCGTCCGGCCTTAGTCTTCATTTAACACCCTTTTCACCGTGGTTCTGCTTAACCCCATCTGAAAGGCAAACAGTTTCTGTTTACGTCGCGCCTTCACAGCTTTTATCACTGCTGGAGTCTTAACAGAGCGCGGGCGACCACTTCTTCACCTGTCATCTACAGTAGAGTCTTCATTAAATCGTTTGATGGTACGAGAAACGAATCTTTTGGTTATATTCAAATTTTTCAGTACCTATATCAAAAATTTGAATTGGCGCGTAATCGCAACGATGCAACGCAATAACTGCAACAGGGCCTTCTTTAAGCGTCCACTCCTTATTTAAAAATGAGTATAATTCAAAAAAATACACATTTTTATTTAAATGAACAATTCGAAATTTGAATTACGACTATCGAACTGATCTAATGATGGAGTCGGAAGGTGGACACGGGAACTTCATAATAAAACAATATATCTTAGCAGAGTTTGGATTACTTGGAATTGTCATGAGAAAAAGGTTCTCTGACTATAAGTTTGTAGCCGCTTTACCTATATTATGATTAAGGTAAAAAATTACTTGCGATATCTTGCTGCCATCTAAATGGAAATTAAAGTTTATGGCTAAAATTTTCTTTAATGCAAAATGATTCGTAATTTTCAGAGAAAGTATTTCTTTGTAACTGTATTGAAAAAAGTCGTTTGATACACGTTCAAAGTCACTGCAGCCCTCAGCTCCATAACACATTTGTCTATAGCTCGTGCGAATTTCGTCTCGGTCGCAATGACAAACTTTCTGCACTTGTACCAAAATTTATTATTTGAAGTTAACATTAGAGTAAAAAGTGTTCATTCACTGGAGGGAGCACTTACCTATTTATATAATTGCTAGCTTTTGCCCGAGGCTTCGCTCGCGTTAAATTCGGGGTAACACGGCTCCCCTGGGAAGTGGGGTTTAGAAAGACACAAAAAGTAGCCTATGTCACTCTCCATCTCTTCAACTATCTTCATTTAAAAAATCACGTCAATTCGTCACTCCGTCTTGCCGTGAAAGACGGACAAACAGACACACACACTTTCACATTTATAATATTAGTATGGATTCGTAAACTGATTCCTAGGACGTTTTCTTTTTGTAAGTATAGGATATACACTTCTGGACACATCTATTGGCCCACCTTGTATTTTCAGTTTCGTTTGGTCCTAGCTAAAATTTTATATTAGGTCGAGCAAAAAGTTTTTATGCAGTTTTGAACCTGGTACATTCACAATTTCATTCAATAGTCTTTTTTTGAATTTCGAACACAGAATTTAAAGGAACAAAAGACAATTTGGAGCCTGTTTGTTGATATCAAACAATCGAATACTAAGAAAACTTGGTTTTATTGGTTTACTTGGATTTAATTCTTGAAAAAGTGATTGATATCTTTGCTTTTGCAACAAACATTATTTATTCTTAACATTAAGGTGAGGTTCTATCAATAATCTATGGATACTTCACCTGAAGTCGCCGCCCAAGCTGTGGCACTTATTCAGGCCGGACACAGCCAAAGAAACGTGAGTGCTCAACTTAATTTAAGTCGATCTGCGGTCCGAAATGTTTATCGGAGGTACCTAGAGACTGGCGGCTTTGTTCGTTGCCAAGGAAGGCCACGATCTCGGGTCACAACTGAAAGGCAGGATCGATTCATCGTGACGACCAGCTTGAGAAATCGTCACCTTACCTCCATTGAGATACAAAACCAACTTCGCGACTTCCACGGAGTATCTGTGAGCGCTCGAACTGTTCGGAGAAGGTTAAAAGAACGCGATATGGTACCACACAAGCCAGCTAATGGGCCCAAACTAACTCGAGCCCACCGAACAGCGCGCCTTCATTTCGCACGCAGTCATTTAAATTGGACACAGCAAGATTGGAGCCGTGTACTCTTTTCTGATGAGTCTAAAATTGTGTTACATGGCAATGATGGAAGGAAGAAAGTCTACCGACGTAAGGGAGAGCATTTCGCACAATGCTGCTTTGAAGAGAGGGTTGCTTATGGCGGTGGCTCATGGACTGTCTGGGGCGGTATATCCGCGAGCAGCAAAACTCAACTTGAGGTTGTTACAGGACCACGGCTGCCAACATTAAATGCTGAAAGGTACATTCGTGAGTGCTTAGAACCTCACGTGATACATACGCGGACTATGTGGGCCCAAATTACCTTTTTATGCATGATAATGCAAGAGCCCATGCGGCCAGCATCGTCAGGGAATATCTTCGGGATGTGAACATCACAGTTATGGACTGGCCAGCTAGAAGCCCAGACATGAACCCCATTGAGCACATGTGGAACGAGCTAAAAAGACGTGTTAGGGCTCGTGAGCCATTTGCCCAGACGATGCAGGAGTTGAAAACTGCCATAGAAGAGGAATGGGAGATGATCCCTCAAAATTTCATAGAGCGGTTGATAAACTCTATGCCTAATCGTATGAGAGCTGTGGGAGATGCCCATGGAGGCAACACGCGTTATTAAATTAAACCTTTATTTGATAAAACATGTTTTTTATTCAAAAATCAATTGCCTTTAACAAGGCGCATATCCAACTTGTTAGGCGTTGTTCCATGTCGTATGGTATTCTGAATTCAAATTTAAAACAATACGATCGAAAAAGATGGTAAAATGTATCAGGTTTAAAACTGCATCAACAGTTTTTGTTCAATCTAGCAATCATATTTCGGTAGGGGCCATCGAAACCTAAACTCTAAGGTGGGCCAATAGATGTGTCCAGAAGTGTATTTCAATATACATGACTTTCATAATTTGGTTCTTTTTAAGATAGCGTGTCTTATAGAAAAAACAGTTGAGGATACTGTAGGCAAAAGAGATACATTCACAATTTTTAAATATTTATTTAAAAAAAGACAAACGATATAAAAACGCAATACAAAGCAGGTAATTATTTAAAAATATGAGTACCTACTCAATTACCAATATACTGGCATACGATAAGCATACAAAAAAGATCTCAACATTTTTGGCCTTGCAGTCTTTGGAACGTTCTTTATGTTTTTACTCTTTTTACCCGACTTACTCTTAGATTCTGGTATTTTTTCGTAATGTGGTTCATCTTTAGTATCTAATAAAGAAATGCATTTCAATAGCAAAGCATTTTCTTGCTCTTCGAAACTCAGTAGACTCTTCGGTTTTGGTGGCTCCCAAACATATTTATGTTGCTGTTCAATATTATCTTTTAATTGTTGGTTATGAGTTGCTAGAATTGTTTCAATACCATTACTAACTTGATATTCATTTGGCGGAGGACCTCTATGACAAACTTTTGGAAAACGACTAACTCGATATAAAGGTCCACGCTTAAAAGCAGGAAAACATTTTGGTTTTTCTAAGGAATAATAACCAGGTCCAGGTGTATTTAACATCCCATGTACGGGCATCCAGCAGTACCATGGTCCAAAACGCCACTCGGAAGACGAAAATGGCATTCTAGATTTGATTTGTGCAGATCTATCTGTACTCATTCTGTTTTGTGGAACATCTGCTGGGCTTGGTTCGTCTAGTTTTTTAACTACAGGTTTCATACGAATAGTTTTAGATTTGAATTCCCACGTTGGTAAAATACATGGCTTTGCTTCATTCTCTTTAATTTGTGGTTCTACAATTTTATCATCGTCGCTTTCTTCGATTATTTCTTGTTTAAATCTTTTAGCAGAACATCCAAAAGGCGCAGTGCTACAGTTAACAAAATTACCTATTTTTACATTTACTTCATAAGTAGCTGGACTTGGGCCCTCTTCGCGCTGTATTTTAAAGCGCTTTGCTTTCATACCGAAACAAGCTGGTTCTGGTAGTTTAGCGTGACATGGTATTTCAGGAAGTTCTTTTGCATCGAAATCTCTTCGCAACCAATGATCTGCTGGTCCTGGGCTAATATCATATTTTGACTTTGGTTTAGGAAACCTTTCAGCTTTTGATCCTACAAATTGAAGATCTGTGCCTTTAGGTGACATTGGATGATACGTGGCACAGCTAGGAAGATTTTCTAATATATTTTTTCGTTGAACCATTTCTATAAATCGTAGTTGCTTTGAGGTTTTTCGTTTTGAAGCGCGAAAGTTTTCTTGACAAATTTCTTCTCTAGTAGGCATTCTTTCAATATAATAATCTGCAGGACCAGGTCCTACTTCAATATGTTTATAATCTTTTGAAGTTCTTTTACTCCATTTGCACCCTTGATAAAAAGCTGTAGATTCGTTTACCGTAACATTATAAAATGGTGGACTTTCTTCTTTAATCTCGTCCCTCATTCGATGTTGAGCTCCATTGGGTGCAATATTAAAACCTCTATCATTTCTTGAAGGACATGATAAACCCTCATCACCATGCCTAGATCGGGGTGTGGGGCCTATAAATAGTCGTTGCCGTACTTTACCCTGACACACAACGTCCTCTTCCAATTTTTCTCCCGTGGGACATTCACATGGACTTGAAATTCCACATTTACACAACATTTCTTCCAAGTCTTCTGCGCTGAATGCTTCGTAAGGAAATCTTGGCGTTTTTGAAAGCATGGATGAACAATTTGGTATATTACTAGGCAAACTTTGATCATAAACGGCTTGAGTCCATAATTTTGGTACATTTTGCGTGATGCGAGGTAATTTGGAGAGGAATGGAACTGCGTTTGGTTTTGTTCTCCTTGTATAACTTTGACTATACGAACCAGGATCAAGGAGCGTAAAATATTTTGGTGGTGGTGGAAAACGATCAGCTAAATTGTACGCCATATTTTAATATGACCGCACGGATTTCTCTGTGCTTGTGGATTCGTATGTGTGATACAAAAGTAAACACTATTTTTTTTAAATAAAGGGGTTATAAAGAAAGTACATTAAAAAGATAAAAATTGTTAAAAAAATTGAATCAACCCTCTACAATAATAAGTGTCATACAAAGAGTAGGTTTGAAGTTGGTTTGAAGTAAATATAAGTGTCATCTGTCTAGGTGTTTAATTAAAAAAGTAGCTTGCTTTATTACAGGCCACTGACCTCTACTATTTATATAGAGGGAATGATTTTATATATATCTTACTAGAGGTCAGTGTTACTGTCTGTGAGGTGAAAGAACCGTCGTGGCGTAAAGTGAAAACAACATTAAAGTTTTTAGATGGCAATTCAACCCAGCCTTCCGTCAAATGCCTAACGTCCTATCGTGTTGACACAGATTTGTTTATCATGTTATTTTATTGTGATTTTTAATCAAAATCTTAAGAAATGTGAAAAAAGAAATTAACTGAGCCACAAGGGAAATAATATTTAATATATTACAGTTTTGCCAAAAATAACAAGTGGCAAATCACACCATTATTGATCAAAACAAAGTCACGAAAGATGGAAACATTGATATGTTGTTTTTCTTGATTTTTTTTTTTTTTCGTTCGCCCGTAGAGTTTTTTTGGTACACATAGGTCAGTGACAGGTCCTGACCTCCCTCTACTATATATTGTTCTCAGGTAAAAGTGGCATGAATGATAAAGGAAATAAGGTTGGAATAAAACCATTCATCTTGCATCCACGATGGATGGTTTTGATTATAATAGAGTCTGTGTGATAAGAGAATGGTCGTGGCGTAAAATGAAAACAACATTTAAGTTTTTTTATGGCAATCCAACTCAGCCATCCGTCAAATCTCGTTGGGCAGTTGAATCATGGGCTTGATCCAGAAGGCAGTACTCCTAGACACGGCGCTTATTGTTCAGCGATTCCTTTCTCAAGAGCCTGACCACCGGTAGCTTGGACCCTGTTCCCAATGCCGGTGGGCTACTATTTTTTATATTTTTAAATGTTTTTATATAAAATGCCGAGGGTGAGGGGTCAGATTAAGAGATACAATCCTCAGGGCAGTTTTATAGTGAACTGGATGGCCGTTGGGGCTGAAAAGTTCTGGAGTGGCGCGCGCGTACCGGAAGACGCAGAGTTGGAAGGCCTCCAACAAGGTGGACTGAAGACCTGGTAAAGGTTGCGGGAAACCGATGGATGCGAAACGCACACGATCGTTCGTTGTGGTGACACTTGGGAGAGGCCTATGTCCAACAGTGGACGTATATCGGCTGTAATGATGAGGATGATGATGAGTGAACACTGAAGAGGAACAGAGATTCGCAAGAGAAAACGTGCTCGAGAGAAGAATGTATCATAATTATCCAGTAAGGTGCTGGTAAAGATCTTGACCGTACCTCAGTGATTGTCCTAACAGCCCTGGTATACCTCTCCACTTTTCAAGCACTTCAGGATATGTTGCCCTCTTGTTGCTACGTCACTTCGTATTAGCTACCGTTTTCGGGGGCCCATTTGTTGAGTGTGCAAGTCACCTCCTGTCTTTTTATTGATGGAAATTGAAAATATTAATCAGGCAGGAGCCATAGATTCTGGTAATCAGTCCATTTAAGAATCCATATGTTGGAATAGTTTCCCACCAACCGGGGGCTGTCCTTGGATGCACTAGCATAGCGCGCACAGGATAGTCGCCGGTTGATATTTAGATATAATAGCATTAAAAGCGTTAAAAGGGTCTCTGCGAGTTGGTTTCTACTTCTCGTACGCCTTCCAAAGGTCCAGAATCCCAGGGTTCTGAGAGACATAAATAATAGTAAAGTACCATACTACAGGCATGAGCCCGACCCAGTTCTTGATAATGGCCATATCACTTTGTACTAGGACCGGCCCATCATCACTGACAGGACTATTCTAGGCAATAAGCCTGATATAGTGGTGATGGACGTGGATCGAAGCGAGAAGCGTGCAATGATTTCATTTCCACATGACGAGAACCTCGTGAAAGCCGAGAAAAATAGACAAATTAAGTATACTGACTTGGCTCGCGAGATTGTCGTGTGATGTGGACTCGGTGATCATTGTACCGATAGTCATGCGTGTCGGGCAATGCATTAAGCATCACTAATATATTAAGCATAGGCAAGAGCCTCGACCAACACCTTAGGAGGCTCGCGAAAGGCGGGTGGATCAAGGGCTTGATTCAGAAAGCGAAACTCCTGGACACGGCTCGTATTGTTGAGGTTTCTTTCTCTGAAGGCCTGACCGCCGGTAGCTTAGACCCTGTTCCTGATACCGGTGAGATACTATTTTTATATTTTTAAATGTATTTTTTTATACTGAAATATTTAAAAATATAGTTTATATGTTGTAAAATTTATACACGAAATAATAATAATAATGTTGTTTTCGCTTTACGCCACGCACAACCATTATTTTATCGCACAGACTCTACTACATTGAAGCATGCGCGATGACGCAATCTTAGTATTGGAGCTGCGAATTTTATTCTAGTTTTGGAAAATAATGATGGCTACCTCAGCGTAGTTTACGAGAAGGTTGACTTGATAAATTTGCTGCCAAATACTACATAAAATTGGAATGTGGATACATCCATATTCTAAATAAACTATTCATACAATGACATTGCTTAAAAACTTAGTATCCAAGCCAGGAACATAAACAAAAAAATTCGCTGTGTCAATGTCAAGATGATGTCAAGTCAAAATGTAAACGTCAAACTTGACATTAGTCCGTGATAAATATCTCATATAATTTTTTTGATCATTTCTGCTTGCAACTTTCGAGTTTAGTAAGGAAGTGCTGACTGTTGAGTTCCCGATGTAACTGATACTTTAAAAATACTTGCATTCTTGAATTCATATAACAAGTTTATGTGTGATTTAAGTCAATAATGCACTTCAATAACAATAATATGCGTCAAACATGGGGTTGACCCGAATGAAGCTTTTCATTATTTTATTCGGTCTCAACTTATTCCCATTAGCGTTTGGTGCAGGGGATGGAATAAACATAGATTCTGCGTGTAATTCTTCCATATCTGAGCGTGTTGATTACGAGTTTAATTCAGATGTTGTGAGCAGTGAACATATAATAAGTTACAAGGGTTATTTCCCACGATCTACTCGAGAGAACTATGTCAGCGCTGCTCTAAGGAATGCAGGGGTGAGTTTACTAATAATAAGCCTTATGTATATATAAATAAACAACGTATGATACCGCTGTTTCACTAACCATAACTCATTTTATTTCTCTAATTATTTGTTTATCTGATTTTGTAGCTGGCCAAATTCATTAAATAACTAAGGCTATCAATAAATTGGTAGATGTCCGTTTATTTTGCTCTAATGTCCATTAAAACGTTTCTTTAATTCCAATTATTTATTACATCTAATCAACATTTTCCTTGAATTTATCCTGCATGTTCTTCCTAATCATCCATTCTCTATCATCCACTTGTGGATAAAGTTATTGTATCATTACTATCTTGTGCTGTGTGGTGAACCTGTTGAGACACAAATGTCTACAATATCTACAATTATGACTCCACATATTTAATTAAGCTTAAGTAACCAATGGTATCATGAAAAAATTTACATCATAAGCTTGCTGTGCGCTTTACCTACTATAAACTCAATGTACATATTTGTTATTATGAAATCTACGTTCAAATACATACATACATACATCAAATCATAACCCTCCTTGGCTATGCCGTAGTTGGGTTAAAAGCAGCTGTGAGTTCTTACAAAATCATATAATCTTATTATGTTTACTAGAAATATCTTATCAGAAGCTGAGCGATGATGCAGTTTGTAATGGTGCATGCTTGTCTAAATAGAAGTAACACTATCTGGGACTTAGGTAAAACAGGCTGTTATCCGCAACTCCTCGACTAAGGCGCATATTTTGCCTAATGAATGATCTGAGACTTAAAAACACTTCAGTTATACTCCTCCGTCAATCTTTTCACCTATATTCTAACATTCTTTGAAGAATTCAAATGTTATGTGATCTCCACATGTCACAGTAAGATATCCGAAGTGTTTATCCTTTAACTCTTCAGATACCATCAATTAGAGACACAATAGTAAGACAATAGATGTGCGAACACCGACGTTCGCTTGGGGATTCATGAACTAACATATGCTCAGAAATGGCTTGCAGTTGAATGAATTAACCCTTATTTTATCCCTGATGATAGTGAGTTAGAGGTACAGGATGCGTCAAATAACTTTGCCGCTCTGAAGTTGGCAACATTCACTGCGCATTAGTCAATTTTACGAAAAAGACAGCACAGCGCATGCGCGAACCTCAGTGTTACGTTTCTATCTCAGTCGCACGTATACGTCCGATACCAGCTTGTGTTCCGCTCGCACCTATACCACTCGATAGTACCTGCGCCGTTGTAAGGAAAGCCTAACTTCAGAGCGGCAAAGTTATTTGACGCGTACTGTACAACCTTAGTCAGGTTGTTGATTATGAGGGTACTTTATTTAAAATGTGTCACACTCATTTCAGCGTAGTTATAAAGGGTTAGTTAGTTCATAAAAGGATCAAATAGGCTTTCACAGCCTATTTGACTCTCGTTCATTTCCACTAAGTGATACAATATTCCTAAACAAGACTAGCTTCAAATTTTCTAGTGATAACAAATGTTAAAAAGCTCTATTGGCTCTAATGGAGTACAACATATTATGTTTTGTCAATGGTAACCAATCCAAGGATCAACCTTGGCAAGCATTGCTTTTTATTTTTGTAAGATTAAGATTACATCTGAGCTGTTATGTGAAATCTGCTTTGATGGACTAAAAGTAACCATTTTATAATTAAGCTAGCTTCTGCTAGCGGCTACGACTGCTTGAAAGTAGGGGTCTCCGTACAAACTTTGATTATCCTTAGGAAGTGAATTTTGGAAAATCCTCTCAGTGCTTGCGTACGTCATAAATGAAAACAATGTGTAAAATTTCACACTCCTAATCCCAGTTGTGCTAGCTGTGCATTGATATGTCAGTCAGTCATTTTCTTCTTTAACCCTTCAGATACCGTCAATTAGAGACACAATAGTAAGACAATAGATGCGCGGCCACCGGTGGTCGCTTGGGGATTCATGAATTAAATATACAATGTGCAATGTTAAATGCGCAAAACCTGAAAATAGTTTATTCAGAATAACGAGCAGACACAATAGAGCCACTTTTTTGAAAATGTAATCTATATTAGGTTACATTTTCAAAACAGATCTTCATTAAAAATGTGGCCCTGTCTATTTATTAATAGGTCAAGCCGTCATGTGCGGAAACCTGCTCAAATAGGTAAACAAACACAAATGGTTGTAGTCCAATCAAATTTTCTCCTATGCGGGATAATAAAATTCTTATTTTATTCTTTTTTTTTTCGGTGGTCGCTTGGGGATTCATTAATTAATGCAGATACGAATTTTAAACAAACTATAACTGTACATAAAACCTTTAAATATGTTTTTATGTAAAATTTATTTTTCTGACCGAATTAGGTAATTGAATTAAAAATTCTATGGGGGTGTCTGAGGTTTTGCGCATTAAATGTTACAACATGTAAATAGTATAGGCAATCTCTTATATAAAAAAAAAAACAGTTTGTTCTATATAAGCAAATGTACATGTTAAGTTAATCTCACTTTGTTATATTATAATTATTCTTTATGTCTGTTTAATGACTTATAATATACAAATTAGTAAACAGTCCTCTGCCATGCCATGGCCATGCCCTTGTTTTTATATGACATAATTTTAATGCTTATCACAGAGATGTTAAAACATAACTTTTATAGACTGTTGGTTATTATCTTATAATTTGTAGTAGACCAAATGTTGATGATGATAAGTAGTAAGTCGGTATACAGCTAGAATGTTGGAAGTCCAGTACAGTATATGGATACTGTTATACTTTTCTCTGATCTATTTATATATATTAAAAAGGACTTTTGTCGTCTTTTAGGTATCCGTAGAAAAATGGCAAACGGAACCCTTATAGATTCGTGATGTCAGTCTGTCTGACAGTCCGTACATCCGTCCGTATGTCAAAACTACTTTTTTCCGAAACTATAAGAGCTATACTGATGAAAATTGTTTTGAAATAGTTTGCTTGGCAATTCAGGCAAGCAGCTTTTTAAAACCATTTGAATGTAGTTTTACTGATTTCTGAAAAAGTATTTATTTTTCATTTGGGAGAAATTATTGCTATCAATATTTAAGATACAGCTCTTCCAGGCCCACTCTAACTTTTCTGTATAATTATAAAGAGGTAGCAATAAAATTATCAGTTAGCAAATTGCCAAATTGGATTTTGACTGGAATCTTGTTTCAGGTATCAAATTGGACACTGCTGCGACGTAACAACCCTGCAAAAGAGTATCCCAGTGACTTTGATGTCATCATTCTCGAAGATGGAGGCAGAAAAGCACTTGATGCTCTAAAAGACCATCCTGCTATTAGACGTGTTACTGCGCAGCGCCAGGTCACACGGACCATCAAGTATATCCGTGAGGTAAGTCAAATATTTATCTACTGGACTATTAGGCTGTAAAATCCCACGTTGGTAGGCCAGCAAGGAGGCCAGCCGCTTCGCGGGAAATCGTGCACCATCCGAATGGCCATGACCTTTGGCTTGCGTTCAGCTGGGGCGCCGGTCGCTTTAGTAGCGACGACGCACATACCTGCGCCCCTTAAAGGGCCATGGACCGAACGATTCCTGCATAGAGCCTCCGGTAGGAGGTGTCGCGGCCCTCTAGGTTGGTTACCGGGAATTAATACGATGTTTCGGGCTTTAGAGGAAAAGTCACTAATCTACAATCTATGGTGTGACCAAGATTACACCCAGAGAGCAGATGTTTTATTCGAAAACTTGACGCCGTATTAACAGCCAAGTACAATTGGCTTTGTTTTATTGTGATTCACGAATGTTTTCTCAAAGAACTGCCAACGGAAGAATTGTATTAAAATACTTTGAAAGCATTGTATTCTATTGTCAGTGTAGGTGTGATACATTTACAGTTGTTTAAACTCTTATTGTAATTTAGGATGATTGTGGGCCAGCTGGGTGCTTGTATGCGGGCTGGCGCAATCATCGCGGTCGTGGGCTGCACTCCCTCAGGCAGCCGCGAGAGGTAAGGAACACTATTATTTTACTCGTAACATTACCTTGTAGTATTTAGGTAACTGAGCAAAGTAAATACGGATGTTGAAAACTACGCTTAACGATAAAATTGGCTGGAAACTCAGAAAGTAAAAACTAAAAACGGATTCGCTTTGCTGGTGACAATTTAGAAATGCATTTTTTGGATGTGTGTGTTTTTGTGTCAACTAAGTAATTCTTCAGCAGAATGGTGGCTACACGTCTAGGAAGTTGTTACGGACGGTGCCACGACAAATAACATCCGTGTTGAAGGCAGACCTGCTCTGGTCTCTTGGTGTAACTGGTAAGTGCCTTTTATGACTAATTATGCAAAAAGTGACTGTAGTAGTATTTGGAAGAATGCAAATCGGCTATCGTGCAAGTTGAGGATTGTTGAGCATTGGTATCGAGTAGGGTTGCCATCTGTCCGGGTTTCCCCGGATTTATCCTAGTTTAAAGAGCGTGCGAGGAGCGTCCGCGCTGGATAATTAGTCCGGGTATAAGAAGTCTGACGACACTCCTTCTTGTTACACTCAGAGATGGAGGTGTTATTTGAAGATAACACACGTAAAAAAAGATTGTAAAAGATGCTATATTTCGTTTAAAATTTGAAAATAATTCAACACTTATATAATACCTTTCGAATAGCCTAATTAGAGACACAATAGAAAGAGAATGAGAGAGCGAACGCCGGCGTTCGCTAGGGTTTAATCAAAATGTATGACAATGTGAACTATTGAGCAAATTTAAAACACAATTATTGACAATATGTCCGGATTATCAACTTGAAAATTCGGGATTTTTGCGCTCTTTGTCCTGGTTCCATGATTTTAACATGATGGCAACCCTAGTCTCGAGTAAAATTCCTGTGCTTACTAAAACATCAGTTTTATAACTTTAGGTATGTTGCAATCGTGCCAGTATTCCAACGCTACTATGTACTTAATCGTTTTTACAAGGCTTATTCCTCGTCATCAGGCGAAGGCATAAAAGTAGCAGTTTTTGACACGGGTTTGGCTCGAAACCATCCGCACTTCGGGCGAGTTCGGGAGCGTACTGACTGGACGGGTGAGAACACCCTCGATGACGCGCTTGGCCACGGAACATTTGTTGCCGGCGTGATCGCCTCCAGATCTGACTGCCTTGGATTTGCACCTGATGCGGATTTACACATTTTTCGAGTCTTCACTGACAATCAGGTATGTTACTCGTACTGCCGTCCACTAACTAAAAGGCCGTTAAGCCACAGTTGGTCGTTTTTCACTTTTTAATGTAGTCTTATACAACTTTCGATGCTCTATCTTTTGGTCTAAGACTCATTTTTCTATGATTGATAGTTTTTGAGATACAGAACATTAAATCACAATGTCTGTGTTTAAATTGCTTAGCTAAAAGTTAGAAAATGAATTTAAATAAAATATAATAAATATAAATGAATAAAGTATATCACATATTGTGCACAAAGACTATGCCTACATATATAACTTGTAACCTTGTTCCTAGGGAGCATACTTTTCAAGAGACATCAATTCCCAATTTTTGTGTTTTCTCGAAAAATACTTTTTGCACTTAGCTGCCTTTTAGTTAGTGGACGGCAGCGTATATTTGATTGTATTTAATGAAGTTGTCAAGCGAAATCAGCACGACAATGAAAAAACATTAGATTTCCTTTATCTTCTAGATCTTACTAGAATAGGTACTTAGGTTTTATCATATTGAGCTATAGTGTGACTGTATAATTTTATACAAATTGAATTGCAAAGCTTCAAGTACCTACCTACTTTTTAATCAACCGATAAAACAGAAAACACTTAATTAAAGTATACAAGTTAATAGAAAAACGATTACATCAGAAAACTCAAAGAAATTAACGGAAGCGATGCAAAGTTTGATATGGCGGCGTGATTTAATTAACTGATAAGATAATAACAAAGACAATTTGGTGAATTACGGCATATGTCCGCTACAAAGTTCAGCTAAGTCGCGATAAGGATGTTAGATATAACGGGCGTGTATTCATTACTAGAAGAGTACTTGTATATTGTAACCAGACTACGTAAGGAGGGTGATTTTTTCGTTTTTATATGAGTATATTTCTTTGACACGACCTGGAGTCTAACTTAAATGTGTCGTTCTTAGTGGTGAGAGCGAAACTGAGTACATTACCTAAAATAAAAAAAAAATTAACTTCGTGGTAGAATTTTGGTGCATCAAAATAAAAGGTTTAATGTAGGAAGTAAAACAAAAATAATAATAAAAAAATTAAAATGTTCGAAACGAATTATTTACTTAACTAAAATAAATTATTAAAAACCTAGCCTTATTCAGACTTCTTTTCGTTAGAATAGAAGTCGACACCGAAATTAGTTTTAAAGAATATATTCAGAAGTATAATTAATACCTGGTTAAAAGTGCTGAGAAATATGGTACCAGTCTTTCCAAGGAGTATCGTTTTAGGTTGAGAGCCTAGGTTTGGTAGTTAAGATAAGCAGTCGCTTCATGTAAAATACTGGTACTGGTTGAATCGGGTTAGGCCGCTTGTACACGTTAAGAAAAGTCGCCGGGCCTAGGCAAGAATTCCTTTCTACTCACGAACTGTGGTGTACACAGATTTGAGCTGACCAAAAAAAGTCTGGTCTCCGCTAGGCGTGTGTAACTCGTTACTGAACCGACTCACTGTTTCGATACATTTTGGTGTTCCGAAAGATAGGAACATCTCTATCTTTTGAGCCGATGTTTCAAATGTTCCGTTTGCATCTTGTGTAGGTATCGGTGGATCAAATGTTCCATTTGTATCTTTGGAGCCGATGTTCCAAATATTCCAAATGATACATATCACTGATTGGAAACATTTCAGTGATGCAGATGCAAATGTTCCAATCGCAAAGATGACACACTTTTCCCAGGCCTAGTCTGCGCTAAACACAACGCATGAAGTTGCTATGGTGAAGTCGGGGCGGAGTAGGTGAGGGGGTGTCACAATAGATTTTCGTGCCTAGATCCGCCATACGTGTAATTATTATAGTGTACATGATGGATTACTCTAATCTGCCACAGACACGGGGAAATTTCTTACTCGACCTTACTATGCATTTTAGTGGAGTAGCTACCTACCGTCGTATCAACCGTGTCAATGTAGAAGGGCGCCCGAGTTGCAGGGACCTCTTGTAAAAATTCAAAACATAAATGTTATCCATTACCTTCAATTCTCTTGTTGATGAGAAATGCGTCAGATGCATAAGTAGTAAATCGCTAAATGATAGAATGACCCATTTTTTTATTAAAACACTTTTATTAGCTATCAACGCTTTTGAGCTCGATTTTGCGCAACTTTGGGAGATCAGATTTTCTTTCAACTTTGCACACCCATCAAAGACTGATGACAATGCAATAATCCTTTTTTTTCTGGGAAATCATCCAAATGACATCCTGGACGGAGCGGGACATAATGTCAGATTCTTACTGACTAAAAGATCCCTTCAAACACGCTTTCATAGCATACCAAACTAAAAAGTGTAAAATAATTTTCAATATAGATAAAAAATAATAACAATGAACGAAAAATATTAATATTATTGCGAAAAAAGTGTGGGATGCTCGATTTACGAAAAATATTACACAAAGCTCCCACGCTTTTATCGCAATTTTATTTAGTTTCACCTGTCCCGATGTTTGTCTGTAATCAAATCTTGTAAATTAAATTTTACCCACTTCCTAGTAACCGATTGAGCTGAAATTTTCCATGTATGTGTAAATCAGATGACATAAAATTATTATGACATGGAGCTGATCTGATGATGGAACCGGAAGGCGGCTATAGGAACTTGGTAGTTAAACGACACAACCCCATCGAGTTTGGGCTCGTATGATTCGTCTTGACGTGTATTAATTATATAGGTATACCAAACTATAAATGCTTGCTATAAAAAAATATTTTCATTAAAAGCTTGTTTCTTTGTAATGAATAAACCGAAAAATTGCTGAACCAATTTCTAATGCTGTGATTATGGCGTGCCCAGCACGGAGTTGCGTCCGTCGCTGTCGTCATATCTCCATGAGTTCCCGCCGGAACTCTGTCCGCCATACGGCGACTTGTCGTGGCAGCGGAGATTTGGCCCAGCCTCACATAGACTCCATAAGCAAATCATGCATGTGTGTAAGGAATGTTGCCTCCAGATCCCTTGGCGGCAGGCCGGCAAAAGGCTCATCGCTTCTGCGTCTCTACATATGCCTGTACCATCCGAAAGTATGCTACTCTATCAGGATTACAATTTTTACTTTTTCATACGGGCGAAGCCGTTAGTAGGTCCTAGTCTCTGAATAAAACTAATTAAATTATAATACTTCAATTCAGAACGTCATCTCCATTTTCAGAGAATCCTTTAAAGTTGAGATATTAATAAATAATTGCCCTCGGTTCCAATCTCCTTATCTACAAAGCTTGTTTTTCTCCTGTAAGGATTCATTCAACATCAACAACAATTTTCTTTCTCAATACTAGTTCAATTTAAGATTATTATTTTACTTTGTAGGTGCTTCTTAGTAAAGTAATTACTCTTTCTTTTAAAAACATCAAGAATAGCGACCCACGTAGCTCGCCCTGTCTATACAATTATTTACTAACTAGTTGCTGCCAGCGGTTTCGCCCGCGTGATAGTAGAACATAATCTCAGGAGAACATACTCCCTTAAAAGGTAAAAAAGTCATATGTGCTATTTCAGGACATGATCTACCCATGTACCTAACAAGTTTCATCGAAATCCATTCAGTAGTTTTTGCGTTTTTTTTACATCCATATTTTCGCGTTTATAGGATTATTATTAACCATGGATGCAAAATACCAGGCTTCTTACAATATACATACTGTTTTATGTATTAGTTTCATAAGCTATGAAAGCGTGTTTTTTTTAACTGTATTTATTTATAGCTCCGTTCGTTCAAGTATTCTCTACATAAGATCACAATAAAAACTTAACCTCTTTTTTATTTTAGAATACTCCAATAAACGAGGTATTCGGTCTCGATTTAACATGGAAGAAATCTATCCAGTTAGTCTGGACATCTCTATCGTGCCTATCGCGACTCCATCTCTTATCTCTGTGCTAGAAGCGCCTGCGTTGTAAAAAAATAGGTTGATAACTTTGAATATGGGGCCCCCTTTGAGACTAGCTACGCCACTATAAACTATCTAAAAAGTCAAACGATTTTGTGTAATATTTAATCATTAAAAAAATACTTACATTCAATACTTTTTATAAGGTTTTTCTATTAGTAAACAATGATCAAGATCTCTTAATCAACTTTGATTTATTGAACCAGCTTTGACTACATCAGATTTCATTTCACTCTAATAATTACCCAAGTCGTTTGACTTTTTAGACAGACTCTAGTGCATTATCATATTTTTCTACTATATGTGAAAAATAATGTTGCGTAACTTGCAACAATATTGCTCACCTTCATAAAGGCACTAAATACCAGCAAATTATACAAGAATTGTCAATATTATACGATAAATTTTCAATGTTACGTAAATAAACACTCATACACTTGTGTTCAGGTGGTTATTAAGTACTTTTATTACTAAACAAGGCTCTTTAGAAATATGTGTCAGAGGTAGACCAATACAGGTGTGTTGTCTAGTAGTTTATACTGGAAGTATAGAATTTGTATGCTACTTAATTGAATTAATCATTCAAAACTAGTATTGTAGGACTGTATCTGGCACAAAAGTATTCAAGTAGCTTGTATGCTAGATAGCTATACTAAATTCTGATTGATGGATGCCACAATGGCATGCTAGTTACTTGCATACTTTAGTGCCAGTTACAAGCATGTGTATTTAGGCCTTGAAAGTTGTAATTAATATTGTTTGCAGTAGGTTATTTCGAAAAAAACACCTTTTTCGCTTATAAGGCCAGAATATCTCCTGCATACTTGTATCTCCGTTGAAAGTAGCCACCGTGACAGAAATTCGGTCGCGAAGATTATTAGCTAGTAGGTCTTGTGGTTAGTGACCCTGACAGCTAAACCGGAGGTCGTGGGTTTGATTCCCACCCAGGACAAATGTTTGTGTGATGAGCATGATATTGTTCTGTGTGTAATTTATCTATATATGTATGTATGTATGTCTTTAGAAATATTTATGTATGTTTATCAGTTGTCTAGTACTCATAACGTTAGTTCTGCTTAGCTTGAGACTAAACGGCGTTGTGTGATAGTGTATCTAATTTACCCAGGTTTCATACACATCGTGGTTCCTCGACGCGTTCAACTATGCCATAATGCGTAAGATCGATGTCTTGAACCTGAGCATCGGCGGACCAGACTTCATGGACCATCCTTTCGTCGACAAAGTGTGGGAACTGAGCGCAAACAAGGTGAGTAACGTAAACAGAAGAACCACATGCTTGTCAATTGTTTTCGAAAACACTATTTGAGTGAGTAGACTTGTAAATGGCGTATGAATTATCAGGTACTCTACTGTAAAATCACAATAGATTGTAAGTTGTAACCAACTTAAGATAACACATTACAGCTAAGGCCTACTCAATATGTATCATGCTCAAATCTGCTCAAGGCAACTGTTATGATAATTAGTCTTCACAAAAAGATGAACAGAAAATCAACTGTCTGTCTGGTTCTGGAGAGTAGTGAGTCGACTGGAATAAAACCCTCCAAATAATCTATCGCAGACTAAGTGCGGAATCCAAACCTTTATAAAACAGCCCCCCTAGCCAAGTTACAATCGTTTCGCTAGCGTCGAACGCTTCGAGTTGACCTTACCGTCAATTTTTTTGTTTTGATCACGTGACAGCGTTGAGATGACTCATTCCCGCAGATTAGCAACTTGGCTAGGGGTACTGAATAAAATCAAAGTGGTTTAAATTTCCAATCCCCTCATACCCACACTTGGTGATGATCTTTCAAAAAGTCAGTAAGTAGCTTAAATTTACTACTGGTCTGCGTGTCTGATTAGATGTGTGAATTTTTAAAGCTGAAGGATGTAAGGATTCTAGAAGACCTATATCTGTCTACCCCTAAAATAGCGTGATCGTGAAGGTAGAACACTACGCACACGTGTGCCACACACGTCGATCTGGGCGCGTCGGTCTCCATACATTTTATAAATTGAAACTAGACATGTAGAGCTACACGAGATCCACGCCACGCGACGTCGTTCTACGTATAAATCAGGCGTGTTACACGTGTGCGTCTAATGTTCTTCAATCTTTACGTGTGACTATTATAGGTATACGACGGTAAATTCGGTAGGTAGACATTTCCGCCGTGGCCAAATTATCCTGTTACTCATTGTTAACGGTATTCTCGTTTATCTAAATGCTAAAGAATGACTAGTTTTTGTGCGTGAGGTAACAGTAGTTTGGCCGTAGTTGACAACATTTAGATTTTATACGACAACCTAGGTACAGTCATGCTTTACCATCTGCTACATAGATTTACAAATTGAACATTGTTTCTTTATTCTTTCATCGTATAACTGATTAGTTCAATAACGTGTGAGTTCAAGATTTACGCTAGTAATACTGTAAAACTTGTACACCTGCACTGGAAGTAGGTAATCCTGTTAGGAAATTTGTGTGGGTTTTTTTTAATGTACCAATAATTGGAAAGGAAGGTTTCTCAGAAGGACCGATGACCTGGTGAGGGTCGCGGTAATCCTGTGAATGCTTTTTTTTTCATGTGGGAATTCATCCAATGACATCTCCCACCCTTGGGCGGAGCGGGTATCAGACTTTTACTGATTAAAACCCACTCCTATGTTCCATCGTTGCCTTTCATTCCGGGGTCGAGTTTTCCTTTCATAACCTCAGTAGGCTTCGACCCTGCTGGGACCCTACGGTTTGCTGACATCTCCTTGAAGCGCGCATGGAACACGTGCCATAGATGTCTTGGGCTCAGGCCGGATGGTTAGATTATGGACGGACGGACGGCGAGCTACCTATTGGTCGCCGTCCGCAAGTCTGCGCCTACGGTGGCCGGAGATCGGGATCGGGATTGTATAATAATTAAATAATTTTTTACTAACCATTTAGGATCTTTTAGTTGTTCTGTGATAGAAAATCGATCAATTTCACTTTATCAATGGAGTGTTTTTTTAATTGTTTTTAACTAGTGCTTGACTGCGATCCCACCTGATGGTAAGCAGTGATGCAATCGTTGATAGTGAGGCACACGTCGACTCTAGCCGAGTAGACACTCAAATTATAATCAGACGGGAAGACTCAATGTAGTGAAGAGAGAGAAAAAACCAGTTGCTTACCTTGCCAAACACCACCCTGCACTATTTTGAACGACTGAGGTCATCTAACGATCTCAAACAAATCGGTCGCAAGCATTCGAAAAATGATAAGGAGTAGTTTTTAAATTCAACCCTTATTTTTAGGTGATAATGGTGTCTGCGATTGGTAACGATGGCCCACTATATGGGACACTGAACAACCCAGCTGATCAGATGGATGTCATCGGGGTAGGGGGCATCGGGTTCGACGATAGAATTGCTAAATTCTCATCCAGAGGTATGACTACCTGGGAATTGCCACACGTGAGTATTTTTGCAAGCAATTTAATAGAACAGCCCCCCTAGCCAAGTTACAACCGTTTCGCTTGCGTCGAACGCTTCGAGTTGGCCACGCACCTAATTTTTTTGTTCTGACCACGTGACTGAGCGTTGAGATGACGTCAATCCCATACATTTGAAGCTTTCTACTAGCGTTAACTATTGAAGATTAGCAACTTGGCTAGGGGTACTGATATTTCAATCGTATCATTCACTAAGGTTTACAGTCCTGACAGCAGCTGCCTGCATGGAATTAGCATTTCCTACCATAGTAAATGATAGCTTATGTAAGAGGTAATCTGAGATTTAAGTTATTCTAGTACCAAATTTCATTCAACTTGCATACAATCGTATACAAGGTGTAACGTTAAATGCGCAAAACCTCAGACAACCCAAATAATTTTTTATTCAATTGATCTAATTCTGTAAGAAAAAAAGTAGAATAAAGCTTTTATGTGCTATTTTAGTTGGTCTAAGATCTACATTGAAATAAGAACTATTATTATCTCGCGTATGAGAACATTGAAATGGATGACAACCCAAATGGTTGTCGTCCATTTGTTGTTGTTTACCTATTATGGCGGGTTTGCGCACGTGATGGGCTCGATCTATTAATAAATAGACAGAGCAATATTTTTAATGAAGTTTTTTGAAAATTGTGCTATATATTAATTATTGGTTCAATTGGTTCTGCTCCTTATTCTGACCAAACTATTTTCAGATTTTACGCATTTAACGTTACACGTTGTATATAAAATGGACTGCTGTTTATTCCAGAAAATACACGGTACTTGTAGGTGTAACAAAATTCGCTTTGTGTCAATGACGGCTAAATAACATTGCTGTAATGAAAGTTGAACGCCAATTAAGTAATCAAATATTTTACTTATGAATGTGTGTAACAAGTTACCTAGGTAGCAGTAGACAGCTGTCACAGTTTCACACAGATGCAATAAAACGGCCCAATTTTAAAGTACATCTATTATGTATTAACTGCCTCATTGGTCTCGTGGTCGCAAGCGCGACTGCTGAGCATGGATTCGATTCCCATGTCGGGCAAAATTTGCTATTGGGTTTTCCCATTACGAATGACTCTGTAGCAACCCTATGACCTTTTGAAGGTTGCAGGAATCCGATGGATGCGAGACGCACAGGATCGATCATTGTGGCGACGCTTGGGTGAAGCCTATGTCCAACAGTGGACGTCTGTCGGCTGAGATGATGATGATGAATTGACAGTGAAGCATCTCCCATCTCCCCTTCAAATACCATAACACACTGGCAATGACCTTTCAAGCAAGTACGATCGTCTTCTCTTTCTTTGGCGCTGCACCACCGGCTTCCACCCACTGCTTGGACTGCTATTTCAATTTCAACAGTGGACGTCTGTCGGTTGAAATGATAATGATGATGATGAACCCGGTGAAAGTTGGTGGTGTGGCAGCCCCGGGCCTCGGAAAGCACTTTTAAAGCCTTAGGTCCTGCGCCTGATCTCTCTCCAGTCGTGTCACGTTACCGTCCCACCGGACTATGATAGTAAAAGACCAGAGTGCACCTGTGTTTGCGCAAGCACTTGTAATTTTCTTAGAATAATTTTTAAACATGTGATAGAGATCTAAACAAGAAATTAAAATATACTTCTCATTCCTAGTCTTAACACAGGCCTTCAAGTGTTCAGGGCTCACGTCTATCGCTTTACGTGCTGTGCCTATTGGTAAGTTGTCCACTGCTGATCGTAAACCTCGCTTGTCTAGAGATAATCTATTCACTCTCCATTTAAAGATTGTAGCTATCAGGAAAAACAAACTCCAGCAGGGGATTCCACTCCTTACCTGTATGCGCAATGACTGTATTTCTAAAACGGTTTTATATGTACATACATCTATCAAACGATCTCTCCACATTTATCACGAACTCAGCCATGGTCTAGTACACCCTGCTAGCATGTGTTACCACCCACCTTTAACCAGTTAGCTGTCAAAGCGAGACCTAACAGGCATATCGAATCAAATCGAAATCATTTATTTCAAACTAGCTTTACCCGCGGCTTAGCTTCCGCTCTACCCTACCCTACTATACCTTACGCTACCCTACTGTACCTTACTCTACCCTTAGTACTCTACCCTATTCTACCGTACTCTACCCGACGAAAATCTTCGAGACTCCATTCGGGAATTGTAGTTTGCACGGAACCCTCAGTGCGCGAGTCCGACTCGCACTTGCCCAGTTTTTATATTATAGATAAACTATTTAGAGAATTTTTAATTGTTAAAATAACGGTCAGCCAAACCCGTCAAAAGTCAGTGAAGTTAAATATTTTATAGTCTGGACTCGCTCGTTCGTTCATAGACTACGTCCATCGCTTGCCATTGGCACAATCAAATGCAAGGGCGGGCTCAATACATTGCCTATTTTTAACTGAAATTGGGTAACTGTTATATTCTGGTCTTCTATCGATGAAAGTTGAACTACTTAAAAAAAGCCTACAGTGCGTTTCACTTAAGACGTTCCTTTGCCGTAATGTTGGCAATACGGAAAAACAGTGTTGCAATATTTTTAGCAATTAAATTACTTAATATTGAAACGCACTGTAGCTCATTGACTTATCAAATCTTATTCACAGGTATCGATTTAAAAACAAAACAGACGAGGAATAAGGACGGATGTGATGGATTTTTTGGAATTCCACCCTTGACCTTTCCAATACCATAATTATAGACGCAATAGAAAGACAATGAGTGAGCGAACGCCGGCGTTCGCTTGGGGTTTAATGAATAAAAGGGGTGTAGAAGGGGTTGAAAGTTTGAATGGAAGTCGGAAATTTTTGAAGAAAAATAAATCGGTTTTATCCCATATTTAGTGCGAGCGAAGCCGCGGGCAAAAGCTAGTAGTATATAAATAAGGAAATATTGCACAGCAATTAAGAAATGACGCAATAGTTCTACCTTATCATCCTTTATGCGTCTCGTGTTTTTTATCTATTTACAAATCGTTTATTTTTAGACTTGTTTACAATACAAGTATTAGGGGAAAGAGACTTGTGGTATGGTCTTAGTGGGATTTAATGCGGGTGAGCAACATTGCCTATAAAATGGCCGACCCAGTCTGAGTCATCCAGGTCTCCGTCGTACTCCCTAGGACTTACTGCAACCACGCCGTCCCGCGTCCGCCACATCGAGTTACAGCTGGGCGCGATAGCATGGCGAAGAGCCAGTATTCTGTGCCATATAACAGAAACGACACACTAGGGATGGTATTTATAAAAAACTGCGCACACCTGTAGGCCCGAAAGTGGCAACCCTGCTACCTCTCGCTTGCCTAATAATTATACATTCAAGAAACCGAAACAGTAGAAAACCGGACAGATACTTTACCGAAGAAGTTTGGCATGACAATACGGACATGCATTTCGGAATGTACGTACGCTTAGCGACGACAGTCGATTCGGTAAAGAAAATGAGGAAGGTATGCGCAACTATGGCGCGGAAATCCAACATTCTAATACAGCTAAGAGAAGCATATAAACAGATCTCAGACCCCATCATGTATGCCTGTTTTAACTCAAGAGCCCGAAAGAAGTATTTCGTATTGTGCTACCTCATCCCAACCAATATGTCACCTGAGGATACTAAAGCTGACACCCTAAACGCCAACCTTATTAGCATAAATAAGCAGGACATCGACGTGGAAGATCTAAAAGCAATAGTTGAGAGGGTTAACACTAACCGCGATTGACATATGGGTCACAGACTCTTGAAGTTTGAAATGAAAATGGGAATCGATTTATTGAGTTTAGGCCAGCATTACCACCATCAAAAAGGTACGGGCCTTCGTCAACTGGTGCCTTCATTACAGTCTCGTAATTTACTGGCTCAATACTATCTCTAAAGCAGAGATATTGGACAAATGCTACGTCAGCTCAAGCGTCGTAAGTGGATAGGTCACACGCTTCGCAGGATTTCCGATCACAAACCCGAACATGCGTGGATTTGGTCTTCACAGGAGGAAAGATAGCGTAGCGGTCCCCGAAAAGTCAGGGTCAAGGTCAGCATCGGATTGAAATTGAGCGAGGTGAAGCATGAACCTCAAGACCGATTGCGATGGAGCTCCCTAGCTGAACCTCCCTGACATAAGTCTTATTATCTTAAGCCTAGTTACAATACAAAGTCGTCTCATCAAACATGCACTCCTCGCAATGTCTTCCTACTTAACAGTGATTTTATTCTCAGGGTTATGGACGTATGAAGCCGGATATCGTGACTTACGGCAGTGGAGTGAGGGGCTCGAGTGTCACTGGAGGATGTCGGTCACTCAGTGGTAAGTATCTAATAGACACTTGAAAGTGAATGCCTAAGTATGTACGAGTATGTTTTTGTTTTTTATGGTGAAAAAATCAAGATTTATTCTTATATACCCAACAACACAGAACATCAGGCGATTAGTTTCATGATTTCTTTAGTGTATCAAATCATGGCTTTAATAAATGATCAAGAACTAATTATAGAAATATAAAATTTGTCGAATAAGATGTACAATTTAAAAACATAATAGTATGATAAGTATAAACCTATCAAACATTCACCACTGCAGAATGCTCTGAGAATTTTACTTTATGATATACTAGCTTTTTTCCGCGGCTTCAGCCGCACACATAAAATATAGCCATGACCTAATTCAGGAATAAAGCAGCTTTGTATCTGTGAAAAATTTGTCGCAATCGGTTCATTACTTTCAGAGATTACATCCTACATTGCAAAAAATTTGAAAAATTATGAAAAAATTACAACGATTTTTTATCATAGATTAAAACATTTTATTCAATATATTAACAAAAACATATTTATTGTAAATATATTTGTAGAATTTCATGACTTATTCACACAGAAAACGCCATTTTACCGGCGCAATAATCACATCGTTCCACCTAAAAAAATTTGCGTCTTAATTGACAATTGTCTCACAATTCGTATCGCGTCAACTGTATGTTGTAATCAATTCCGTCGGGTCGCCAATCTTAGTAACAAATCAGCGGTCATTCACCCAAAAGCATAACAACTTTTTATCATCGGGTACGTAGTCGTTTAATTTCATGTTTCTTCACTATCATTGAGATTGGTTTTATGGGGTATCTTCTATTATACACGTGGTATCTCAAGGGTTCCTTGTTGAAAACCTTGAAGTATTATTACCATCAGTGTCGTAAATCTTCGGGTCAGTCTCTAATACTAGTATTCCACAACTATCACACACCGCTGTCCAGTCCCAAGCTAAGCAGAGCTTGTGTTATGGGTACTAGACAACTGATAAACATACTTATATATTTCTAAATACATACATATTATAGATAAATCACACCCAGACACAGAACAAATGGTCATGCTCATCACAAAAACATTTGTTCTGGGTGGGAATCGAACCCACGTCCTCCGGCTTAGCAGTCAAGGCCACTAACCACTAGACCAACAGGCCAGCCAGTTCTTTGAATCAACTCATTGCTAGACGTAGGCATCTTCATTTGCACGTTGCTGTTTTACTAATTCTAACTGTCAGCTATTCTCATCTATGCTTATTAGCTTAGCATGTATGTTACATTGTTACTAGTGTTTCATCACTGATGTTACCTATAGGCTTATAATTTTTTGCGCGATAAATGACTACTTACTTACGTGTACTTATTTGATACATGTGAGTGAACTGTTCATTGTGGCGGCACTTGGGAGAGGCCTATATCCAACGGTGGACGTCTTTCGGCTGAAATGATGATGATGATGATGAGTGAACTGGTTTTCTGTCCTCCCTTACTCATTAATAATGTAATATAGAACGGAATATTTGAAGTTTCTTGCCAGTGCTTCTCCGTAGGAAACGACTAATTGGAATTGTATCCGCTTTTGAAGTTTTATAAATGTCCATGTAGGCCATTATTTCAATTTAATAATGATATAAACCTGTGCTTGTTCGCGATCCAAGTGATAGTAAGCAGCCAGTGACGCAATAATGTAATATAAATTAAATTTTCACAACGCGCTGTCTAGTCTCAAGTTAGCTTGACAGCAGAGCAGAGCTTGTGTTATGAGTAGGTACTAGACAACTGATAAACATACTTATATATTTCTAAATACATACATATTATAGATAAATCACACCCAGACACAGAACAAATGATCATGCTCATCTCACAAACATCTAGCCTTGAAGACATGTAAATTATCGGACGGGAAGCCCGCAACAGACAAATTGGTCCAGTTCTTCGGGATACGCGATATAGATGACGAGACGACGAATGATGATGGAAACGCCACGTACTGCCGTGCTATGTATTTTAGAGTAAAAGTAGCCAACTTTAAAGTTTTTTTTATTATCAATCAACAGAGACCGTGACGTCAGTCTCTGTTATCAATAGACGATCGATCGATCTGGTAGCAGCCTTACGAAATCCAATTGGAGGTTTCGACCCTAGAATAAGTCTAGAATATGACCGGCAATAACACTTCATGCTTTTTATCCTGCAGGCTATGTTAAGTGAGACATCTCACACCTTCAATAATTGACCATATTTCTTTTCTTTTAAACATTCACCATTTTCTTCCACTAGGTACATCAGTAGCGTCGCCTGTAGTAGCTGGTGCTATAGCATTGTTGGCAAGCGGAGTGCCCCGGAACAACTTAACTCCGGCCGCGGTCAAGCAAGCCTTGTGCATGACGGCGCTGCGCCTGCCTGGACCGAACATGTTTGAGCAGGGACACGGGAAACTGGATCTTATTAGTGCTTATCAGGTATAGTAACATAACAGAGGCTCCATCACGAGCTTTTAAGTGACAACCTAAACTGAACTTTTAAAGGGATGGAGCTATATAAGGTATATAGCTGCATCCCTCTTTTTCGCTTGCACGCTTGACATTGTAACACGTCATGAGAAGGCCCCTGTAAACTTTGCCCCGTTAAACTTTCTTCTCAGTCGGAACTGGTGTGGCCGGTATACTGATCGAGCCGCGAAGTCCTATACTGCCCCTGATAGTTAAAAAGACGTATCTAACAAAAACAAAAACGGATAAAAAGCTTTTAATAATTGTGTGTAAACGGGAAATCGGGCCTTTTTTCCTTGTGTTAAAACCGCACTAAAGAAAGTTAGCAAAATATTAAAAATACAGGCAGATGCGCCTTTTTTTCCTGATTGCGGCAATGTACATAACTAAAATCTGGAAAAAAATTTAGATGCGTCTTTTTTACTAACGGCAGTATAGGTCTCACCAGCCCTAGCTCTCGGCTAATATTGTTTTTAACACATCATGGTAAGGCCCCATGCATAGCAAACAAAACAATTACTTAAATGAACTCCAGTCATTTTGTCCAGTGAATTATTAACAGGCTCGCGTCGATACGAGAGTAATGAAAAAGTAATTTACCTTGTCCTATTAATATACACATCAAAATTATAGTAGGTGCCGCTATCGCGTCAATCTCGACAACATCAGGCGAAAATGCAATCAAAATGTTTCCTCTACTATGGTGCAGAAAAGTTAGTTCTTATTACGTTTCAGTATGTTGGTCTAGTTCTATTAATTGCGGCCTCTAAGCTCCTGGTTTAGACCTTTTTTTTCGGTGGATCATCTTCGGTGGATCATGGATGGTGAAAAATCATCTTATGACAAACCCCGCTCTTGGGTGTAGCGGGAGATAGTGTCAGACTCTTTACTGACTAAAACCTCCCCCGTTCCTTCTAGCCTTCATACCGGGGCTCGAGTTCCTTTCGGATAACCCTGGCCCCAGTAGGCTGGTTTAGACCTCAAGTTTGAATTTGTGATTATTATTATCTTGTTTACTTAGCATAAGCAGCGTCTCAGCGCTCTGCTTCTACATAATTCTGAAAATGACTGAATAGTTAATCTAGATCTTACACACCCTCTAACACACCTACACTCATATTTTCACTTTATACACCCAGAGGACATTTACCATTTATTTTATTTTTTAATTTGTTATTTTTGTTTTAATTGACTTGTTCTATCATTTAAAATTCCTGTACTTGTATCAATGAAATTATTGTCTTAATTATCTTGAGTTCGTACTTGCAGACCCAACTCTAGGGTTTGAGGCACCGTGTGCCGAAATACAGGCATCTAGCCTAGTTCGGCAGTAGATGCAAAATTAAGCACAATTGTGACTGCCTCGTGTTAATTTAAATTGTTTATTATTCATAAAATTCAAGCTCCATATTTTATCAATTACAGTTTCTTCGGAAGTACGAGCCTCAGGCGTCATTAAGCCCGAGCTACATTGACCTGACAGAGTGCCAGTACATGTGGCCATATTGTACCCAACCGCTGTACTACAGCGCTCAGCCGACCATCGCTAATGTCACCGTCATCAACGGGCTGGGCGTCTCCGGAAGAGTGGTATGTGACACCCCTATTATATTAAACTAAAGCTTGGGACTTGTTTATATGTTGTGTCGTTTTGTGTCTCGGTAAACCACACAAACAAATCCGTTTAGATTTTATATCTATATATACAGATTTATTTGTATAACACTAGCAACCTTTCAGGACTATGGTACTAAAATCATAAACAACAACTTTTGTTCTGACTTTAAAAAAAATTTAGTTCATCAGATTTTCATACAAAAATAAAAATATTTAAATTGAACGTTCTAAATATTCGAAGTCTATGCGAAGCAAGCGATAATACAATAGTGGAGAGAATCGGAAAGCGGGAGTATTTAATGCGCTTGCGTCGTACATGGTAGGTAAATACAGAGTCAAAATGTGTTAGAAAGAACAACAATGAATTGTATTTCTGTAATTTTTTATTTTTTATTATTATTTTATGTTGTGGTATATTGTGTGCTTGCACCGAATAAATGCTATTCTATAACAAAATCTTGAAGTTTTGTTTTTGTTAATTCATGAATCCCCAAGCGACCACCGGTGGCCGCGCATCTATTGTCTTACTATTGTGTCTCTAATTGACGGTATCTGAAGGGTTAAAAGTATTATGTTTTGTAAAAAGTCATAGAACAAAAGTAGTTGATGTTAGTAACATTTAACTCTTCTGTACGTGTGTTTGTCACCTAACTCCTTCTAAACGGTTTGACCGATATGGAGTAAGTGGTGTGTGTATATTTGAGTGGGCCGGGGTGATTTGAAAATACAAGTGCCGTAGTAGGTGGAGCCGGAATCGGGTTCAATTTTTTTTTTCTTAATTCTAACGTCTAGGTCTGTAGGAACCGCTAGGTATAGGTATATATTTACAAGACCTACATTTTTAGTTTTCTCTTCTTGGGAGAGGATGTCCTCTCGTTTCACTCAAACCCGTGTCAGTTATAACTGACTAAATTCCACCTGTGTTCCTTCTTTCGTTTCCCTCTGCGTTCTAGAGCCACACAAACTCTTCCGATCCATCCCGCAGTCCAACTGTTCACCCCTTTCATATAATATTTTTTTAAATCCATCATTCTATTGCGAATAATACCAAAGAATAGTACGTAATTTACCTTAAACGAATTAATACAAAGTTATAAGTATTAATGTTTAAATTAATCTTCACGCTCATTTAACTGTTTAGGCACACTCATATTTCTTTCGTAATAAGTATGGAATTATATGATTATGCTATTATGTTTCTTACGCCAACGTGAAGGTGCCTTCACATGTGATTGGTCTATGTGGTATTAGAAGATATTTTAAGTAAAATATCAGTTATTTATAAACGACTACTAGAATAACAAAAAAATTTAAACCTCCATAGAATTGAATATAAATATATTTTTATTACTTAATTTCAATCAATTTAAAAAATCGATTAGCGACATCCTGATTGTATTGAACATCCCTTTCTGGTACCTTCGTAAGCCTTCGTGTTTATTCGACAATGTTCGGTTCGCGATAATATATCTTACTCGCACATTAGCATTGGTGTCATTTTCGTGTCGCTATTTCTGTCTTAAACAGAGGTGGTTACCAAAGGTTTTCGTTGGTAAGATTTTGGTGTAGTGTTAAGTTTGTTACTTTAATCAATAAGTTATTTTTGTAGATTTCTCTCTCAAAATGTTTTTATATTTATTTTATATTTGGCTTAATTCAGTTTCTATCTTTTAATTATTTTTTATTATTATCTACATTGTGCTCGCATAATAGAAGCAACAAGAAATATGTAACCAAACATATAACAAAGTGAAGATAACATATATCCGCATTGCGTCTTATGCTAAACTTAGGGAAAACAGAGAATTTCTTATCTCGATTATATTTTTTTATCATTATGATGAAAAAATATGAAAAGTC
This sequence comes from Mythimna lalbum, assembly GCA_949319445.1. Classification (NCBI taxonomy): domain Eukaryota; kingdom Metazoa; phylum Arthropoda; class Insecta; order Lepidoptera; family Noctuidae; genus Mythimna; species Mythimna lalbum. The sequence continues at coordinate 25,288,561 of OX439344.1, read as the reverse complement.
AATTTGAAAATCGTGAGTGCAGAACGTATTGTGAGATAAAGGAAACTCAATTGTTATGGCACAATATTCTTGCCGCATGATAGCGGTTGCAATTGAGTTTTCACTTTCAGCTATATTATCTACACTTAAATGATAAATCCACACTTTTTTTTCATTGCTAAAACACAAGGAAGGTACTCTTTGTAAAGTTCTTTTTTACAAGCTTTTATTTAGTTTCACCTGTTCTTTGTCGGCAAAATTATTATGACAAGGGGCTGATCTGATGATGGAACAGGAGGTTGGCTTTGGGAACTTGGTAGTTAAACGACACAACCCCATCGAGTTTGGACTCGTATGATTCGTCTTGACGAGTATTAACTATATACCACCGACCGACCGACCTACCGAAACACCGACCACCGACCGACCCACCGACCTATAAAAGCTACCGACTACCGACCACCGACCCGTACCCCGACCGTCGTCCGATTTACCGAGCTATAAAAGCTTGCTATGAAAAAATGATGTTCATTAAAAGCTTGTTTATTTTGATAAATTACAGCGAAAATTGTACCTACTCATCTTCATATCGAAAACTAAAGTAAAATCATTTCCTTTTTACAGAAAGATGTATCCTGGCACCCGCACCTACCACACGGCGTGCTTCTGTCCGTCTCCGTAGAGTACAGTCAGATCCTGTGGCCCTGGTCCGGGTGGCTGGCACTCAGTTTCTCCGTACTCGAAGAGGGCGCCAATTTCGATGGGGTTATTGAGGTATAAAGAATGACTTTCGCGGCTTTTTTATTTTTGGAAAGAGTGACGTCAGCGTCCTATTATAGGATTTCCCATATATTAGTATATATCCATTTCAGTCTCTTTATTAATATTCAAACCACAAAAGTAGGATACATTTCCAAAGATATAATAGTGTCATAAGTAAGTATAAAGTAATCACATAAATCTAAATATTCTACTCCGCGTATTGATTCATCATCACTAGCCGGATTATGATCAACATCTGTTGTAGAACTATCATCATCTCAAGAAACAAGTGAATGACAACTAAAATTCGGGTTGTCAACAACAGTTTTTATTTCATTCAGAAATTCCCAAGACGTTTGACTTTTTAGACTAACTATTGCTCGCAATATATAGAAGATTATCAAGCATAAGGTCTCAATCTTAATGTTTCCATGCTGGAGTCAATATTTTGACCCGAAGGCTTAGTTGTTTCTACATGATCGACTTTTTTATCTGCTTAATTAATGTTAGTATCACAAAACTAAGTGTATTGCGAAATACGTATCATTAAATTATTCTTATCTATATTTTAATGTAATTGTTAGTTTTAGGTCATTCCATATTTATTTGTATCATTGTTGATATCAATTTCCAGTTTAATTTTATCATTACCTTTAATGTGATGTTGTCAGTTTAATAACTTTATGTAAATAGGAAAACAGTTTAATAACAAGGGCCCCAAAACACTTCCGTGTGTGACTCCTAAATATATCAGTTTTATGATGTGTAGTAAATCTATTTGTTATACATATTTAGGTATACTCGTGTGATCTAAGTGAATGGTTTTCTGTTAGTGAGATACAATTCGACAAGACGTCATACGTTAACACGAACTGCATATTTAGCTAGATTGTTTTTAAAATATTTTTTGATTAACACAATCAAATGCCTGCTCAGGTTCATGTAGAGTCAACAGACCTAAGTTTTGTTGTCAATGTTTATGATTACTTGTTTATAAACTACATAACTTTTAATAAGAAAAATACTCCCATTAACTGTAGTTTTGGCCATTCACAACCAATTAAAAAAATCGGCTTGTAAACTTATCTTCGTTATAAGACCAGTGTCACACTTAACTATAGATCGGATACCGACTTTGTTTAGTGGTTTCATTGTGAACTTTTATATATTATTGTGTTTTATATTGTATTTAAATTCGACAGGGCCACGTGAACGTTACAGTGGAGAGTGATGACGACTCCGGAGAGAAAATTATGAGAAATGCTACGCTTACGCTTCCCATACGGTAAATACCTACATACAGTATTGTCACTTACCTATTGTACAAATTATAAAGATAAAATTTAAAAAAAAATATTGCTCTAGTAATGTTCTATTTTTATTTTCCTTTTTCATTCTGCGTGACGACAATCTGTTTAATTAACAATAAGCCTTGTTTCTAGCTGATATTATTCATCTGAAGAGATTTTAATCACAGTGAATCAAGCCAATTTGTGGGAGGCTTTTACTTCATGCGGCAGAATATATCCAAGAGCATACTATGAACATTATGTCTTTTTAAACGTTTGTACTGTAATGATCCGCATCCACTGAGTTTTATAGCTAATCCTACTAATATTATAAATGCGAAAGTTTGTATGTATGGATGTTTGTTACTCTTTCACGCAAAAACTACTGAATGGATCTCGATGAAACTTGGTACACGAGTAGACCATATCCGAGAATAACACATAGGATACTTTTTATCCTGGGATTATGTACGCGGGTGAAGCCGCGGGCAAAAGCTAGTGTTATATAAATTACAAATATTGGTCGGGTTACCATAATGTATTTGGTAATTCTTCGTTAGTCTATTGGTCGATAACGTTACTGTACAGTGTCAGACCTTGGATCCGATTCTCGTCAGCTAAACCATAGGGGCTGAGCAGGGCCGTTGCCCTATAAGGTCACAGGGAATTTATGAAGGGAAAAACCGTGGTTCTATAATACAAAAGGCAACTTAAGGACACTCTCGCTCCATGCTAGAGCGGAGGAAGTGATTGGATGATTTACCAACTTGAAAAAAGATTTATTTTTAGTGCTAATAGTTCTTTGGTACAAAATTACTCGTTGTTACTGCTAGAACATATATATACATAGAGCTCATTTTCTCTCACATCAAAGAGGCTTGTCTTTGATGTGAGAGAAAATGAGCTCACTGCGGTTGAATGGATGCCACTGGCTTTCGGATTTCGATCCTAATTAATATCCCGGTATTTTCATTCCGTTTTGAGCAGTTGGATGAAATAAATTACAAGAACCTAATCTGTCAGAGTTTCACAAGCTACAAATAGAGACAGTTGCTACTTAAACCACTTCATCCCAAACTTAATCAATGGTATACAAGCATGTTTATGTTATTTGCAGTGCTCGTGTGATCCCAGTCCCGGTGCGATCCCGGCGGCTCCTGTGGGACCAGTTCCACAGCCTCCGCTACCCGGGCGGCTACTTCCCTCGCGACGACCTGCGCGCTAAGCACGACCCGCTCGACTGGCACGCCGACCACGTCCACACCAACTTCCGTGACATGTACCGCCGCCTTCGGGAGCATGGCTTCTACCTCGAGGTTATGGGTGAGTAACTTATCATCTCTTGTAGGCAAATTGTTTATTTTTCTGATCAACTACCGAAAGACACAGTGTGCGTAGCCTACCCCCTCCTCCTCCCCTTTTTTATTTGCTTAATAAAGGACAGTATATCTAGCAAAAAAAAAATGAATACTAGCTTTTGCCCGTGTACATAAAATATAGCCTAAGTCACTCAGGAATAAAGCAGCTTTCTATCAATGAAAAACATTTAGCAATCGGACCAGCCCCCCTAGCCAAGTTACAACCGTTTCGCTTGCGTCGAACGTTTCGAGTTGACCTTGCCGCCAATTCTTTTGGTCTGACCACGTGACTGAGCGTTGAGACGACGTCGTTCCCGTACATTTGAAGCTTTCTACAAGCGTTAACTATTGCAACTTGGCAAGGGGTACAGTACTTCCAGATATTACCTGTAGTAATATATAATAATCAATGTTCTACAAAACAAAGTCTTCAGAGTTGAAAAGATGAGTCTGTTGAAGAATCTTACTTGATTTTTTAAAGTTGATAAAGATGAAATTTGAAAGAAGTCCACGTGAAATCCGCATTGGACTTTTGGTTTGTTTTTTTGATCTATTTTGGTTTTGATTACACTGGTAATCTAGTTTTTTATCTTCTAATATATAAAATTTCCATGTCACAATCTTAGTTACCGTACTCCTCCGAAACGGCTTTACCGATTTTTACCAAATTTTATATGCGTATTCAGTAGGTCTGAAAATCAGCTACTATCTATTTTTCATACCTAAATTTTTACTTTTTTATCACCAACCCCTTTTTTTATAACTAAAAATAATTTATAAGGCAAAACAACGTTTGCCAGGTCAGCTAGTACCTATATATAAAAGGAGAAACTGGCTAACTGACATATCGACGCAACCGAAACTACTGGGGGCTAGGAGCGTGAAATTTTGCCCAAAGCTTCCTTTTATGACGTAGGCTAGCACTAAGAGAGGACTTCCCAAAAGTCACCTCATAACGAAATGATCCAAAGTTTGTTTTTTCTATTTAGAAACCTACTTTCATAAAGCCAGTTTATCGGTAAAGTTGTTAGATAACAATTGTTTTTTTCATGCATCATCATCATCTTAGCCGATAGACGTCCACTGTTGAACATAGGCCTCCTCCAAGTGTCGCCACAATGAACGATCCTATGCTTCCCGCAACCTTAACCAAGTCAGGGGTTAGGAGGCCTTCCAACGCTGCATTTTCCAGTACGCGGTCGCCGCTCCAGAACCTTTTGGTCCCCAACGGCCATCTGTTCTGCGAGCAATGTGCCTTGCCCATTGCCACTTAAGTTTGGCGATTCTTCTTTTCATGCATAATCTCTAATATTTCTTTTCCAGGTTGCCCCCTGACCTGCATTGACACATCGCTGTACGGCGCGTTGCTGCTGGTGGACCCAGAAGACGAGTACTTCCCAGAAGAGATGGTGGCGTTGAAGAAAGCCGTCGACTCGGGGATGTCGCTCGTCGTGTTCGCAGACTGGTACAACGCGTCCTTGCTGCGACATGTCAAGTTCTATGATGAAAACACCAGACAATGGTGAGTGGAATGGTGTCCTGTCCAAAAACCTTACTCTTTTCGACTTTAGTTCACTCCTCACTGAGTAAATAAATTGTGTATGTATTTTTAACTTCTCGGGCTTCAGTGTACCGAATATTGTACACCTCATACCAGCTAACTTAAACCTTATAACGTAATAATAAGGTTTAAGTATACATAACTACTTTTCAAAGTATGTTGAAGCTTTTGAAATTGAATCAATTCAAGCATGAGGCGTCTAGTGGCTGTAATGGCATTCGTGGGCGATTATGTTGCTCGTGGCACTTAGAAAATTATTTATTTCAGGTGGATACCAGAAACGGGTGGCGCTAACGTCCCTGCTCTAAACGACTTGCTCAGCATGTACCAGGTAATAACAGTCTGATATACGTTATAAATTAAATTTCCATCAGATATATTCAGGGTAGCAAAATGATGATCAAAAAAAAAATGGTGTAATACAGTTAACTCCTATAACCGACACTAGCTCCGCGTTTATTTAAATTTGCTCACATAATAGAAGCGACCACAAATATGTAACCAGGATTTAGTTTTGAGTCATAAGATGATTTAAAATAGGTGTCCACGGAGTTCCTCGCACGTTCTCCTCCATAGAGGATCCTTTAGAATGCGCGATGAGCTTCAGTTTTCTGAATGATAGACTTTATGACAATTCAAAAGAGCCTAGAAATTAATGTTTTGATTTGATTCGATTCTGACTCGTAAGGACGTTATATTATGTTTTAAGAAGGTTTGTGCAATAAGGGCTGGACAAATGTTTGTGTGATGAGCATGTGTTCTGTGTCTGGGTGTAATTTATCTACAGTATGTATGTATTTAGAAATATATAAGTATGTTTATCAGTTGTCTAGTGCTCATAACTCAAGCTCTGCTTAGCTTGAGACTAGATGGCGTTGTTTGATAGTTGTGAAATATTATTATTATTATAATATTGTAATGCCATCAACGTTTTTCCTTAGGTTGCATTAGGTGATCGTGTATTTGAAGGCGCGTTTCGGCTGGGCGGTCATCCGATGTACTACGCCAGTGGTACTCATATACACAGCTTCCCAGAGCACGGGATATTGATCACGGCTCCTCTCAGTGATCAGGGACATCAAGTGAGTAATGTAACGTATACTGTAAAATAAGATTTGATGGCTAAGGTCTCTTCAGACCCAGAACTTCAGTTGCAGTAGCAGCACTCTATACTGAAGTACATTAAGTTATAAATGATTGCTCAAGAGCTATATATGTTTTGTTTATAAACTGCACTAACATGTAATGGTTTAAAAACCCAAATAAATTTCCTAATTGAGGATGCCATGATAGATCAACTTTTTTAATAACTTGGTAGCCACCGTTGCACTTATGGATTTTAGAAGACATGAAAAGCAAAGTCAGAGCTAAGCTGAGACCGTTGGTTTAGGAAAAGAAAAAATAAATGTTTTGTCAGCGGTAAGTCAAGAGAGTGTTGGTACAGTCATTCAGAGTCAAGACTCATATGAATACCATCTAGGTCTTGTGAAAAGTTATCACTCCCCACTTGTCCAAAACGAAAGTCGACATGAAATCTGAATTATATTATTTATTCTGTTAAACATTTACCTGTGGACCACCATAGGTAAATGTTTTATACCAATAAAAACGTCTGACCCGATCAAATGAGCACAGAGGATGTGAGACGATTTTGAGTAGAGATGATGCTATATACATGGTGCCTTTGATATCGATGCACAAACAAATACCACTGATCCGGTACACGATTCTGGACCCGTGGTTGATTTCCAACCTTAAAAAAAGATGTTGGAATTATTCGTTGGCTATTTTTTAAATAAAAAACTGTTCTTTTTTAATTTGAACTATCGTTATGCTAACCAACCTCGATGATATTTCTAGTAAAAAAAAAAACAAAAAAATTTTTTTTTTTTTTAATTAATTAATTAAAAAGTTATTGAGGTAGATAAAATCGTTATTCTAATCAATTCCGATGACATTTTTAATTTCAAAGGTAATTTATTCTTTTTTTTCTAAAAATGTTAGAATAACGATTTTATACAGTTCTACAATTTAAAAACGTAAAAAAAAAATCGACGAAAAATTCCACCATTGGGGAGTTCTGAATCATGTATTGGAATTCGTTTGTGCGTCGATGTGAAAGACAACCTGTATATTATGTTAATATTATTTATTTTCGACCAAAAATGTCTACGATTTTTTATCAAATTTTATATTTTTTCGCTATGATATTGATTCTTTTCAGCAAAGCGTTACGATGAGAATTACTACAGTGCGATTCACTTAAGAAGTTCCTTTGGCGTAATGTTGGCTCCCCTGTCTGTCTACACAAAAAAGAAGGGAAAAAAGGAAATAGTTGCCTACTCTACCAAAATTGTTCCCCGAAATGCGAAACAAAGTCGATTTTAACGGTAGTTGCAACATTTTTTTGAGAATTATGAGGAGAACGGGATTTTATTTAAAAAAGCAGGTCTAAAAGGAAGTTGTTAATAGATAGGTACGATATTACGGCGTGGCGTTTTCGGTATTTGAAAGAATTGCAGGACAATCGGAATAAAGGCCAGCGTATAGGACGGACTTTATTCAAAAATTGTTTAAAACAAAACAAAAAAATGGCAATTGTTAAAAGTAACGAAGTATCAGTTAATCTCCCTAATATTAAGTAATTTAATTGCTAAAAATATTCCGTATTGCCAACATTCATCATCATCAGCCTTTTTTTTTAATGTTTCCACTGCTGGGACGCAGACCTCCTCTCTAGGAGAGGGAATGGGCCGTAATCCACCACGCCCAGTGCGGGTTGTTGAATGTCACATGTCTTTCGAATTTTTGGTTCTAGGACATGCCGGTTGCCAACATTACGGCAAAGGAACCTCTTAAGTGAAACGCACTGTACAGCACTTTTTAATGTTGCAAATAAATTATGCCAGCCCACAAGAAATAGCCACAAGACTAATTAGTAAAATAATGGACATCTGGTCCTATTTCAACTTAATATTATATAGATATAGGGTTACTGGTAACTTTATATTGATTATTTAACAAGCTTCTAATGAAAATATTTTTTTCATAGCAAGATTTTATAGCTCTGTATGCCTATATAATTAATACTCGTCAAGACAAATCATACGAGCCCAAACTCAATGGGATTGTGTCGTTTAACAACCAAGTTCCTATAGCCACCTTCCGGTTCTGCCATCAGATCAGCTCCATATCATAATAATTTTGCATTGTTATCTGATTTACACATGCATGCAAAATTTCAGCTCAATCGGTAACCGGGAAATGGGTCAAATTTAATTTGCAAGATTTGATGACAGACAAACATCGGGACAGGTGAAACTAAATTAAACGCTTGTAAAAACATGTAAAGTAATGAAACATATCGAACAACAAAATTTTCTAATATTTGTTAAACTACATTATCGTTGTTAATTTTACATGCTTATTTAAAAAGGTATTTTACTTTATACAACCAAATCAGGTATACGTTCCGGATTCGCAGATATTTTTCCCGTAGTCACATACTCTGTAGATTTAGCAAAAACAACTTAATGGCCAGTTTTCTTGGAAAAAATATGATTTGTGACAAATTCTCAAAAAATATCAAAAGAATATAAAACTTTTCTTTTGCTGCTTAATTGTTGCAAATAGGTTACACTATTACGTCCTGCCGGGAATATATCGAGTTACCAGTAACCTTAATGTTTTAAAATACAAAAACATCCTGTACATTTGTTTATGTAACGATTTGCAGACATTACTTACTACTCTTTGGGGAGCTGACCTCATTTAATTTGGCTTCTATAATAGACTACCTTCCCTCGGGACCCTTGCTAATGGAACTCAATATAGGCAACGTAATACGAGTCTATTATAAATAAACTCTTTTGTTGTATGACCTCCGACGCAGATGGTGCTCGTGCCCTGTTTATAAGAATGGGGCTTTGCCCTGCAGTAGGATTATCTCAAGCTGGTATTATGCTATTATTATTCACTTGGGAAATAAATACGAGGATATTTTTACTTGGGTTTTCATCCAATGACATCTCCCGACCTTGAGCGGAGCGGGTAATACGAGCTGGTCTTATAATATTACAACGTTTATTTCGTGTCATTTAGATAATGTCTGGCGAGAAGCCGGGCGCAGGAGGAGGCGCGTCGGGTGGCGGGCAGACCGTCGACGTGCCGATATTAGGACTGCTGCAAACTGACGGCGAGACTAAAGACTACTCTAACGACACCAGTGAGAAGCTACCGAAGGTAAGCAATAAAATCCTTATTAAGTAATAGCCTTTATCGGCACTTCTATTCAGTATCCAATTCCACAGGAACCTTGTTACCAGGGAAAAAGTAGCTAGTATGCTAGTAGCTAAAGTGTAGCAATGTTGCAGTGGAAGAATTTTGTAATCAGATAACGGCATTCAGAGACTAGGTCACTCCTTCATAATGATATTACATATAATAATAATTTATTTCTCCATAATATTTTACTTTGAACAATAAATTGAAGATGACTCAATACAAATGTCAAGTACATGCCGCTAATTAAGAACAAACTTGATCCATCACGGCAATAAATTGGGTTCGAGTCTTAAATGTTCATTCCATTCGATTTTCGTTACAGTAACTATTTTTATTTCTATGCGACTATGGTTTACCTGCAAACGTACAGAAACGCAGCGATAAATAATCTTATATATTTATTGAATAACACACATAGGTTTCACTCTATGATCGCTTTTCCAGGATTTAACAAAATTAAAACTTCTTACCAAGTTCGGCTTGTAAAGTTTGCGACTTACGACCAATATTAATGTATTTCTTTCCACCAGGCCGGTCGTCTGGTGGTATATGGCGACTCTTCATGTCTTGAAGGCGGTGCGGCCCGCAACTGTCACTGGTTACTGCTGGCCGCGCTGCAGTACGCGCTGGTGGGACACTTGCCGTCCTCGCTCAAGGATGCTGCCACCCCGCACCAGCATCGACTGCGTGATGTACACATAATACCTTCAGGTACGTACAACTGTCACTGGGGCCCGCTACAGTACGTGCTAGTGGGATGCCTGCTGTACACGCTCAAGGATGCTGCTCTCTTGCATAATGCACTTAGGAGAGACAGTATTCACAAAATCATATTTATGGCAGTCCACTGAGGGACATAAACCTTTCCCAAACTCCATGACAACACCCAACCACAGCCTTCAGCACCTTGCTAAAGGGCACTCAACGCTTTCTGATACCTACTAGCCTCAACTATAGGTTTCCTCTGAGAAGATTATTCGTTCGTAAAACACATTTTATACAAATGACTGTAAGTCTCATCATATTAAAAAATTATATCTCTAAATTAGAGAAATGATATACAAAATCAGGGTGTAGCTAAAATTAATTGAATTTGTATATCTCAGAAGCGCACTTAGAAGTTATTTGAACGTAATACTTTAACATCCCACTATGATGGGGGTAAATAAACCACTTGCACATCATTGTAACTTCGTTTATAAAACAAATTGAAAATTTCGCAGCATAGGCAACGTTCAGAGCGAAGTTCAATCAAGCAAGTTATTTCCTGTAAAATACCATTTGCGATAAAACATTTTCTGAAAGAGCTTTTCAATCTAGTTTAGACTTCAATTTTACAAATTTCTGCTTTTCTCCGGTTGGAAAACTGCATTTATTTACTACAGTTTCCTAGTACTCAGATGGAGGAAATAGCGCATTTGATGGGAACTCAATAAAGTAAACTATTTCAGTTGAAAGCTACTGGTTTGAGCGTGGCTATGTGCTCGCTAGATGGCGCTGAGCTTAACATTTTTATTTTATTATGTTTTAGTTTATGCGACCATTATTAACCCTTCAGATACCGTCAATTAGAGACACAATAGTAAGACAATAGATGCGCGGCCACCGGGTGTCGCTTGGGGATTCATGAATTAAGTTAAGAAAATGGTATTTGTTAAAATCGGACATTCCACTTCATTGCACTTACACAAATTGTTGCCTCAAAGTCGGCCTATTTCTAACTGTTTACATAGTTTAGCAGTTGCTATTGTGCTGATGTATAACTCAGGTAGAGCTAATTCATACACACTAGCGGCATGTTGCCATCGGCAGAGGTCGAGAGCCGGCGATGCGTCGGCGACAACTGTCGACCTGTGACACTTGACACGACGGCTACTGCTGATCTTCAAAGTTGAAATGTCGATTCTGTTGTTAATTCTGCCATAGACAACATGCCGCTCATTTGTCTTAGAAATATGGCTCCAGATCCACATGTTCAATAGTCACCTTCTGACCAAATCCAGCATCAGGTACTCGTTGTTTGTTGTTACACTAAAGTTGATCTGTGGCGTATTTGATACAGCCAAAACTCTTCTTTATTTATTTATTACGGCACTCCAACGAATAGTTCGCCAAAACATTTACAAAAGAATAATCTTAACAATAACAATTATCACAGCGAATTCTTCACTTAAAGGTGTGTACAGCACTTACAAATTTGGTAAACTAATATTATCGTATTTTGAATAAATCATGACAAACAAAGTACGACACGATAACAAAGAAAAACGAATCAATAAAACTCAACAACTCTTCCATTTTTGTGATATTTGTATTGTAAGCCCAAATCTATAGTAGCTAATCTAACATAACCCTCACCAGAACTACCGCAACGCGCTGAAGGCGGTCGTCTGCACGTGTACTCGCGGGTCCTGTCTCCGGACGGCAGTGGGCCTCGGCCTGTGCCAGAATGCGTTACCCCGACACCGGTGGAGCCCCACCCAATACACGCGCCACCTTCGGCAAGGACCCTCGCGCCGAGGCACCAGCCTACTGATCCCAAGAGCATTGGTATGTCTTTTAAATTTTCTTGATAATCCGTAAACATGGTGCAACTAGAATGCAGTCAACTGATGACTATACGATGATTCGATGATGATTTATGAGGTGAATAGTGCCTTAAATCTCAAAACAGATCACGGGCTGTTCGAAGGTAAAGCTTCGATAACTAAATTCGGACTATAGATAACTGACCATCTATTTTATACAACGTGTAACGTTAAATGCGCAAAACCTCAGACACCCCAAATGATTTTTAATTCGATTGACCTAATTATGTGAGAGAAATAAAAATTAAAGGTTTTCTGTGCAGTTTTAGTTTGTTTAAAATTCATACCTGCATTGAAATAAGAACTTTTTGTTTGTTTACCTATTTCAGCGGGTTTGCGCACGTAATGGCTTGACCTGTTCATAAATAGACAGGTCAAAGTTTTTAATAAAGAATTTTTTGAAAAATTTAACTTATTTTAAAAAGTGGTTTAATTGATTCTGCTCGTTATTCTGATAAAACTAATTACAGATTTTGCACATTTAACGTTACACCTTGTATATACCGTGGTTTGAAAACCATATCAACGCGGCTGTTAGTAGGTATATATTATTATACCCCAATTAGGCACAATCATGTCGCATAATTTTCTTCTTTGAGGAGTGATAAAGGCCCTCCCCGGACTTGATAAGTTCGGAATGTTCTCGTTTCGGATTCAGGCGGAAGAATTGTCCGGGTATCACCATTACGGCGGCGACCTCTCGCACTGGGTCCTCGTTCAGGCCATGGTCTGAAACGAGAAGGAATGGAATGTGGTTGCCTCCTCCTGCAAGTAGTAATTCTAGCGAAAGAGATGGCCGCGTAAGGGTACAGACATCCTCTCGCCCCAGCCGATACGACAGGAATCTAGGCGTCGAGAGTCACAGGACGATCCCCGGTCACCGTAGGCGCAGGCTTGTGAACGACGGCGCCCGGCCGTTTAGTAATCGTCTGGACCGAGCTAGAATTGTTTAAATTTCAGAAAAGGAAACCCGTGGTCCTAGAGCGCAAAAGGCAACTGAAGGACACAGGTGTGGTTTTAATAGTCACTTTCTGACACACCCTCCCGCTACATCCTAGAGGGTTAGAAGTAATTAGACGATTTCAAAACTTAAAAAAATAATGGATAGAAGCCTGAAAGTCTGTCAACAATTTTTTCCAAGGTGTATTGTTTTGACAATTACTTGATTATGGAAGTCAGATAGCATCATAACAGACGCAATAAGAAAAAATCAAGTATTCAGTTCCATTAAGTTGAACAGAAACCGACTTCCAGATAGTTGGTAACAGACTTGGCCGATGATGATATTATTAGTTGACATATTGAACGGCCACGTTGGCCAACTGCGGTCTGGTTGCATCTACACTTAACGCATCGCTTTTTACTTCCATGTATAACAGAATATATAAAAAAAAGTTATGTGTTTACATGTGGATGGATGGAGGGGGAGAGGGAGGCCAAAGAAATGATGGATGGATTGTGTGAAAAGTGATATGAAAGAAAAGGGAGTTAGTGATAGCGTGACGAGTGACAGGACAAAATGGAAGAGAAAATAGTGTTGCGCCGACCCCAAATAAAACGGGACAAGGGCAGGAAGATGATGAGATGTATAACAGAGTATATCGCGCCCTAAGATTGTTGAACTTGTAACATAACACTTAGAGTACCTTAGCAAATTAAATCATGCTTACTCGGATAGATGTAGATGTACAAACCTTGTATACTATGCGGGCTAACGGATGGCGAGCCATGGGTAGCTCACTGTCCGACCGTCCGGTAACTGTCCGGGCCGAGCCCAAGACGTCGACGGCGCGCATTGTTCCCGCGCGCCTCAAGTTGTCTGCGACAGGATGTCGGCGATGGGTCGCGATTGTCGCGAAGCCTACTGGGGCCAGGGTCATCCGAAAGGAACTCGAGTCCCGGTATGAAGGCTAGAAGGAACGGGGTGGGTTTTTTAGTCAGTAAGCTCCACCCAAGACCGGGAGTTGTCATAAGATGATTTTTGCCCACCGAAAAAAAAACCTTATATACTATTTGTATATACCACAATCCACCATCAGCCTTTTTAATGTTCCCACTGTTGGGACTCAGGCCTCCTCTCTAAGAGAGGTAATGGGGCGTAATCCACCACGCGGGCCCACTGCGGGTTGGTGAATGTCACATGTCTTCGATTTTTTGGATCTAGGACATGCCGGTTTCCTCACTATGTTTTTCTTCACCGTTTTGAGAGCAGTGGTGATGAAATAAATGACACAAAGTAATGCGCTTGGCATGAACCCGTGATCCCGTTTGGGTTTGTACCCGTGATCTACAACTCGTTAGTCGGAGCCATAACCACTCGGCCACCACTCTGGCCCCGTTAGTAAAAAAGACGCATCTAACATTTTTTCCAGAGTTGAGTTATATACTTTGCCGAAATCAGGACATAATGGCGCACCTGCCTGTATTTTTTATATTTTGCTAACTTTCTCCAGTGCAGTTTCAACACAAGGAAAAAAGGCCCGTTTTCCCGTTTCATTCAGTAAAACATTTTTTTTATACGTTTTCGATTGATACGTCTTTTTAACTGTCAGGGGCAGCGACTGCTCTCATTGTATTATTTGTATATAAATTGTGCTCTAATTTGTATATAATGTAGCATAATCTCATTAATGACTGTAGATTTTCTGTATGTTGTCTTTGTTTAATTTATCTCTCACTAATTACGATATCCTTTATCCTGATATAGTATAAATATTTGTAGTAAATGACGTTTACTTTTTTAACTAAAATCTAGCAGATTTCAGTAATAGGATATCAATCATTATAAGCTGGGAGAAAAATTATATTTAGAACACTTCTTTAAAAATCAAAATATTTCTTTGCTTGTCTCACTAACGATTAACATCAGCCAGTGAAACTGATTTTCAATAAAAAATTACATTATTCATTATTCATATTTATTCATTATCAATATCCAAAATCCAGAAAACCGGACTTTGAATATATTGTAAAAATTACAGAAAAAAAATTTTTTGGAGGAATGTCTTTGATTGAAATTCAGTGGCTGATTAATTATTTGCGAATTGATTGCTAGCGGATATTGCGATGAAGCGATATTGTGGAATCATTGAAACAGGCGCAATCTTGCTAAAACGGAGTTTAGAGTTTTATTGTAGTGTTGAATAAAACACGAAGTTCAATGAAGTTTTCCGAGAAGGTTGACTAGATACATTTGCTGCCAAATACTAGAAACACATTAGAATATGTACACCCATATTCTAATGGTAAACACATTAACTATTCATACGAAGACACGACTTAAAGGCTTAGTATCCAAGCCAAAAACATTATCAAAAAAAAAAACTATGAACGGTGATGCTTGAATCTGCGATCGCTCAAGTCTTACCTCACAGGATTATTCAGGTACTTTATTTCAATAAGATCAACAAATTATATATTTAAATTAACTTAACCTAATTAAAACTATCTTAAAAAATAAAAATCCCAAAAAAACTAAAAATTATTCAGGTTATATTAAATTCCGTTAGATATTCAGACTTCACAACTATGCAAGTAATCGTCATTAGTATTTGAATACAAGTTTAATACAATGCAAAAAAAGTGCATAAAATATACCAGTAATTATTTATGAACCTAAAAATAGTTTATTTTGACTGACCTGTTTCTAAAAGGTTTGTTAGCCGTAAGTTATACGGATTCTATTCATTAAACTTTTCTAAAAGGTTTGTTAGCCGTAAGTTATACGGATTCTATTCATTAAACATTTTTGTGTTTGTCGACTAGCGACGTCAACGCGGAAATGCGGAATAAGGTAACAAGTAAAACATTGCGATATATGTGTTTAGAATTTTATTTTAATACACTCCACGCTTTTTCTAGTTTCACTTGTACAAGGTGGGCCAAAAGAAGTCATCTGATGTTGTTTGGCTCTCTTTTTTTTTTTCGAAATGTAAAACTTCGATTATGTTTATTTGAACCTTTAGAATTTTATTGGTCAAGTTGAGAAGATTATATCAGCCAAATGGGCTCCGTCACAATTGATTGCCATACGGGCTCGCTTTGGCGAGAACTTCGGGCGACAGATTCTCGCGCTCGTGTCGAATTTTGTCCTTGAGGGCTTTCAGAGTCTCGGGCTTGTTTACGTAAACACGTGACTATAAAAACCCCACAAAAAAAGTCGGGAACGCTTAAATCGGTCGATCTTGCGAGCCAGTGCAAATCGCCAAAACGAGAGATGAGGCGACCCGGGAACGCTGCCTTCAGAATATTGCCCGCAGTGTATGCCTTTGCTCCACCCTGTTGGAACCACATGTCCCTCAGTCCTAATTCGTCCAATTACGTCAGAAAAAACTCGATCAACATAGCCCTATAGCGCGCACCGTCCGCTGTTGTCCCGATGACCCCTCCAGCGTGAACAGCGCAAGATGCAGTCACTTTGAGTGGGTGTAATGGCTCCTCGTGGTACCATACTCTTCAAGGTTGGTGGCCAAACGGCGCAGTGTTTGCGCAGTCGGTGTCGGACGGCCGGGGAATCGTCGACGGAATTCGCAGCTTCGCCAACATCACAGACGAATTGTTACGCAAAAAAATAGACTCGATTATTCCGCGTTCTTGAGAACTGTATCGCTCCATGGCTTGTTCATTTTATATTCTGCATCTGTCTAGTCCACAAATGTCAAAACAGATTTGACATCAGCGACCATTTGCAAAAATGAGAGCGTCTTCCAATAGGGTGATTTCTTTTGGCCCACCCAGTACAAGTCTACTGTACCTTTTCGGCCGTTAATATGTTAATATCGAGCTTTGTAAAGCAACGAGTTGGTACAAGGACGAACTTTTTCAACAACTTGAAGTCCCATATTTACGAGCAGTTACTGTACATAGTTACTTCTAAATACGATACATAATTGGCAGGTGATGAGGTGATAGAATTGGCAATGGGCCAACAAATTATTAAAAAATTATTCTGGCAGGCAAAATTTCGAAATTCTGTGTTATCTCAAACTTTAAATCGATATCTGGAGGTTTTTATGTCAAAGATTACATATTTTCGTGCAGAGCTCTGGCCTATAGCATGTAGCTATATAAGTAATAGTCAATATTAACATATAAAAGCACAAACACATCACATCACAACATCCCAACCGCGCATAGAGCGGGGTTGGGATGTTTGTGCTATTACTACGACTTTTTTTTATAATGTTGTTAGGTCCGTTGAGAATAGTTAACACCCAAATTTGTTTGTGCGAAACTTTTGTATTTGTTTCAGTTTTTTCGAAAAATCTACCCTAACTAAGCTATTTTAAGATCTTTGTCTAGTACATCTTTGTAGAGTACTTTAATACTTGAAAACTTTAGCAAAATTTTTTCTTTGGTTGCGTAGATACAGCAAGTCAAAGATGAGCAATTCTACCGCAGTGCTCGGAAAACTGTAAAATTCTGTCACTTGTTTAAATTTCTTTTTTTTGTTTCTACGTCACCAGACGACAACGCCTTTATGCTGTTCCTCTCTGCAGTTCTTTTGTTAAAATTCTTAAAAAGAGAACAGAATATAAAGAGTAATCCTATCGTCCTGGATGAGAAAGACGAGAATGTTGAAAACCCAACACCATATGCCGACTTGTCTCCAGAAAGCATTATCCCTCCTTCCTCACTCCCCCCACTTATCTAGACTAGATTAGACCTGATCCTTCCAAAAGGGCGAAAGTCAACTGTTTTTTCTTGACCGTGTTTTTTTAATGGTTTATGTTTACGTAGAACAGTGATTTACCAACTCAGTGTTTATTTGTTTTGAAACCATAAACGGTAAATAGATTGGCTTTTTTTTACAAAACAATACATACAATAGGTGGCCAAATTATTAGGGACAACACCAACATTTTTATATTATCTACTTTAACTGAATATTGCAGGCAAATGGTTGGTTGTAGGTCCGGCTGGTATTTTTTATTTATAGACTTTATTGATTGAGATAATAAAAACAACAAAATTGAAAGCAAAATCATTTATATATTTTTGAAAAAAAAAAGATACGTAGAAGTTGGACGAATATTACCGGAATTTTGTGATAGTTTCCATTCGTCGTAATATGACGTCTATGTAAATTCTGGCATTCTGTTGCAAGTTTGTGTTTATTATATCACTTTTTAATGAGAGTTGCAATCAGCTAGTGCTTAGAATAATAATAAATCATTTATTAGCTTGGTGGTGATCACTTGCTAAGCGAGCTACTGCTTGGTGAGCTCCCACATGTTTTCAATAGTTTTCATGATTGGCGAATTACTTGGCTTGGGTAAAAAATTAATGTTTTTAGCCAGGTAATCAGTAACACCCCTTTTTTGTAGTACAATGCAGATTGTTTTGTAGTATCGTGCATATAAATGCTCTCTTTGTCAGTAGGGAACCATTCTTCGAGCTGCGGCAGCAGTTCAGTTTTTAGTTCACGCTTGTACTGGTCTTGCCTCACGGTCTCTTCCATGGTATATAAGCGCCCCATATCCTAGGCTGAAATTAAAGACCACACCATAATACTAATTGGGTGTTTAGCTCTCGCCAAACAGCAGTTTTCATGGTACTATTCTCGAGGGAGACATCGGAAAGGAACATTTTGTGAAAGAGAAAAAGAGTTTTTGTCAAATAAAATCCAAAACGTCGATTCATCAGAGAAGCATGTTTGAAAAATTATATTACTCCGTCACATAATGGCAATAGTTTATTAACAATGTACTGTACTATTTAAAGTTTTATTTTTACCCAATTTCAGTCTGCAACAGTCATATTTTGGTTTAGTTTGGCCCTGTGCAATAACCTCTTCTTCATGACCTCGGTGAGGCATAGATTTTTGGTAGGCCGACGACCTATCAACTCCTCTTTTGCCTACCCTCGTTGGATTTTCCTATCAAAAACTTCTAGGTTTTCATTGTTTGTAATCATAGTAAGGTGGGCAATAGTCTTTTTACGACATATACCTACCTGTTTTTAAGACTGTTACGAAGAGTGATGATCCTTTTCCTGCCACATTTTTTAAAACGGTGTGATTGCAAAAGTTTGTTTTGATTAGTTTTTCTTTATTCTGTAAACTACAGACTGTCAAACACTTTTGATAGCTGCTATATCTCTCTGGGAAGGTTTGGAGAGCAAAAATAATGTTTTAATTTGTGTACGTCTTCTTGGAGACGTATCTGAAGCCTTGTCCATACTAAAAAGAAGCAATTTTAAGAATAATCACCATTTATCGTTGCCACAATTAAAAAATAACGTATAAAACTTTAAAAAAGCAATGCAATAAGAAAAATTACTTACGTATTGACTATTTTGTACAGGAGAAACTAGTAAAATCAAACTTAATTTTTTTCACCAACAAAAAAGCATTGAAAAAAAGATTTTCAACAAACATTGAAAATATCAACAAAGTTAGAAGTAATGCCATTTTGCGCGATCTCACAGTGTTGTCACATGTCAAATATAATAATAATGATACCAATACCAAATAAAAAAACCATAACCATATATAAATATATTGGTTTGCTTAAAAAATGTGTTTCAATCAGAAATTACAAATCTATGAGTACTGTCCCTAATAATTTGGCCACCTATGGTACATTATTCAGTACAATGAAATTTTATTATTTAACTAGCTGACCCGGTGGCCTTTGTACCGCCCAACAGTCAATAAATGTAGTAAATCTTTCGATATAGTCAACAGATAGCGATGAAACAAAGCCTAAGTAATATATCATGTTACACGCAATTTTAATGTATAAAAGTTATCTACATCGATTTCGTACATTTTACGTGACAAAAAAAAACTTCTACAGATTTATTATATGTTTAGACGACCCCGATATTTTACTGTTTTTTTTTTTTTTTTAGGAAACTATGAAGTCTAGACATACTGCTTTGGTATCAAGTTAATTAAATTTCCATACTTTTCTCTAGGACTTTTACTTTAGCCAGCACGTGTCTTTGAATATGACGCAAACACATGTACACTTTATAAAAAAAATGCCTACTTTGTCAATTTGTATCTGTGGACCTAGAGTACTGGGGTTAAGCTCAAATTGTAGTATATTTGGTTAGCTTTATTGAATTACTAGCAAATATATTTGAAAAACGCTTTGTCGGGTAGTGTTTTCGAAAAAAAAAGTGCCACACAAAAAAGTACCCAGGGTTTTCAGGGTTGCAAACTTGAGTGTAAACTACTCTTTTTTTATTTTTGATAGGTTTGCGCTTGACCGCTATCTCACCCGATGGAAAGCGACGTTGCGGTCGATGATGGAACGCGCTTACCTAGAAGAAACCTATTCACTCTCGACTTAAAGATTACTGGGTTGTAGCTATCAGGAAACACAGACTCCGGCAAGGAATTCCACTCCTTAGCTGCACGCATAATGAATGTGTTTCCGAAACGTTTCACCATGTACCGGTGGCGCATCGCCGTACGTCTGGTAGTCCGATGATGGAACGTACTAAACTACTCGTAGATACATGCGCGTTTGCGATGTTTGGTGTCGATTTTGACTGACCTACTAGTCTTTAAATATTGTTTAATTCCTTTCATTTTCAGGTACACTTTTCTTTCAGTTTATACTTAAGTTTCATTCGTTCATTAAATAGTAGATTTATTATTGTGCCGTTTTCACTATTCTTTTTTATGAAGTATATTTTCATCGGTCTCTTTTATTATCTTCAAATATATAGTTTTTGACATGTCTGTTTTGTTCATCTGTCTTAAAAACGTCTTAGTTACGAATATAGTTTTAAAACTGAAATTAAAAAAGAGAATTAAAAAATATGAACTCTCAACCATTCACGGAATTTCTTAAGGCCCAACAACAACTAACAGAACTCTTAAGAATCTTAGCAGTAGGTATTTTATCTTTGAAACTTTTAACTAACTACTGAACTTTTAACTTTGAAACAAAATGCAACATTTATGGAACTGAATACATAAAAAATACAAAAAGACCTTTTCTTAACATCACCACCGGATGTCTTCCACAAAATTAAAACCGCGTTTATGGACATTTTCGTGTCACGAACGTACGATGAAATAAAAGATAAACTTTACAGCTTTTACTATATGAAAACTACTAGATACAAAGCTCTGAGTTCTGGAGTTGCTCTAGAAAAGACAATAAATCCATGGAAACTAATGCCAAAAAAATAAAACAACGTTGTCAGGACTGTGGCTACAAGGGCGACTTGCTAGAGCGGCAATTACGTGATCGTGACGAAAGCTATTGCTTAAAGTCAGGAAGAGCATACATACCAATTAAACAAAGAATGACATAAAACATGAGAATTTTGTAAATAAATTGGCTCACCCGAAATACTACAAGGACCGAAACTGCAAGCTTACGACGACCATAAACTCACACCAAAAAGAAACACAGATGTCATTGTTGAAATAGATGACAAACAAAAAATCTTACCAGTCGTAGTAATTAGAAGAGCGAACCTGCAATAGAGCTAAATTAACATGCCATTACCAGAAATAGTTTACTCCATTAAATCGCAAACTTTATCCTTGAAACTATCAATTATAATTAATTAAAAACAATGAATCATTGACAACAACAAACATTTTCGATAATCAACGGGATGAAGTTTGTTAACATTCATGGGAAACCTGGAATGGAACCAAAACATTTACCAGCAAGGCCGATCAAGCTTAGCATACGTAAGAATGTTGAGATAGAACTGAAACGTTTAACGAAGGAAGTGACCATTGAAAGAGTAGATCAAATAAGAATATGTGCTGATGATTACCGTACAACAGTGCCACATTTTGATTATTTTTAAGACAGCATCTTGCAATTTAAAATAGCACCAGAGTCAAAAAAGTACCTAACAATATCGACACACAAGGGATATTTAAAATATAATAGAATGTCATTTGGTGCAATAGCACCATAAATTTTTCAAAGTCACCTTGATAAATTATTGGAAAACATTTCAACATAGCAATATACTTTGATGACATGCAGTCACTGGAAAAAATTACATTAATCATCTCGAAACGTTAGCGCTAGTCTTTAATAAACTTAAAGAAGCAGGACTCAAATGATCCTAAAGAAGTGTACCTTTCTTCAAAACGAAATTGAATACTTAGGTCACACTATTAAAAAAGATGGTATCAAGTCAGTCACCTTTCTTCAAAACTCAGTCAAAAATAGAGGCTATATTGCGATCCTTTCATGGTTTAGTAAACTTTTACTTAAGGTTCATACCTCAGCTACATAGTTTATGCGCAGGGTTACATTAACAGCAGGGAAACAAAATATTCGAAAAAAAAAAACAAAATAAATTATAGCAAAGACAAAGCCTCTTATAGCGTTCGACGAAAATCAACCATTATTTTTAGCTTGCGATGCATCCGAAAAAAGAGTTGGTGCCGTCTTATATCATAAAAAGAATAACATCTATCAATCAATAACATTTGCTTCGACAAAATTAAAGCCAGTAGAAAACCGATACTCCGTTATTGATCGAGAAGCCCTCGCAATATTTTTTGGAATAAAAATAATTTACCAATACTTATGCGTATTTACATTTACGTTAATAAAACAGATCACAAACCTCGTTAGTGATAGTATGACCGGTAACAGGGTAGAATGGAAAAAAAAACGTATTGCGCCGACTCCAAATGATGAATAACAGACCACAAACCATTGATACATATACTGGGAACAAACAGAAACTTGCCTAAACCTGGTGAACAATAGACTAATACGATGGGCGTTGATGATCTGCAGCTACGATTATGACATTATCTATACTAAAGGAGAGAATAATATCCTTGCCGACTTACTATCCAGAATGCCAAACACACAAGAACAACCATCTAAGGCAGAAAGTGCCATCAATAAAATCGTACAATGTTCAAACGACAAGTTTGAAGACAATCTCTATCAGCTATCAGTGAAGATACTATAAATGAACATACCAAACAAGATGCAAAGTTAACAAAAGTCATACAATTACTAAATACCAATTGGATTTCTCACAATTATTTACCACATCAAACCAACTGCCAAAACAATCAACAACCAAAATTGCCAAAATTGCCAAGCAATTACGAACTGGCTCCTAAAGTTAGATCATACCGAGACTGAAAAACTTATTACTATTGATCGCTGAAATTATATTTTCCCACAGACAGCGTCTCTCTCAACCCTTTCAACTCACATATGCACATATTACATACCCACAGACCCATACACACACAGACTCGCACCCTCTCGAATACATAGAAGTACACCCCTCGTGTTGCAGACGTTAGGGTCTGAGCTTTGCACTCACGGACTCTACCCTGTCATGTTACATTTTAAGACTCATGATTTTATTTTATATTAATATCTTCTTCAGTCACTTTAATGTCTAGAGCACGTAGCCATAATTGAATTTTGTTAGGAACCGTTTTCATCATACCGATATCTTTGAGAAGACTATACAGTTGGCTCTCATTAATTCAAACCTGCGATGATTCCAACCTCTCTATAATTCAAAGTTATCACGAGTTCCCTAGAAAATCTCTTTATATTTCGAACTAAATCAATACATTTTTGTGCACTTGGTAATTCGAACGAAAAAATCATCGCTACGTTACAAAATGACGCTTTAATTCGAACTCATCATCGTCGAGCACTCAACAATTCAAAGTTGCAGAGAGAAAGATTGCAGAACTTGCAGAGGTATGCAAGTTAATTTTGAGACAAGTTCAAACTTGTATCATCGTACACGAGCCTTTGTTTTTGTAATGCTTAGTTTGGCACACAGTTCCACACGAATTGGTTGGTTTAGTTAAGTTTTAATTCCAATCATTATTTTTCAAACTATTTGATATTTCGAACACTCGATAATTCGTAATATTTTAAGAGTCCCTCGGGTTTCGAGTTAACGAGAGTCGACTGTACCTGCATAGACGACATCCAGGCATATCTGCTATTATATATATATATTCGTACGTAATCAAAACACCTTAGAAATATTGAAACGTAGGGATGCAGATCAATCAAACAAAGAGTTGAAACGACAATTGAGTCACCAACAGTGCCAGAAAATTTAAATTCAACCTCTTTCGCATCGCCGACTGGATTACCGTCATCATCCACAACCACATTACTAGTTATACCACCTGATAATCATACTGTTGACGTAGCACCAACAATAGGACATTGCGACCTCCACGAGCGACGCCTCGTGAGAGTGATGACACTTAGCGTGAGGCATTTTTGACATGTCTGATTTGTTCATTTGTCTTAAAATGCCTTAGTTACGAATATACTTTTAGAACTGAAAATTATTGTAAATCACCTCTCGCGACGGGGGGGGGGGATATTATTATTACGTAAATGCGCGTTTTTACGTAAATCAACAAAAATATGTAATAAAAAACTTTTTCAATAAAGAACAGGATTTTTCTAGGAAAAACAAAGATATAAACAAAATTTTCGGCAAAAAAAAATTTCGTGCTAACGTGACCTTCCCTTAACCTTCGGGGCAACAAAGTCGCAACAGCTCATTTTTAAATTTTACAGGAGAAGACTTTTAATTTTTTTTTTCGCATATTATTCCTCATTTCGGGATAACTACTCGTATTATAGTAGGTTTGAAATCTTTACATAATTAATTGTTTATTTAGTTGGCTATAGTTTTACGTTAAATTTTTATATGTTATAACCAAAGAAATTATAATAAAAGACAAAAAAAAAAGTATCCTGAATTGTGACTTTGTTGCACCGAAGGTGCGGTGTGTACAAATCGACAATTAAAGGGTTTTTCAAGGTCATTCAAGTTGTACAGAAGCAGACGTATGTACAATTGGCGCTCGAGGGGATATTTATAATAAATTGTACCAACAATGTGGCTGTTAGTGTAAAGAGATAAGGCGAATATGGAACGTTACACAAGGGCATCACACACACACACACACACACACGAAACTAGTATTTTAATGTAATAATATTTTAGTAGACAAGCCATGTTCCATTGTAACGGTAGAAATGAAATAAGTTTTATTCCAAAACTGGTTCTTTTAGGTACATTGAAAATAACGCACGTGTAATTTTCAATAACCAAATGAGATAAAAGACCCTTTCGCTATAATAGGATGCTGTCAGTCCAGTGCGGATATAATAAGTGTACCCCGACTGCTCTTGTAATTGAAGGGGAGAATGAATGGCGGCCCTCAAATACAACAAAAGCGGTACTGTTATTAGGGATCTGCAGGGGGCCACCCTTTGAGGGATTAAGCTGACCTTGGAGGGCCCCAAGGTCAGACACGAGGGGTGCGTAGTACTCACGATACGATCACATTATATGAATGGAAGATTAAAATGTAAACTAAAAGGGGTCGAATAATGAGTATTTCTACATCAAAGGTACCTTTGATGTAGAAATTCAATTTTCAATTTAAAATATTGCTGTTTTATCCTTTGAAGATTTTTTGAAAGGGTTCTTTGTTTATTTTTAATTATTATTTTGATTGGGTTGGAACACGTCTATACGAAAATTCGTCTACGACCTCTGTGCAATGTTATTGTGGCGTCAGCATCAAACCAAAAATGTGTATGAACCTACAGGAAATAGTTGTAGAAATGAGATTTTTTTACGAAAAGTGGTTTTAATGTCATCGACGGAACCAAATTCGATTATGAGGAATTTGAAAGCAAAATAAAATTGATGCGGTTACCCGACAATATGCTTAAGTTCTATGTCAGGATTTAGATGAAGACGAGAGTTGAATGAAATTGTTTTTGCAGGTGCGCCGGAGGAGGGTACGGAGCCAGCGCCGCGGACGTGGCGTGGTGCTGGGGCTGCGCCCTCGCGCGCGCATGGTGGGCTGGAACCGTCGGGGCCGAGTCTGACTAGCCGCGCTATGACGCTGCTGGCGATAGTGGCCGTGGTGTACTGCCTCAGCGCCGCCTGGAAGCGCTGCGGCCGCAAGCTTCGCCGCCGGAGACTCATGTCGCTCGCCACCTAGCACAGGCTCAAGCACGACACGAGGCACAGGCGGTACCAAGTGATAAGAACCTAATCGTGGGGCCAAATAAATAGTGTGATTGAAAGTTTACGATGGTTGTAGGGAAGGCATACTTACAATATACTATCAAGGAACTTGATAGTGGAGTAGATTGACACGATACGACAATTGCCCATGATGTAGACGACTGACCAAAAATGACAGATGTGCAAAATTGAATTGATGGCCAGTTGGTTTATCAAACCAGTTCCCTGACTATACAAGGGAAATACTTTGTGAGTACTTTTTAAACTGGGCAAAGAAATGGCTAACTCATAATCACAATATCTTTATATCATATAAATTTTTACTATCACTTTATATATGCAGTAAGTAAATTTAAATATTATTGTGTGTGTTAAGTCAGTCTGCCTAGCCCTGCCAGTTCAATTGAATGCAGTTGGATACCAGTATTTCACATGGAGTGACTGCATATCTGACCTCTATAACCCAGTAACTGGGTAATGCGATACCTTCTGTCAAGATTGGTAGCAAATTTTCTAAGCGTTGGCTGTTATAATTTAGCCAATACAAATATATAAAATATTCATAATAATAATTTATTGACAACGATGTATCTTAATAAGTACCTAATCATTATTGATATCAATTACAAAATAATAGAAAACGTATACACTAGCGTCAAAAAAAAATGTACCTTATCGTGCTTTAGTAAGAAATGGAACTGAAATATTTTTGGATCAAATGTTATCTCGCAGAATAACTCATTTAATTAGGTGTGGCTTTTAAAGCACGTGCTATTTTATTATTTTTCCGATATTACAAAGATCTCGTTAATGTATCATATCGTGTGCACGGACATAGTAATGTAACTATCGTGCGCGTTTGGAATTTTAGTTATTATAGTTTTACTTAATATTATTCTTAAAAGAACTCACGTTTTATTTTATTTAAAATTGTATTACATAAGTGCCCAATATTTTAAGTTACCAAAATGTACCTCACTGCACTGGGACTAATTTATCAAATTTATTTATTATCTACGTTTTACCTGTTGTGGATATGAATGCATATTTATATAATTGTACTTGAATTTATGTATAATTGACGATAATTTCAAACATTTATAACCAACTGAAGCACTGACTTCAACGTTGTGTAGTTCTACGTCCTCATTGGTCTTAAACACCTCTTTATAGTATAAAACTCGTTACGGGTAAAATGGGTTGAATAGAGACAAAACTTTAAAGGGTATTTTCTTGATATTTAAATATTGTTTGCAGCATTTAACTATATCAATTGAGATTTAAGATGCTATGTTAAAGGCCAATATTATGGTATCAAAGTGAAAAACCAAACCAAAGTTTTTTCTATATTCACCCCATTTTACATACTTAAAAACTTAGTTTAAATACTGATAAGCGTATTCTAAATTCAAGATATAATACGGCTTATTCATAAAATTTTGCTGTCCATGGAACAAAACCTTGTTCAAATGTTCAGTCAATAATGTATTACCCACATCATCTTCTGAATAGAATTAGGTTTTCAATGTAAAACCATTTTTCCTAACACGCTTATATCTCGCGGAATAGTGCTCATTTAGTCTATTCCAAAGAGCTCGAACATGATTGAGTCATCTTGATGCGTTAAATAGTTCCTATGATCACTATCCGAGGTATTCACGGGATCAGCTCCACAAGACCGTATTAATGCATTTTAATCTTAGAAATAGGTACCAGTAAAACTATTCTATTTCAGTTAAACTAACAAAAACTTGAATTAAAAACCCACTAATCAGTATTTAAACTAACCAGATAACCGTTTAAATTAAGAAGACCCGAACAACATGGGATGTAATGGAACCTGAACTTTGTTATCCAGAAGATTACGTTCCAAAACTATATTCCAAAATTATATTCTTATAGTGTGAAATTTGTAAAGGAATATTTATAATATTATATATTGTAGTATAAGGGAATAGTTTTATATACATGATGATATTTTGTACAGCGTTAAGCTAGGGTGTATTGTTCATCCCTTTATAGTCTGTATATAAGTATTGTTGCTTAATGTTATTATTGTCTATTTATTCTATGAACATAGAGCAGAAGTAGCAAAAATATTTAATATGATACGTAAGTACGTAAATATTTCAAGAAATTTGATTTTAGAGACATTCTACTTTTTTATCGGCAATCGATTATTACCCTTACCCCTTTTTTGATAATAATAATAAACGTTTATTTCGGACGTTTCCGTCCATACGTACATCAACACTGACAATTTTATACAACACACAAATTACGTAGGCTACTGCCGGGATACTCAAAAAAAACCGATTTATTTTATAAACTAATTTAATAGAAATAAAAGTTACAATTATAATTATAGGAAAGACAAGTAAATTGACTCGATCGAGGTTGGATCCGAAGTGCGCGGCCGTGGTCACGTAGACGGTGTCTTCGGGCCTCGTGGTCTGTGTCAGCAGTTTCCCCCATTGCGCTCGGTGGCAACAGCGGCGATGACGTAGGTGCGCACGCGCTGCCTCGTGCCTAGGTGTCAGCGCTTTCCTTTATAGTGGTGCGCGTAACACCTCCCCCCTCAGATCGACGACTATTTCAGATTTTGAGATGAAATATCGTCGAGAGCTTAGATGGATCCTGGGATGCTGGTTGGCTTTTTCGGGCTTCAGATGTTTCAGGCTCGGTGTAAGTGGCTTCATCTGGAATTTTCATCTGTCTTCTTCGGCGAATGTAAATTCGGTATGATAATATTGCTCCCAATATTAGCATGGCAATCATCGTACTATAAAACGGGATTGTCGTATGGTAAATTGTTGAGGGTGGTTCTATGTGGATTGGCTTCTGTGACTCTATTCTGTCTTGGATGCTGTGCAGCTTCTTCAAGTCGATGGCCTTAATTCTTAGAGGTGGCATGGTTAATTCTTCGATTTCGGTTGGCACGTTGCTTATTTTTATGGGCTGTCCTTGGATGTGGTCGTTAATGTTAGCGATGGTGAATTCTTCTGTTCGTATCTTGCAGTTGTGTGGGATGGTGGCTAAGAAACTTCCGGCTAAGATCATAGATTCTTCTCGTTCGCAGATTAGTTGCACTTGTGTTGCTTCCGGGATTACGATAGCATAGCGTCGATCATCTAACTTTTCCATGGCTGGCTTTGTTAGGCTGATGGTGATTGTGCTGCATGGTTTTTCTGGTGTTCGCCCTCCTATGATGTCGCAAATGCAGTCTGGCTGGGTTTTCATTTGATGGTTGAGGTTTTCTTCGCAAAGGTACTCTGAAGCTACCTTCGGGCATTCTGCCTCTATGTACACATGAATGTTTCCAGTGATTGCTAGGAATGGGAAGGATGGGATAATAGCTTGCTTATTTTTATTTGGTACAATGACTAACTTATACAAGAGGAATTTTTGTGGAGACGTTATGGGGAATTTAAATGCAAAGACTATTTGGTTACCACTATAATATGCCAAGGGTTTCACTATATCATAATATTCCCTGATTTCTAAATCTATTAGTTGATTTTTGTCATAAATCGTGCCTAATTTACGTATCATGTTGCCTAATGTTTCTGTACCTAGCATAGAATGATGAGTTCGCGGTTGACCGGAAAGTGCTATTGCGTTCTCTAACCTACTTAATTCGCTTAATAAACTATCTACGTTATTACTAATTATTTGCAATATTTGCGAGAATTTTGCGAATTTTATTAAGTTATATTTTTTATACTTATCAGCGTCAAGTAAAATGTGCAGACTTTCATTTAATTGTGCTTGATTCTCTACCAGTTTCGTAATGATTTTTGTATGCTCGTTCATCAAATCTTTGCTTAGACTAATATGATGATTTTGCTCAATAACTATTTGCTGCTGGTTATCATTTAGGGCCTTAAGGGCGTTATCATAACGAATGGCATCTGAGTGATCCAGATTACCTGTAATGCTCTTAATTACGGTTCCGAAACCGTCTACTAAACCTCTCTTGAAACGATTGGGCTTTAGGCTTTGAAGATGGGATGAAGCTTTATTTAATTTCGAATGCAAATTATCTAGTTGTAGCTCGTATAACGTGCTAGTATAGTTATCTAATCTTTCTAAGGCTTTGTCTAGTTGAGTTCGTATTTCGTTAATATTGTCGTCTATATGCGTTAGTTCTATGTTCTGAAGGAATGTGTGGTAATGAGTGATGAGTTGCATGGGTCCTAATTTGAAGGGCAACAGTCCAGGTCCATTGTCAAGTCGTTTTAGGTTAATCTCTTGCGCCCATGTTAGGCTAAATGTCAGCATCAGTGGTATCCTGCAACAATTTCTTGGTTTTAGGGACACGTTTCAGTCTGGATTTAGCTATCGGTCCTTTTTTCTTGGAGGTGTAGATGTGGATGGGTAAATTAGCTAGGACTGTGTCCTGGGTGTATCTGGGTGCGAGTTTAGACCTACTAGCAGAGGGATTACTGATGAATATTTGCTGGTCGGGCTCATAGTCGACCTCGTCTTCGCGATTTTTATTACGACTCTCTATGAGCGCTGTTCGGTTAGCGAGAGATGTCTCATTGATGAGTTCATATACTTTTTGCATTCGTTCCCTATGGGTTTCAGTATATTGTTGTAGTAAATGTCCAGTCAGGTCTATGTCCATCGGGTCTCGAGGGTCAGTGTGTCCTAGTATAAGGTCGTAAGGTTTACAACGTGTAAAGGAATGAATCGAACTATTATACGCTATGATAGCATATGGCATCAGATGTATGACTGGCTCATCTTTGTGTTTTAGTTTTAAAATACGAAGATGTTCCAGGATAGTGGAATGAAAGCGTTCAATGTTTCCGTTGGCGTTTGGCGAGTATGCTAGTGTTTGATGGTGGATTATTTTGTGCACTTTGCAGAACTCGGAGAATAACTGGTTGGTGAATTCGGTCCCCTGATCTGTAATAATGGTTAATGGCAAGCCATGGTGCGTGCTGAAAGTTAATAAAGCTTGTATTATACTTACTGCAGTCCCATCTCGTAGGAGGTAAGCTTGACCATACTTTGAAAAGGCGTCTATAAATGTTACATATTTCTCGTTTTGTGCTGAAAAACTGTCCATGTGTATTATTTCGAACGGTTTGGTGGCAGGAGGTGCTATATTAAATTTTTGCTTTATAGGGTTCCTATCATACTTTGCTTGCCCACATATTGTACAGTCGTTAATGAATTTGGTTATGTGTTCTCGCATCTTAGGCCAATAATATCTAACAGACAGTGCTAGGAAGCACTCGTTGATGCCACGGTGGTTGGTCTTGCCTTCGTGGTAGTGGCGAATTATTTCTTGCTGCCGTAGATATTCTTTCACGTTTTCTAATTCCTTTTTAGCCAGTACTAATTTCATAGATGAGCTTTTGAAATGTTTTTGTAGGAGAGGGATTATCCTGTACATTGCAAGGGGTGGATCTATTAACAGAGCGGTTTTAATCTTAGGGTTAACGTATTCCTTTATTGCATTAACCAGATCCTCTTCCAGGTTTGATTCTGATAGCTGAACGGATGTTCGAGTGTGGGTGTCAAATGGTTTAGTTGCAGTGGTTCGTTTTTTAAAGTCACCTACAACGGTCAAGCATAATTGTCTGTGAAACTTATTTAATGGTTCGTCAGTAATGGGTATGTCGAGTATGGGGTTTTCGTCGGATGTGTGTGCTGTCAGAGTGTTAGAATTGTCCAGGGTTGGTGGTCTCTCAGTCGCGTTTGCAATCATTGAGCTAGTCTCCTCGTTATGGATTTCGATGCGGGAGAGAGCATCAGCGTTGGTGTTGTGCTTGCCTTTTTTATAGATGACGGTAAAATCATATTCACTTAACTTTAATCGCCATCTAGTTAGTCGTGAATTTGGTTCTTTGAGACTCATGACCCACTGCAATGGCTTATGATCGGTTACTATTTTGAACTTACGTCCAAATAGGTAGGGTCGGAAATATTTTGTTGCCCAGACGATGGCTAATAACTCCTTCTCTATTGTGCTATAATTTACTTCACTTTCATTAAGTGTCCGTGAAGCGTATGCTACGGGTTTGTCCGAACCAATCGTACCCTGTGATAGTACTGCACCGATTGCAAAGTTAGAGGCATCTGTAGTAAGTATGAATTCTTTGTCAAAGTCGGGGTATTTAAGGATGGGGTCGTTTGTCAGCAGGGTCTTACACTTTTCAAAACAGTTAATGTAGTCTGAGTCTAGAGTTATCCTTTTTCCTTTCTTTAGGCAATGTGTCAAAGGTTTAGTAATTCGGGAGAAGTCCGGGATGAATTTTCGGTAGTAACCGAGAAGTCCGAGAAACTGTTTGATTTGTTTAGGTGTTTTAGGTATGGGGTAGTTCTGGATAGCTGCGATTTTTTCGGGATTAGGCTTTATCCCCTCGGTACTGATGACATGGCCTAGATATGCGGTTTCAAGTTTTAGGAACTCTGATTTGTCTAGTTGAATTTTGAAATTGGATTCTCGTAACCTTTGGAACACTTTCTCCAGGTTGTTCATGTGTTCCTGGAGAGAAGTACTGAATATAATGATGTCATCGAGGTATACAAGACATATGACATTTTGAAGCCCTTTGAGAACATTATCCATCACTCGTTGGAACGTGGAAGGAGAATTTTTTAGGCCCATGGGCATTCTCAGGAATTCAAAGTGCCCATGTTCGACGTTAAAGGCAGTCTTGGGAATGTCGCTGGGATTCATCTCAACTTGGTAAAAGCCTGATGCTAAATCAAGGGTGGTGAAATATTGACACTTGCCTAATTTGTCTAGGACGTCGGTTATGTTCGGGATTGGGTATTTGTCATCTATTGTTTTTTCGTTAAGTTTTCGAAAGTCAACGACAAGGCGCCATTTCTGTTTTCCAGACGCGTCTGTTTTCTTTGGAACAATCCAAATTGGTGAGCTCCATGCAGACTCAGATGGCCTAATAATTCCCTGGGTTAACATCTTTTCTATCTGATCACTAACTTCCTGACGGTGAATGAATGGGTATCTATAACTTTTTGTGTAAATCGGTATTTCATCAGTGGTTTTAATGTTGTGCTTTACTTTGTTAGTGAAGGTTAAAGTTTCGCCTTCAATATAAAAAACGTCAGCGTACTTTGAACATAATGCCAAAAGGTTTGCTTTTTCCTCTTCGTTTAGGTGGTCGGTTCGCAGTCGAGATGTAACATCTTTAGCGCGTGGTGACATTTGTTCAGTGCTACTGCACTCAACATTGAATAACGTTGCTTGGGTAGCGTGGTCTAATGTAAAGATTATATCGTTGTTAGTTGGGTTTGTCACTTCAACCATACCGCGGTTGTTAGTAACGGTAGTCAGGCATTCGGATATGATGCAATTGCAAATGATCTGCTCCTCTATAAAAGCTTCACCATCAGGTGCGTTAACGGGTAATCGAATTAATTTAGAGCTTTTGGATGGTATAATCTCTTCGTAAAGGTTTAGATTTCGCGAGTTGTAAATTTGAATAGGATTTATTGCGAATTTGGTTATTAATGTGAGATCTTTCAAATCTAATTTGGCCTCCCATTTGGTAAGCAAGTCCATTCCTATCAGACCATCAAAGCGGTCGTGGAATTTATAAATGAATAATTTGATCGGTTCTGTATCACCGAATTCAGGGAAGCATTGTAGATTTATGGAGTAGTCATTTCTACTTGTGGCGTGAACGTTAGTAACCTCGAATGGGTCATAGTTAAGAGGTATGTGTGGGAAATAGTTTTGAACTGCTTCTGGACTGATAAATGACTGGTTTGCACCAGTATCTATAAGAAGGTTTAGTGGGGGGTTATGGATTCGAATATATGGTAATTGCCTTTGAGTTTGTAAGTTTAATTCTATCCTGATTTGTCGGACTTCGGAACCTTCTGAAAATCCTGGCTAGTCGAGGGTTGCTGTTGGTCAATGGTACCCGGTTTGTCCCTGTCGTTAGTCCCGTCGGTTGGTTGCGGTCCAACGTAATCATAAGAACGGTCGTCGTAGTAAGTGTAGTCGACGTAGCTGTAGGGGTCTAAGCAATAATAATAGTCATATTGGTCGGGGTCATAAAGGTCTTCCACATAGTTCGAACACTCGTTCACGTTGACATCGCGGCTCTTAAGATAGTTGGAAGGTGGTGGGTTGCCCTGTTGGGCCCAGTTCCAGCTGTTGGAGGCAGGCAGGGGCCTGGGTACAAAGTGGCTAACGCCGCTCATTGGTCTAGGAAAATTGTTCGGTGGATTAGGGTTCCTCGGAGGCATCCTAAATCCAGCACCTTGATTGTTGTTAGGCGGTGCGCCGAATATCTGCTGTGTGCGAGTCGGGCCACGTGGTTGCATATTGTATGGATAAAATGGCATTTTAAATTGGTTCTGGGCTGGTAAAGGCCGTGGAATAAATTGCGGACCTTGTGGTCGGAACGGACCCGGCATATTTAAAGAGTTGGCTTTTACTAGGGCATGCATATTATTTGGGGGGACGGGCTGTTTAAAATTAAATTCACTCTGTTGATTTGGTGGCATCCGAATTGAAGGTTTCCTATCTGATAAACTATCATTCCTACTCTGCAAGTACATAGTGTTACTCTCCTCGTGCACAAACTCTAGCGCCTTCTCGATGGTTTCTGGTCTCATGCATCTAATACGCGCGCCTAGTGGATCTTTTAGCCCTCGGACATAGGCTTGCAGAGTCAGTTTACGGTATAAATCGCGTTTAGCTGCAATGGTTGATTCCAATGTATCGTGCAATGAAACATACGTCATGACGGTGCTGAAAAGATTCTGGCAACGCTCATAAAATTCCTGTGGCGTGCTAGAACCTTGCGTAAGTAAAGCCAAATCATTATAGAGAGCGGTTTCATCTCGTTGGTCAGCAAAGTTATTAATAAGAGCGCTACGTATGCCTACCCAGTCATGAGGTACACCGTTGGAGTTTATTAAACGGGCTGCAGGCCCTGTAACCTTATTCAATATGCCGTTTACGAGCGCCAATCGATTTATCTCCGGCTGTCCATCCTGTATATACGAATTCACTATCTGGTCACACAATTTGATGAACCTGGTGAGCACGTGCGGGTTCCCGTCAAAGTCGGGAACTAGGCGGAGGGCCTTGAATATGTTATCTAAGTCGGCCATATCAGGTTCAATCTCAGGACTTATAATATTACGTCTCGAATCTATACTTCTATCTCTACTACTAACTAACCTAGAGTAATTTGATCTGTGTGGACGAAAAATGTTGGAAATATAATTGAAAACTAAACACAAGAAGGGAGTAAGCAACCACTAAAAAATTCAGCGTACTTACATTAACATATCTGGTCTTCGTTGAGCTGATCGATGTCTGGATCTCCGGCGTAGTCCCGTTCTTCAAGATAACCCGGTACGACGTTGAAAGTCTATCGTAGCGAACGCGATGCGACAAGGCGGATATCGCAAGTACGACCCGGGTATCCTACCGACTGCGCCAATTACGTAGGCTACTGCCGGGATACTCAAAAAAAACCGATTTATTTTATAAACTAATTTAATAGAAATAAAAGTTACAATTATAATTATAGGAAAGACAAGTAAATTGACTCGATCGAGGTTGGATCCGAAGTGCGCGGCCGTGGTCACGTAGACGGTGTCTTCGGGCCTCGTGGTCTGTGTCAGCAGTTTCCCCCATTGCGCTCGGTGGCAACAGCGGCGATGACGTAGGTGCGCACGCGCTGCCTCGTGCCTAGGTGTCAGCGCTTTCCTTTATAGTGGTGCGCGTAACACACACAACGAAAACAAAAATAAATAAACCTAGTCTACTATACACAAACAAAAAGACACACATACAAAAAAAAAACAAAAAAAACTACACACATTTAGTGTGGTGAAGGGGAACTGTCCATAGCTCACCGTGTAGCGTGCAAGCGTATCCAGTGGTGCAGCAGTGGAGAGCCCCACCTGCCCGCAAACACGTTCACAATACGGTTGCTATGGCCCTAACACGGCTCAGTAGGGATGCACATTGCTTCCTAATAAGAGCATGAAAGCCATCTGTGTGCGCTGCTGCAAACATGGAGCTCTGCAGAACCGAGCTAGCCCCAGCAACACCCTAAAACCGTTATTGTATTGAACACGTAAGCCGCTTTATGCTCCCAGTGAGTAGTTAATCCACAGGCTGCACGTGTTCTATGTCCATTCAAAAAATAATGTAAAAGATCCGTATTCATGCTTAAAATTTTAACGTTTTCAATTTTTATTTATTATTAAAATATATCCTATTATTATATGTGATGATGTATGATGAATATTTGTAATCTATGGGAATAACTTATCCTGAAATAAATGATTATTATTAATATTCAAAGGATTTAGATTGGATAATATTTTGCTTAAAAATAAAATGGTGACGTCACAGTGGACGAAATACACATCCTTCGATCGATTACCGATAACAAAGAAGAACGTCCCATAAACCGTAATAGGTTAAGTTGTGTATGCAGTTAGTTTTTAATAGAGATTGAGATCATAGCCCTCTCCTGCTTCTCAGGAAAACAAGGAATATTTTGTGTAGCACCCGATTGCTTATGGCGACTGTCTGCAGCTTTATAAGTTGTAGTCGTCGCGCTTTGTTTATCATTAAGACACGTACTGATTTGGGACCTATATGAGGGCCATTGTTGGAACGAGACCCTCGGCCCTTAAACATAAAGAGCAACTGAAGGAACATAGGTGGGGTTTAGTTAGTAAAATTCTGACACATCCTCTCGGAGCGGTAAAGTTATTTGATGATTTCCTCCCTCAAAACAGGATCCCAGATGAACTATGTTTGTAACAGTAGCGATATATTTATTTCACACAGTATTTTGCTTCTTGAACACACGACTAACAGTTCTATTACGTACAAAACATGAGAACGCAAAATACAAGTTTGTTATTGTCTCAGGTCGTACTATGGACAAACTCGGTTAGTTTAGAGATTGATTTACATAATAATGAAGTTATGTATTTCATGGTAGCTTACACAAGAAAGACTGGTCATCACGTACGCTTTAGACTCGCAGTTTAGGCTCTAAGTAAACAATAAGTTTTTGTTAATAAAGAATCATCCATCTGTTACGGCCGAAGTTTTATTTAAAATACGAAATAAGATTGACGTGGTTAGAAGAGTTTTCTTTTTTTAAGTTACCTAAACCTTGTCACTTAAATTAAGCTCAAAAATGATTGAAAATAAAAAATATAGGTACCTAGTATCGATAACGAAGCTGCCTTATGCATAGTTTACTTCAAAAAAAAATCCCATCAATGTTATAGTATAAATAGTAAGAGTACCGTCGGTTTTACACTTACAACTGTTGCGTATAAACTAATTCATGAATCCCCAAGCGACCACCGGTGGCCGCGCATCTATTGTCTTACTATTGTGTCTCTAATTGACGGTATCTGAAGGGTAAAACGATAAGAATAGAAAACGATACGAAAACGATAGAATTTCATTTGAAATAAGCAGTACCTTTGTACTGTTTTATCTGTATTTGTCCATTTCATTTTTAAGTGTTTGAGCGTGTATATAAATTAATAAAAAAATAGAAATGGAGAAAATAACACAAAATGTCATGACCTCGAGCTTTTTTTGGATTCGGACTTAATAAATAATTCGAAAAAAAAAAGTCAACAGGAATATGCTAAGCATACGCAACAGACAGGCCCTATTATATATTTTTAATCACATCGTGAGTTAAATCTTCGCAATACTCTACAATAATAATATCTTAAAAATATAATCCCTAAATAATAATTATTTAGGGATTATATTTTTACAGGTGAACTGTCAGTTATTCCAAATATTGGATTAAATTTAATTAAAAGAAATCCTGAAATTCGCTTGGGTTGCTTTGGCGTCTATTTAGTGCGTTTGAACGAGGCGGGCAGGGGTCGCGCACGCGCGCTGCATGCCTGCGTCATCTCGGCGCGTTACAGGCCGGGTGTAGCTGCCAAGCGTCGGCCAGCAGCTCTCGGGATCGACCGCGCCGCACTCAGTCAGTCGTGTACCGGCTACCATAACGCGCGCCCGCGTGCTTCTCCCTTCGAATCTTTGATCTCAGCGCGACCGCACAGCGACGCTATCCGCGATGGCGATGTCGCGCGTATTTGAACCGACCGACCATGTCGTCGAAAAATCAATTTTGCCTTCCTTCGAGCAATATGAAAATATGCACAAGGAATCGCTCGAAGATCCCGAATCATTTTGGTCAGAATTAGCGAACGAATTCTATTGGCAAACGCCATACCAGCGCGGTAAAATTCTATCTTACAATTTTAATATAAACAACGGGAGGATCTTCGTCAAATGGCTGGAGGGCTCCCGGACCAATATCTGCTTCAACGTGCTGGACCGGAACGTGAGGAACGGCTACGGGGACAGAATTGCATACTATTGGTAAGTTATTTTCTGTTAACATAGCTTCCAAAATCAATAGACAGCTGAGTGGCGATGCACTGAGACGGCGCGCGAACGTATTGATTTTCTCCACCGGCTAGACAGGCAGCAGAATACACCAATGGGACCGGCTTATTAATACTGAAAATGTACCTTTGTGTTATGTAATAATACTTGAAGCTAAGTGCACAGCGAGATGTAAACGTTATTCATTTATCACTTTTCAATCAGTATAAAATACTGAGACACTTGCCATGCCCCGACCTGTGGCGCGGTTAGCAATCCCGTAAACATAATTTTTCTAAACAATGAAATAAGATTTTTTTTAAACATTCCCTGCGAATGACTTTCACGTAGCAAATTAGGTGAAGTGGCTCAGTTAGATGATCCACTATAACAGTTCACAACATAATTACAATCAAATAGACGTAATTAAAACATATTAGCATGTATTCAGACCGTAGTCGCCTAACTGTGGTTACATTATGTTAATCAATGCCCTTTTACATAAGATAGATTTTGAAGTAGTAAAAAAATGCTGAAAAATACATCGGAAATCGTGAAAAAATATCATAGTATTCCTGATTACTTCTCTTACTAATAAAGTAGGTTATTACTTGGATTTAAATAGTCGTCGGATCGGTAGAAGTTCGGGTTCGAACTGGTGACCTCCGCCCTACTGCACCATTGCCCTTTGGTCATGGTGGATAAGGAATATTCAAAATTGGTACCTTTCCTTTGCCACCTATTTAATATCATATAAATCCAAATTTTTAAACTAATTGCCTAAGCGATCGCGGTTTATTTCTTGTCGTCGGATCGGTAGAAGTTTGGAATCGTTCGGGTTCGAACTTGTGACCTCTCGTACCACTGCACCATTACGCTTTGGTCATGGTGGATAAGGAATATTCATTTGCCACCGATTTAATATCATGTAAATACAAATTTAGAAACTAGTTGCTTTAGCGCTCGCGATTTATTTCTTGTCGTCGGATTGGTAGAAGTTTGGGATCGTTCGGGTTCGAACTTGAGACCTTTCGCCATACTGCACCATTACCCTTTGTTCATGGTGGATCAGGAAAGGTGTCTTTCCTTTGTCACCTATTTAAAATATAAATACAAATTTTGATACTATAATTGCTTAAGCAATCGCGATTTATTTCTTTATTTACAAGTACAAAATTACTGAGAAAATCCAAGGCATAGTACCAAGTAAACTTGCAAACTAAAATGTACAATGTTATTATTATTTTATTAAATGTACATCTAATAAAACAATAATCGCTCCAAATGGAGCGTTAAGAGCTCCTGGTAGGGCATCAGCTCTCTTAACAATGATTTTTTGGTAATCTTCCAAATGTGCGCAAAACACCATAGAAGCTAAGCCAATGTCTAATAAACTGTGAATTTCTATTGATTACAAAACTGATTATCCAATGCAAGGGAGCTGACGGTAGAATGGATTATACAAAACATAATATATATCCCTTCGACCTCTCCCGGGCGAGCCAAATTGAGCTCGTGCATTTCCGTTGATTGATTTCCCGGCCCCTAGGCGCGCGCAATGCAATATTGATCCAGGCCCCCTGATTCGACGCAACAGATGCGGTTAACACCTCCCCGCGCCTGTCCCGGCCGTTGCTACCTAGCAACCATCCCTCCTCCCAACTCATCCGAATGTCTAGACAGCCTGCAGTAAATCAATACAGCCTCCCCAGCCTCCCCAGCCGGTCCAACCTCATAAATATCTACCTATATAGAGTTTGAACGAAGCGAAGCTTGAGTAATCATCTGCAGGTATACTTTACTATATTATGCAATAGGGTTGACAATAATCGGACAACATCTATTGATTATCTCAGGATACAGAATATTTTTTAAAGGCGCAAGAGTCATAAACTCACATTTACATTTTCTTAGAAAATATGTATCTCTTCAGTTCTTTCCATCAAGATAAGTTTAAATGCATAAAAGGTAGATATCTTCGATAAAGTCTAAGCACACTGGTGCATTATTTGAAGATGTTGGCACGCTATTGTGCAAACGAATGCATTTAAAGTAGACGATCGCAATCTATGGTCAAAATTACTTCGTGTGACATCAGCTCCAAGAATTTAAAGCTATTATCCTTATGCACCACATTCTTTTAATCAACCTTACTTCTTAATCGCCTTTTTTATGCCATCTTTCTGTAGCATGTCAGTGGTCATTAGTATATCTTCGGTGTCCATTTTAAAGTTTCATAAATTTATGTAAGCCCTTTGTGGCTAATTGGTGCTCTATGTCACTTTTCGCTACATATTCGACAGTTTCTTTCCATAAGCCCCTTGGACAATACTAATTTGCTAACAATTTACTTTCTGGAGATGTCATCTTTAAATTTCATTAAAGTAGTAAATTTTCGTTGATACCTACCTACCAGATTTATGCAAGTCTGCACTGATGTTATAATTTAAAGTCGCTAGATATGTCTAAATCTGTTATTTAAGACATTTTTTTTTCAAATTTTCTGTATGCAGCCAGTATAATATTTTGCACACTCAA
Source organism: Mythimna lalbum (assembly GCA_949319445.1). NCBI lineage: Eukaryota > Metazoa > Arthropoda > Insecta > Lepidoptera > Noctuidae > Mythimna > Mythimna lalbum. The sequence continues at coordinate 25,247,810 of OX439344.1, read as the reverse complement.
CTCCATCACGCGCGAGCATCCGGTCTATATCGAATTTGATCAAAATAATATTTGGGAACTATCTTGAAGCAGAGTCAATGGTATTCCTAATGATCTATCTATCATCGGTTACAGATGAACTATATTTCACTCAAATGACCTTCGTGATATGATTATTATCAACGAGTTTGATCAGCTCTACGTATGTACATTGCAAGTTTCCTATTATAAACAAATCATCTTAAGTATTTGCAAAAGATTCTTAGTTGATTCAAACTATTAACATTCCTTGTCGCACTGGTAATATAAAGTAGAAATAGATAAAAGTGTAAAATCATTACCCTTTTATTGTCGTAACATCAGATATGGTTACAAAAATTAGCTAAGAACAAAGGCAGATTAACGTTTTTATCTCAATTTTCATGCGAGCAAATCTAATTTACTTAAAAAATATCTAATAAAACATTTTGTGCAAACTACATTCTAATTTAAACTTTATTCAAATTCTAAGTATTTAACCAGATCTTGAAACCAAAATAGCTTTAAAAAAATTGATAACCATCACGTATTTATTTGGCAAATGAAAAATATACAAATTTAATTTAATTTGTAATTAATTAATTTAATCAGTTAGTGCGTGGTAAGGTTAATGTTATCGCGAATAGTTACATATTTACAAGAAGCCCACTATACGTATCTATTAGGTACTTGCTTACCTCGTCAGCTATATCAACAAGAGCCCATCGCACTAGTTTGTCTTTGCAATACAAGTCGTCTTGATAACTAGGTCGTAGGTCCCATTCAGTTCTAAGTCGGGTAATGAACACTAGAACGATCCAATTAATCTTGATCAAAGAACTGGCGAAGCTGAAGTGACTTGTCTTATGGCACGTTTTTTAGAATTTCGTACCTCAGAGGTAGAAACGGAACCCTTCTAGGATCACTTTGTTGTCAGTCTGTCTGTCAAGAACCTTTATCTCGGGATCGCGAGGAGGTATCGAGTTGAAATTAAAACCATATACTCAGACCTGCGAGCCCTTCAAGCTGTGAAAAAAATCAAACTTCTAAGTTTATGAATAAAAAAGATACAGCCGTTATGTCGCAAAAAAAACGTATATTTTGATACTCTCAAAGATCGAAATTCATAGGGACACAGAATCCTGAAATTTGGCGCAAAGCAAGGTCTTATAGCACAGGTATAGGAATAAATCTGAAAACAGTAAATTTGTTGTCACACGCGTCAAAATTTCGAGACTGCGTTCGGGAATTGTAGTTTGCACGGAACCCTCAGTGCGTGAGTCCGACTCACACTTGCCCAGTTTTTTTTTTATATAATTATATTTCTAACTGGCAGCTGCCCGCGCAAAAGTAGTGATCTGCATACAAACTGCACCCCTGTTTCAACCCCTTAGGGCGGCTTAGGGGATTAATTTTGAAAAATCCTCTCTAGGGGCAGGCCCTGAGAGATTATTTTTCTAAATTAATCCCCGCCGTTGACGCGATTTTGTAGCGATAGAGACGCGATACGCACGCGAGTCAGAAGCAGCTTAAAGACCTTTAATAGGATAAAAGCGCGCCGTCGACGCTCGTTTCTAAAACACGTGTCAACGACGCGTTTAAAAACGTGGTGTGCACAGGTCCTTTGTGCTCGCCTACGTTATAAAAGGAAGCCTTGTGCAAAATGTTACGTACCTAGTCCCAGTAGTTTCGGCTGTGCGTTGATATGTTTGTCAGATTCTCTTTTTATATATTTATATATAATTAGATTATTCACCAATCTAAATATATAAAAGAAAGTCGTGTTAGTTACACTATTTATAACTCAAGATTGGCTGTACCAATATGGCTGAAAATTAGTAGGTAGGTAGCTTAGAGCCAGGTAACGGACATAGGATACTGTAGAGTAGGGTAGAGTAGGATAGAGTAGGGTAGAGTAGGCTATAGTAGGGTGGAGTAGGGAAGAGCGGGAGCGAAGACACGCGGGCAAAAGCTAGTTTATAATTAAATACAGTCCTTGATCGTTTTTTGCAACTTTTGGTTTCATGCTTGGGCAGGTTTTTCCATCTGGGTTTACTGCGGTTTAACTGACATTATTATATCCTTTACCTCGATATTTAATTTAATTATACATAATATTATTTAATGCGATTACTATTCGTATTGGGGAACCCCATTTTTACCTCATTATCTCGACTGCATCTAACCTTGTGTTAACAAGTAACTATCTAACCTAACGACGTACAAATGACGCTTTTCTGTAATTTACCTACTTTAGTTTATGACAATAAGGCGTTACGGAATCAACGGTTTCCACTTATATAACGTCAAAGAAATAAGTAACAATAATGTATGGACGTCATCAAGGTCTCCCTGCTAAATGTGCGGAACTGATTTCCGACTAATATCGACTTAGGAATTAATACGACGAATATATCCGCATCTCAGCAAAAATGCGAGCGTATATTGTGATACATTCATGATCATGGCCTAACAATAGATTATTATTATTATATCTAGCCCATATTGTCCCACTGCTGGGCAAAGGCCTCCCTCCACTCCTTCCAATGCTCCCGGTTTTGAGCTACTTCTTTCCAATTCTCAAGGAAGACATCCAAGTCGTCCCGCCATCTCCTTCTTGGTCTGCCGCGACCCCGACGTGCGATTTCAGGGCACCAATTTTGCGTTTTTCTGGCCCACCGCTCGATCGGCATGCGACAGACATGTCCAGCCCAGTCCCACTTAAGCTGGGCAGCCTTCTGAACTACGTCAATGATTTGCGTTTTGGAGCGCAGTGTAGTGTTTCGAACGCGATCCGTTATTTTAACACCTAGTATGCTGCGCTCCATAGCACGTTGGCAAACCTTGAGTTTGGACCTTTGCATGTTAGTCAAAGACCAAGTCTGTGCGCCATAGGTCAGAATGGGGAGAATACACATATCCATTAACTTCCGCTTAAGTGACATGGGCAAGGTGCCTTTGAACAGTTCTTTCATGGACCAGTAACTCTTCCAGGCATTTTCTGTTCGGCGTGTTATTTCAATAGATACTTAGAACAATAGATACTTAGCAAAATTCGTCGGGAAAGTCAAGATTTCTTCCGTTAGAATCATCATCATCATCATCAGCAAAAAGCTTACCTTAGATATCTCTATAAGCGAATCTATGGATACTATCCCTTTATGTACCCTACTAAGTTTCTTTTAGGTTGTGTAGGGTATAACTCACTTGAGGTCAGAAGAAAATATGACCAAATATTAACTATGTGCAAAATCCTTCATGGGAAAACTGTTACTCCAGAGCTGCATGCTGAGCTGTCTCAACTTTGTGCCCCAGTTAAGTACAGCCGCATCAGGAGACATAGCTTGTTTGCTGTGCCTGCGAGTCACACTGTTGCGCGAGCTCAGTCTCCTGTCCCTCGAACTCTTTCTGCGCTCAACACTCTTTTGGACACGTACCCTGACTGTGACGTGTTCGCGGACGAATGGAAGATGATCATGTCAGTATGTCTGGAGTTTTGTGAGATGAGTGTGTGAATTGTTATTATTATTATTTTTGTATATACTTAGTCTTTAACTAATGTAATTGGCGGATAGCCGTTTTTGTTAAAGTAAAACCATAAATAAATAAATAAATCAGCCTTTTAATGTTCCCACTGCTGGGACTCAGGCCTCCTCTCTAGGAGAGGGAATGGGCCATAATCCACCACGCAGGCCCAGTGCGGGTTGGTGAATGCCACATGTCGTCGAATTTTTGGTTCTAAGACATGCCGGTTTCCTCACGATGTTTTCCTTCACCGTTTTGAGAGCAGTGGTGATGAAATAAATTACACAAAGTAATGCGCCTGGCTGGGTTCGAACCCGCGACCTACAACTCGTAAGTCGGGGCCATTACCACTCGGCCACCACTGCTCCGTTCTGCAACACTGTCCGTTAGAATAGCACATCGGATTTGGGTGTGGAATGTAATCGTGAAATTAAGTGATTTTATTTTTTTTTTTAACGTAAAAGGCCCAAATAAAAATATGAACAATATAATAATGAATGAAATGCATAATGAAATACCCACACATATGTTCAGATGATGATGCAAAACTTACATGATGAGAATTAAATACGAATTGGGTTCAATTTTGCGACTACGACATAAAACGACGGCGACTCAGTCTTAACCGTTTTTCTACTGCTCGTACTTTGAATTGAAGTAGTGTGAAGAGCCATCGTGGCTCCTAGTGCAGAGCTGTGCCCAAGTGTAGTACCTACTGCCCAAACACCGTGCGCTTGTTTTTAATTTTTTATGACCCAACGAATGATAGGTACCTATTTGCCCAATAATTAGAATTACTCTCGATAGATTTTATAATTTATCTATTAATATAACTACTTATCTACATGTAACGTCGGTAAGGATTACTCATTTTTGTACTTATTTCTTTTTTTAATGTTATTTTGCTGCGACAAACAGGATATAATAAAGTAAAGTATCAAGATTATATGCACTAATTTGTAGAGCAGCCTTTTGACAGCATACAAACTGATAAGATAAATTAAATGAAAACTGATGCTTTCAGTTCTATCATTCCCAAACACGCTAGGTTGTGTAAAGGCTATGTATTTATTTCGGACAAAAGTATTTATCTAGTAACCTTCAACTTCCTTCAACCTTATAACTCGGTCAAGCACATAATACCTACTTACTAATAGTTAAGTGTACTTAAATCTCATGACCATTCACGACCTTCACACTTGTACATATTAGGTTCATATTTTGTTATTCAATTAGTAAAAATTGCCGAGTCTAGATAAGATGGATGCTCCAGAGGCTCTAGCTAATCCTATTGATTGACTGTTCATGAAATAGCCATTCAAATAGTAAGACGAATTAGGAGGGTTCTTTCGACGAATTTAGTTGGATATTATAATACCGCAATAATATTTTAAACGAGTATGTTGTAGATACGCGTAATATATCTACAACTTGACACTGACCTGCAAAATTCAAAAATTCTTAAGTAAGTAATAGTAGATTATGTGACTATGGGATAAAGAAGTAAGTGTATTTAAGTCGCGGGCGAAATGAAAGTGCTAATTTTAATTCCGAACGACAGTGAGGGATTTATATAATTAACTCCCGAGCATGGCGAGGGATTGATACTCTACTTTTTTTACATCATTAACATTTGACAGAAAAATTTGTAAAACAAATCATTTAATAGAAAAATATAAGTATTATTTACAACTTAATCTTAGTGTCCCTCAACAAATTTTGAGATTTGAAATAAACAAAATTCACTCAGTCAGTCTCATGGAAATTATTTTCATTTCGGTTTCCGGCTTATGAAAGACGGTCTATTTGTTGTTAATATGGTAGACCAGGTATACATACCCCAGTCGGTAACGTGTTCCACTTGCAAAACTAAATCACGCATTTAAAATTACAAATGTAATTCCGTTGTATCTTCCATCGCCGTCATACTTATAAACTAACCAGATCAAATGGATAAACCAGGCATATGTGCCACAGCTCGTATACCTGATTTACCCTAATGTGCAATAGCGCCAAGTAGCTGACCTTAACAATTCAAGTAGCTATAGAGCCGATCTTTTACAAGCTCCCATAATAGCTGTAAAAGTTAAAAATGTATTATTTATAGATAGTTCAACATCGAATAAAAATACATAATAAGATAGAAAACTATCTGATTATTTTTATTATATCATCCATCGTCTAGCTACAAAAACTGATCAAAGTATAAACATGCTGATACTTAGGGGCAGTTGAAAAAACAGTTTGAGAGCTATGATGACGCGATTAAGTAGATACAAACTTTTAAAAGAAACGGCACCCTGTTAGCGCAATATGCCAGCGCAAAATTCTTTACAACGTAATAATAAAAAGCCATGGGGTACATGGTACATTTATTCCCTGCCAGGAACCAGGGTTATGGGATTCTTCGAAAGAGTTACCTACTATGGCTCTGGAATGACAAGGACAACTGGCGATTCTTTCTATTGCTGAAAACTGCATGAAAATCAGTTCAGTTGTATTTGAGTTTATCGCGTTTATACAAACAGACGCGGTAGGGGACTTTGTTTTAAGTATGTAAAGATTTATAATGGACACAATAGCAATCGAGTCATAATCTAAATGGATAAAGTTGTTAATAAATGCTTTCCATTATTGTAACACAAGGTGATACTAGTCTTGCTAGTAGTCTAGCTAGGCTAACTAGTAGCTATTGTTAACCTCGACCGCACTTAGTTTCCGTCCTCCTAATGTACCAAATTCTTTTGACGAATGACATAACACGAACGCGATATAGAACCAATCCAATCTTACAATCCCCTCATCTCTTGAAACACTGATGTGTGTATGATATGCGTTCTTGCGTCATTAGTTCGACACTTTCCTAAAGATATAGATAGGATGGAATAGATAGTACCTAAGTTATCGAGATAATGTTGCTACTTCAGGAACTCAGATCTTACTATTGCATGTAGGTATTAGAGCTAAATTGACGCACGATGCGGTGACGGAGAGTCATATAACGACATAATTATTAAACCTTGAGTTACGACAACATAGGAAGATCCACGGTACTAAGTACCTGCATCAAAACATGCAGTACGCAAACAGGAGATTTGGCGTTCCCCTATATCGATTATTTAAACCCCTTTCATGCAACCCTCAACCACCACCCTCTACCTACATCAAAATATGCAGTGCGCAGACAGGAGATTTGGCGTTCCCCTATATTGATTGGATGGTTGAGGGAGGCATCAAAAGGGTTTATATAAATCCATTTGATGCCACCCTCAATCTCCACCCTCATGTAAAACATTAGGCACTGGCAAGCACTACAAAGAGTATTGAGTGAGGAGTGACCAGAATGTTTTATCAAAGGTTTCGATGTGCATTACATTTGCGAAAAGAAAATTGAGATTGAAGCTCTTTTCACACACGCACATTCAACTTATTTTATTACTTTGGCAAATATATATGGTGAACAACCATATTTTTTGATACCTACTTGAAACTCTTATATAATATTTGCATATGTATGTCCTCTTACAAGTCACTATTACTTTATTTGAAACAGAGCGTGTCCAATTAGGTCTTACAATACATTGTCTAAACTTCAAGCCTCTCACAAAGTGTTAAACGTTCACTTTCCAGACTTTCTTGAGCAATAGTGTGATTAATTATTTCAAGGTTTGTAATAGCCGAATGCTTATGCGTGAACTGCGTGACCACACTGTCTAGCCTGGCGGGTTCTCTGTCACTGTCTCAATTTGCTCCTGCTAAGTCTTAATCTAATTCGACCTCCAAGTTACTTGACCATCTGTTTTATGCAATTTCTTTTTTCAGGGAGGGCAACCACCCAGAAGATTATAGCCGTATCACGTACTTGAAATTGATGGACTTGGTGTGCCAATTCGCTAACGGATTGCGTGACCGCGGTATTGGGAAAGGAGACAGGGTTTCCATATACATGCCCATGATCTTGGAGACTGTCGTTTGTATGCTAGCCTGTGCTCGGATTGGAGCTGTTCATTCCGTGGTGGTAGGTTTTGGACTCTATGATGTATTTGATTTGGATATCAATCCATTGATATACGAATAGTTTATGTTTAATTTTGATTTCAACTAAGATTACGAGATGTTTTCAGTTCGCCGGCTTTTCTTCTGATTCGTTGGCAGAGCGTATGGCTGACTGCAAAGCTAAGGTTTTAGTAACGGCTGATGGTGCCTGGCGCGGAGAGAAGCTACTTGTACTGAAGACCACGTGCGATGAGGCTATTGAGAAAGCCAGGACCAAATACGGCCATATCCTAGACATGTGCATTGTGGTGCCGCACCTGGACCGAGTGACTCCAAGCGGAAGACTTCCTGATGACGTAAGAACACTTGTAAGTATAGTAGCTCTAGTGTATTGCGTAGCATAGATGTAATGCGTAGGTAAAGGTAGTGGTTTACTTGCCCTTGTGTGGTGGAACTCTTAACTAATTTTTACACGATTTTGAATGTTTCTAGTACAAATGGAATGACGACGTTGACATTTGGTGGCATGATATTTTAGAGGGCCAATCGACCATTTGCCCTCCGGAGTGGTTGACTCCTGAAGATCCTCTGTTTATGCTATACACCAGGTAATTTATCAAGCCAAAAGTAAGATTTAGAAGTTTAGTTGAAATTGTTTTTAATAATGATTGTTGACATTAGTGGATCTACTGGCAAGCCTAAGGGCGTGGTGCACTCGACCGCTGGCTACATGCTGTACGCTGCGTCCACCTTCCGCTACGTGTTCGACCATCGTGAAAAGGACACCTACTGGTGCACCGCCGATGTGGGTTGGATCACCGGTCACACCTATGTAGTGTACGCACCCCTGGCTAATGCCGCCACTTCTGTTATGGTAAGTGCTAGTGTAATACGTCTTTTTACCCCACGTCGGCACTTCCTGAAGAGCATTTTGTACACGGAACTTTTTATGGTACGAAATCATTTAATAACTTCTACCGCTCGAATACGAAGCGAGCAACCGTATTCTGCGTTTCCCTGTCCAACGAGGTAATTTTTCATCCTCGCTCATGGAATGGTTGGGAGTTTCTTATTGGGGCTTAACTGAGGCACATTTTTGTGAGAAAGGTGTAAAAACGAATGCAGTTGTGTATCAAAATACAGTCCTGACGAACCTTGTGGAACCTGTTTCTCATACCATGTTCCATAACAGCAACTGGGTATTCCAGCAAGATTCGGCGCTCATAAAGCGAAGAGCACACAAGACTGGCTGGAGGCGCGTGAAATCGACTTCATCCGGCACGAAGACTGACCCTCCTCCAGTCCAGATTTGAGTCCGTAAGATTACAAGATATGGCAACATTTAGAGGATAAGGCCTGCTCAAAGCCTCATCATGATTTGGAGTCACTCAAGGCATCCATCCTTGATTAAGGCAGCCGCCGATATTGACATGGACCTCGTTCGTGCTGCGATAGACGACTGGCTGCGCAGATTGAAGGCCTGTATTCAAAATATCGGAGGTCATTTTGAATAAACTTTATTATCATAAGAATCTATGTTTTGTAAAGTTCATTTTGGTATATAAATGGTTACATAATGAATAAACTTGTTTCAATTATTTCATATTAAACATGTGACAGAATTCATGACCTGACTAGGTATAATAATACGACCCATGGCCAGTAGGCTTCGGCTTTACTGAGCCCCTATGGTTTTTTTGCTGACATCTTTTTAAAGCGTGGAATAGAGTACTACGTAGCGTTGACGACTCGGACTCGGTCCGAGCAGTTACCTGACGGTTAGACGGCGAGTTAACAATTGCTCGTCGTCCGCAAGCCTGGCGGCTAAGACGTGACGATGTCCACCCACACGTGAGACTATCTCCTTCGCTGGCTTTACTGCTTCACAAAAGAAGGCACACGGAAATTGACTTAATGATGGAATAAGTGGATGGGAAAGCAACCGCTGTTATATTCAAGGATGCTTGTGATTTTTCCGTAATTACTTTCCATCGAACTCAAGAACCTTGAATATTATGTGTACTACTATCTCTATTTAAGAAAATAAAGTCGCAACACATTTCAACTAGACCATTGGCCAAATGCTCTCCATGGATGCTGCTACAGTCCAGCAAAACTGGTGCAGTTATGTACCACTCGATATTGCCACCTATATTCATACATCGGGCAATATTTCCGGCAATATTCCCACTTCTCGGTAATATTGCCGGCAACGGCACATCTCTATGCATAGTGCATTCTTATACCAGCATTAGTAATATTATGAGAGTTAGAGATACGAAACGTAAAATGAAAGATGGATGGATTGTGTGTAGAGTGTTCGTGTGAAGTTTTTATTCTATTTTAGTAGGTAAAGGATCGTTAGTAGTATAAGATCGCCTTAAAGAGATCAGCAAAATGCACGGGACCCACTGTGGCCGATGCCTGCAGGGCTGCAGGATTATTCGAAAAGGTTTCCGTGGCCCTAGAACACAAGGAGCAATTGATGGATCACGCACATAGGCCTTTGTCAAAAAAGTCTGGTTCTCCCTCCACCCAGAGTGGTAGAAGTTATTTAACGTTTCCCACCTCGAAAAATAATGTATTATATGGTCAATTATGACCGTAATCGATTCAAAGTTACCTTGTCGTAAATAAATTATGTATATCCGAATGAAAACATCGTGTAAGTAATTTACCGCATATATTATGTTTACAATAATGTAATTGATTAGATGTTTAATTAGCAACACAAATCTCAAACGTAAATAATTAGTGTTTATTTTTTTATATTAAGGTCACCTTCAACGGGGACTCCATAATTTTATAGGCTCTATGATATTACGTTTAGGAAAACTGTAGGATACATGTTATCTGTCCCTCGATATTACTTTATAAACATATTAATGAGGAATTAACTGCACTGACTTATAATGTGCCTGCAATGTTGATAACTGTATTTTGGTCTTATTTATTATGGCTTAACCACCACTTTGGTCAAAAATCACTTATAATAATAATCAGATAACTGAGATCCATCCTATAAACAAGTCAAAACTAATATGTGATAGTAAGCAGCGACTCATTTCAGCAACTCATTTTCGACCAAAGTGTCGGATAAGCGATTTTACCTTTCCACTGTCGAATTATTAATTTGACAACCTTAAAGGTTAACCCGAAAAGCTCGGTCAATTCGAGTGATTAATTTATTATAAACCAAGAACTTGACATTGTCTATGGAGAGACAGTAAGGTGACCTTGTAGGTAAGTTGACGGGCACATTACCAACTCGTAATTAGCTGAGAAACAATGTAACTAGGAAGTAATAAACTTGATTTAAAAATTAAACGATTCATTCAGTTAAGTCGTCTGTCTACTATAAAATAGGTTCACGTAAGGAAAACATCGTAAGGAAACCAGCATTTCCTAGAACCTAAAAAATAGAAAACATGTCACATGCACCAAGGAGAGTGGAAACGGCGAAAGATGTCGTGCGGTGTTCCGCAAGGATCGGTACTATGACCATCCTTGTGGAACATCGGGTACGACTACGTGCTGCGCGGTGACTTCCCTGACGGGGTCAGCGTGGTCTGCTACGCTGACGACACGCTGGTTCTAGCTCAGGATAAGTCGTACCAGGCGGCGGCCGATCTAGCCACATGCGGGGAGCCCTACTGCTGGATTCTAACAACGACTACCGCAAAGTCGTTGATAGGATCCAGCAGTTGGGACTCGAGGTGGTACTACACAAGTCCGAGGCTATGTGTTTCCACGGCCCTCGGGACCATTGTATTATTAGACACTAAAGTTTTAATACCGACTTAGGACATTATCTAATTGCATTCTTATTTCAGTTCGAGGGGACACCATTCTTCCCCAACCATGACCGTTTCTGGTATGTGTGTGCCAAGTACAAGGTGACTCAATTCTACACTGCTCCGACCGCCCTCAGGGCCCTCACCAAGTACGGAGACGAGCTGGTCAAGCGGTAAGTTCGAAAATAAGCTGCGTTGTGATCGTCAGCCACTTAACTCATTTGCTTTGGAAATATAAGCTAGAGGTACCGTTGCCTTAGAACGCAAATTTCAACTGTAGGTACACAGGTGGGATTCAGTCAGTATAAGACTGACACGACCTCTCGCTCGCGACTCTCTCGCCAGAGCGGGAGAAGTTACTTTATAATTTCTCACCTCAAAAATATCCGTTAGACCTACGGTTTTGCGAATCCAGCAAAGGAGTCGGGTCCAAATCTTGGACTTATAATTGTACGACTTGGTTTCTTTTTGAAGTCGTATTAGTTTCTAAATAAAGTAATCAATAAAACTGCCAGGCCTTTTCACATACTAAATAGATACCCATCCGCGAAAATCAGGTATTGGGTTAACACAACCTTTTAGAAATAGTGTTTGTCGGATTTTTGGGTTCCTGAGGCCTACCACGGGCTCTTAACGTGATCTATTTGTCGACCTAAACGGACATCTCTCTGGCTAGCACGCTTGACATTTCGATAGGTCCGTTAATATAATACTTAACACGTCATGGTAAAGCTCCTGACCACTCGTAACGACTGTTAAGCCACGTCAGCATCTACGAATATTTTTCGTACTGCAATGTAAATATTTGCGCTGCCATAGCTCTTTGGAGCATTTAAGCGAGGAGTGCAGCGAGCGGCATGCCCTGATTGACATTGCAACATCCTGATTCGCTTACTTAGGGTCACAAGTAGTGTTAGCAGAGGTCGACGGATGATCGTAGCTGCTGATTCGAAACATTTGTAAAAATCGATCTGGTTGCATATCTTATACATATATTGCACATATGAAAGCATCTCTTTAATATGTTGTAACCTGTATCTACCCAATTGACAACACATCGCGAATTAATTCTGTTGCTTGTTATTGTACAAGAAGTCATACAACTGTTTGCTAACTAGACTATTGGTGAAATTGTAGCCCTAAAGAGTTTCTTCTAACTTACGAAGATCAAGAGTTTTATGATTAAGGGAGAACAACAGACCGATGCATACGTGTAACGCGTGTAATGTATCGACGTCATGTGGCATATAACAAGTCGAGTTTCTTTACAAAATGTATCGAGACCGACGCGCAATGTAGTTCTAGCATTAGACCTGTATCATAATTGATACGAACTCTTGTATGTCAATATCGCTACAGTAATCAATATATTATTCATCAATGCAGACTGGCACAAATGTCGTTAAAAGCACATATATTGCCCCGCTTAGGTCTAGACGTTTACTTAACCCAATTGGATGTAGGTTGCTGCAGCGAGCATTATTTATTCACGAATGGACTTCTATTTGCGTATAGCCGCCACTTATTCGATCGATACTGGAACTAAGTTAACAAGAATGGATAGGGTAACTTATATCAGCGACCATGGAACATTGTAGTGTAGAATTATCTACCGACGATATTTAGACTTCATCGTCCTCTTTATCTCCTACTACGTAATGTTGAAAGCTCACGCTGTCGCAAATTTTTAATAAGTACAAATACTCATAAGAAGAAGCATAGAGAAGGTCTTGTTATTATTTAAGTAAAATCTGAATAAATAATATAGGTACATAAACAGCAAAGTTATGTCCATTTGTTTATATTCCAAAATGTCACTTTTATGGAAATATTGTAACAATAATGTTTGATTCAAAATGAATTTACTGGACAATTAGGACTTTTTTTTTTTTTTGACTACATAAATATGATCAGTTACGGGTCCGGATAGAGTCCCACTTTTTGTACTAATTAAAAATATGGTAGTATTTTTATTCTAAAATAACACATTAATTATTCAGTTATATGAGATTAGACTAGAAGCTGGCCAGCATAGTTGAGGAAAGGTTTGGCAGATAAGTAATGCGAGATGGATTCGAATCACGATTAATTAAACATCTACCGTATTATACATATGTTGCAGGCATAACCTGGATTCCCTGCGCGTGCTGGGTAGCGTGGGCGAGCCCATCAACCCTGAGGCTTGGCTCTGGTATTACCACGTCGTTGGCCAAGGCCGTTGCTCTATCGTAGATACCTTCTGGCAGACGGAGACTGGTGGCCATGTGCTGACCAGCCTGCCTGCTGCTACCCCGATGAAACCTGGAGCTGCCGTAAGTTTTATCCAAAAAAATTACCCTTATGTGCCTTTAATCTAAGACAAATTAAATTTCTATCTACGATTGCCAAAACGCTAATGAATGTGTAGGATTTACATGACCTGTACTTACTACCTACCGAAGAAGATTTGGTTGACAGTCTGAATGACACTTGCCCTCTTTTTTCTGAGCAGGTCAATTTGATTCTTGTGTCTCATGTAACAGGGTTTCCCATTCTTCGGCGTCGAGCCCATCATTGTCGACGACGAGGGTAGAGTGGTTGAGGGACCCGGCGAGGGGTACCTGGTGTTCGCTCGCCCTTGGCCTGGCATCATGACAAGCCTGTACCAGGACCACAACCGCTATGAAGATGTGTATTTCAGGAAGTTTCCTGGATACTACTGCACCGGAGATGGTATGAATTTACTTTCAGTTTTGCTACAATAAGATAGCATGTTGATTCTATATGAATATAATATAGAATATTTTCCTTACCCATTGCAAAATATTTTGGTTACATTAACGGATCGCTACGCAAAAGCAATGTTGATAGTTTGAATCAACGGTTACGAGTTAGTTTCAGTGGTTCACAAGATATACCTACTTAGTTTCCTTTACGTCAGCCGCCATCTACCACTCGCAATATAACAACCTTATGAATGACTTCTAACATTTACAGGTGCCAAGAGGGACGCGGATGGATTCTTGTGGGTGACCGGCCGCATCGACGACATGCTGAACGTGTCCGGACACTTGATGTCTACCGCCGAGGTGGAGGGCGTGCTGACTGAAGACATGAACGTGGCCGAGGCCGCCGTGGTGTCAAAGCCACACCCCGTCAAGGGTGAATCGCTGTACTGCTTCATCATACTTAACGAAGGTTCCAAATTCGATGGAGCTTTGGTTAACGCCTTGAAGAAACGCGTACGCGCCAGGATTGGAGCATTTGCTTGCCCCGACGCGATCCACCATGCGCCCGGCCTGCCCAAGACGCGCTCCGGCAAGATCATGCGGCGCGTGCTGCGCAAGATCGCCCTGGGCGACAGGAACGTGGGCGACGTGTCCACGCTGGCAGACCCATCCATTGTGGATCTGCTATTCCAGACTCGCGTCTCACATTAGAGTCGCCATGAGCTGATGTTTTCGTTCCTTTCCAAATGCATGGCCGTATTTCATTGTGTACCCCATCATTTCCAGCTTCCTTTCAGTCCAGCTTGAATATCCGTCCTCTCGCAGCTGTTTCGGCAAGGCCTTGTGTTTCACGTACATTCAAAATTATTGCTTTAATGTCACCGGTATATTCATTGCTTATAATTATGTAGTCATAACTTACTTATGTGAGGTTTAAACATGGGTTAACGTAGGTATCACATGCCTTGAACACGTATGTGCAGGTATTTGTGTAATATACGCATCATTGACTTAACGAATCACTCGATAGATCTAAATTAGCTAGAAATTTAGCAATTTACACAGGGTGTGTCTACGAATATGGTTCAAAATCTCGAATTTGTCTACTTTATATCTTCTATGGTATACAAGCGGTATACTTTATATAGGTACCGCATAGTGATCGGATATCTATTAAGTGATACAAAGTCAATGATATTAATTTAACTACACCATAATATTTAGTTACTACTAAACACTATATAGGGTGTTCTCATGCTTTGAGGTTAAGTACATTATTTATATTGTTTGTTAAGGTTTGGCATTTATATTTTGTCAAAAATCGATAGGATCGGTTTCCTTTAGGTACATCAGTTAACTGATTTGTGATATTTAGACGGGTTTGGCTTCAAAAATCAAATTCTTATTTAAAATAGTTGCCTGTTAGTTTAAAACGAAGAAACTATATATTTTTGTTATTTTTGTATCATACAATGATACTTTATAACCGTTGTAACAAGCCTAATTACGAAATTGGATTAATTTATTAAACATTCTAATTTATTCAGATCTTATCATCTTTATGTCGAATGTAAGTCAGTCAGTAGGGCCCTGATGATGCTTGAATATTGGTTAGATATATTCAGTCATTCCATAATGTGTTTAGTTCTACTAGTGTATCTTTTGCATAATATACCTACCTATGTGTCTATTTAACCGAGTTGAGTATAAGAGTTATAATCTCACTTGACGTATACTTGCTTAGAAATAGGAATCATATTTAATCGCGTAATCATACATTGAATAGTGTGCTCACATTTAATTATTTGTGATATTTAGATGCCGTATTCAAAATTGTTTTGTGCACCTATGAGATAGGTGGTATCTAATTTAAATTTAAATTATTTAATAATTATTTAAATCATTATAGACTGTCCCAGACATTCTTATGTTACTTTAGATACCTGCAGTCTCTTAGTTTTTAGTTGATATTTATTGCTGATATGTGATTAAGTTATTTTTCGGGTTTATGAGATATTAGATTTTAAGGACTGGAAGATCAATAGTTTCCTGATAGTTGTGCACAAACATATTGCAGTTTGAATAAGTTGCCAGTGTCATGCTCCTTGTCCCGGCCTCTCTTGGACATATTTTTTAATTTCAATGGGTTGTGATATTATTTTTCTATTTATTTCATGACAGGCTTTCTTTTTTTTCGGCACAAAGTTTTTCAATTCGATAAAAAAAAAATAAGGTTAATATAAACTTATAATCGGAAAGCACTTATTTGTGATGCACAATGTTGAATTAAATATAAGATGTAGTGTAACATGTAAACCTACACGTAGGTTATATTCTAGGTTTAAAAGCGTCGAATTGTCTATGGCCTTTTGGATCGATTATTATTAGTTACTACTAGTTTTTTTTATTTCGTATTGCTTTGTGTGAGTTATAAGTTTTAGTAAGTATTTTGATTTTGGGTAGCTGCCCTTTCCTCTTCAGAGAATAATAGCGCAGCTGTTGGTATATCTGTTTAAACATATTTACTTAATTAAGCACCACTTAGGTACTTGTATTGTGTCAATCTGTCTGCAGGCAATGTATTAAACAGCCAATAAACATATACAATAAAATAACACAATGTATAATTTTAAATTCCTGCCATCAATTTTAAAAACAACGATTTTGCCATCGAAGCTAATTATTTATTATGTTAACATTTACCGCGTCGCGAGCTTACAGTCTAAACTCCTATTTCAGTAATAATTTTCTTATGTTTTAATAATTTATTTTAATTAGTACGAAGTGTTTGCCATTTAGTTATTATTTTTTTACGTTTTGAATCGGTATCACATTTCTTAGGTATAGAAGGAGTTAGACTCTCAAAGTCACTCGAAATGATATAGCAAGTAAGGGAAAAATGTGATTGCATGTCATATCATTATTACTGAATAAATGATATCTATTCAATGAATTGGTTTTCTATCATTATCATTACTACTACCTAATTTATTAACTGTAAAATTGCTCACACTAAATAGAAACAGACTCCTTCATAGACTAGACTAATCATGACAACCCGGTTACTGGGTTACTGGTATTCAGTTGCATTCGAAGATAGGCAGCCGACGCTACAGTTGGTAAAGGGCTAGGCAGACATACAGAGACTGGAGTTGACGTTATTGTCATCAACTTACCTACCTACTGAACTATTCCAGACTAGCTTTTGCCCGCGGCGTCACCCGCGTACATAAAATATGCTAATGCCACTCAGGAACAAAGCAGCTATCTATCGATGAAAAAATTTTAGCTATCGGGCCAGGACTTTCAGAGATTACACAAACAAAAAAACGTTATAAAAAAACAAACTACATCTTTATAATGTTAGTGTAGATTGAAAAATTCACTAACACTACTCGACCCGAGAATCGTACCCAGGACTCAGTAGTGCCAATAAGGAAACCATGTTTTTCGCTGGATTACCTACTTCACATGTAATGATAGGCACAGTCCATGTAAAGTATATAGATAGTCCACCCAAATCGACCTCACGTGGTATAAAAAAAAATTCAATAGCACCTCAAGCGGCGAGTTTTTGATACGTAGAAGAAATCTCTTCTCTCATCTATTATTTTGGTTATGATAAATATTATGAGCTAGATATTGCGTTCATTAAGACATTGTGCGCTAAATCTGAGCTAAATCTGGTGCCAATGATGTGAAACAAAAATGATAGTAAAGATGCATCGCTTCTTTATCACACTCAATACACACGCAGAAAATTGTGAGAGTCAGAATGGCGGGTGTACCTCAGCGAAATAAATTATAGTAAGTAATTACAGTTAAAATGTACCTAAAATGTACTATTCAGTATCTAGTTTTAAAATATCTGTACCTCCTTCAGAATTAAATTATTTCAAAATCAAGGTACCTACATCCGCCATATTGACATCAAGATGGCGGGTGTTCTGTAATATTTTATTATTTAACCATTACTCATAAAATATAATTACACGAAATAAATGTACCTAAAAAGTACTTCAAGTAGAAAAGACCACACACTTGATCAGTTGGATAGTTCTTGAGAAATAAAATAATCGTGTGACACGTAGTTTACATTCTAAACAACTAGCGCCATCTCTGATATCCTCCGAAAACCTATATAAATAAAGAAATCGGAAAGTAAGATATCACAGATAGCGCTAGTTGTTTATAATTTTAACCACGGAATAAAGAAAAGTAGAGGAAGTGCCCTTAGATATCTCGCGTGTGTCAACAGCAGGCGAAATTCGCCTATTACATATTATATACTAGTGCAGGTGAATATGGCATCTATTTCAAAGGCACTAGCGTTCTGAATAGAATAAATTGGTTACAGCGCCATCTAGCGTTGAGTAGCCGAACTCGTTGTAAATTGGTTAAAACTTCTTTATTGTTCGTGTCATGTCAAATAATAACAACTTTCTTACGTTGTAATAAGACCTAATTTATGAAAGCAATAAGAATATGATTTGTAAAAGTTAAGTTTGTAATTCGTAGCTTCGTAGCCAATCATATTTCTGTTTTTTATGTGTGTAATGTACAATTTGATACGCAAATGTGTGAGTTTGGCGACACTGGTTCCCGTGCTTAGCCACGTTAGGGGCACTTCTACCTATATTTTCTGTTCTGTGATTTTAACGACGTGTGTGACGTACTTTTTAGGTATATTTATTTGGTGTAATTATATTTTATGAGTCATCATCGTCGTAATTACTATAATTTATATCGCTGCGGTACACTCGCCATTCTGACAGAAAATTTTACATCTTAAATCTGGGCAACCATTTTATTCACACCACTTTTGGTAAGGCAACCTAATACGGTTGGGTTAGAAATAAAATTGCCTTAAATTTGATATACCTACTTAAAAATTGATTAAAAAACAGATGGGGGTAAATTATGACCATTTACTCACGTCTTTAACCGTGGCAACCCTCCTATTTGCACCAAAAAAAGGAGGCAACCTATAGTTTATCAATTCCTTGAAGCACATTCTTTCAGCTGATGCTAGACTCTCCCAAATAACAAATGAGGGTAATTGATGTCAGAAATGTAACAAAGACGTATCACCGACCTAAGCCCTTATACAATCTTCTAAGTGCCATTGTTAGGAAAGTTATTGGGGAAAAATACGATGGCGGTTTCAGTTCCATTATCAGGCACGCGCAACCCTTGTGCAGCGTGAATGTCGATAAAATTTATCAAATAAGACCTTGTTTAAAAGAAGCGAATTTGCCGCGAGACGCTAGCGTTAAAACATCGCACATAAATCGCATGCACTGCGCCAGACTCGACTAGCGCTTGATGCGCGTATTGCGCGCGAGTCGATACCAAAGCGAACGAGTTCATTTCCATGTTCTCTACTGAATAAATGCGCGTTGTTGAGATTGGTACCTACTCCTACCAGTTACTTCCTGTTGGTACCTAAGCTCCTGGTTGGACGCAACGGTTCCTTGAGAGAATCGCGGCGAATTTTCCACTTCTGGATAAATCTTAACACCCACTTTCTGTAGTTCTACAGAATAATAGTCAATCTATTTAGATATCATGCAATGGAGGATACCTACAAAACTTGATCACAATAAAATTTTAGGAAAAGCAGAAAAAAACAGCTTACAAATCACAAATATATTTCAATCATTTAATTTATAAAATCTTCAATCATATTAAAAGCCAGGTTTCAAATAAATTAGTTAAATAATTTAAGTACACTCACACATGCTATCTAATTCCAATGTCAGGGTTCTTAATTAACCCTTCAGATACCGTCAATTAGAGACACAATAGTAAGACAATAGATGCGCGGCCACCGGGTGTCGCTTGGGGATTCATGAATTAATCACACAGCACGTACATTTTTTTATTGTAAGCGAACAACGACGTTTTTCAACAGACTTACCTACTCTAGAAAAATACAAAAATTAATAATTTAATAAGTAATATTTAGAAAAATACATTAAATTGTAAAAAATAGCTGGTCGGTTTACCAGCGATAGATATACCTACTATAGATAGATAGATCTATAAATACAATAAAATGAAATAGGTAGGGATTGGTCGCTACACACTTCAGTACGAGTGTGAAATGCACTTCAAAGTCCTATAAATGATGAGAAGGATATAGGAGACAGATTTCGGGTTAGTGTGTTGGAAAACGTTGTTGCCATTCGCTGATGTACTCTTTAGGTACTTTAATCAGTTTATTTTTTCTTTAGTTTCTTAGGTGGAACTTCGATGCCTCCGCCAGTCTTAAAGTACAAGCTATAGAAGACGCCGAAAGCCACCACCAATATAGTTGAGAGAACTGTGATGTACTCAGCACGGTTCCTGTAAAAAAATTTCATAATTAGGTACACTAGGGTAATAACAACGCCCTTACAACCACTAGCCGCCTCATGCTTGAACTAACGCACCAAAACTATTCTGTCAATTAGCCGAGGTACGGGGGAACGAGGTACTGCGTTCAGATTAGTCGAAACTATTTGGAAATTATTCTGTGGTGCATCAGATTTAAGAGTCATATGTGTTGACAGACATGCGTCGCTGTTATTAGACGTCGTGAGTAGTACAGCCACTCACGGCGTCTAATAACAGGTAAGGTCGTTGGGCATATAACAATGACTATACATAAGTACCGCAGCATGTAGACCTATATATAAATGGAAGAAACTACGAATGGAAGAGGTGAATAGGTCTACTTTTCCTTAGAGTGCATCTTTAGCACTTCGCTTCGAATAGGGCAGACTTTTTTTGCATATTTACCAAATAGAACTCACTTTGTCGACTAAGGGGACCAATTGGAACATTAGACATTTCAAGTATAGCTTTGTGTACTATGTAAGATCAACTGAAAATTACCTACGTATTTTTTTGTCTTTCAAGCAACAAAACCTTACCAAGATTTACCTACTCGTGTGTTGTGAGTGCGTTCACAAACTTGTAATCTAATATACACAAGGCACCCAGACTCGAAACATATATCTGTAGGCCATTCAAATATGTATTCCGTGCGGGAATCGAACCCTCGACACGCAGTGGAGCAACCAATCACTTAACCACGCACTTAATTTGTTATACAGCAGGGTAATTTGTAAAACACTGACAACTTCTCAGGACTTGTTACTAACATCATAAAACAACAACGTTTTTTCTTCTTTTACAAATAACCCTGTATAAAAGTCAAGTGATCAAAAGAAAGAGAAATTCTAGAAATTAGGTGCTAGATAATTATGGCACTATGTTAGTACGGTGCCTTATGTGTTGGAGTATATAGGTTCTCACTACAACTACCGTTTAGTGGGGAACGTAGGGAAGGTAATACAAAACATGGGAAACAGAAGAAACTTCATACAAGTCCAAAGAAAAGATTTGCCAGAGATAGGAGATAATAGAAGTATTTAAAAAGGGTTACCAATAGGGAATGCAGTCTCGATCTCGCGAGATCTCGGCCTTTTTAGCGAGATTGATCTCGGACGAAAAAAGGGCGAGATCTCGCGAGATTAACGAGATTGTACTCGAGCGTCTTATTCGAAGCGCATGGACGTTGAAAAATTATAGACAGATACGTCAAAAAATGTTTGATGCAAAAAATGTATTGAAAAAATTCGTGAAAATAAATGTTTATCATGTAATACTTTTTTTGTGGGTAAAAATCATCCAAATTACTTCTCCCGCCCTTGGGCGAAGCGCGAGATAGTGTCAGACTATTACTGCCTTCGTGCCTTTCATACGGGGGCTGAGCTACGTTTCGGAACTAATCCTGGCCCCAAAAGGCTTCGACCCAGTGCGCGCCATCGACGACTTGGGCTCGGTCCGGACAGTTACCGGACGGTTCGACAGCAAACTACCCATTTCTCGCCGTCTGCAAGCCCGCGCCTATGGTTATCCTATAATGCTTATAATTTTTATTATTTTTTTCCTAATTTATTCAAATATTGTGAATATTTGTAAAAAAAAGCACAAAACTGCCAATCTCGCGAGATCTTGAAATTAGCGAGATCTCGCGATATTGTTATTCATAATCTCGCGCGATCGCGCTCGAGCCCCAGTCTCGCGAGATTTGCATTCCCTAGTTACCAAGAGCACCCCAAACCAGATGTTATTCTGAAACTTCTACATATTTTTTTTTTTTTTTTGTTTTAGGTGGGAAATCATCCAAAGACTTCTTCCACTTTTTGGCAGAGCGTGTCAGACTTTTACGGACTAAAACCCACTCTTGTTCCTTCTTTGTCAAGGCCTCAGTAGGCTACTTAAGATCATCATCATCATTTCAGCCCAAAGACGTCCACTATTGGACTAAGGCCTCCCCCAAGCGTCGCCACAACGACCAGTCCTGTGCGTCTCGCATCCGTCGGATTCCCGTGACCCTGACCAGGTCATCGGTCCACCTTCGGCCTTCCAACGCTTCGTCTTCCGGTACGCGGTCGCTACTCCAGAACCTTTCGTCCTCATCTACCATCTGATCTACGTGCAATGCGCCGTCGGTAACCTAGGTACTTAAGATACTGTGATGTAAATAATCGTAAGAACATATCACATTGTGTAGGTACTTACTCAAAAGGCGTTCCACAGATGAGATACCAGGAGGCACCATTTCGTGGCAGCTCCTTGGCGCAGTGGAAGTCAAAATAATCTTCGTTGTAGTCGGTTGGGCAGAAATACTTCCGTTTCTCCAACACCTGGAATCAATGTAATACATTCTTATTTTAACTGAATTATTAATAATCCTCTCTAAACCGACCATTTTAGTCATAATCAATCAAATTAAAACATTTATTATGTCAGTCAGACATAATAAATTTACTAATATTATAAAAGCGAAAGTGACTTTATTTGTTTGTTACGTCTTCACGCCTAAATGGCAAAACCGATTTTGATGAAACTTGTTACACGGATAGACTTTATCCTAGAATAGGGCATAGGATACTTATTATCCCGGAAGTATGTGTCCTTGAGATAATTTTCTGTTATCACGCGGGGGAAGCCGCTGAGAGCAGCTAGTAATAAATAATAATCCTAGTCCTAGATAATATCAACTCACAGCCAAAACTACTGAGACTAGGAGCGCGAAACTTTAAACAAGGTTTCCTTTTATGATGTAGGCGAGCACTAAGAGAAGATTTCCCTAAATGTATCCCATAAGGGGATGAAGCGCGGCAAATTTGTTTTTTTTTTTGTCGACGGGGAAAATCATCTTTGACGAAACCCGCTCTTGGGTGGAGCGGGAGACAGTGTCAGACTCTTACTGACTAAAAACTCCGCGCCGTTCCTTCTAGCCTCCATACCGGGGCACGAGCTCCCTTTCGGACAACCCTGTCCCCAGTAGGCTTCGACCCAGCTAGGCCCCTCCTGCTGCTGACAACTCCTTGAGGCGCGCGGGAACAGTGCGCGCCGTCGACGTCTTGGACTCGGTCCGTTACCGGACGATTGGACAACGAGCTACCCATGGCTCGCCGTCTGCGAGTCCGCGTCTACGGTGGCCGGAAATCGGGATCGGAATATCTCCATGAACACTCTTTTTATTTAATTGTGTTAGAAAAGTTCTGATTACAATTTCTATAAAGATTAGTTAGGTTAGTTCTGATTACAATTTCTCTAAAGATTACGCAAGATATTGTTATAGTGAACAAGTCAGTCGGCATAATCAGCGTGTATTGTCTTCCTAATTTATTTCTCTCAGAGTTCGATGAGACAGTAATCGGCTACTCGACGTTTCAACGGGCTTTCCGGAAGTTTACATAAACTGCTTTTGCCCGGCTGGGGAATCGAACCCGCTCAGCAATAGGCAATAGCGCTTTCGACCGCGAGTCCATCACGCAATCAGGAACATTTACAGAAACATTACGACTGCATTCCTCGATAGATCATCGGCGTCAGGCAATATTTAACCCTTCAGATACCGTCAATTAGAGACACAATAGTAAGACAATAGATGCGCGGCCACCGGGTGTCGCTTGGGGATTCATGAATTAAGTATTAGGTAAATTATCAGCATAGTAACTGTCATAACAGGTGTTAATAACTCATAAAAATCATGTAATATTATGTGCTAGTAGAATCCTCACGATATCTCATTATCGCATACAAGACGATAACAATGAAATAAAAAAAGACGATAACAAATTATTGTTTTCAGATTTGAAATGAAAATTATGCCAAAGAACTAATTGCCTAATAGAAAAATCTTACGACAACTAAACGCTTCTAGAAGACAATAAAGTAGCATTTTAGATTGCGAAAGATATTCAGAAAAGAAGCATTATTTCTTTTGCAAATGTACAGAAAACGTTCCTACACTGCCTTTGATACATTGTATGAATATCGATGTAATTAGATTCTTTATCTGCTAAGCTCTACTTAGGTAATCGGCTATTTGACGGTACGATAGATACGCAGGCGTTCACGTAAATATGGATCACCTTTTAGGCCTTTATCACTAAACTAGAAATCTGTTTCGAACAAATTGATGGTTTGGCACTTCATCTCTCACCAGGTAGCATGCGATGGTGTTGTCGATGATGGATCACACTTTTTTCTCACAAGCTAAAAGAAGTGCTATCTAACAATACCTTTGCGATTAATTAATTACTTATATATAAACTATCTTTTTCCCGCAGCTCTCCCGCGTACGTATAAAATATAGCTTAGGTCACTCAGGTAGCGATCGGCGGCGGAGACCTCTCGCGCCGGGCTTTGGTTGAGGCCATGGTCCGGAGCGAGGAGGAATGGCAGGCCGTCGCCTCCTTCTGCGAAGCAACGGCGCCCTCGCCGCCGCCACCGGGATTCCGATCCCGATTTCCGGCCATCGTAGATGCGGGCTCGCGGACGGCGAGCCATGGGTAGCTCGCTGTCCGACCGTTTGGTAACTGTCCAGACCGAGCCCAAGATGTCGATGCCACGCAATGTTTGCGCGCGCCTCAAGGAGTTGTCAGCAACAGGAGGGGCCCAGCTGGGTCGAAGCCTACTGGGGCCAGGGTTAAACGAAAGGAAACGGTCCCTCAGGTATAAAGCAGCTTTCTATCAATGAAAAAATTTTAGCTATCGGACCAGTACTTTCAGAGATTACCTCCTACAAACAAACAAAAAAAAAATTCTATGTGTTAAGAACTACGAAATTTTGAAGGTTTGTCTTTGGTATTATGTTTTGTAAAAAATCGTAGAACAAAAGTGGTTGATTATAATGTTCTTAAGGTGGTGCATCACGACTCACATTTTCACTGTTTTTCATACAACCGCTCATAACTGATTATGACGTTATTACACACTTTTCATTAGATATTTTGGAAACACAGTATCTTGTGGATATTATCTAGGTTTCTAAAGAAACCAATTTCTAAATTTGTGTAAAACTAATCCAGTAAAAACCTCTGAATATGTCCTATTTTGTATAAACTTTGACACTTCATAATTGGCCTAAAAATTTAAAAATTCAAAAAAGTAATCCTTGAGAGACCTTGCAAATTTTATTAAGATTCTAAATGATGACAACTTTTTCCAAAAACTTTTAAGGGTTTAAAAATACAGCTATTTCCTGGAGCAAGTTTTGTGAAATTTTCGAGTAAATCTCTGAATTACCGAATACTAACAGAGTTTCCAGGCGTTATCTCTCTTTTTTTGCGTTGCCTTTTCGTCAAACATCGCGTTAGATTATATTAAATGAAGTAACAAGCTTTTAAACCATTTTCGATGTTTACGATAAACGAGTGGAGAAGGACCCTCTTAACTAGCACCTAAGAGGTTGCTAGTATTTTACAAATAACCCTGTATATATGTTTATATATATATAAGTGTAGATTCACATAGATTTTTAAGAAAAGTACCTATGTTCTTTATACGGATTGTACGTTTGTTTGACAGAATTTATCTCACCTGTCCAAATGGAGTGGTGAGCGTAGCGACTTCGTTACAGGGTCCGACTGGCTCATGCAGCCCTAGGGACCACTCCTGCTCCGGGTTGAAGAATATTACGAAGCTCAGGTACAGCAGGTAATGCACCGCCAGCTGCAGTATCAGCACGTAATCTATGGCTGTCAATCTTGAGAAATTAAAAATACTTGGTCAAAATCAGATGTCCTTTGAATCAGAAACGATCTTATATTGTTTTATCTGAAGCTGATTGTTGTTAGTCCGTATTATCCCACAACTGGACAAAGGTATTTTCCTATGACTTCCAAGGATAGTAACTTTACTATCCTACAGCTGGTAGACCTGTTGACATTGTAAACCTCAGTGTTGTAATTGCATAGTAGGGCCATGCGGTTACTTACTTTTTGCTACTCTTCTCCCTATTACTCAGTAGTCCAGAAAGTATGATCACGGCAAAAATAGAGAATAGAAGGAAGAAAGTAACTTCTGAGTGGATCTTGTAGACGTCGTGCAGCGGGTGATAGATGGGGATGAACAGGAGGACGCCTCCGGGCATACCTAGCAGAGACGCGATCAACAATGACTTCCATTCAGACTTCTTGCTGTAAAGAAAAATTAGAGAATAGGAAAATAGATAAGTTTAAAATATTAACACGATATGACTTCCTTGAAAAAGATTTGAAAAAAATCTTACTCAGCTGCATCCCACTGGGCGACTTTTGGTGCAAACCAAGATCTGGTGACATTGAAGAAGAAGAAGAAACTGGCAGCAAATGAAGCATGGAAATAGTAAGAGTTCCAGGGAACCCAGTAGTGGCGGTCGTAGATGTTAGGGTCGGTGTCGTGCCAGGTCCAGTGCACGAACTTGACAGCCGTGATGTCGTAGGGAATATCCACGAGCACTGTGACTAGACCCACCGCGAAAGGTTCAGCATATTTGGGGAGATTCAGTCGGGATATAGCGTACGCAGCATGGTAAATAAATGCGGGATCTGAAAAGAACGTTTTATCTCAAAAGTCGCCGGTAGCACATGGAGCCAAGCTATACTAATCATGCCTTAGAGCTCAAAGGGCGGAATAATTTCAAAATAAGCACTCAGCCTTTTTAATGTTCCCACTGCTGGGACTCAGGCCTCCTCTCTAGGAGAGGGTATGGGCCGTAATCCACCACGCGGGCTCAGTGTGGGTTGGTGGATGTCACATGTCTTTGAATTTCTGGTTCTAGGACATTCCGGTTTACTCACGATGTTTTCCTTCACCGTTTTGAGAGCAGTGGTGATAAAATAAATTACACAAATTAATGCGCCTGCCTGGGTTTGAACTCGCGACCAAAAACTTGTCGGGGCCGTTATCGGCCACCACTGCTCTTAGAGGTTTCAGAATATAGGTAAAAAATAACTAAAATCTTTATTTTTTTAACGTGTCAATACTTACACAAAAGGATGATATGAAGAGGCAACCTGGCCCCCAAGAAGATGATAGGGGTCTGAGAATGCCAGAAGTTGTCATACTCTGGCAGGGCGAAGTGCCAGAAATTATCGGTGAAGAGTCCGTGAAGAATTGTTCCCAGCCAAAAGTACGGCCATCGGCCACCTTTCCTGAAAGCTGAAATGAAACAATGACATGGTTTTACTTAACCACCACTTTGGTTTCATCATCATTGACATTAATCAATCTAACTAGCTGGCTTCAACATAGTCGGAAAAGATCCCGACTACGTTGAGGTCAGCTTCCAGTCCTAATGGATGCACCTTGGCAAACGTTGCTTTACCATGAAGATCGAACCATGTGGATGTATAATTTAGCTACAAACTCTATCACCGTTATTATTCACACAAGAAACGTCCAGAGCTGGATGTAAGCCACTGCAAAACACCAACAAATTAAAACAAAAGATCGGTCCAGTCGCATCCATCGAACTCAGTGGAGTAGTTACAGTACCAAAACGGCCCAGTATAACAAAAAATTAAAAAGAAACTGGGCAAGTGTGAGTCGGACTCGCGCACTGAGGGTTCCGTGCAAACTATAATTCCCGAATGGAGTCAAAGATACTTCCGATTTGCAAATTTTTTTTTATGACGTAGCTTAAGTAACAACAAATTTATGTTTTCAGATTTATTCCTATACCTGTGCTATAAGACCTTGCTTTGTGCCAAATTTCAGGATTCTTTGTCAACGGGAAGTAGATACCCTATGAATTTCTATCTTCGAGAGTATCAAATGATAAGTTTATTTGCGACATAAACGGCTGTATCTTTTTTATTCGTTAACTTGGAATTTTTTCACAGCTTGAAGGGACCGCAGACCTGAATATATGGTTTTAATTTCAACTCGATACCTCCACGCGTTCTCGAGATAAAGGGTCTTAACAGACTGACAAAAGGACGGACAACAAAGTGATCCTATAAGGGTTCCGGAACCCTAAAAACCCCTTTGACCGCGACGTCACGAAATAGGAACGAACAAGCCCTTATTTTGATAAATTAAAAAAAACACAAGGGTGTTAGACATGGCATGTTGAACCTTATCGTGTGCGATAAGAGCCAGTTTTCCACTAAGTAGGTATATTGAAAAGGAATTTGACACATTCAATACGCGTAGCTGTTGCTGCTATCGTACCAAATCAGTCGGTATTTAATAACTGTAGTATGATTGTGAATCATCCTTTTCCTAACTAGTATGAAAAAATATGAAAGGAAGTTTGTTTATTTTTTACCTTTTGAACTAATTGATCATCATGAAATTTTCGGTTTCATCCAAAATAAAAAACTTTTTACAAAAAAAATTAAACCGACTTCAAAAAGTACAAAATAACTTTAATTTCGGAAGTCGGTGTTTCTATAATAGATACCTAATCTTTTCTCTTCGTTATTTAACACCGACTTCCGAAATTATAGTTATTTTGTACTTTTTGAAGTCGGTTTAATTTTTTTTGTAAAAAGTTTTTTATTTTTCACTTTTTAGTTATGGTAG
Organism: Mythimna lalbum; assembly: GCA_949319445.1. Classification (NCBI taxonomy): domain Eukaryota; kingdom Metazoa; phylum Arthropoda; class Insecta; order Lepidoptera; family Noctuidae; genus Mythimna; species Mythimna lalbum. The sequence continues at coordinate 25,218,931 of OX439344.1, read as the reverse complement.
CACCACTAAAAAGTACCTACCCTTCAGCTAAACAGAAATTACTTTATAGCCAGAGTGCATCTCATAACGATTTTTATAATCCCAAATACGGTTATATTACATGAATTTACCCCCTCCCCCTTTCCCCTCCCCCTTTTCTTTCAGTCAGTCATCGACTACACGTATAAACAAAGCAATTTTACTTGTTACGACAATTCTGCTATGATGCTATGAGGAGTTCTGTTCCATATCTACGAAGTTCATGATCAGATCATAACAATATTTCTATGGGACCAACTTGCAAGCATAAACTTTCAATCAAAAAAAAATATTTCAAAATCGATTCACAATTGACCGAAATATCGGTGAACATACATACAAAAAAAAAACATACATTCAGCCGAACATAGAACCTCCTCCTTTTCGAAGTCGGTTAAAAATACCTAGGTTATGACCACAGAAAAAGTCGCCGTCCCCAGCGAATAATATCGTAACTTTAAACACCAAATTTTACAGGAAAAATAAAAAACCGTTTTTTGATTACTTATGTTATAACTTCTTAACAGGTTTACATATCGAGATAGTTGAATCTATATCTATATCTATATCTATATATGTATATAAAAATCAATGCCACTTTTCGTTGTTATTTTATAACTCAAGAACGGGCTCACCTATCCAAACCAAATTTTTAGACTTTATTCGGACTAAGTAGCAGATGGTTTATGTGAAGTTTGGTAGGGTAGAGTAGGGTATAGTAGGGTAGAGTAGAGTAGTGTAGGGTAGAGTAAGATAGAGTAGGGTATAGTAGGGTAGAGTAGGTTAGAGCGGGAGCGAAGCCGTGCGGGCAGAAGCTAGTAAATTTATAATTACTGATTTGTAATTTGTGAGGAGTCAATATTCGTCATACAAAAAAGTTTTTATTTAGAGGCGAATAGTAAATTAGGTAAATTAGGTATCAGGTAAATTCATTACAAAATGTCTAACTCGAAAAGTAATAGCACCTCTAGAACAATAATACCTCATATAAGCACTTACTCGTACTCTACCCTACTCTACCCTACTCTACCCTACTCTACCCTACTCTACCCTACTCTACCCTACTCTACCCTACTCTACCCTACTCTACCCTACTCTACCCTACTCTACCCTACTCTACCCTACTCTACCCTACTCTACCCTACTCTACCCTACTCTACCCTACTCTACCCTACTCTACCCTACTCTACCCTACTCTACCCTACTCTACCCTACTCTACCCTACTCTACCCTACTCTACCCTACTCTACCCTACTCTACCCTACTCTACCCTACTCTACCCTACTCTACCCTACTCTACCCTACTCTACCCTACTCTACCCTACTCTACCCTACTCTACCCTACTCTACCCTACTCTACCCTACTCTACCCTACTCTACCCTACTCTACCCTACTCTACCCTACTCTACCCTACTCTACCCTACTCTACCCTACTCTACCCTACTCTACCCTACTCTACCCTACTCTACCCTACTCTACCCTACTCTACCCTACTCTACCCTACTCTACCCTACTCTACCCTACTCTACCCTACTCTACCCTACTCTACCCTACTCTACCCTACTCTACCCTACTCTACCCTACTCTACCCTACTCTACCCTACTCATCCCTACTCTACCCTACTACTCTACCCTACTCTACCCTACCCTACCCTAGTCTACCCTACTCTACCCTACACTAACCTAATTTTTTTTTTTCATAAGAACCTTCTCCTCACAATAACAATCACAACAAAAAAAAATCAGCCAAATCGGTCAAGCCGTTTTCATGCCAAGTCGTGACAACGGAAAACGGGGGTCATTTTTATATATATAGATAGTAGATGTTCGTACACCGACAACCTTAAATCTATGTCCTTTCTTTCATTCCATCCTGTTTTTTAGGGTTCCGTAGTCAACTAGGAACCCTTACAATTTCGCCAAGTCTGTATGTCTGTCTGTCCGTCCGTCCGCGGATAATAACAGTGACCGTTAGCACCAGGAGGCTGAAATTGGGTATGTACCAACCACGCTGACAAAGTAAAAAAAGCAAAATAAAAAACTTTTCACAAAAAAAAATTAAACCGACTTCAAAAAGGTACAAAATAATTTTAATTTCGGAAGTCGGTGTTAAATAACGAAGATACAAAATTAGGTATCTATTATAGAAACACCGACTTCCGAAATTAAAATTATTTTGTACTTTTTGAACTCGGTTTAATTTTTTTTTTGAAAAAAGTTTTTTATTTTTCACTTTTTAGTTATGGTAGCACCACTAAAAAGTACCGACCCTTTAGCTAAACATAAATTACCTTATAGCCAGAGTGCATCTCATAACGATTCTAATAATCCTAAATACGGATATATTACGTGAATTTACCTTCCGGCTTTATCACGAGATCAGTTCGATACATCCCCTCCCCCTTTTCTTTCAGTCAGTCATAAACTACACGTATAAACAAAGCAATTTTACTTGTTACGACAATTTTGCTATGATTCTATGAGGAGTTCTGTTCCATATCTTCGAGGTTCATGATCAGATCATAACAATATTTCTATGGGACCAACTTGGAAGCATAACCTTTCAATAAAAAAAAAAAATATTTCAAATTCGGTCCACAATTGACTGAAATATCGGTGAATGTATGATACAAAAAAAAACATACATTCAGCCGAACATAGAACCTCCTCTTTTTCGAAGTCGGTTAAAAAACTAGCCATGCCTTGGCTGCCGGACTAGCGAGGGCGCCCATACCGCGCCCCATAAAGGATCACGGACCGAACGATGCCTGCATAGAGCCTCCGGCAGGAGGCGTCTGGATTCTGGACCCATAGATAGGGCAGGAGCCGCTTGAAAGCAGCCCCAGCCCGATCCAGTTGGGAAGCCAGACGTCGGAAATGCGAAATTCCTTCGGCTGGACGAGTCCCAGGTACTTCATAGTTAACTCGACGCAGGTGTGAACTTCTCCTACCGTTATTTCGGAACCCGGGTTGGCACGTTCCGAGGACTATGAAAGCACATGGCCTCGGACTTGTACAATGCCACCTCGAGTCCCAAATATGGAATAAATATGCGATGCGTTGGCCGTTCAATCATATAAACATTCAATATTTTGAACACTCGACGTATTGAGTGTTCGATATATTAACCATTCGATATTATGAACGTTCGAGTGTTTAGATGTTCGATTAATTGATGGCAGTTAAAAACACAAGTTTAGTAGTTTGTTTTAAAAATGCGAATGTTAGTATTATACTTTTTAAAGTGTAGCTAGATAGATGATGATGCTGACATACTGGCATAAAGTAAAATAAATTTTATATCTACCATGTATCAGCGTTACAAGTCCTGCTAGTATGTAAACAGCTTGCGAGAGGATGTATGTAGGCTGGGCCGCCCACAGCTGTTTGATGTCATTTCTTTGGACCAGCCATTGAAGCCACTGTGGACAAACGCAACGGTTTACAGTTAGAACATAGACGGACCATAAAATTTCATGAATCCCCAAGCGACCACCGGTGGCCGCGCATCTATTGTCTTACTATTGTGTCTCTAATTGACGGTATCTGAAGGGTTAAAGTAAGTGGGCGCAGGAACATACCATGTTTAACGAAAATTCCCTCAATAATGCTACAGTACCGTTGAGTTTCATTATCTGCTTCCTAATTACGAGGGTCATTTGAAAAGTTCCTAGCATAACGTACTTAATGAAACCACATGATTTTGATAATATTTTTATTTTTCAACATACTCTCCCCCGAACTCAATACACTTTTTCCATCGACCCGGTAAGGCTTCGATAACCATTTTAAAAAAATCTTCGTCTAACTCCTCAAAATAAGCGTCTACGGCGGCTATGACCTCTTCATTTGTAAAAAAATGTTTACCACCTAAAAATTTTTTCAGCTTTGGGAACAGACAAGTCTGACGGTGCTAAATCCGGTGAATATGGGGGATGAGGTAACAATTCAAAGCCACACCGATGGATTTCTGCCATGGATTGCACAGAAGTGTGAACGCGTGCATCGTCCTGATGAAACCCCTTCTTCCTCAATAAACCTGGACGTTTTTCTTTGTTTTTTTTCCTCAAACGCCGCAGCAGGTTGCAATAGTAGTCAGAATTTATTGTTTCACCCTTTTTTAAATAATCCACCAGAATTATACCCTTTGCATCCCAAAAAACCGATGCCATGACTTTGCCAGCCGATAAAACCACTTTCGCCTTCTTTGGGGTTTTAGTGACAGACGGGAGATAGTGTCAGACTCTTACTGACTAAAAACCCCGCGCCGTTCCTTCTAGCCTTCATACCGGGGCACGAGCTCCCTTTCGGACAACCCTGTCCCCAGTAGGCTTCGACCCAGCTGGGCCCCTCCTGCTGCTGACAACTCCTTGAGGCGCGCGGGAACAGTGTGCGCCGTCGACGTCTTGGACTCGGTCCATTACCGGACGATCGGACTGCGAGCTACCCATGGCTCGCCGTCCGCGAGCTCGCGTCTACGGTGGCCGGAAATCGGGATCGGAATCCCGGCGAGGGCACCGTTGCCTGATGCGGTCGGCCTCCTCCTTTGCAAGCATTACTGCTTCGCAGAAGGAGGCGACCGCCTGCCATTCCTCCTCACTCCGGACCATGGCCTCGACCAGGGCCCGGCGCGAGAGGTTCTCCGCCGCCGATCGCCCCCACGAGGGCACGGCGATGCTCCGCCCAGGCAAGGCACACCTCGACGGTGTGCTCCACCGTGTCCTCCGGGCGTTGCGCACAGTGGTGACACCCGGGCGTCTCTTCCGCTTGAATCCGATTCAGGAACCTCCCGAACTTGCCATGTCCGGTGAGGACCTGCGTCATGCGGAAGGTAAGGACGCCGTGAGGTCTTTCCAGCCACGCCTCTAAGCCCTCTTTGAGGCGTGGAAAGACCTCACGGCCTTACCGCCATAATCGTGGTGTGCCCAGCCTTCTTTGGGGTGGGTGATCCTGCCCTTTTCCATTGTTTCGACTGTTCTTTCGTCTCAGGTGTATTGTGGTGAACCCAGGTTTCATCCATGGTTATAAATCTTTCAATAAATTCCTGTGGATCAGTTTCATATAACTCTAAACAGTCGCGGGAAATTGTGAGTCGGTTGCGTTTTTGTTCCACTGAAAGCAGCCGCGGTACCCACCGCGCAGACACCTTAGAGAATCCAAGTTCAGTAGTAATCATATGATGTGTTCGCTCAGAAGAGATGCCTACAGTCTTAGCTATTTCCTCGACTGTCAATCTTCGGTCAGATAAAATTAAATCACAGATTTTTTCTTTGTTTTCATCAGTGAAAGCCGTCGAGGGCCGGCCACTCGAATCGGGGCTCATCTTGAATGGACTCATGACCACGTTTGAACTCTGCCACCAAATTTTTAACAGTCGCATACGAAGGAGCGGACTCACCTAAAGTGGCAGACATGTCTTCATGTATAGCTTTTGGAGTTAAACCTTTCAATACAAGTATTTTATCACTGCACGATGTTCAGTTTTATCCATTTTCAAAAATTGCTCTGACTTGACTTACGGTATCACGTGTAAACGAACAATTAATTATTGCAAATAAACTAAACTGTGCATACTTGTTAAATATTGTTGCTATAAAATGAGGGTAGTTATAAAATATACCGACGACTCTAACAATGTTAGGCTAAGAACTTTTCAAATGACCCTCGTATCACGAAAAATGCGATAAGGGACGGGAGCGAAGCAGCGGTAAACTCTAGTTCAAAATAACACAAAAGATATGGTAAAAACTAGCTCGAGGCATCTAAGGGGTTGACAGCTATGTGTTTATATTGGAAAGTAGGTCAAAGTGGTAAAATAAACTCCTTCGGGACTTATTTAAATGATAACCGCCATTACGGCAGGTGCAAAATTAAGAGGGTCCTTCTCCACTCGCTTATCGTAAATATCGAAAATGGTTAAAAAGCTTGTTACTTCATTTAATGCAATCCAACGCGATGTTTGACGAAAAGGCAACGCAAAAAAAGAGAGATAACGCCTGGAAACTCTGTTAGTACTCGGTAATTCCGAGATTTACTTACTCGAAAATTTCACAAAACTAGCTCCAGGAAATAGTTGTTTTTTTTAAACCCTTAAAAGTTTTTGGAAAAAGTGGTCACCATTTAGAATCTTAATAAAATTTGCAAGGTCTCTAGAGGATTACTTTTTTTACTTTTTAATTTTTAGGCAAATTATGAAGTGTCAAAGTTCATACAAAATAGGACATTTTCAGAGGTTTTTACTGGATTAGTTTTACACAAATTTAGAAATTGGTTTCTTTAGAAACCTAGATAATATCCACAAGATACTGTGTTTTCAAAATATCTAATGAAAAATGTGTAATAACGTCATAATCAGTTATGAGCGGTTGTATGAAAAACAGTGAAAATGTGAGTCATTCACTTTCAGCACATTATAATAGAGAACCTATAGGTAAAATTATTCTATTTAGGAAAAACAAATATCTTTATTTCAATACATAATGTGCATGTCAGATAAAACATATAAAAAAATAGAAAATGATATATGGATCCAGTCAGGCACAGCAAAATTTTAAATAATAGAAGAGAGAAAGAGCACTTAAATAAATAGTAGGTATTTGAAAATCTGTTTAAAATTATATACATATTATATTAAACATTGTTATTACTTATATATTTAACTAAATATTTTGTATTGCTGTTAATAAATTAAGTATATTTAATATAGATAGGATGTATTTAAATTAAAACTTAATAATGTATGTTCGTTTGGTAAAACTATTTTTTTTCAACTAAACAGGTTATACCTAGTTATTTAAGTGACCGTGAATTTATCCGTTAGGTGTTTATTGTGTTACAGGTTTTCAAATTTATTTTAAACTAACTTTTGCCAGCGACTTCGCCCGCGTACATAAAATATAGCCTATGTCACTCAGGAATAAAGCAGCTTTCTATCGGTGAAAAAATTTTAGCAATCGGACCAGTACTTCCAAAGATTACCCCCTACATACAAACTTACAAATTTTACCTCTTTATAATATTAGTATAGATTATTTTAAACCTACTGGTTTTCACGTTTTATTTTCGATAATTTGTTAAACTTAAAAATTTACAAGGAAGTAAACAAAGCAAGCTAGTATATCTATTCAAAAACCAAAATAAGCTCAATAAAGTGAATCTCAGCCCACTAAAAAGAAAACTGAGGATATCAGATCAAACGTGGTCAAACGCGAGCCTGTCGATATTAAGAAAAAAGATCGATAAAATGGAGTTCACAAACAAAATACCAGATCACCATCGACCACTACCTACCTACAAAATTGAGAACAAATCGCAAAGCAAAAAAAAATCATTATAAATAATATGTTAGTACAAATCTATTGCTAAAGAATTAAAATCCTTGAATAGAAAATTATTATGGTATTACCGTATCGCTTCCGGCGGCTTTACTCGCCATGTTGATATGCGCGTGCGCTGCTTCCGAACCTTGTCGACACAATGATTATGATTAAACCTAAAATTCTGACTCCGTCAATTTAAATGTAGTGTTGTATCGATATCGTTCATATTTGTTATCGAGTTTGTATACGAGTACTAGCCGTCGAGAGAGATTACTCCCTAGTCTTATGATAAATATAACATATTATGATATATGTCGGTCTAGTGGTTAGTAGCCCTGACTGCTATGCCGGAGGTCGTGGGTTTGATTCCTACCCAGGACAAATGTTTGTGTGATGAGCATCATCAGTTCTGTGTCTGGACTCTGGATGTAATTTATCTATTTAAGTATGTATTTAGACATGGATAAGTATGTTTTACACCGCCTGCTCGATAATGTCCTTCTATATGTCATACAACTATCACTTAACCCTTCAGATACCGTCAATTACAGACACAATAGTAAGACAATAGATGCGCGGCCACCGGGTGTCGCTTGGGGATTCATGAATTAAAGCAAGTCATTCTATCCTTATGGAAATAATGCAGTATTGGCGATCCGGAAATAAGAGATTTGAATTTGAAACATCAAAAATCGTCAACAATATGTGAATTTAAATGTACGTGCATCGAACAACCAGGGTATACCTCACCTTTACCAAATCAGGGTAGCTGAACATGAACTTGACCTATTTATTTAGCCTAGTCGGTCGGTCGCGTTGATGCGCTCGCGTCGCGTCATACATATACGTGTTCTTGTAGCAAAATTCGGCAGTGTGGACTTGCGTAGGTAATAAATTATCTTTACATGATGGTGTATCAATATTCTAATGTCGAGTACACGGAAATGGTGCGAATGCTTTTTAGGTGTGATAACAATATTTCGAAAGCCTGCTTACTATTACAACGAGAACAGTGCGTGGGAGGCGTAAGGAGATACGGCAAAATACAGAGTTGAAATGTGTTAGATAAAACAACTAAATATTGAAAGATTGTTTTTGGTAAGTAAATGTATTATGTTATGTAAAAAGTCATAGAACAAAAGTTGTGGTTTATGATATTAGTAATACAGTCCAGCAAGGTAGTTACTGTTTTACAAATAATCCTGTATAAATTCCTCACTCACGTTCGGGATTAAAACTGCAACGTTCGTTTTGTTCGGAATTCAACATGCCGCCCGCGACTTAAGGACACTGCTTCATCCTCTAGTCACATAATATCTCTTAGGTACTAATCTGTAACATAAAGAGTGACCACATGGTTGTAATCCAACGTCCCAACTAAGGTGATCTTGCTAGTTGCGATCCGTGTAGTCAGATGTTATAATCAATGACCTACAACGCTCTAGGTTGGAAGGCGCATTTTCCCAACCACCAAATGTGTTAGCGCGTGGATTACGGGCCCTTTTCCTGTCACGCGTATTTTATCCCGCACGCGAGTCTCGTCCGCATTCGAGTGATAGCACGCTCCGGGCCCCACGCAGGAGGAAGATTTCGTTTGCTGCTGCAGTGTTGTGCGTGTCATCAGTCTTTAATTTTTTTTTGCGATATATGCGGACTATGAGCATGCGTGCAACCCGCTTCACAGTAAAAACAAAACTGAAGGCAGAAGATCACCGCCCGCATCCGGACCGCATGCTAGCCGCATGTAAGGAAAAACATGTATCAAATGATAGGATGCGGGCAGTCCGCATGCGGACGAGAACCGCGTGACAGGAAAAGTGCCCTACATCCGTATAGCCGCACGCAACACAAACAAAACATACAAACCACGGTCACGTTGATTGGGACGCTAGTTTGCAACCACTTCTTTAATCTATGCAGCTACTGCAAGTGTGTTCCCCTATATCGATATCCACTTGCCAACCCTTGCATGCGCATATTTATCTTTGCCGTGTGGCACCACGTGTCTATTAAATGTGCCAACGCGGGTGCCACATAGAATTGTACTTTTTTTGGTTTATTTCTTGGAACACCTGTTTAAACTAAAAATATTCAACCACTGCCATGTATCAGCCTAGACTAGAGAGCTACCTTCTACTAGCATTTGTTTTACATTACATAAGTATCTTAATTAGGTACCTATCTTTATATCTTTTTTTTTCGATAAATATGATAAGACTTCGTAACTCACTTGTAAGTAGGTGCTGACCAAAAGTTGTTATTTTAGGCAACATTCGAATGCGTGGAAAATTACGATATAGGTAGGTAGGAAAGATTTATTAGTCTTACGTTGTTTGCAATAATTCAGTGACATAAATGTAAGTATAGGTACCGGCACGAATCTTGAGCGCTGACCTTCACTTGCGCAGAGGTCAAATATCGGGCCTATTTAGTGGTATGGAGTAAGACGCGGGGACGGGGAGTGTCAGTGATTGTCTCGCCGCGCCGTCGTGTCATAGACGTCACTCGTGATTCGATCCCTGCGCTTGCTGCATGTATCTAACAATGACGACGATTGGCTCGCCAATGTATAGAATGCGCAAAGCGATCCCCACTCTGACGCCGAGCGCTCAAGATTTGTTTCGGTAAACCTTGCCCATGTCTTTGGAAAATCTGCAATAGCCCCAAGGTTAGAACGCGGTCTGGCCAACAATAGATCGTTCCTACGACCCCCGTTACATTGTCCATTGATGAGATTCTTCGCACTAGCTAAACTTAGGTAGATACTTAAACCTTATAACGAATCTAAACTTAAATAGGTACGTTAGAAGGTACTAACTAAGCCTAGTCTAATAATTCATTTCAGCAGTGTTAGGTGTTAACATTGGCCGCTAGAACACCGTTGTTTAAAATAATTAAGTCTCACGGTCGCCAGATCCATTGTAGAACGCGGTGACCGGCAGTTACTATCGCAGTAGGGCGATGGCCGTGAACGCCCGTGAATCTGAGATAAGTAACAATAGAACTCTTTTAATGTTAGGATAATGAAAGTTAATAAAATACTTATTTTTTACTATTGCAAAAACTTCTGAACATGTTTTTTAAACTCTTTATATAAATAAGGTATTTTCACTAACATCTACTAGATATTTATTAGGTATTCTATCTAAAGGTTATTCTACAGGTTCCTTGATTCATTTATTTTAGTAACCTAACAAAATGTTTTTAAAACAACTAATACAACCTGTGGTAATAACTTTTCGTTCCACGCAGTTTCGCAGCGACTTTCATTGTTGTCAAATTTTAATGTCATCTGTCTCTATGTGAATCTGTCAACAGTGTGGCCAACGAAGGCGATTTGTCGCCATTTTGGCTACTCAGAACAAGAATTGGCTATGAAAATATGAGAAAGGCGACTGGTGACTGTCACTTCGAATTTTTGGTTCTGACGATTTTTTACAGTTTTGCCCATTCACAGACCATTCGGCTTCCAAATTGCGTGGCGCACGTTCATTTGTACATTATAAATGATTGATAAAAGGATTTCAAGCGGACCGTCGGTTGCTGATCTCACACAATGTATTTGGTAAGGTATATAATGAGCTTCACAAGACAAGAACCTCATATAAGTCCACCTGCGATAGGGTTTTTTTTCCGAATATTTATAATCATCCAATGCCGCCGGATGAAGCCGGGGATAGTGTCAAACTGTAACTGACTAAAAACCCATCCCGTTCTTTCGTGCCTTCATATCGGAGCTAACCCTGGCCCCAAAAGGCTTCGAACCAGCTGGGTCTCTACTGTTGCTGACAACTCCTTGAAGCGTGCGGGAACAGTACGCGCCGGTGTCGCCACTGTGCCAAACGGCCGGAGGAGACGGTGGAGCATACAGTAGAGGTGTGCCTCGCTTGGGCAGAGCTTCGCTGTGCCCTCGTGGGGGCGATCGGCGGCGCGTCTGACCTTGGTATAGGCGATGGTTCGGAGCGAGGAGGAGTGGCAGGCGGACACCTCCTTCGGCGAAGCAGTAATGCTAGCAAAAAAGGAGGCCGACCGCATTAGGCAACGGCGACCTTGCCGCCGCCGGGATTCCGATCCCGATTTCCGGCCAGCGTAGACTCGGGCTTGCGCACGGCGAGCCATGGGTAGCTCGCTGTCTGACCTTCCGGTAACTGTCCGGACCGAGCCCATGACGTCGACGGCGCGCACTGTTCCCGCGCGCCTCAAGGAGTTGTCAGCAACAGCAATGGGGGTTCATCGTAAATGTTCCTCGTAATAGTAAAAAATCTTCAGGACATTATTTCCGATGAGAATCTACAATTTTTTATTCTGGCCGGCCGGCACTTTCATTTCTGGGTACGAAATTAATGATGTCCTTTAGAATGCAATGAAGTGATTTGCATTTATTTTGCTGGTTAAGACGACCACAATTATCTATTTAAGAAATACAATTACACAAATACAATTATCATAAGGGTCGCGAATTGAGATTATCAAGAAAATCTTCCAAGTTTTTATCATTTGGCTACTCCTCAGACTTCAGTTAGTAGTGCAAGTGAAACAAAAGAAATAGAAGTTATAGCATTGCTGCTCATAGCTCTATCTAAAGTATTAATCATCTGACAGAGGTATTATAAAAACCTTTGGGACCGGTCGTGTTCTTTAAAAAAATCAATTACCTAAAACGAAGTGTTCTGTCATTATAAATAATGTAGTCAAACCTGCCACGCTCATAGAATCTTTAAAAGAAGTTGATTAGAGTCTTTCTAAAGAAAGCGTGACCTGAGAAACAGAATCCTTAAAAAACTTAACACCAGGGACCATTTTGGTTACCCATTGAAAGGGTTTTTAATTCATGAATCCCCAAGCGACCACCGGTGGCCGCGCATCTATTGTCTTACTATTGTGTCTCTAATTGACGGTATCTGAAAGGTTAATAGGGTTTTGACAAAGGGTCGTTTTAAAACCCATTTCATATTGGTTACACTTTTTTACGAAAACCCTCATCAATGGATAACCTCTTCAAAACCCTTTCGATTTGCTTACCTGTTTATTCAAAAACCTATTCTGGGTGGGTTATATTTTTTAATGGTTACACGTTTTGAACGGATTACCCCTTCAACGACTGTAACAGAGTTACCCATTCAGACTACAAATATTGTAATATTATCTCTAACATACGTAATGCATGCACGCGTCCGCTGATCCGCTCTCCTCAGGCAGAGAAGAGAGCAGTTTACACTACTCGATATTCCGACTGTACGACAGTAAGCCTCGTCGAGCCCGATTTTGCCGTCGATATTATTACACTACGCGATACGTCGAACCATAGACTAAACCAGTCTGAATAACGCGTACTGTAATAGGCCCTTTACTCGGGAAGAAAAATAAGACGAGCCTTAATATCGTATTACGATATCGTACGTTATTCAGCGTAGAGATGAGATATACCTGCCATTCTCCATACCCGGCCTTTAAGGTATGGGTATCACTAAATACCTGGTACAAATACCAGGTATTAAAATACTTCTAAGTATTTGGGTGTGGTAAGATTTCGATAAGTAAACGTATACCTATGATAAGTATGGTATGCCTCCAATATAATGTAGGTACGACGTTTCAAGTATACGTAATTATGCATTATGAGATACAACTGACGCAAAAAATCAAAACATTGTCGACCTAGGTACGTACCTACACTCGATATTCCCTAACATAAACAAACTAAGGAGCTCTTTCACGTCGTGACAAAAATGTAATTATGCAATTATGTTTCTTAAGCACGTAAAAATAAGTAGGTACCCATTTTTTCTAACTAAATTAAATCATCCGAATTTTCATAAAGCACGAATGACGTTTCGGGTCCCTTCGTAAGGTGTCGGGTAGCTTCGGGTGGCTTCGGCGTACCGAACTACCGATACCACACAAACTGGGCGCTACCTTGTGGTAGCGGTTCGTATCGTACTATGCGTCTGACGTCATACCTTCAAGGTATTTACCCAGTATTTTGGTCCGTACCCGGTCTGTGTACTGGGAAGCACATACTTGGTATATATACCTCTACCAGTATATACCTCTCATCTCTAATTCAGCGTAGTGTATTAGTTCCTTCAGGCTACTCAAGCTGTGAAAAATGGCGACATCAGCTTTACGTTGTTAGCAACACTGCCTGTCAATTTTTTAAAATCAATGATTTTGATTTCGATTCTCTGGTACCTAGTCTGAAATTTTATCAGATCGTGATTTAAAATTAAAAGATGTCGACATTAATCCGAAACCTATATAATGGAACGCGTAATTTGGTGAACAATTATAATAATTATTGTCCTAACGTTACATTTAGGATAAGAACTACTATACGATATAATGCGACAGTGCTTAATGCTTTTCGATCCCAGAGAACCAGACCGAATAAGGAGCCTGGAGAGATTTTCAAGTGGCTACTACTGGTTTGTATTTCATATAAGTTCAAAGTACAACACTATTTTTAATCAACAGAATATGTAATATTCTGTTTGATTAAAAATAATAACCTTCAATATTATTACTTTTTTGTCCGAAATTATATTCAACAAGTATGTAATATTATTTTGGAATACATTCGAAAATATTAGTACTTGCTTTTAAAGTAAAACCCCGTAATGCGAATATGCCGCCGCCATGTTAATACTTTACTGTAAGCACCTCACAGCCGCCCTTATGACGACCCACTGACCTAGTTGTGTTTTTCTTATTATAGATGATCCCTGTTAGCTCGTTCGCTTTAGGCTGCTGGCAGGCATACCGCCTGCAATGGAAGCTTGGACTCATTGATATGATGCAGTCTAAAACTAATGCCACACCTATTGAGATGCCTCGCGAGTTAGTATTTATTTGATGTACGATTTCTGTGTTGTTTTATATTAATTTATTAGAAGCACACTATAATATCAGTTAAATATTCATCTTTACTAAGGCACCTGTCCCTCAGTCAACAATTAGACAAGTCAAGGTAAAAACTGACATGAAACGGATGAGAGACAACAACATAAATCTGCTCAGTGAAAATTTTGCATTTATATCTCTTATTGTTGTAAAATTCAGTGTATAGACTTGTAATCTGAAGCTATCAGCGATCTTCCAATTATATAAACTTATCTATATACAATATGTGTTATACTTAACTAGAAAAATGTTTCATTTTGTCAACCTTTGTGACCTCGCAAAGGTTTGTAAATGAAACATTTTTCATTTTGTGTGCTTTTTAATCAAAACAATTATTATTTGAGTAAAATTCTATAGGCAGAAAAAACAGAACCATAATTTAACACAAAACGTAACTAGCCAACCAATAGGATCATTCATACTGATAATAAAAAAAAACTTTCAAAAAAGTTCCTATAGCGTAAACTCTTAACACCCTCCCTTTTTGAATGTTTCTTTATTTAATCCCAAATGCTTTGCCATAAAAATAATTTTAGGCTAACTAAAACTCAGTTGGTATATATTGTACTGATAGTTCACCAGCGGGAACCAGTTCTCTAACATAGAAATGACGGATGGCAATATAATTCCTTCTACTATGTAAATCAGGATTGCGTGAGATCGTTATTGCTGTGTCATTATCAACCTTGAGTATAGGAATCTCCTTTATGTTTGATATCTCTGCACAAAACCTTTTGATCCAGACTATTTTTCTAGCCGCTTCACTAGCTGCAACTAATTCAACTTCCATGCTCGAAATAGCAACACGTGTTTGTCTTAGACTCAACCAGGATATTGCTCCTCTTGAGTACCTGCCTGATGTTGAACTGCCAGTGGCTTTATTGCCTCCGTGGTTGGAATCACTGTAACAATCCAATATATCACTGTTGTAGTTTTTCGAATAAGTGTTCCTATAATCCAAAGTTCCTTTGATGTATCTTAGTATACAATTCAATCTTTGGATTTGGACATTTTCGTCTTTGTTTGGGTTTTCTAGTGATCTGGACACTACACTCATAGCATATGCCAGATCTGGTCTGGTTCCGACTGTTAGACATGCCAGCAACAGCTTCTCTATATAGAAATGTCACAGGTTCTTCAGAATCTTTTAATAGATTTAAGAGTCCATGCTGCCCATGTTTTTAAAATAGGAGTAGTTGCAGGTTAAGAATCAGCCATCCCAAAGCGATCCAAAACTTTTTGTACATAATGCTTCTGTGTAACTTTCACCACAATATCACCATTCACATTCATAATTTCCAAACCCAAGAAATATGATGCATCTTTAGTTGTAATTTTAAGTCTTCGCTTTAACTCTGATATGAATCTATCATATTCTTTAGATTTAATGCAGCTATAAGACCGCCATCAATATATAACGCAAGAATAATGTTATCATTCGGTCGATTTTGAATAAATAGGCATGTATGTGTATCACATTGTTTTTCAAATAATCAACCATACATATATTCCAACATCGAGGAGCTTGTTTAAGACCATATATGCTTCTTTTCAATCTACACACCTTCTTAGATCCATCATTATAGCTGTCAGGTTGATTCATATAAATTTCTTGATTTAACGAACCATAAAGAAATGCGGTCAAGACATCAAACTGGGCGAGTGTCATGCCTTCATCTGCTGCAATGCTCAATAGCCTTCTAACCGTTGTAATTTTTGCGACAGGACTAAACGTTTCATCATAATCAACGCCTTTCTTTTGGGTATATAGCCCTGAGCCACTAATCGAGCTTTGAACTTATTAAGACTTCCATCGGCATTTGTCTTTACTTTGAAGACCCGTTTACATGGAACTGGTTAAAGACCCTTGGGTAGGTCTACCAAAGCCCAAGTTTTGTTTCCAGCCAGTGATTTAATCTCACTTAGCTTTCAACCATCCTTTTGAGGACTATTAACGGCTTATTTATAAGATCTAGGTTAAATAAACATACTTATATCATCATACGCTGACATGGCATAGTCATAGTATCTTTGCGGTAGTTTCAGCTGATTTCTATCTCGTCTATCTCGTAAGACCATTCCAGAACTTTCATTTGCTAAATCCTCTATGTTTTCTGGTGTGCCTTTATGGTAGTCACCAGAGTAAACTCTAACAACCTTTTCATTGCTGGCATGGGACTAGTACCTTATACACAATTTTATTGATTCCTAGCGACCCGTCCCGGCTTCGCACGGGCAATAAATATAGCCTATGTTACTCGGGGTGAATGTAGCTTTCCAATGGTGAAAGAATTTTTGAAATCAGCAACAGTAGTTTTTGAGTTTATTCATTACAAACACACACACACACACATAAATACAAATTTTCCCTCTTTATAATATTAGTCGAAAATGACCAGAGATTTTTGACCACTGCTGGTACATTTAGGTTATAACTTGTGTTGAGCTTAATGGATCTCTAGAATCTATATTTGGCAAAATGAGTGAGTGCAATATTCACTAATTTTATAATTCAAATATTCAAAGCCCTTTTATCATTACAGTTTTGCTGAGTTGGACAAAATGGAGTATTTACCAGTAAAAGTCAGAGGACATTTTCTTCATGACAGAGAAATCCTCATTGGACCGAGAGCATTGATTGAGCCAGACTCGGCTATCCCTAGGTCAGGGTCTCTGGTATCAGATCCTAAAAGGAATCAAGGGTGGCTGGTAATAACTCCATTCGTGCTGGCTGACACAGGGTAAGGTTTATTATGTTCTATGTTATTTATTTAGAACTAGAATAGTTTCTGAATTTGAAAGTTAGTTTTTACAAAATAACATTACTACAAACTTTTTTCTTTTAACCTTTCGAATCACGTAATTAGAGACACAATAGAAAGACAGTGAGAAAGCGGGAACGGGGACTCAGTGGACTGCAGCGGTCCTCCCACAGTCAGACATTAGTTGATGGACCGGGCCGGGACACAGTTCAGTTAATATCATGTTACCCACTGCTGAAAAAAAGCCCCCACAATTTTTTCCAGGTCTTCTAATTACTAAAAAACCTTCATTTACAGAGAAACTATCCTGATCAACCGTGGCTGGATCCACCAAAGTATGCGTCCTAAAGAGAAACGGGAGCCATCCATGGTAAAAGGAGAGATTGAGTTAGTTGGTGTTGTGAGATTGACAGAAAAACGGCCCCCGTTCATGCCTAAGAACAATCCAGAAAAGGGATGTTGGTTCTCTCGGTAAGTTTAAAACAAGTTTTTAATGTAAATATTTTTTTCATAGCAAGCTTTTATAGCATGGTTTAATACTTATTTATTTAATACTCGTCAAGACGAATCAAACGAGCCCAAACTCGATGGGGTTGCGTCGTTTAACTATCGAGTTCCTATAGCCACCTTCCGGTTCCATCATTTGATTTACACATGAATACAAAATTTAATTTGCAAGATTTGATGACAGACTAACATCGGGACAGGTGAAACTAAATAAAAGCTTGTAATAATAAAATGAGTTCATTCGTAAGAATCAATAGTACTGTGGCTCGTGGCCAAATAATAACAAAAATTAAAATGAATTTCTCGCTAAGCTATGGTATGCCTCGGTGATCGGTCGATATTGGAATGGGTGACTATCTGTTTCTTACGATCTTGCCGTCGAAAAGCAGGTTAGTCTTTTGGTACTGGCTTGCATTTTTTGTAGATCTTTGACATTCGTTATGGATAACCTAAGTAACTGTGTTGAGGACGTCAGATAAAGGAGGCCACCATGAAAAATACTGATATTCAGCTGCATTGGGGGGACCCTCCTCGAACAAAGCTGAGTTAGAGCGCTTGTAGACGTCCGTTTTTTCCAACGGATAACAGAACGTTTTTTTTGCCGGATTTGCGGTGGTTTATGAATTATAATAATAGTTTGTACATGCACCGGAAATCGGTCCAGTGAACAATTTACGCCGGATGCACCACCGTTTCCCCTCGGCGCGACGGACACCGGTCCGGTGTAAGAAAGAGCGGTCGTCCACGCCAGTGTATTGGTGCGTGTTGACGCTGCCGGACGTTTTGCCGGTCTACAAGCACTCTTAAGGGGTGACCAGATGGTAGCAAACCAACGTCCCAACTAAGGTGACCTTGCTAGTTTCAATCCATGTAGACAGTTGTAAACCATGACCTTCAACGACCTTGGTTGGGAGGTGCGTATTCCCAACATCCGAACGTGTTGGCCCGTGGTTTACATCCATGTTGCCGCAACACAAACCAAACACATAAACCAAGGTCATCTTGGTTGGAACACCAGTTTGCAACCGTCTAGACACCCCATTATTTACTAGTTAAATAATTACAGACTCTTACTGACTAAAAACCCCGCGCCGTTCCTTCTAGCCTTCATACGGCACGAGCTCCCTTTCGGGCAACCCTGTCCCCAGTAGGCATCGACCCAGCTGCGCCCCTTCTGCTGCTGACAACTCCTTGAGGCGCGCGGGAACAGTGCGCGCCGTCGACGTCTTGGACTCGGTCCATTACCGGACGATCGGACAGCGAGCTACCCATGGCTTGCCGTCCGCGAGCCCGTGTCTACGGTAGCGGAATCCCGGCGGCGGCTGCGAGGGCGCCGTAGCCTGATGCGGTCGGCCTCCTCCTTTACTAGCATTACTGCTTCGCAGAAGGAGGCGACCGCCTGCTATTCCTCCTCGCTCCGGACCATGGCCTCGACCACGGCCCGGCGCGAGAGGTCTCCGCCGCCGGCAGGGCAGGGCTCACCTCGACAGTGTGCTCCACCGTGTCCTCCGAGCGTTGTGCACAGTGGTGACACCCGGTCGTCTCTTCCGACTTGATCTGAGACAGGTACCTCCCGAACGTGCCATGTCCGGTGAGGACTTGCGTCATGCGGTAGGTAAGGACGCCGTGAGGTCTTTCCAGCCACGCCTCAAAGAGGAACTTTAACTCCTGCATACTTCCTTGCATTACATATGGCTGTGAGACACGGTCTCTCAACCAAGACCATCGCGAGTAACTTGCAAAATTCCTACGAGCGATGGAGACAAGAATTTTAGGAATAAAACTCAGGGATAGAATTAGTAATGTGGAAATAAGGAAAAGAACTAAAATTTCAGACATCCTGACCAGAATTGATCGTCTGAAATGAGGCTGGACAGGTCACATGATTCGCTGCACGGCCAACAAATGGAGCGAGCAAGTGACCCTATGGTACCCAAGAGATGGCGTCAGAAAACAGGGTCGCCCAACGATAAGATGGGAAGACGAAATCTCAATACTCAATTCTTTATTGCAATCCATATGTTTACATAGATGGTTTTAAAAATTTATAAATCAATATTCGCCTGACCTTGTGTCCATGTTGGATAAGGGTGGCAAGTGGCAATGGACAGAGTCCAGTGGAGGCAGTTAGAGGAGACCTTGCCAAAAGGCACCCCGAACGGAGTGGCATTCTATAACAGTCACACAAAGAATATTGTATCCCAAAGTTTGGAAATAAATGGCTATTTTGAACCCCCGATTGAAAAAGGGGTGAAGTGGCTGTGTGTCTGTCCGTGGCAACGTAGCTCCTCAGCGATTGGACCGATTTTAATGCGGTTTTTTTTATTTGAAAGCTGACGTTATCGAACTATATATACCTAGTCAGGTCATAAATTCTGACACATGTTTAATATGAAATAATTGAGACAAGTTTATTCATTATGCAACCACAACCACATATACCAAAATGAACTTTAAAAAACATAGATTTAATCCACTCACTAGAAAGTACACATTTTTATTTCCATTAACAATTCGAATTCAATAAACTTTTCTGTGGCCAGCTTTCTAAAAAAAAAGTTTTTACTGTGTGACAATACTTATGACTTGACTAGGTAGGTACCTATATCATCAGCTCATTTGTTGGCTGAGGCAGGGATCTTAAACACTTAATGTACAATACTTCACTAATCTATATATATAAAAATGACCCCCGTTTTCCGTTGTCACGACTTGGCATGAAAACGGCTTGACCGATTTGGCTGGTTTTTTTTTTGTTGTGATTGTTATTGTGAGGAGAAGGTTCTTATGGAAAAAAAATTAGGGTAGTGTAGGGTAGTGTAGGGTAGAGTAGTGTAGAGTAGGGTAGGGTGGAGTAGGGAAGAGCGGGAGCGAAGCCGCGCGGGCAAAAGCTAGTAAACACATATATGTGACCTAATATTTGACCTACACTACGCTATCAAGCTGGTCTGATGATGGAGATCGGAGACGTAACCTTGGAATACCCATTAATAAACCCATCCAGTTTCGACTTATTTAGATTTATCTCTCATGACGATGAGAAGAGAACCTGATGACGAAGACCTGATGCTAGAACTGGGAAGTGCCTGGTGGAACCCTGAAATGCCTTCTAGTAAACACATCGAGTTTGAGCTCATTAGATTCGTCTTGACCAGTCCTTAATACTTTTCCTGATGGGTGTCGCGCGCTAGGTCATCGTAACGTGTTTTTGTGTTTGTGCCCTTATCTCACTCACATTATGGTAAAAAATTGTCTGTCGATATTTTTTCTTTTGATTTCTTGTAGCCCGTGTTTTTTGCTGCGCGACTCAGCTAGTACTTACTTACAGGTTTTATAAATTTTATTTTTTCAGAAATCTAGAACAGCTGAGTGCCTATCTGCGCTGTGCTCCTGTCTGGCTTGATGCTAGAGGCATACCAGACCCGCCAGAAGGATGGCCTATACCTAACCAGACAAGAGTTACTCTACGAAACGAACACCTTTCCTACATTGTCACTTGGTGGTCACTTTCAATACTAACAGCAATTATGTGGCGTCGTTATTTTGTTAAGAAGTTACCGTTATTGTAAATAATCTATATTTTAAATTAAGTGTACCATGTCTGTGTTACAGTTGATTGCATTTTAAGTTAGATAGAAACTGTGCTCTTTCAAATCATGTGTGTAGGTACTACTGTTGATTGCATTTTAAGATAGATAGAAACTGTGCTCTTTCAAACCATGTGTGTAGGTACTACTGTTGATTGCATTTTAAGATAGATAGAAACTGTGCTCTTTCAAATCATGTGTGTAGGTACTACTGTTGATTGCATTTTAAGATAGATAGAAACTGTGCTCTTTCAAACCATGTGTGTAGGTACTACAGTTGATTGCATTTTAAGATAGATAGAAACTGTGCTCTTTCAAACCATGTGTGTAGGTACTACAGTTGATTGCATTTTAAGATAGATAGAAACTGTGCTCTTTCAAACCATGTGTGTAGGTACCTATAGCAGTCATTTCTGCCTGAACACAAAAACAAAATTCGCTTGATTCCTGCGGCGCGGCGGCGATCTAGACCTTTTGAAATTTTCGTTTCAAGTGTAAGCAAAAATGAACTTAGCGGTGATCAGGCGGAAGTGTCTTTGATGGTACATCAATCAAGAAATGTAGAGACTACCCGAAGTTTAATCATGGTTATGTGTGTCTAAGATATTATGTGTTTCTAGCAGATCTATAGTAGGTAGGTAATTGTTAATTTGTTGCATAACATTTGTCTTCTTGTGATATTATTTGAATGATCAAACGAAATGTTATCATCCAATAAGCCTAAGCGCCTGCAGATTTAATGAAGCCTGTTCCGCTCGCCGCATTGAGTGTCATACATAAGTTAAGATGAAGGAGTCGTGCCAAACGTGCAATAGGGCGTTGGAACTTGAATCTAGTGTTTAACAAATTACAACAAGTACACAGCTACGGCGCGGCGTCGCGACGCACCGTGGCGTGTGGCTGCGATCGAAGATATTATGTAATTATTATATTGTGCTTATTATATAAATATAGGGAATCAAAATATCTCATAACTGCTCAGAGCATGGAAGACGCCCGAACGGCCGTGCGAGGCAGTTGTATTCTGTAGTTTTCATCAGAGATGCGCTATGTTAAGTTGCTATGGATGCGTCTGATATCCATCAATCGTATTCATTAGTCCATATAGTTGGAAACAGGGTCATCTGAGCTGTTTTTATATTGTTGCTGTCCTCTTCATAGCACAACTTACTCACCTCACTACATAACTTTGCATCACCATTAGGGTGTGAGGTGCATTGTAAAACTAATGGCCCTGCCTCAAAGTGCAATCCATAGCCAAAAATTTCAGAGTAAACTTACAATGTTATGCAACAACTATTAAGTTGATTTTATACTAGAAAGTCTAATTTTGTGTCGAGATGTAGATATATACAAATATATATACACTTGTATATGTTACATTTAAATAAATGTATAACCAAGTAGTGTTTTAATGCTTGTTATTTTTGGGGTAACAAATGAAACAGTTTTTGATTGAGATCTAATTGGACTCGTGAGTTTAATGAATAAAAATTGACAGATAAAAAAATACATTAATTACAATCATCTTGATAATTAAAATACATAATAATTCAAATAATTACAATTTATAATTCATCATAAAATTCCATAATTTTGCGTCTTTTACATATTAATTTAAAAAAATATTTGGAACGCCTAATAACGTCGTCAGAAATGTGCATTCGACAAACGAATAAAATCATAATAACATGATTAATAATGTAAAAAGAAACGCAGTGAACCAATTGGTAGGATGCATAATTGCTATGGAGACATAGGTACAGTAACAGATACACACATTACTACTGATGAAAGAACATTAAATTTTCATGATTTACACACCCATTACTACTGATGAAATAACATGTCATGATTTACCCACCTATTACTACTGATGAAAGAACATGTCATGATTTACACACATTACTACTGATGAAAGAACATGTCATGATTTACACACCCATTACTACTGATGAAAGAACATGTCGTGATTTACACACACATTACTACTGATGAAAGAACATGTCATGATTTACACCCATTACTACTGATGAAAGAACATGTCGTGATTTACACACATTACTACTGATGAAAGAACATGTCATGATTTACACACATTACTACTGATGAAAGAACATGTCATGATTTACACACACTACTGATGAAAGAACATGTCGTGATTTACACACACATTACTACTGATGAAAGAACATGTCATGATTTACACACACTACTGATGAAAGAACGTGTCATGATTTCTAAACCTACATGATTCTTATTGAACTAAAAACCAATACAACTTATATACAACTCAGGCAAAACCTAAAATTAAATTAATTAATTAGTATCATTATTTAATATTTTCAAAATATATCTAATAAAATCTGTATAATAAGAATCTTAACATAAGATATCAAACCAAAGTATTCATAATTTATATTTTATAAAACAATGTCAATTATTAAAATACAACAACCAATACGAACTCATGATGTAGATATACCGAATTCAAACGAATTATAACTTACAAATTATATCATACAAATATTAACTTTTACATGCATACACTCTGATAAATATAAAAGTGTCCATACACATGGTACGCATCTTCATAATAGGCTAAAGATTCTCAGTTTTTACTTAATTTTCGGGCTTATGCCTGTCTCAATCTTGTATGGACACCTAAATATTCATTGGCAAGGACTATTCGAAAATAAATTTTTAATATAATAAATATTTTGTCCTTGCAATTTTAAAAAACGAAACTAGATTTTCGACCGTCTCCCGATAACAGGTTATTTATACGTACAAAGTTGTTATCGTTTTAGAGACAAGTAAGTAATAACAAGTTATCGGAATTGGTGCGCGGGAGAAAGAAGGCTCAACAAATGTTGATAATTTAGAGATTTAAAATCCAATTTTGTAGCTCCGCTTGATTCTTATTACCAATCGATGTTATAATTTCATTAGAATAAAATAAAATATTAACTACATACTAATATTTATGCCAACACGATAAACGTGAAGGCGTGACATGAACTCAGGCAATATGAACTTAAATTCAAGCGGGCAAGTCAAAATTCGACACGTGTATTTGAGGCACGTGCACTGGGTCAATTTTGGGCGTTGTTTTGTAGTCACAAATGCCGCATTCCTTTAGTTTCCATTCCCATCCCATGATTTGGACAGCATGCAGAGTTTGAGCCTCGGTGTGTTGACGCCGAAGCATACCTTCCTGTAATTTGAAAAGATTTTACACTAGCGGATGCCCTGTTTGTGCTACTACACGAAAAAAAATTAGTTATTTTTTTTTTTTAAACAAAATTAAGTTTTTGTTTTTTTAACTCTTTTTTTTTATTTATTCGTCTAGAACAATCTTTGCCTTGCCTCTCTAATGAAACACACATCGGTACATCGGTTGGATGGTTTCGAAGCATATACCGGACATAGATGGACAATAATGTACATAATGTAGAAACAATTTTGGTTTATGTATATGATTTTTTTTTTCTGCGATAATATAATGTACTCATTTACGAAGTTCGGGAAGAATTATAAATACCTTGATCTTTTCCCATTTGTCATCAACTTCTTGAAGCCATGAGTTGATCTGTCTACCGTTACAACGGGAGCGCTGCGCGTTGCGCTTTTCTTCCTGATCCGGAGCTAATACATTGTAGACTTCTTTGTCTCGAAGTATCGTGCATACGGAGAAAGGTAGGGACTGTAAAAAGGAAAAGAAATTATTGAATTGAGTAATATTATTTTGTATGAAAAGTAGATAAAACTCATCATGGCATATTATCTAAACTATGCAACGGACTTTAATGCGAAAGTGTAATAATTATGGAAGAACTTTACCTGGTTTGCTACAGCGCGTTCAGCGCGTCCGTGAACGCGCAATATCTCTTGTTCGACTGCCAACACAAGCTTCTCTTTTTCTACTAGGTGTTGTATACGTAACCTTGTCCTGCCGAAATGATATCAAGTTTATGCCAAATTCAGATTCAGTCAGTAAAATGAAAGTAGACTTAACATTTGTAAAATGTGAACAAACCTTTCCTTTTCTTGATCGACAAATTCGCTTATCATCTGGGTTGGTAAATTAGGTGGTATTTCTACTTGGGGATCGGGGTTTACATTACCCTGGAGAGTGTATGTGCACCGATTCATCAAATACTTGTTAAAATCTTTTGGGGGTTTTGGCTTCACAGGGAACAAGCTTCTCTGGCGACGATCAATCTGTACAAGTAATAAATCATTACTTTTTATTTTTCTCTGTTACACTAAGACATCATGTAGTAACATTAAAAACCCATTATTACTAACCTGCTTCCGTATATGAATATACATTTGATAAGGATTGGAGTGAGTTATATTATGGCTTGCGGTCGATTCATGAGATTGATCATTCTTAGATTGATCACGTGAGTGTCCATCTTTTGATGCTTTAATTTTTCTTTTTCGGGGATGCAACTCCACGTGGCCCGCTGTTAAACATAATAAATTGTTATTTCAAAGTATTCCTATATAAAAGGTACATATAAAAAACTTTGTTTATTTCTAAAGGTACAATAGTGCGTCCAGATTTGGCTAATGCACTGCTCCTGAGTCGCTTGTGAACTGCGCGCGTGCATTTCATGTTCGTACAAAGCGCGCGCGGCGTATTCATTAGGTCTGGACACACTATAAAGTCCAGTGTGACGCGAGCTGCAGTTATAATATCAAGCGCTCAGACTAGTTACAAACAGTTAATGCACGCCGTTGCGCCATTTAGAACATAACCTGTGTACTTACCTTCAGCTCTTGAAGAACTTGATGACACAGTGTGATCATGATCTTGACCCTAAAATTAAAAGCATTGTAGCATTAACACAGTGTAGTCATAAAATACTTGTAAAGGAACTCAACATTGTCAAAAGGATTGTGGTTATATTAACAACTATTGTTAAAAAGTTGAACTACTCATGTACTTACAGAGCCCGAAGGTGTAGGACTTTTATTGGAATTCAAGTTAGCTTGAGCATGTCCCGCCCCGGAGCGGCTGTCATTCCCTGTCTGAGGGGACGTCCTCTCCTTATCTTTATCCCCGTCATTCGTCCTATGAGAACGGAGGACTCTCTGTCCAGCCTTCGGACGAAAAGTAGGTTTATGAGCATATGTTAGTTCAGGTATTTAGAATAAAAATTAAATTACAGTTACAATAAAAAAGGAGGTTTTTGCATTCTGTAACACTAACACACCAATGTTTTTTAAATTAGAAATATTTAAAACATATAAGTTTTATTACCTTTCCTCCTTCGCCTCGCTTGTCGTCCGTGCCATCTGAGCTATCTGAAGTCTGCCCCGTGTCAGTGCTCGTGCAGGGTATGACATATGGTAGTGTCGATGCATTACCCCGTCCTTTTCCACTACCCCTTGGACCTGTTTCACCTAAATAAATTAGTTCGAGGAAAGAAAAAGAGGATAGAAACTAAAGGTACAGGGTGTCTGATTGTTGCACAGATTTGATATTGGACGCATGTTTAGTATTTCTAGTTGTACTATGGCTGGTACGAGTATACACAACGAAAATGCCAATCTCCTCCAAGCTTTAAAAATAACTTAAACCAATAAATAGGATGGAGTCTTACCCTCGCCTTCTTGCTCGTTTCTATTCCCAGAGCCTCCTGCTCCTCCTGGTATCACAATCTTGAGCGGCGGGACCTTGGGTGCCGCTTCGTGGGACTTCGCGTCGTCGTCATCATTATCTTTGCTTTGGTTCGGTTTCGGACTAGCAACTGGGCTTTTCCTGTCCTGCTTGCCAACTTGCAAGGACCCTTTTCCTCCACCAGATTTGCCCTAAACAAAATTGTTTTATTAAGAAAATGCCGAAATGAACATGCTAAACTCGGAAAAGAACAATACGAAAACATTGTTGTTTGTTATAAAAGTGGCGCGAGCGCATTGATTGTCAAACTCGTCTATATTGTCGTATTATGTTTACCACGAGTACCTGTTCTGTTGCATGGCAGTACTGTGTGTACTATAATAGTTAGGATGCCAGACATTTTAATGTCTTTTCATAAAAAATACTGAGTTTAATACCTGATGTGAGCCTTGTGCGCTTGATTTGGAGCCTCCACTGCCTCCTTTCCCCTGCGCTTGCGTGTTTCCCTTGCCGGAGGATCCTGCCCCTCCCTTGCTCATGTTCTGACCACCGCTGTTTTTGCCCAGCGGTATAGCGCCCGTCTTACTCGCGGGCCCCGGTGGTTTACTGCCAGTGAGGACACTGTAAGTGACCAAAATCTAATATAAAATTCTCGTGTTACAAAAACTTTTGTTAACTTTTGTGCTACTCCTTTGATACGGTTTACGGTTACGGTTTCAGAATAGGTTGTAAGAAATTTTTTACCTTCCTATGGACCTCCAATTTTTTCTTTGATAATTTACATGGCAAAACAATGTTTGCAGATACAGCTAGTAAGTTATATCAATTTTGACATGTAGGCTAATACCACTCAATAAAATTATCGTTTAACCTGAGTCATTGAAATATCCCTTACAGTGAGAAACATATTATTGTGTCTGGCAAATTATTAGTGAAGATGAAAACATGTTCAATGATGACTATTACCGTCCAGGTCCCCCGCGTGCCACCGGCGCCGGTTTGCCCATGGGCTCCTTTTCGTCATTGTCTTTGCGTTTCTTCCGTTTGGAAACGTCATCGTCAGCCGCCTCATTGTCAGCGTCATCATGCGGCCGTTTGGTGCAGTCGTCCTGGGTCGACGACACCACCCCGCTACTTAGCTGATTACCATCTGAAAATAACAAAGAATGTGTCTACTCAAAATTCAATCTGGAGTAATCCATTACAAGCATTATCACTAGTTTAATTTTTTTTAAACTGTAGGTACTTGGGGTACAATGGTGGAAGAAATAAGAAACCAACTTAATTGGAATCTTAGTTGTGGTAATACTTAAATGTAACAAACAGACAGAATTATGTTTCTAAAAGCTTTGGGACAATAGGATTCAATGTGATAATTAAACACTTCATATATGCAATACTGTTATTTTTCTGTCTGTTTTCTTTTTTTTTTTTAATTAAAAGTAGATGAAAGTATGCAGGCCTGGCTTATTAGCTACATAGCACATTAGTAGCTCTCTTTTTATATGCAAACAAACAAACAAACAGACTGCCCCTAACAGGTAGATCCACCATGGCTATAATCCTATAGTTTTACCAATTATAGTGTACAAAATAAACCAGTTAATACTAAAAATAAGTCTGTTGTTATTTAGAATGAGTTTTGAGATGGCGACCATGTGAGTGAACACGACGTGGCCGTCTTGCGGCGGTTTGCAGCGCCGGATTTTGATGTTGGCTATATACGAAACTTGGTTTGTATTCCTCTAACCGTCTCGGGTCTCGGCTGCGCCCCCTTTTTCCTGTGTGGTGACATCCTTGCCATCGAAATGTTCCCCCTGGGCTAGGGTCTCCATGTTGTTCCGCTTACTGCAATCGCTGTTACCACTGGCATTGCAACCTTTTTTTGCGCTGTCATCCCTTGCCCGACTGACGTGTGTTGCTCTCGCGTTATTATCTGTTTACATAAACCAACATGTTCCACATAAATAGGAACTTAATCCTGTCATGACTATTTATAGAAGTATCTTAAAAATCTGAAATAAAATAACTTAATAATTCTAAATTGATAGGCAAACATTGTTGCACAGGTGTGTATTTGTAGAGTTGAATGGACTTGAATGTTGCACAAAATTAATTATATTAGTTAATTATACATTTTTTGTCAGAATTTAAGGCAAAACTAGCACTTCATTTTTTAACTAAATTATACTACATAAGCATTAATGTTTTTTCTACGAATATTAATGGATACTAGGTCAGCTGATTAGGATCTTGCAAAATTGCAAAATATGGTTAATTATTTATAAGTGTTCAAATGAAACCAGGTATATTAGTAAAAAAATTAGGTTCTTGAATTTAATCAAAATTTCTACCACAATTTTAAATAATAAAAAAAAAATGCAAACCAGAACTTTGAGTTGTTAAATATACTGTCTTAGTGTATGTATGTCTTAAATACTTCTAGAGGCAAATGATAAATTTATATAAACTATATTATGTATATAACTACTTAATCTATACTACTTCAATTAAATTTCTGTATAATATAAATCATATTTACTTGCCTTGGTTTATCACATAAATGACTGACTTTCAACTGCTATTGCAAATAATTAACAGCAAGTTTAAATTGCATATTTTGCCTCAATATGATAAATACATAGATAACAAAATGAGTTTCAACTTTGTTGTGGATCCTATCTACTATTCATAAAGTATTTAAATTATTGCCAATGACAAACATGGAAGTTTTAATGTTTTGAAGGTTAAGTTTCAATAAAGGTTATATTATTAGTAGAAATATTTAAGATATTTTGTAGTGCAACAATCACTAGAAAAATTTATTTATTTATTTATTGCCAATTTACACTAAAATATATTATTGACTTAAGTATTCATCCCACAAATACCCTTTAGATTTGTACTAAAAACTATGACAGATATAATTTTCCTGATGATTATTTAACATTAAAATATCCTCAACTTACCACCAATAATAAAATAAATTTATGTAGGTACAATGCAAAATACTAACAGCATTTAGCATTGATAATGTCAAGCTCCAATGATTTTTCCTTAATGTATGGAATTTATTAAAATGTACTTGGCCAAATGTAAATATTTTTTTAAGTATTGCTGTCAAAATTGTTACAAAAATCATTTATTGAAGAGCACACAAACCCATACTTATATTGATAGGACAATGAAACACGGACATAAAAAACGTGAAAAAATAAATATATTACTTGAATAATTAATATTATACTAGGTATTTAACATTAATTAACGATATCTTGATTAGCAGGTTAACTGACTTACTTACCTACCAAATACAAGGTATTGCTAATTTTTAGTAATGACACTTCGAAACGTAATTACCTCGGCACCTTTGCGATTTATTTACAAAGGATTTAAATAAAGCGTACTACGACTGGTTATCACTGTAATTTTGACAATCCATTTGTCGAGTGTTTTCTATAATATCGTAGTGTCACGTCAGTCAGACCATCAATATGAGTTTACGCAGGGGTCACAGCACGATCGCGAATGATGTGCGGCGTGCATCATGATTTTAGTACTCTCTATGGCGAATAATGAGTAAACGTGAACTCCCCTTTATTGTGCGAGAGCGTCCTCCTTTGCATTTCACGTAGTCCGACAGTTTGAAGAGTTTATACTCGTCCGTAAACTGAAATTTTTTCCACAATAAAAACTTATGCTAAATCGGTCTGCAAGACCGCCACGAAGTTGGCGTTAAGGATCGGCCATCATTCGACCGCCCAAGCAACACGCCCCAAATCGCTCCTTTACACGAATTTATTTAACCCTTCAGATACCGTCAATTAGAGACACAATAGTAAGACAATAGATGCGCGGCCACCGGGTGTCGCTTGGGGATTCATGAATTAAAATAAATATTAGATACGTAAATAATTAGATAATAATTAAAAAAAAAAAAACATAACGCCTAAATAAAATAAACTGTAACAGTCACCTGATAATGTGAAAATTAATTAGTAAATTAAATCGTCATTGTACGGAACGCATTATGAAAAGAAACAATACGACATCGACTCGAACGATCAGAAAACGCACGAACTTCACACGGTTACGTTATTCGCTCAATGTCGACGTCGTTCCATTACGCATAACGCAGCGCGTCTATCGCGTTTACCTATGTCAAAGTTCGTAACGCAATAAATTATTTCTAAAAAATGATACAAACTCACCAGTATCTTATTCGCATGCACCGATTATGGCGATTACCTACAACTAGCGTTGGGCGATTCCGAAATATTATAACAATCGAAAATCGGAGTCGTTAAAATAAAACAATCGAGTCAACCATCGACTCGCCGTTCGACAAAACAATCGAAATGTTTTTTTCGA
The DNA here is from genome assembly GCA_949319445.1 of Mythimna lalbum. NCBI lineage: Eukaryota > Metazoa > Arthropoda > Insecta > Lepidoptera > Noctuidae > Mythimna > Mythimna lalbum. The sequence goes on along the minus strand of OX439344.1, from coordinate 25,187,834 downwards.
TTGTTTCGAATGAACCATCGACTCGCCGTTCAACAAAACAATCGAAATGTTTTTTCGATTGTTTCGAATTAGTCATCGACTCGCCGTTCGACAAAAAATCGAAATGATTTTTCGATTGTTTCGAATTACCCATCGACTCGCCGTTCGACAAAACAATCGAAATGTTTTTTCGATCGTTGCGAATTAACCATCGACTCGCCGTTCGACAAAACAATCCAAATGTTTTTTCGATTGTTTCGAATTAACCATCGACTCCCCGTTCGACAAAACAATCAAAATGTTTTTTCGATTGTTTCGAATTAACCATCGACTCGCCGTTCGACAAAACAATCAAAATGTTTTTTCGATTGTTTCGAATTAACCATCGACTCGCCGTTCGACAAAAAAATCGAAATGATTTTTCGATTGTTTCGAATTACCCATCGACTCGCCGTTCGACAAAACAAACCAAATGTTTTTCGATTGTTGCGAATTAACCATCGACTCGCCGTTCGTCAGCACAATCGAAATGTTTTTTCGATTGTTTCGAATTAACCATCGACTCGCCGTTCGACAAAACAATCCAAATGTTTTTTCGATTGTTTCGAATTAACCATCGACTCGCCGTTCGACAAAACAATCAAAATGTTTTTTCGATTGTTTCGAATTAACCATCGACTCCCCGTTCGACAAAACAATCAAAATGTTTTTTCGATTGTTTCGAATTAACCATCGACTCGCCGTTCGACAAAACAATCAAAATGTTTTTTCGATTGTTTCGAATTAACCATCGACTCGCCGTTCGACAAAACAATCAAAATGTTTTTTCGATTGTTTCGAATTAACCATCGACTCGCCGTTCGACAAAAAAAAATCGAAATGATTTTTCGATTGTTTCGAATTACCCATCGACTCGCCGTTCGACAAAACAATCGAAATGTTTTTTCGATTGTTGCGAATTAACCATCGACTCGCCGTTCGTCAGCACAATCAAAATGTTTTTTCGATTGTTTCGAATTAACCATCGACTCGCCGTTCGACAAAACAATCAAAATGTTTTTTCGATTGTTTCGAATTAACCATAGACTCGCCGTTCGACAAAACAATCAAAATGTTTTTTCGATTGTTTCGAATTACCCATCGACTCGCTGTTCGACAAAAAAATCGAAATGATCTTTCGATTGTTTCGAATTCTCTATCGACTCGCCGTTCGACAAAACAATTAAAATGTTTTTTCGATTCTTTCGAATTAACTATCGACTCGCCGTTCGACAAAAGAATCAAAATGTTTTTTCGATTGTTTCGAATTAACCATCGACTCGCCGTTCGACAAAACAATCGAAATATTTTTTCAATTGTTTCGATTAACCATCGACTCGCCGTTCGACAAAACAATCGAAATGTTTTTTCAATTGTTTCGATTAACCATCGACTCTCCGTTCGACAAAACGATCGAAATGTTTTTTCGATTGTTTCGAGGCAACCGACTTGACGACGCGGGTTGAACCGAGGTGCATGTAGGCGAGCGTGCCAGACTCATGAGTCGAGCGAACGTGCGTAATTTGTGATTAAATACCTACGTCATAATTCCTCGAGTTTTTTTAATAAACAATTAGTAAACGAAAAAATTACATCAGTTAAATTGTGTAAAACTGTTTAAAAGTTTTTTGGTAACACATGAAACCTTAATGATTACTTAAAAAGAAAAAATCCGATTTAATTACTCTAAACTTCACAAACTCCAACTGAAACAGAAAATAATCCCGCAACTGCATTACCTACGAATGAACGCGCATGCGCCAGTTGCACAGACCGAGTCCGACTCGAGTCAAAGTCGAAACAATCGAGAACAATCGAACAAAATCTTTCGCCATCGCACATCGCTACCTACAACCGTGAATAAAAACAACAAAATATATTTAACCCTTCAAATACCGTCAATTAGAGACACAATAGTAAGACAATAGATGCGCGGCCACCGGTGGTCGCTTGGGGATTCATGAATTAAAATAATCAATAGCGACTTAGTGATTAATCAATATCCACTAATGCACATCGGGCTTTTGTAGTGTATAACGGCCTAAGCCCCAGTCGAGAAGAGGCCCAAACCCGTTTTTTTTTCGTAGGTGGTAAAATCATGCACCTCACACACACCGACAGCGAGCTACTCATTGCTCGCCGTCTGCAGGCCCTCGCCTACGGTGGCCGGAAATCGGGATCGGAGTCTAGGCGACAGTCGGCGACGGCACGAGCGTGAGGGCCGTTGCCTCTAGCGTGCGTCCTCCTTCTTTGCTAGCAATACTCCTAACAAAGGAGTAGTTTAGTAGAAGTAGCTGTTTAGTAGTAGAATATAATAATTAACCGAAATAGTAGCTGTCCAAATAGACTGCGCTGGAGATACACAGGAGACTCATAAAAGAGATTTGGAGAGTTAATTCTACTGAACTGCTTGGTTATTTTTATAAAAATACTGACACTAAGGTAAACCCTGACAGTGAACAATGGGTAGCACCGGCATGGACCAGGCGCGGGTCGATGGCGAGGTGTGTTCCATGCACACCTCAAAGATATGTCAGCAAGGTTCATGGGCCCTATCAGGGCCGTTGCCTGCTAAGGCTGCGGGATGGATCGAAAAATTACGTGTTCCTGGACACTATCGAAATAAATTATTGAATGATATTACACAATAAAAAAAAGGCATTTGCCTCCACAAAGTTATCTTACTAGTCAGTGCGTCCATTTTCATAAAATCAATACCTATACTGCAGACGTTAGTGGAAACCAAAACAGCTCTATTCACCGCCTACATTGGACATATCCGACAAACACTCGCGTTCTGCCACCTAAGGGGTATTAACCCTTCAGATACCGTCAATTAGAGACACAATAGTAAGACAATAGATGCGCGGCCACCGGTGGTCGCTTGGGGATTCATGAATTAAAATAATCAATAGCGACTTAGTGATTAATCAATATCCACTAATGCACATCGGGCTTTTGTAGTGTATAACGGCCTAAGCCCCAGTCGAGAAGAGGCCCAAACCCGTTTTTTTTTCGTAGGTGGTAAAATCATGCACCTCACACACACCGACAGCGAGCTACTCATTGCTCGCCGTCTGCAGGCCCTCGCCTACGGTGGCCGGAAATCGGGATCGGAGTCTAGGCGACAGTCGGCGACGGCACGAGCGTGAGGGCCGTTGCCTCTAGCGTGCGTCCTCCTTCTTTGCTAGCAATACTCCTAACAAAGGAGTAGTTTAGTAGAAGTAGCTGTTTAGTAGTAGAATATAATAATTAACCGAAATAGTAGCTGTTCAAATAGACTGCGCTGGAGATACACAGGAGACTCATAAAAGAGATTTGGAGAGTTAATTCTACTGAACTGCTTGGTTATTTTTATAAAAATACTGACACTAAGGTAAACCCTGACAGTGAACAATGGGTAGCACCGGCATGGACCAGGCGCGGGTCGATGGCGAGGTGTGTTCCATGCACACCTCAAAGATATGTCAGCAAGGTTCATGGGCCCTATCAGGGCCGTTGCCTGCTAAGGCTGCGGGATGGATCGAAAAATTACGTGTTCCTGGACACTATCGAAATAAATTATTGAATGATATTACACAATAAAAAAAGGCATTTGCCTCCACAAAGTTATCTTACTAGTCAGTGCGTCCATTTTCATAAAATCAATACCTATACTGCAGACGTTAGTGGAAACCAAAACAGCTCTATTCACCGCCTACATTGGACATATCCGACAAACACTCGCGTTCTGCCACCTAAGGGGTATTAAAGAGCTAAACGAGATGGAGTACCCAGTCACAAATACACGACCCTGGCGGATATAACACTTGTCACACCCATCTGACTCAAGCGGTCAGAGGGTTAACTGTTCACTCGTAAGTTTTCATTTAAAGTGGGATTCTTTCTTTTGATTGATGCAGATAGCTGGCTAGATGTAAAGACTTATTAGAATACATGTCTTGTTTGCAGTAAAATACAGCCACCAACACAGGTTAAATAAGACTATCGTAATTGTAACGACTTTAGCCTAGGTGCGAAGGTACAACAAAAAAAGTAGGATTTTTCTCGGCTGGTAACATAATTTTTTGTTTAATTATATGCTGCCACAAAACCAATAATTCCAAGTTTCAAAATGATCGAACAGAAATATGTTCAAAAACTTATTTAACTCGGCAGGGGAACCGCTAAATAGTTGCTCACTTGGTACCTACCTACGTCACCTAGAAAAAGAAAAGTAAGTTAACTGTCTTCAAATGATACCCGAGTTACGGTTAGAAGTGTAAACTGGATTTGTTACAAAATTCTGCTAAAAACTTGTGAAGGCGGATGTACCTACGAATTCTTACGAAAGTTCTGCAAGGAGCTGTTCAAGTATTACATAAGCATGTTTTTTGCAAATATTAACTCCCCCCTCCCCCTTGTCAGCAAAAGTAAGCAAAGCTGTCACCCCGTCCCCTCATGCTTACGTAAACATTGGTACAAGAATTTGTCATTATGTTGGCTTTGTTATTAATTTATGAGCACTAGTAGGTAATAAGTCTACAAATAAGGAATAGGCTTGAAATGAAAAAAAAAAAATAAAAAGCTTGTAGCAAACTTCATTTAAAATTTTACATATTAATTTAAACTAACAGTTCTGAGTCCTGATACACGAATCCATGACTCTAAATCTTCAACGACATTGGATGTCTGCTGCTCAGTGATGTGTATCTGCCTGCTCTCTTTCTTGTGATTTTAGAACATCGAGATCATTCTTATAAAAAACTAAGAAAAATATAGTGCTGACGTAATCACCATCTACGTAATCCCGTCCCCCAAGTCATCAAAAATAAGCAATGCTACAACCCCCCCGCCCCCCTGTAGTGCTTACGTAATACTTGAATGGCCCATAAGGTTCAAATCGTTTTTTTTTTTCGTTAATTCACGCCTGACGAAACAGGTAGGAGCGCATCGGGGTAGAGAAACCATAGCGCAGTTTAATAGTAGACGTTCGAAAATGGTGCGGCCGAACCGATGGATCGGTACGGTGCGCTTGACACGCCACACCACCGCACCGTACCAAACACGCTCCAGTGCGTTTCATGCTGTGACACAGTGATCACGTCGACATGCCTCCAACTTTATCCAAACAAGCTAAAATCGCGTTAGTTGCGGCAACCGTCGTAGCTACTACACCTATCGAAAAGTAGAGAAAAGAAAGAGAAGAATGGGGAAAATTCTACAAGACACATTGAATTCTGATGATATTTTTTTGATAAGTACTAGAGAAGCCCTTTCAAATGATATCAAATACGGTGTACTTATCTTAACAATTTTTTATCACGTTTCTTTTTGTCCACTAGAGGGCGTCACTTTAAATTTGAGTAATATTTTGGAAATGTACAAGTGAAGTCCTTTCAAATAATACCAAACACGGCATATTTATCTCCATTTTTAATTTGAATACATTCCTTTTTGTTCGCTAGATGGCGTTACTTTGAATTTGAGCAATATTTTGGTAATGTACAAGTAAAGCACTATCAATGATACCAAACACGGCGTATTTATCTCCATTTTTGTTTTAAAGACATTAATTTTGATCCGCCAGATGGCATCACTTTAAATTTCAGCAATATTTTTGAACTATACAAGTGAAGCCCTTTCAAATGATACCAAACACGGCGTATTTATCTCCAGTTTTATTTTTAACACATTACTTTTAGTCTGCTAGAGGGCACCATTTCGAGTTTCGTGAGACGTCACAGAGCCTATGTTCAATGGACAATTAAGACGGTTCTAACGATACCTCATATGTTGAGTTCAGTTGGAGTATGAACATACATACATAGCCTGTCAAAATCAGAACCCTCCTTTGGCTTTGCCGTAGTCGGGTAAAAATAGAAACTGACAAACATCAAAGGTTTGTATGAAGAAACCCACTAACTCGCGGGCGAAGTCGCTGGCAGAAGCTAGTGCAATATAAGAATAAATATGTTCGGCAAGAGTGCGTCGGAATCGTCCACCGTTGCATCGCAAGGATGATTTTGTTGTCCGTCAAAAACTACGCAGTGTAAAATAAAATACAAAAATGCATTGCCAAAATGAATCCCTTTCATTTAATACCCCACTTGCAATCATTCATACCTCGTCAGCTTTTTTTACAAAACAAATAACAATACATTTTTAGCTCTTACTAATGCTTCATCAGATTAATTTTCTTTCTATTCACTTATTCTTAAAATTTTAAAAGCCTTCGCCGCTTTGAGTTTAAGTAATACTTTAAGCAGAGGTGTGCCTTTTAATCTTTCAAAAATATAGGTCAAATCCTGTTGAATATTATAGTATTAACAGACGTTCGAACATAGTGCGGCCGAACCGATGGTCCGGTACGGTACGCTCGACACTTCACACCAACGCACCGCACCAAACACGGTCCAGTGCGTTAAGTTCTGTGACACAGTGATCACGTCGACATGCCTCCAACTTTATACAAACAAGCTAAAATCGCGTTAGTTGCGGCAACCGACGTAGCTACTACACTTATCGAAAAGAAAGAAAAGAATGGGGAAAATTCTATTTAAAAGACAGAGAGTAGTACAGTCATATGCGACTTATAAAAGACGACTTAAAAACACGGGAAATCTTTGTAAAGTTCACATAATTAATCTTTTTTCCGTAATATTTACGCCTTCCTGACCTGACGCCATTGAAGACGTGTGTCTCACTCGGAGGTAGAATTGCGACTAAAGCGCTGAACGGTGCGGTGGTTCAGCCACACGATCGAACTTGGTGCGGAGCACACAAAATCCAGTGAAAAAATAATCGAACCGAGCACACCTGCAATAGTAATAATAATGTGGGGCGGACCGCTGCGCATACCATCGAATGTAGTTCGGAGCACATCAAGATCACGGTGCGGAGCGCACCATTTTCGAACGTCTGTTACTGCTTTTAAGTTTGATTTAGGTCACGGTCAAAATAAACTGTTTGGATCAATATTATAAAGGTTGATGCAGAAAGCTGCACTCTTAGATGCTGGTAACTGGCATGCACTAATAATCTGGTTGCTTTAACTCCCATTTTAGTTAATGTTTTAAATACCTACAATTCATGACGCAATTAAATGTTTTATGTTAATAAATTCATCATTCATAAGGCCCTCCAAACTTTTACGAGTCTTTCGAATCCACAAGGGCAAGTTGCTGCAAGATATTCCTTGACACAAGTCAAGTTTAAATCTAACCCGCGCGCCTCAAGGAGTTGTCAGCAACAGGAGGGGCCCATCTGGGTCGAAGCCTACCGGGGTCGGGGTTATCCGAAAGGAAACTAGAGCCCCGGTATGAAGGGTACAAGGAACGGCGCGGGGTTTTTAGTCAGTAAGACTCTGACACTGTCTCCCGCTCCACCCAAGAGCGGGTTTCGTCAATGACGATTTTCCCCGTCGAGAGAAAAAAAAAAAAGTTTAAATCTAAGGCGAGAATAACTGGAGAAAATTTCGGATCGATTGACAATGAACCGGTGCTGCCTGTGCGCATGAAATGAATGTCAACCGTGCCGTCCTTAACAATATTAGTGACCGATAAAATATTCGTCATGGTAACTTGTTCAATACAGCAAATATGAAAGAGAAGAGTTCACTAAAACTTACTTAGGACAGAAATAATGAATATTACATTGGCCTCATGACGACTCGGACAAGCATTTATGAAGGTTCTAGCCTTGATATACCTCCTCGTGATCATTAGATAAAACCAAGTACTATATAGGTTTAAGTGATCTCGCAAGTTTGAAAGATGCTAGAAGAACAGGACCTCTGTCTCAGGCCTGTGTGGCGAGGCATGGGAGACGCCTACGTCCAGCTGAGGACCTTCGGTTGACATTATGATGAATGAAATACTTTAAGCAAAACGATGATGGCTTTAGCCAAGTAAAACAAGGTAAAAAAGAAATACGTGTAGGTATACGTATGTCAACTCTGGGCACGCTACAATCGAGGCGATAAGCACCTTCTTTGAGGAGTGGCTAGAGAGACACCGTCGGCGTCCTGGCTTTCCGCCTGATACAGATCCTTCGGTTCCAAAGATTGTTTCGGGAGGTTGAAGAAAAGCCTGGGTGTTATCATTACTGCGATCGCCAAAGGACATGGTTTAGGTCTGTCCTACTTTGGTGGAGTAGTGCCGTGTCCTCTTGGAGACGAACAGTGGTGGTGAGTTCTCGCACCAGGACTTAGTTCAGGCCATGATACAGAGCGAGAGGGTATGAGGAGCCCCCTCTTTCTGCGAAGCAGTAATACGAGTGAAGGAGATAAAAAACGTGTGGAAGAGAAAATTCTCACACCCCGGGTGTCGTGAGTCGCACGGCGAGCAATGGGTAGCTTACAGCCAGGTAACCAGCTCAGGCAACGGCGTGTTATGTTAACGTAGCAAGGTAGCAAGATTATTCGAAAGATTTAAAGCGGCGCTGGAAAGCAAAGGGCGCCTAAAAGAACGCGGGTGGGTTTTAGTTTAGTCAATTAAAATCTGACACTCCCACCTCTATCAAATAACATCTCCCGCTGCGGGTGGAGTGAGAACTCTATGATTTTTTACTAAAAAAAGGTATATCAACTCTAAAATGACTCTCTATGTTTTAAAGTCTTTTTCGAATTCATCAGATACTATCTAAACATCCATTGTATTACTATGTATTGATGTATAAGATACATAACTTGTATACTGCAGAGAGTTCATTGAATAATCGTAAACGGAAGACGTCGGTCAGTGCCGATGTCCTATAAGAATGAGAAAGGTTATTTTAATAAATAAAATGCCAGCCGTGGCTTCAGTTCGCAAGTTGCGAGTACAAGCAAACGAGATCATTATTTCCTCTCGGTGGGTACGAATCATTCACGCTTACTCAACAAGTGGGTAAGGCAGACACTTGGCTAGGGTAGCAATCGCGTTCAATTGATATTGAAATATTGATTGACGTCTAATGCCTTTATAGTAGATATATTCCATTGTATTTATTACATACTAGCTGTACCCCCGCGACTTCGCTCCCGCTCTACCCTAATCTACCCAAATATTCATTTTTTTCCAAAGCAACCTTCTCCTCACAATAACAAACAAACAAAAAAGAATTAGCAAAATCGGTTCAGCTGTTCTCGGGAATTGCGCATAGCAACACATTTAGCGATTCATTTTTATATTATCCGTATCATACGAAATTGTATAATATTTCGTATGATATGGATAATAGCTTTGCCCGCGCGGCTTCGCTCCCGCTCTTCCCTACTATACCCAACTCTACCCTATACTACCCTAATTTTTTTTTCCATAAGAACCTTCTCCTCACAATAACAATCACAACAAAAAAAAAATCAGCCAAATCGGTCAAGCCGTTTTCATGCCAAGTCGTGACAACGGAAAACGGGGGTCATTTTAATATTATGTATTGTAAAATGGGATTACTTTGGCCCGAACTCACTAACCAATAGAAACACAGTCTCATACTCCTATTGGTAAATAAGCTTGTGCCAAAGTTATACCACAGGGTCAAAGTTACCTCACTTGTTATATCTTTATACTGTAGTGATAGTGTCAAGCACACACAATATACGTTAATATGTTATGTCGCCTAGTAGCCTTTAACTTCCAAAAAAAATATTCTGAACTGCTACTTTCCTCTCAACTTAAGTTTTCTTAATTCATGAATCCCCAAGCGACCACCGGTGGCCGCGCATCTATTGTCTTACTATTGTGTCTCTAATTGACGGTATCTGAAGGGTTAATTATAATGATTTGATATTTATAGTATTTGTTAGTTTATAATAAGCAATTTAATGATACTGCTTTCATTTAAAATATCTGATATTTATTTATTGTGCACACCTACCACACCATTGTCTTTTTTAACCCAAAAGTTGACTAGTAGCGAATGTTTCATTGCATTAAATCCGCCTATGTGCTTTTTAAAAAAAAGGCTCAGGCGCAAAACGTCTCTCTCTAGTTCTCTACCACAATCGAAATGTCATTCTTAACGAAATTTCATTAAGAATGAAATTTAATTACAAAACAAAATCATTTATTAAAATGACGTCAAAACTTTTGTTAGTTAAGTTTCACTGTTTTTCATACAACCACTCATAACTGATTATGACGTTATTACACATTTATCATTAGATATTTTGGAAAGTATCTTGTGGATATTATCTAGGTTTCTATAGAAACCAATTTCTAAATTTGTATAAAACTAATCCAGTAAATACCTCTAAAAATCTCCTATTTCCACTTTTTTACACTTCATAATTTGCCTAAAAATTTAAAAAGTAAAACTATAGAAACCTTGCAAATTTTATTAAGATTCTTAATGTCGACAACATTTTTCCAAAACTTTTGGGTTTAAAAAAAAACAGCTATTTGCTGGAGCAAGTTTTGTGAAATTTTCGAGTAAATCTCGGAATTACCGCGTACTAACAGAGTTTTCAGGCGTTATCTCTCTTTTTTTGCGTTGCCTTTTCGTCAAACATCGCGTTGGATTGCATTAAATGAAGTAACAAGCTTTTAAACCATTTTCTATGTTTACGATAGGCGAGTGGAAAAGGACCCTCTTAAGTATGTATCCCAAATAAAAACCAGATATTTCAATAAAGTTAAAAATATTATTTTGGTACAATTTAAAGTTCAGTGTTGGCAACACTTATAATAACAAGTGAGGGTAGTTAGAAAAAAACGTTCATTATTGCCGAGCTGTGTTTTGTCTGGTACTTTTTATTGAAAAAAAACAGTAGTGAATTTAACTTTAATATGGATCAAGAAATCAAATACATTCGTAATCAAAAAGGGCAAAGAACGCTTATACATTGTGAGTAACAGATATGTTTGATACCTATTGATATTGAATTTAAGTACCAATATTTTGACATCATAATCACTCTATAATTTTAAGACATTTTGCGAAAGAGACGTTTTACGACCAGGGGACATTTTGAGCCTGAGCCATTTAAAGGCTATTTGGTTGTACAGGAAGTTTAAATAAATAAAAATAGTTCTGAATCATAGTTTCTCATTTTATTCTGTGATAAGTGTTACCTGTGTAGGTATCAGTGATTTGCTAAGTATTCATAATACCTAGTACCTAGTAAACAATGCTTTAGATAAGAAATGCAGAAAAAACAGTTTTCAATATAATTGCAGCAGAAATTTTTGTCACAGAAACATAATTATTGCTGAGTAAGCAATTTCATTAAATTATTATTTTTAAAAGATACAAATGGTAGTCTTAGACTTAGTCGAATTTGCCCATTTTCATTGAAACCCAGTCTATCAAAATCATTTTGTGAAACTTCTAAAATTTGTTACATCCTTACTTCCTTACTAATATTATAAAAGCGGAAATGAGTTTGTTTGTTACGTCTTTACGCCTAAATGGCAAAACCGATTTTGATGAAACTTGGTACACGGATATATCATGTCTTGGAATAGGACATAGGATACTTTTTATTCCGGAAGTGTGTTCCCTTGGGATAATTTTCTGCAATCACGCGGGCGAAGTCGCTGGGAGCAGCTAGTAGAAAATACATTTTTGATACCTCCAATGAATTGACAGACTACCCTTAACCCTTCAGATACCGTCAATTAGAGACACAATAGTAAGACAATAGATGCGCGGCCACCGGGTGTCGCTTGGGGATCCATGAATTAAGTCATTTAAAATCAAGGAATAATAAAGTGCTTTCCAAAATTAACCTACATTCGGCATTCCCCCTCATACGGTATTGTATATTGTATGACTATAATGCCTTGGAAATTGAGTAGGCCTTTGGTGTGGGATGCAACATGTGTTGACACCCTTGCCTCGCCGTCCCATCTTCTGAGTGCGGCGGGCTGTGCTGGGGCGGTTGCTGCATGTGCAGAAAACCTCAAACGGCGTAAATATAATAACCTTATCGGAAGTTTTGAGCTGTTTGGGGTTGAAACACTAGGGCCATGGGTCCGAGCGCTCATCGAGTTGTTCGGGATATCAGCAAACGGTTGGTCAACTCTTTGTTGACCAGAGTGCTGGGCTTTCCTTTGGTCAACGAATCAGCATCACGCTGGATGGCAATGCTGCCAGCGTTCTGGGCACTTATCCCATTGACATCAATGTGGACGAATTTTTTGATGCCCTATGAGTTTTCCCCGTTTTTCAGTCTTTTTTACTCGTTTGTATATATTCATTTATGATATATAGTTAAGATGTATATATTTATAAAGATAGAGGTTTAGGTCATAAAGTGCTTTAATCATAAGTCAAAAGTACCCGATCTTTTACAGCGTCATATAGTGGTTGGCGAATGGTTAAAATAAGAATCAACTTATTCATTTATTTAAATGATAACTGGTTTACGGTCGATAACCACTTAAAACATGGTTTTAACTAGATAGAAATTTCAGGTTAATTATAATGTAAAATTCACTCAATTTTATTATAACTTACCCATGTAGTAAAACAATAACAAACCGTTATTACCGCTTCAATAATCTTATCACATCCGTAATAATCAACTTGAAAATCACAAAATAATAATTAACATGTATCACACCAACATGCAAATTTTGGGGCTGAAATTATCTAAACAACAGCTGTTTTTATAATTTGTCACCCCAAAAGCTACTCTAATTTGGTCTACGGGGGCTAGCTATAATATATCATGCTAAATCTATAGACATACAACAGTAAATGACATATGAGAAGAACAGTCAGCAGTATAAGGATGTAATCTGAAGCTTCTAAATAAATGAAGCAAACATTTAGTGTGTTTGTGACAAGCATGACTAGTTCTTGATTCATTTTAATAAAATAACAATCTCAATTTGTGTATATTACGTAGTATGAGTTTACCATACCTATTGTTACCCATATAATATATTTTAGTATGTTGCATTTGAGGAATTGTGTTAACAAGTCCCTATAAAAGCAAGTCCATATTATTTGAGATTGTCTAGTACAAATTAAAATGCATTACCATACAGTATTAAAGCAAGAAAAATAAAACAAAAGCCTGAGTGTAACTAAACCCTAAAGTGTATTCTGGTTTGCCTCAATGATATGACATTATTTTTAAGCATTTCCAAACTCACTATTAAATACACTAAGTTATAAATAAAACCTAGATTCTTCTAAGAGCATTTTGTAATACGATACTGCTATACATGTTAATCCATACTAGACAATCAAATTAAAATAAATAGTATTTGGAATCAGGAAAACATACCTTTCAAAGACTGCAGATACTCAAAGATGTGCGGTGCAGCATAATCTGATGGCATTTTCCCCTTGGTATTCTTGACAAATGGATCGGCTCCATGCTCAATGAGAAATTTGACCATTTTGAGATTGCCAGAAGTAGTGGCATCATGTAAAGGAGTATCATCATCTAACCCTTTAGCATTGACATTAGCCCCACCATTCACAAGTACCACTACCACTTGATACCACCCATAACTGCAAGCTTCATGAAGTGGTGTCCACCCTATGATTTAAAATTTTATTTAGTATTATAAATTTGCTCAAACCAAATAAGTCAAATCCTTTTGATGATAAAATGTAATGTAATTGTATCTTGATACAATTTTTATTTTATGTTGAGTTAGTGTCCATTCCTAAATCACTTCTAATGTTATATTAAATGCAGTTAATGCATTATTGTAGCTACTGATCTAATCATAAATTAATATAAATCATTTAATAATAAACCTAGTAATTTTGACCACGGTTGTGTTTTGTTTTTGAACCACTACTTGGCAATTCTTGTTTTTCTATATTTTTGAAAGCTAGCATTCTTGTTAACATACTAGCTCCCTTGTTAACCACCCCATACAAACTAATCATGCTTGTGCAAGGGGAGGATTCATTACAACATAGTTAAATTCAAGCTTACACGTAACATTTCAATTATTAACTTCATTTTGACATCACACTTGTTTTCTGTTTAGCTTGAACTTAATTGTAGTTTTTTGTTTATGTTTCTATTTGTGTATGTGAACAAATATGAACTAAACATCAATACAACGTGAGTGAATATGACAACAAACATTGACTTTGAAAATCCAACAACAAACAATCTCAAACATGTATTTCTTGATTTCACGGAAGTAAGCAAATAAATTTCATACTAGTAATTGGAAGCAAGAAAGTTGAAACATGGATAAAATGGAGGAAACTAATAGAACATTGACAGTAAAAGGAGAACAATTATGTTACCAGCAAAGTCGGGCACATCAGGATCTTGTCCTTGGTCAATTAGCTTCTTGACTTGATCATGGTCGCCTCGGATAGCTGCCACATGCAAGGGCGTCTCACCGCGCTCGTTGCGCTGCTGTCTTGTTCTCTTTCTCTCTTCTGCTGGGGTCGGAGCGGCTGAACACGAAAAGGGCGGGAAGTCAGATCAACCAGCTCGACACTTCAAAACTTTAAGAAGTAGGACAGCATCAAACCTGGTGGGGCGTCTTGAGAAGAGATCTGCATTACTAGAGCCAGTTGCTGCCGCTCCGACATGGGCGCTATGACTTGGGCCCGTGGCGCGCCGTCCGGCCCGCGCCCGGAGCCCCTCGACCGCGACGTCGATGGCATGCTTCGGGCATAACCAGACCTCTATAGATACAACGAAATTATTTCACACTGCGCAGTTACACGTAGTTTGTCAAAATTTAGGAATCACTAACGCGCCAATATCATAGATCAAGATGTGAAACGACAATTACCTTACTTATGGCGCGAGTGTTAACTCTTACGCGTTTAAAACATCATTAAAAGTTGTAGCACATCTTCACAGGAAAAAGAAAAGAAATAATAAAACAAATCATTTTAAAATTCCACTAAATTTGACAAAATCACCTAAAAGGTAATCATAATCACTGGCTAGCTCGTACAACAGACATAGCGACAAACCGAAAGACGTGAAAATTATTGTTGTGAATACAAGCTTGTCTATGATGCTTTCATTGAATCAATTTTATTCGATTATGCGATTAATAAATAAAATACGCAATTATTTAGTATTGAAAAATGTTTATGATTACCTTCTATTTAAGTACCTATTATAATATTAAAGCAACAGGCAAATTTAATAACTTTCAAATCAAGTAGTACTGAGAATTATTAACGGCAATAGAATGTTACTTTTGCTAAGTCTAAAGTCTCATCAGAAGACTAAAAGTAACATAAATCAAGTCTCTTTACTTGATTTGTGTTATTTTTAGTCTTCTGATGAAAATTAATATAATAGAAAATATATTACAGAAACGTTAATGCTAAAAGTTTCCCCAAAAGACCTAATTTACAGCTTGGGGGCCGTTCAAGTATTACGTAAGCAGATTTTTTGTAAATATTAACCACCTCTTGCCCAATACACTACGCGTTATTCAACACATAATATTCAGACTCTTCTTAATATTTATTCTGAGTAAGACCGTCTGACCTTATTACACTACGCGACATTGAGTAAGAAACTCTGACCCTTAATATACTACAGGACATGACGCGACATCGACTAAGACTGCGAGTGTCTGAATATCGAGTGGTTTATTAGGCCCCTAAGTAAAGGTCTTTCCCTCCCCCTCCTCCCCGAATGTTTACGTAAACATTAGTACATGCATTTTTCGACGAGTGCCAGTGTCAATCAATTCCATCAATCATGAATGACGGTTTTCGTCAATCAGTACTAAAAACGACAATCATCGCATTACCGGGTTCACTCACATGCGTGTAAACATTCGTACATTGTACGAATTTCAAATGGCGTGGCATGTGAAGGGCCGTCAGAAATTCATTCGCAAACTTAGTGGATATGGAAATGGGTTCGCATACTCAATTTATGAAACTGTTGATCTCACTGTCTTATTAATCACTGTCCAGACCCTCCCGTATCCCATACCATCTTAAATAAGGAAAATAAAGAAACCAAGACAGGAGAGTCCCTGTAGTGCTTATATTGTTATACATGAATGGCCCCTTGGCAAAGAGTAGGAGTATAACACTACATTTACACCTTAGGATAGATTCAGTGGTGAGGTGAATGGCGAGCACGCATATTTAAAGGGCGTGCTTATTATTCGCCTCACGCACTTTATTTATAAATAAATAAAACTCGAACGATGAGAAGAATGACGATGCGGAACGCGAGTACGAGTATGAATATCTTACTGACATATCAACACACAGTTGAAACTACTGGATCAAATAAAATGAAATTTTGCATAAGGCTTCTTTTTAATATGATGTAAATGTGCAAGGGGTTTTTGAATATTATTCGACTTTAAGGTGGTAAAAATGGGTAATTTGGTTACATGTACAATTTTATTACTTGGGCACATATTCTTCGAAACTATGTGTTTTTAACTATTTAGAGGATCTTAAAGGTTGAGCGAGTCTTATTCCTTAGATGATTAAACTTGAAACTTGACAAAACTAATCAAAATGAATAATAAAAACTATCATTATTAAAAATATGAATTCAAACATTCTCGATTCATTCGCGAGAATGTTTGAATTCGCTGGCAAAGCTCAAGTTTCCCATAAAAAATCCTAAGTGAAGATACTCACCCTTGCTTTTCCAAACTTTACTTTGTCAAGCTATAAATATCGCTTGGCAGGAAACATTGCTCACTGATCAAAATATTGTATTTGGACTTGCGTGTAGAAAGGCACTGTGTACGGATGTAGTAGTTGATAATATAGGAAGGTACAGGGCGTATGTTGCCTGGAATGATTATGAATGATGATGATAAAACACAAAGATTAAAAATGAAACTAAAGAGTAAAGAAAGAATATTTTTCCGATTTAATTTAAAGTCAGCATGTTTATCCTGTAATGTCCTGTATTACTAATGGATAATTTTTTGTAAGAATTATTCTCAATTTTACTTCAAGTAGCTTATCGTGTCTTATTTTACAATTATGTATATGTCAGTAGGTTTATTTTTTATTTTCTCCATAAATCTATCTATGTGGTTTTCATGTGGCGAAGTCACGTTTAGAATTTAAATCATGTTCAACATGAAAGATCCTTAAGAGCGCTCACTCGTAATTACGCGCTATTTGGCCCAAAAACCATGATTTTCAAACCTGATTCTGTAAGTAGTGTAAGTTTTAAAGGGCATGTTCTTCTATTAGAATACGCGATTAATATTATGATAATAGGAAGTAAAAGCATTTGCACTGCTTTTACTTCCTATTATCATAATATTATTAAGTATATTAGATCATTTATTTACCCATATTTTTTTTTTAATAATTTGACATTGTTTTTATTTTAATTTTCTTAAATACTAAACTAAATCAATTAAACGTTTTGATAACTATTTTGTTGAGAACTCTAGCCAAAGTTTTGTATATTTTGTTTCTTAATTCTGTTAGACTACTTTTGACGTTCTCAAGGTTCAAAATTGACTCTGAAAGTAAAATAAAAAAACCTCTATTTAGATATGCAAATATAGTCCACAAGTGTGCTACTATTAATTTAAATTAAATCCTATCTAATTAATTAGATAAGAACATTTCCTAATGTTATTAGTAAACCACATGTTTGTACGATAAGTCATGTATGGTTATAAACAGGTTTGAAACTATAGTTTTTGAGCCTAATAGCGCGAAAAGGGAGGTGAAGGCTCTAAATGCGACATTAAAACGGCTGATTTCAGCACAGTCACACGCAGATGCTATTGAAGTCAAATTCAGATAAAGTACAATATTTGAAAACCATGCAGAACTTAATGAATTTGATGCAGGCATGGTCTGAAGAAAAAAAAAATTCAATACACCTTTTACTGCAAGTAAAACTTATTTATAACTTCAAATTCTTTTAATGTGCTTTTTTAAAAGTCTTATCAATAAAAGGATCTTCTAAAAGCTTTGTCACAGTATCTAGGATAAACAAAAAACGACGTGTGGATATATTATGGTTGGTACCAGTCTCATGCATTTTTACGTTACTATTCTAGAGGATATTATGCCAAGTGTAAATTATTATTTAACCCTTCAGATACCGTCAATTAGAGACACAATAGTAAGACAATAGATGCGCGGCCACCGGTGGTCGCTTGAGGATTCATGAATTAAAGGGTAGTATGTAAAGGAGCGACTGTAAATTAAAATTTTAAGTGATCAAAATAATTATTTTAGATTATACGAGTACAAATAATAAGTGAGCGACAGTCAGTCTCGACAGTCACGCGAGTGACAAGAAATCAACAAAACTTGCTTATGAACTTTAATTTGAGTTACTTAAAATATTTGTGACCTTAAATTTGTTTGAGTGTCAACGTTACGTCTTGCATTATTTTCAATATTTGGCAAATGGTTTATTTATACTGAGCGACATTTTATCTTAAAAAAAGTGTTCCGAATCTTCTAAATATCGAAGTACACACTATCGAATGTTCTAAATATCGAGATTTATGTAATATGTATGCCACAAGGTAATTTGACGATACGAATATTGCAAAAACACGGATAATTAGAAAATGGTGAAATAAAATCTGCGACTTGATAATTAGACAATGGTGAAAACATTCGTTATAATTAACTTTTTAGTGGTTCGTTATGTAAAACCTCAATTTTATTTGCAGTCGCTCTTACTAATTTAGTCGTTTAATTCATGAATCCCCAAGCGACCACCGGTGGCCGCGCATCTATTGTCTTACTATTGTGTCTCTAATTGACGGTATCTGAAGGGTTAACTAGGATTTCAATATCCCACTTTTAGTAAGCTCGGTCTGGTTTTTATTGTTAATTTGTCGCTTCCTCAAATTATTAAATCAGTATCTCATCATTAGATGCAAATTTTTTTTTTAGTCGCTCGTTTTATAATTTCCCTTAATTTAATTAATAAATAAAAATGAATGATTTTTTTAAGCAATTTGAAAGTAAAAAAATCTAAGTAACTAATTTGGGGATAATATTAGGTATGGACATATACAATAATCAAAGATTTTATGTATAAGGGGACTATTACACTCAATATTACACTCGATATTCAGACAGTTCTAGTCTGTGGCTCGTCCTGTCGCGTAGTATAAGGGTCACATGATCTTACTCGGCATTAAAAATAAGATCAGTCTGAATATCGTGTGCTGAATAACGCGTAGTGTAATAGGCCCTTAACTCCTAACTGTAAGTGTTACAAGTGTCAAATTTCGTGATTACAATTCTTGCATAGTTATGTTACCTCTGCTGTGCATCACACAATTTTTTCTGGTCGCAAGAGGTGAATTAACTGTGATAGGACTGTAGTCAGTTTTAATACTTTTAATAATATTATTATACTATTTGAAATTATTCTAATAATGCTTACCTCTGGCTTTGGCTTGGGTTCCTTTTTAACTTTGGGCTGGGTTCCCTCATCTTGTGTTTTCTTCTTTTTTCCTTTTCCTTTTACTTTTCCCATATTTTACGTATTAATTCAATGAAGAAAGTAAAGGATGGTTGACACAATCGTCGTCTTTACTTTTAAATCCCTTAAAAGTTATGACAAATATTAATTAAGGTTCCTCATTTATTCGCGTCACATAAGCTATAATCGACTTTGTAATGTTCCTACTGCTGAGAGTCAAGCCTC
This sequence comes from Mythimna lalbum, assembly GCA_949319445.1. Taxonomy (NCBI): domain Eukaryota; kingdom Metazoa; phylum Arthropoda; class Insecta; order Lepidoptera; family Noctuidae; genus Mythimna; species Mythimna lalbum. Next base: position 25,168,276 of record OX439344.1, on the reverse strand, counting down.
CTCTCTAGAAGAGAATAGGCCTATGACCTATTCTCTCCTAGAGATGTCAGCCGATTGCGATATGGCGGCGAGAGCAGTGGTGATGAAATAAATTATACTAAACACCTGGTTGGGTTTGAACCCACGATTAAAAACTTGTATGTCGCGATTATTACCATGTCAGCCGATTGCGGTATGGCGGCGAGAGCAGTGGTGATGAAATAAATTATACTATACACCTGGTTGGGTTTGAACCCACGATTAAAAACTTGTATGTCGAGGCAGTCATTCACGATTCAGATTCAAGATTAGAAGCATTTTATTTTAAATAAACCATTTATGGCAAATATGATACGCGGTGGACACTCTTTTCAATAATGTTATGTAATTAAAATATCTCAGTTACATTGAATGGGCACCATTTCTCTGTTGGGTCGCCACTGCTCAAATGTCTAATACACACTGATTCATATCCGCGCAAAGTATTTAAAAAAAAAATAACTGACTAGTGACTTCACTAAAAAATTGAATTGAATTTGAGGAGTTTCCTCGATTTCGCCAAGATTTCATCAGATCCCAACTTGGTGACTATGGGACCATTTGGGAAGTATACCCTTTCCAACAAAAAAATAATTTTTCAAATCGGTTGGCAAGCGACGAAGTTATGCGCGAACAAACATAAAAAAAAACATACAAACATCCGAATTTAGAACCTCCTCCTTTTTTAGAAGTTGGTTAATAATTTTCGGTTATTGGGGTCATTTTCAGATTGCCTCATATTGTACGCTGCCAAATAAAATGTTTACGTCATTCAGACAGAAGCGGTAGCGGTTGTAATATCTAAAGTTTGGCAATAAAGTTGTCTAAAAATAAAAGGCCCGTTTTGACATTTTGTATTTTGACTACATAGTAGTTGTACAATCCAATGTAGTGTAGTTATTACACCGAACCCCTAATTATTATTTTATTTTTTGTTTTAGTTTCGTTCCAAGTTACATTCTAGGGTATTTCTCAAATGTCAAAGCGAGCCTTTTATTCTTTAACGAGTTTAACTTTTTTTTTCATAAGTACCTTCTCCTCACAATAACAAATACAACAAAAAAGAATTAGCAAATCGGTTCAGCTATGTGGTTCAGCTGTTCAACATATTTAGCTATTCATTTTTATATTATAGAAAAAATGCCATTATTTAATAAATCGAATAACGTTTAATTCAAAACCAACCGCAGCTCTTTAATTTTTAATATCTGTGGCTGTAAACCATGGAGAATTGTGTGTGATCGAGGACAAAATAGCTTTACTCCTCGGAGGCGCTTGTTACTGACTTCACACTTTGTTTCCATGTGATCGTAAAGTTAATTAGAATTAAAATGTGGAGGCCGACATTTACAATACTACAGAAAGTGGTCTTGCCTTCACTTAGAGAGAATATAAATTTATCTAAAATACTTTTTTCTACTAAAAGCCGGCTACCAAAATCGACATCAAAGTTAACCCTCGTCAGTGCTAGTATTGGTATACTCGTCGGTGCGGGATACGGAGGTTACACGCATTATAAAGTGAATGTTAAAAAGACTTTCAAACCGGGTGAGGCAGAGGAGTACGCCTTTCTGAAGGAGGCTCCTGAGTACGGAGCTCATTACCGAGTAAGCAAAATATTTCATTTAGGTACAAACAGTATTAGTGGTAGTAAGTGAGCCGTAGACTTTTATGTAATACCCGAGACCAGGGCAATTTTTGTATGCATTATAGGGTGAAAACAAATACGAGTTAAGTATTAAAGATGATAAGAGTGTCCTGAATCCTATCTTTAACAGAAAAAATAGTGTTAAGTTCTAACCTAGAAAGCAAACAAGTTTTACACATAGAGCTGTCATAGATTCATATAGAGCTTTAGGGTGTGAGCGACTTTCACTTTTAGGTTATGAATATAAGTTATATTGTTTATCTATGAATTTGAATCGTAAATTTTATTACATAACGGCGGTCTCGTTATCAAGACTAAAATTTTGATGCCATCCTATGAAAAATAATAACTTCAAAATGAAATCGTTCGTATGGAACGAAATACCTAATTTGTTATTGGGTATAGTAAATACTCAGAACCGCGGCGCCATTTCATAATTCGGTACTCCCATATGGGTCGGCGCATATTTCGTGGTCAGATCTTAGATTTGATCACTTCATAATGTGACTATCATTAATTCGTGAAATTAATGGTTCCATTTCATGATCTGGCCAACTAAAACTGGCCTGATTGTGATTGTTGAAACAATACTAATTTCATAATAATTATGTCAATCTATATATTTGGCCATATCATTAATCTAGGATTTCCATGATAATAAAAAGTCCAAATTAAGTAGGGCCATAGCTAATGCTCTTGAAAAACAAACTTATGCTTAATATTAAAACAAACAACTCTACATTCAAATAAAAAGCCAATTGCAATTAAAAGGGATATTTTTAACTGTTCATAAAAAATATGAAATCTTCACTAAAAATACTAATTGTACATCAAATTGTGATGGAATTTTTACAATATTGTAGGGGCCTTGGGACACATCATTCATACATTATAAAAAGATTAGTGTTTTTTATTTTTGCTGGTGCAGTTATAAATTCTGCTAATTAAGATAATGATAACTTATTAAGAAGATATTGGATCTTGTGTTAGCTATAATGACTCATAGAAATTCCTAGGCAGCCTCATATTTCCCATTTATAGGACATTATCAACCAATTTTTATGGGGTCTGCTTTGAATAAGATGATGATATTGAGAAGTTATTGCAATCTGTGTTAGTTATAATGACTGATAGAAATTCCTAGGCAGCCTCATATTTCCCATTTATAGGACATTATCAACCAATTTTTATGGGGTCTGCTTTGAATAAGATGATGATATTGAGAAGTTATTGCAATCTGTGTTAGTTATAATGACTGATAGAAATTCGTAGGCAACCTCATATTCCCCATTTATAGGACACTATCAACCGATTTTTATGGGGGTCTGCTTTGAATAAGATGATTATTGAGAAGTTATTGGATCTTGTGTTAGCTATAATGACTGATAGAAATTCCTAGGCAGCCTCATATTTCCCATTTATAGGACATTATCAACCGATTTTTATGGGGGTCTGCTTTGAATAAGATGATGATATTGAGAAGTTATTGGATCTTGTGTCAGCTATAATGACAGATAGAAATTCCTAGGCAGCCTCATATTTCCTATTTATAGGACATTATCAAGCAATTTTTATGGGGGTCTGCTTTGAATAAGATGATGATATTGAGAAGTTATTGGATCTTGTGTCAGCTATAATGACTGATAGAAATTCCTAGGCAGCCTCATATTTCCTATTTATAGGACAAGTCACATCAACCGATACTTGTCCTATATTTATGGGGGTCTGCTTTGAATAAGATTGAATTTTTGATGAAGAATTAGAGAAGAAAAAGAATTAAATCATTAACAATACTATCCCACTAATATCACACAACACCGTCTAGTCCCTACATTCTTATGAGTACTAGACAACTGATGAACATATTTTTCTAAATACTAATGAATTACACCTAGACACATAGCAGCCGGGGCCACTAACCACTAAGCCTAGGTATTATTGATAATTTGTAGGAATGCCAAATTAAATGAGTGCAATCCTAACCTAACCTATAAATTTAATCACTGAATCAATACAATGCCTTCATTGCCTCTTTTGCCTGGCTGTGGGACTATGTCTTGTAAATATAAAATAAGTAAAAAAAAAATATTTGATATATGGAACAGCAACAAACACAAAGTAAAACAGATGAATAGTAAGTATGTACACACAGAGTAAAACATGGTTGAGTTGGATTTATACCTATTAAATCATTTAATTACTTAGAAACACTTCATCATAATAAACTGGATGATTTTTTTTTAAAAGGCCTTTATTTAAATAGTGTGTTTTAATTCATGAATCCCCAAGCGACACCCGGTGGCCGCGCATCTATTGTCTTACTATTGTGTCTCTAATTGACGGTATCTGAAGGGTTAAAGTTATTGAGGATTTAAGAAGAAAAATTGATCATTTTAATATCCAGGGTCTTTTAAATTGACAAAAACATATGATTTTGCTTTAAAATACTATCTTTTCATCTATGTGAAACTACATGTTGCTATTATATATAAAAACTATGTATATTTATACCTGGAGGTAGGCTAAAGAATAGATGGATGGATTGTGTGAGAAGTGATATGAAAGAAAAGGGAGTTAGATAGCATGACTAGTGACAGGTCAGAATGGAAGGAAAAAACTTGTTCGCCAACCCCAAATAAAACGAGACAAGGGCAGAAAGATGATGATGATGTACATTTATACCTTTAACTCTTCAATCGTGATAATTAGAGATACAATAGAAAGACAATGGGTGCATGTTTGTTTGGGGTTTAATGAATCTCTGCCCATTGCTCAAAATAATTACCACAAATAAAAAGACTTGAATTTGTTGCTCATACAATGGTGTACTAAGAACTAAGTGCAGAAACCAAATCATTAAAGACACGCGGGTTCGTGGACAACGAGCAATAGGTGGCCCACTGTCCAGACCCAGCCTATGTCATATGTGGTGCATAGTGGTCCTTGCGCTCCTCAAAGAGTTGACAGCAAAACCATATGGACCAAAAAGGGCCAATGTCCATTGAGGCTACTGGGAATTTCCGAAATGGAAGTCCACGGTCCCAGAATGCAAGGTCAACTGCAGGACACAGGTGTGTTCTTAGTCAGTAAAAGTCTGACACACCCTCCGCTCCACTTTAAAGTAGAAGAAATCAATGTGTGATGTTCCACCTCAAAAAACAAGAGAAGAGAATATAAATAGCCTTTTGTGATCAATTATGATATATAGATAATAGTGTTTATTATTAGTAAAGTGATTATAGTTTAATCAATAAATGATTTGCCAATCATGGCCAGTCATGATTTGAGTGCTTTTAGATAATTTGGAATCTTTGTGAACCTCTACTTATACCCAAAATATATTAGTAAAGTATTGAGTGTGTATGTGTTTGTGAAGTGATTATATGGTAAGTCATTTTATAATACCCCAACCTTTGTGAAGTGATTATATGGTTTTAAGTAAAATAAATCTGAAACACTAGAATGTGTACATATTATAGTAAAAAATACAGATCTATTTTCAAAATACGACACGGATATTATACAATAACTAAAGGTGTTCATCATAAGACTGTAGCAAGAATTAACTTATATCAGAAAACTCAAATCATTCCACATAATATGTGATGTTTAACACTAATAGTTTTGGTGCAGTGTAGTGGCTAATATATTGAAAAAAGACTGAATTTTCTATTAGTAATACAGGTCTTTTATGTGATATTTATGGTGCACTCATAGGATATGTTGAAACACTGAAGAAATCCTACAGTAATCATTATGTTATTCAAGTTCGACATTGTAGGACTTATCAATCAAAGGATAATGTATAGATATGTGTCTTCTGCTAGATAAACATTTCAAAGTATTTAAAAAAAGAGTTTATGTTAAAATGATACTGTCTGATTGTTATTTTGGTTTCCCCGTTGACCTGTGACCTTTTCCAAACTATGACATATTTTGTTCCAAATTGCGAAAAAATTGATATTATTAGACTGTGTTATATCAAAAAGACATCTTTATTAAGATATCAGAGCCTCAATATATGAATTTTGAGTTTACCAGGTATATATGGACATTAGCTTTTCTATTATCTAACACTCAGCAAAAATCATACTACAAATATCGTTTCACAGTGATTCTGTAGAATTATTGGCATACACTGATGTTATTAGAGACATATTCATGGTCTTTATACTTGTAATTGTCGAAACTACACCATTTTTGGTCATAGTTGGTAGTTGCTTCACATTTGGTGAACACGGAGAAGTAAATTTACATTTGGTTCACAATTATCAGGTCAGGGCTTCCAATTATCAAGCTTATTGATAAACTGAGGTGAATGACTCATGCCAGAAAGGATTATCTATAAGAAATCAACAATTAATTAGGGCAATCCGGAAATTATTATTTTCGCGAAATAATTGTTCATTTTTGCCGTATGATGCATTACTGACAAAGATCCGCTTCTATTAAAGTTATTTCCTACTCACTTTTTTATCATTAATGGAAAAAATCGATTAATATGGGAGAAAAACCAAAAGGGGAAAGTATCTACTTTGTAATATTGGACGCCTGCCAATTCGAAACATTCAACAAGTACAATGAATCTTACCTGATTTTACGACACTGTAGCGCTTTACAACACGAAAAAGGACTTGGGAAGGCTTTACTCGTAATTTTTCACGAAATGTAGGTCATTCATTCCAATTGATTTTAGGGATATTTTTAGGTCATTCTATCAGTTACGGTTCCGCTGACTGAAACTCGCGAGAATGACATAAACGTATATAGGACACACTTACCGGTTTGTTATTGTTTTCGTTGATCGCTGATAACGTTTTTAGGGATAAGTAGCAATAATAATTTTAATTTCGTTTGAGCAGAAAGGGTTTTACACCGCGGCCGTGAATGTTAACTCCGTCCGAGATATATCTACGCATGTGCACATTATTGATTTGAGTGCAATGTTTTTGTAGCCAGATAACGTAATACAATTAATACCCTAAAGCCCTGAGAGGGAAGAGGAGAAAATGATTTAGTGCTTGAATTAGGAACTAATTGACAGTTAGTTTTTATATATCGATGTATTTTTTTTTTATAGGTTTGACATTAAGTCAATTCGTCGTCGCGTTGGTAGTTTTGGGGATGAAACTTTGATGAAACTAATTGCTTTTGCTCCGTGTTGCTATGCTTATAAGATTCATAACGGTTTCGCTGTAATTTGTTGAATGAAAGAAAGTTTGGTGAGCTCGTTAAAAATTTAAAGAGAAGCAAGAGAGGAGACGATAGATAAGACGAGCGTTAGCGTTCATTGTAGCTCATACAGTGTGATGTGCGCTGAGTGCGTGTTGTTTTTTCGAAACATTTAGCGCGTTTGGCTCTCTTATTGGTTAAGATGCTCCTTTACCAGAGCATGATTTAGAAGCTTGTTGCTTCATCTAACGCAATGTTTGACGAAAAGGCAACGTAAAAAAAGAGATTTAACGCCTGAAAAGTCTGTTAGTATTCGGTAATTCCGTGATTTACTCGAATATTTTACAAAACTAGTTCCAGGAAATAGCTGTTTTTTTTAAACCCTTAGAAGTTTTTGAAAAAAAATATCGTCATTTAGGATCTTAATAAAATTTGCAAGGCTCCTATAGTTTTACTATTTGACTTTTTTAAATTTTTGAGTAAATTATGAAGTGTCAAAGTTCATGCAAAATAGCTGATTTTCAGAGGTTTTTACCGGATTAGTGTTACACAAATTTAGAAATTTATTTCAATAGAAGCCTAGACAATATCCACAAGATACAGTGTTTTCAAAATATCTAATGAAAAATGTGTAATAACGTCATAATCGGGTAAGAGCGGTTGTATGAAAAACAGTTCCGACGACTTTGTCAGCGTAGAATGATTACTTCGAGTAGCCTGTGTTTTGCCCACCATACTAGAGCAAACAGATTGAGATGTTATGCATTTAAAATACATATTAGTATGGATTTGAGGGAAAAAAATATGTTTAGCGATTATAAGTGAAACTACAGTAATTTTACTACAGTTTTTTGTTGTACGTAGAAACTACCCAATGGTACGATAAAGCAAATTCGTTAAATGCGGCAACATTATTTGATAGCAGTAGCGTAGGTGTAACAAGGGTGGGTTGTGTTAGTTCGGGGTGATGTCTGTTCACTATTATGCCCGTTACACACTGACGCCGCTGCGGTCTTGCTACGAAATGTGACAAGTATTTTAACACTGTCCTGCTATTGCAATGATATCGTGAACCAATGCTGCGGTGCCGAATGTAAAGCTTATAGCGAATTTTAAATCAGATATATTATCAGCTACTGTAAATTTTATACTTCAAATATTTATTATGTTTATGAAGTAATTATATTTAAAATAAAGCCTATTAATTTATGACTATGACCCAGACTTGGTCTTTGTCTAACATCCAAAAGACAAAACTCAGTTTGACAACGAGCTATGGAGCGCAGCGTAAATAAGATACCACGTTCGGAATACTACACTGCGCTCCAAAACTCAAATCGTTGATAGGGATCAAAAAGCTTAAGACCAGGGAGGACATGTTTGTCGCATGTCTAACAAGCTGTACGCCTATTAAAACACAGGATTAGTGCCTCCAGATACAGCGATACGGGACCGCAGCAGACCACGAAGATGATGGGTCGACCTGCATGTCTTCCTTAAGAATTGGAAAGAGAAAGCGAGGAATCGTGAGCCTTTACCTAGCAGTGGGACAATATGAGCTAGTTATATAAAAAATAATGAAAACTTGTGAATAAGGGCTGATTTATCAATCAACTTGCTTGGCGAAATAGGAGTTCGAAACAATAGTTTGGTTCACATCATCATAAAAATATGCATAATTATGCTGGTATGTAAGGTAAACGAATAAAAATATTGAAATAGCTATAAATGTAACTTAGTAATTAAACTAATCTGAGAAACGTTTTTTTAAATTAATTTTGGATTTTATATTGTTCATAACGGATATGAAGAAACTTATTCTTTTCTAAAAACGCTTTAACTTTAGAGATTGGAACACTTCTATTTTTTGGTTTTCAAAATACCTACTAAATAACATGTTAACGTGAACGCTTCGCGATTGTGACGCCCCGGCTTTACAACGGTATTGGGCTCGGCGGAGACCATAACTTATCTGGCGTTCGTGACTTTGACAGCTAGGGAGGAGGGTCTATTGTCAATAACTATTTGTAGGTTATAATTAAAGGGTTGGAATTTTATCATCTTTCTTTTACTTATTTTGATAAGGTGTTAAGTGTATTTTAAGTAACTAGCTTCTGCCAGCGGCTTCGATCGCGTTAAAGTAGGTTTCTTCATACAAACTTTGGAACCCCGTTTTATCCCCTTAGGGGTTGAATTTTGTAAAATTCTCTCTTAGAGCTTGCCTACGCTATAAAAGGAAATATCGTGCAATATTTAACACGAATTTGTCTAAATAGTTGTAGCTGTGCGTTGATTTGTTAGTCAGAAAGTTTCTCATTTTATTTATTAAATAGAATTACTTAATAGTGACGTAACCATATTGTTTTTTAGATAATAAATGATGCCGATACCAGTGACCTGCAACTTACGCTGTTCCAATACCGGACCTGTCCGTTTTGCTGCAAGGTTCGGTCGTACCTGGACGCTCGCGGCATCAGCTATGAGATCGTGGAGGTAGACGCTGTTCTTCGGCAGGCCATCAAGTGGTCAGGGTACAAGAAGGTGCCAATAGTGCTTGCCAAAGTTGATGGTGGATATCAGGTAAATTAAAATGTTTTTTAGACTAAATGTAGAGTATAATACGCGTCTCTACCCTACGCCATGTGTCGAACAATTCATTCATTCAAGACAAAGTTACTCTCCTCGTTATTAGATTGGCTTTCTATACAGAGTTGGAAAATGATTTAATTACAACCATCCTGTAGAGATAGAGAGCTATCTTATTAATCTGATGAGCTTCTTGGCGAACGTATAATAGCAATAGCAGAGAAATTGAGGGAGTTTTATATGAATAGTTTGAAATAATAAGAATGGATAACTTTTATCAAAATATAAGTGATCCAACAAATGTTGTTCTGTCAATATAGAATAGTTAAAAAAAAATAGGTGTTTTTTACTATTTTGCGTGCAATTTTTCTTTTTTTTTTACATAAAAACCGTCCGTAGTCCGTCCGTCCGTCTGTCAGCGGGCTGTATTTCTTAATCCGTAGGTCAGGTAGAGATTTTATCATATTTTTATGGTCACAACAATTAAAGTTAGAAATAAAACGAAGTTCTCATAGAAAACGTTATTTTGCCGACGTTATTTTTATATAATTATACTGTACTAATATATATTCGTGAATTTAAATAAATAAATGTGATTTCAGCAACTGTTGGACAGCACAGCCATCATATCAGTCCTTGAGACGTACTTAAGAGACAAGTCGACTGGTCTGCGAGAGATTATTAAGTTCTATCCAGCGACGAAGTTCGTCAACGACGCGGGGACGGAGACCACCGACATTGCCAACAAATACTTCATCATGCACCAAGCTAACGTACCTGATGAAAAGGAGAAAGCTCTTGAAATGTAAGTCTGGTCTATATTCTATTCTATTAGTGGCGAGCGGCGTGGTGAGCGAGGCGCCATCAGTAAGGGGCTGCGTGGCGCTATGAGCGGATTCTCGTGGCGTGCTTCGAACATTTTCATAGTTTTAATCATACCGCTCGCCGCCTCGCACTTGGCTGCTGCTCACAGCGGCAAGGTCGTGAACAAGCTCTTATAGCGCAGGTATAGGAATAAATCTGAAAACAGTAAATTTATTGTTACCTTTCAAAAATCATTCTTGCAAATCGGAAAAATCTTTGAGACTCTATTCAGGAATTGTAGTTTGCACGGAACCCTCAGTGCACGAGTCCAACTCGCACTTGCCCAGTTTTTTTCTCATGACTCTCCCGTTCTAGGGAGAGTGGGATATGTTGTGTTTTCGTTAATGTTTGTTTGTAAACAAGACTGGACTTTAGAATTATTATTATTTAGTTGTAGAATTAGCAAAACACATTGATGTCGCTATTAGCATTGTTTCAGTAGGTAAGTATTGAAAATGCAAATGCATGAATGGAACAGAGCGGTGAGGGGCAAACCGCTCAAGCGAGGGAGTTTACACGCCAACGTGTCCAAAAAACGACACTAGCCCGGATCAACGCCAGCGTAGGCCATTCATGAATATGTATATATAATACGTTACGTTGGCGGTTGATCGTGGTTGATCCCACGTGTAAACGCTCCGTTAGGTACTTATATATCGTTCGCCTCCCTCATTCACGCGCTTGTTCTCGGGAGTAACGAGGTGAACTCTTTGTTCATTCATAAAGCCTTTGTGTTGTGTGTTAACTTTGTGTGTTGAACTTTGTTGATAGTGTAAAAGTTGTAGTACTATAATGTTATGCAATTCTGTAGTCAAGCTTGAGTTGTTGCGTTCTGTTTGAAATTGCTTTTTTTATAAGAGTTTTCACGTTTCTTTAATCGTATAAAAATCGCAGTCTACCACTGTCTATTTTCTTTGTTTAGGAGAACTAAACCACGTAACAGATTTTGATATGGATATTGTTTCATTTATTAGCGAAAATCGAATAAAAAAAAGAGCGATAAGATAAGAGAAAGGTTTGTATTTATAATTTTACCCCATTACGGGTTGCTAATAGAACTTAAGCGATAGAATGAACTAATCGTGAACTAACGACTGTACATAATTAGTTGTAGAATGAGTATCGTAGTCTCATAAAAGTATCTTTGTCTTTTAGTGAAGAACGTCAGTGGCGTCAATGGGCGGACCGCGTTCTCGTCACTACGTTGTCTCCGAACGTGTACAGGACTACGGCCGAATCCCTGGAGACTTTCAAATGGTTCGAGGAGGCTGGAAACTGGAGGAAGTTCTTCCCCGCCTGGGAGTGCAATCTAATGGTCTACGTGGGAGCCGCGGCCATGTTTATGATTGCGAAGAGATTGAAGGCAAGGTAATGTCTTATTTTATACATGTGGGCGCGTGCAATATCGCCGCCTATAATGTTACGATTTTACTGGAATCATATCTAGGCTCAATAGGAGTACCTCTCCTTTATGAGCGTGTTGTGTTTCTTTTTTATGAGGGCAGGTCAGGAGGGTTGCTGTCGGCTATTATTTCAGCACAACCTATTGATCTCTAAGTGTCCTTGTGTAACATTTTTAATTTTTTTTTTTCAATCCGCAAGAATATATTTTGGGGAGGCCCAGCCGTTGTAGTTGATACTGCATAATATTGCATTAATCTTATCGGCGACTTCATCTTTAACCTTAAATATAAAAATTTTCAGGCACAAGATCAAGGACGATCCCCGCGAGTCTCTGTACGACGCGGTCAACGACTGGATGAATGCTGTCCAGAAGAAAGGCACGCCGTTCCTCGGCGGCAACAAGCCCAACCTGGCTGACGTCACCGTCTATGGAGTCCTCAGCAGCATTGAGGGTTGTGGAGCTTTCCAAGACTTGAAGGACAACACGGCAGTCGCGAAGTGGTACTACGATACAAAGAACGAAATACAGAATCAAATGGGTAAAGTTATTGCCATGCATGCTTAGTCGTCTAAGGTGAATACACATCGACTTTTTGCAGCGCTTGTCAAGCCATACCTTTGCCGTCCTACATCGCAGAAGCGATTCTAGCGTGCTGCAACAAGACCCCATGTGTAACCACTTAGAATTCGTGTTTTGGTGTTGATCAGCAATTACGACATTATTCTTTGTCGAGGAGATGTTATTTTAAAATAAAATCATTTGAAGTTCGTGACTCTATTCAACAATTATTAGAGTTAGAGATTATTTCATGCATATCTACCTAGTTTTATTACGAAGTGCAGTGGTTGTCGGTGTTATGTGAAATAGGGTTGGGCTCAGTACTTAAGATGTTGTAATTCGTACAAAAAAAAAAAGAAACAAATTTACACTAAAGTTATATTCGATTATTTTGTCAAGCGGATAAGTAACATACAAATTTTGATCATCACGTCTGGGACTGTTACTAATTAGGCTTGAGGTACTTTTGTCTGCTCTTAAATGCACTTTTATAAGCTTCTATCCTTATTGTCTCTTAGAAGTTTCATTTGCTAGAGCAAGAAAGAGAGTGAGAGTGCGATCACTTGTGGTGGAAGCGATGAGGCGGTCGGTGACAGATGTAGTTCAACTCTTGGAGTATCTCAAGTGTTTACTATCTTAATAAATTATCTAGTTTGTAATATTAACGTTACACATAATAATTTCTTGCGACTCCACACATTAGGTTGATAACTTACTAGCGTTTTTCATCGTCTTGGTTACTGTGACTTATCAAACGAAAACAGTAATTTTTCTATAATTTAAATAGCTTGACAGCACGCAGTGGATCCAGACATTCTGAGATTCCTACACAGTATCAATTTTACTTCTTGTATGATATTAGATTAGCAGATTTACTAAAGCGAAAAATCTGAGAGGAATTTAAGCAACTCTTGTTTATATTTTGGATGTTTTAATTAATTATGAAACATTTTGAGGGAGTCAAAAAGAGGGATTTTGTTAATGTGTTTTTTTATTATTTAGCAGCTCAAAAGCTTGGCACAAAGAATTTTCTACGGAAATAATTGTGTGTGCAGATTTTCAAACCTATCAGTCAAAGAGAGTACGAGGGTTCTAAGTTTAAAAGATTTACGAAAGAGTAATTGGATCAGTATTTCTAGACTCCATAAATAAACAAATATAGCTTTATGATACGTTTTTTATTATAAACGTTTTTGCAAGGGGTTGTGATCACTGACCGCTTGGAGTCCGGAACGGTCTTGATAAGGAGTACCTAGTCATGCTTATGAAATACTCAGATCAAATCTATAGATACTCTCATACTACATAATGTTCAATTTAGTGACAAAAACAACACAATTGATAGATAGCATAATTTTAACCGTAAAATGAACACCTGCGTTGAACGCTATGGTACTTGCAAAAAAAAACATCAAATGTATTTAGTTTAGGTTTAGCTCGGAAACTAGTTTAAAATTTGCTCAATATAAAATTACTAGCTTCTGCCAGCGGCTTCGCCTGCGTGATTATAGAAAACTATCTCAAAAAGACAAAAGTATCCTGTGTTATTCCAAGACATGATCTACCCGTATGTCAGATTCACCCAAATCCGCTTGAGTGTAACGGAATAGCAACAAACTCTCGCCACTACTATTGGTGTAATATCAGTTTATTTACGGTTTATATTATCTTATCGTGTTGCCCCAGTGGGTTGTTGAGATGTGATAGGCAGTCGCTCCATGTAAAACACAAGTATTCAGCCGGACCCTTTTAGATTGGAAGCCGAACCCAAACTTTTAAGGTAAAGGCTAGAGGGGATGATGATGATATCATTTGCTGATAAATAAGTAATATCTAGGTCATGTCAGCAACCGTAGGACCGAAGCCTACTGGGGCCGTGGGTTTTGGGAAGTAAACCCCGGGGCCCTGGAATGATGGCAAAGAAGGAGTCGGTTTTAGTCAGTAAAAGTCTGTCACGCTCTTCCGCTCCGCCCAAGGGCAGGAGATGTCATTGGATCTTCTTCTTCTTCTTTTCGTGTCGATGCTCTCAAATTATACTTTTTCTGACCTATATTTGGCAACCTGTACAGCTTTATTATTGGCCTCGTATAGATCCTGAAAACTACAGGTCGTTACGCAGGATGGGCAGCATAGCAGGTGCACATGCTCCACAGAGGCTCCACACTGGCACTGTGCTAGAGATGGGTCGAGGAAGCCCTATTTTGCCAGATTGTTTTTACAGCGATCAACCTGAGTTCGCAGTCGGCTTAGAGATTTCCAAATTACCACTGTAGTTCTTGTCCAGGGGGAAGATATTCCGATGGGGTGATAAAAAGTGGAGTAGCTGGATGATGATTGGATGATTTACCACGTAAAAAAAAATTATCCTCCGGTGATGCAGATGAGCATATGTGTGAGATATGTTTGAAATAACATTTTCAAGTGATATTTGGCAGGTTTTACGTCACGAAACTATTATATACGATTATATTTGCTGTTTTGTGATAGGTGCCGTTTCTCATACTAGGTCAGTAACGTTTTTCCTCGTTATAAACACAAACAAGCTATTAGTACGCCATGACCTTGCTGATTACGTAAACACGATCCGTATAAAGCCCGTTGTAATCTACATACATATATGTACACGCGCTGACCACAGTCTGTCTGACGTCATCACACAGCATGTGAGCGTGATAAGTTTTTGCTATTTTACGAGTAGGTACTTGCGTTTTAATGCATGCAGTTTGTTACTGGCTACAGACATTTAAAAATGGAACGGTTTGATAAAAACCTTTATTATAGACTAGCTTTTGTCAATGGCTTTGCCTGCGTGAAATTAGGTGTTATTGAATGGCTCAGAGAGGCTAGGAATTTGAGAATGAGAGGAAATGATTACACTAAGCAATAACTTATGAAAAATATTCCTTTAATAGCTTTCGTCGGATTTATTTGTCAAATATTTTCGTGTCCATTTCGCCAGGGACATGTTTACTACCAAATACTCTCATCTTGTCAACTCTTCTGCCATGTATGAGAATTGAAGAGCTAAACTTTACCCCTAGCGAAGTGGACATGGAAATATTGGTCGAACTAATCCGCCGATGTAAGCGGTAGAAAGGGATTGTGACAGTAAGTGCATTGCGCAATAAACATGAAGTGGACGGGCACTTGGGGGTTAGGGGCCATCCACTTCCTATCTAAGCACAGAAAGAATTTAGAAAGCATTTTGGATAGTCAACATGGGTAGTCAAGTCTTCTTCAAGAATATCTATTCAATTTGACGCCACCGTGAGACACACATTGTTATTTATCTCTTTCTTTTTATATAATAATTAGTGTCTACATGTTGTTACTACATTGTGTGTATTTACGAGTGTGTATCCAAAATAAAATAGTTTTCTTTCTTTCAATAGAATGCCTTAAAAACCAAATACTTCATAATCATAGGCGAAACGGCCACTAGAAGCCTAGATTGTAAAGAAGCCTCAGAAGTTTGGGTAATTAACTCTTTGTCTTTGAAAGCAGCAGGGATAGTTGGTATATTTTCAGCTATGGTCATAAAGAGTTGAGACTTACTAGAATACCTTGGCAAGGTTGTCCTGACCTGTCTACCTCACCGCAACGTCCCCTTATAAAATTTATTTTCAATCTAAAACTAGGCAGCGGCACCTGTCTTTCAGACTCATAAGCATCACCTCGTTCTTTCCGAAGGCGCTGGAGAAGTTAGGGACAAGATTAAACGGTAAATACCAGCTAATTAACCGAAACAGTAGTCCATAGCATAGACACATGTATAGCAAATGTACAAGGGAACGCCGGTATTCGTGCTGTCATTGTCTTTCCATTGTGTCTCTAATTTTCAGTTTTCGAAGAGTGCTGAAAACCCAATCTACAGACCCTCCGACGATCTCTCAACGCGATCCATTTGACGACCTTAAATGAATTGTTAAAAGGATAGACACCACACTTCGTTTTCTACATTGCACGCCTGACATTTTGACACGTCTTGGTGAGGCCCGTGGTCGCTTTTATTGGCATAGAAGATGTAATTGTCTGTTAAATATACTGCGCCGGCATTACGCCAACGCTTGTAAAAGAGTTATGACAAAAAAAAACACCTACCGCGGTGCACCTAGTTCAATTTACTATGTACAATACTACTCGAGATATCGTAAGTAGAGGCTGCCTACGGGGTGGAATACGCAGGGCCCGATTTAATGGAGCGGCGGGCAATTGCCCAAAGCGGCAAAAAATGAAGGGCGACAAAATTGACATCTTCCTATCTTCCAACCTAGCCATTAGCCATCCACACCCAAGTTGGCTCATGACTTATATGGTTTTGTGTATGTAAAGGGTGGCGAAAATTATCTTTGCCCGGAGCGGCTAAATAGCTAGTCACCAGTACTGTAGAATCTAGTCGACCTCATCACAGGGTTCAACGCTAGCATTGTGTACTCAGAAAGTTAAGTTGATGACCAGTTTTGCTGTGGTATTACCCAATAAAGGGGTATGGAGGTCCAGACCGTCATTCCACGTAAAAAACTAGTAATCTCTGCCCAGTTAGTTTGATTACCAACTCTAACCTAGTGAGAAACGGCTCGGTAGATGTTAATATTTAAAAGATTTAAAGGCATCAGTCCACCTGCGACATAGATATATTTAATGTGCATTAAGAATTGTTAGATAAATTATTCTATCTAAAACCGTTAGCAGATTGTTAATATTACTTGGTTTAATCTTGAAGCACCTATTCTGAAATAGATAATGCATTTGCGGAGAATATTTACAATTAGACCGCAATAATTTTTAACTGTTGTTTAAATATCATAAACGTATCTTGTTAATTATAAAATCAAATGTATATTTGCTTGTTATAAGATTCTGTGCCTTCCATCTATTGTAACATAGTTTTTACTCTATCTTACTCAGATTTTTATCGTTTCATAGAAATGTCAAATGTAAGCCATAGACAAGATACCTTAGACAAGAAGGAAACAAGAAGCCATAGACAATTTGTAATTATTATTAGCTGTCAGCACCATTTCACGCGACGTAGAATAATGTACGTAGTTTTGTGCCTGTTTCAAATACCTATTAGAAGGGTGTAGAGCAATATGTTAACATGTGATTTTATTGTTTAGTTAAAGTTGTTATGAAATACATGATTATTTATTTGTTATATTTTTTATTTTTACTCCAAATGCATTTAATCGTGAAGATGGACACATGGACAGTTGGCGGTAGACAATGAAGGAGGTGGTTGGATGGTCACTGGATCTGGATGGCTGGATGACTGATGAAAAGGAGGGAGACCTTTTCAGCGTTGGAAAAGTTAGTATTATTTCGTAAAGATGTTATGTAGAACAAAAATAATCTAGAACATACAATAATTGGGTCTGTTAAACAGTGACTGTTATTTAGAAATGTCAGCAAGAAAGCCTCGATTAGACCGCACTATGTTGTAAATGTGCTCGTAATAATACAATATATATGCCTGTTTTGGAGAAAAAGGAAAAATATGAATCCGGGCAGATAGCTTACAGGTGTAAGTAAATATGCGACAAAAATAAAATTAATTCTTTTTACATTTTTTGAGATATTTCATTTCTTGCTGGAAAACTTGTTTCCCTGAAACCATTAAATGTCCGTTCATAGAATAAACTTCAAAGGCTCTAAATTTTCGACTTAATAGCCAAGTAATCGCACATGGTTCAAAACCAGAAAAAAATATTAGTACATTTATTATTTCATGCACTTTTACAGCAGGTTAGCTCCATTTAAACTTAATTTATTCTAGAAGATAATTACTTTCTTGAGTGAGTTACGTACACCTTGAGGTTTGTAAACTTCTTGTTCGTTTTGGTTGAATATTATGATGTTCAGGAAGTTTTTTGAGGAATATCGTGTTATGTTTTTTAATTTCAATAAGACACATTCTGAGAAAAACATTTAATTAAATATATAATTATTATCAAATCTCGTTACCTTTTAACATATGGCGATTTAAATTTTAGAGTATATAACTACTTGTGTTCGAAAAGAAAACGATAATTTACTTTAGAACTTGTACCGGTTTAGTTCGTTAAGTTAAAGTCTTCTTTTCAAATGGGCCTTTAGTATTTTAAAACCTCAACCACTCAAAAATTAATCTTATCCAATATTACTTAAAGAAATAAATATTTACAAGCGCCTTACAAAACTGGCTTTTACGAAAACAAAATTGAGGTTACTTGTATGTGCAGAGCAGATCATTCGAAAAAGTAATGGCTTCCTGGAAGTCATATTTATTGAAGACTCATATTTGGTCCGCCCAGTGTGTAGTGACTTGGACGGCTCTGTCGTTTTTCTGATTTATGTCCGGGAAGGTGCTGCTAGTGTCCAAGGCGATCAGGAGAGCACATGTGGCGTATCTTTTGACGGAGCTTCCCACTCATTATGTTCGCGTTGATCGATGATACAATGGGTACCCTTTTAGCCAGATTGGATCTGTAGCGATCAACCAGAGTCCGCCCTCGATTCATAGATTTCAATATAAAGAGGCTGTGTGTATCAGGAAGCTTTTGTCGTAGGCGATTTAGATTTACCACCAACCAAAATTCAAATTTTGAGGAGATTTGAAGACAAAATTGCATGTTTTTGTAGCTTTTAAAGGAGATCTATTTAGGTACGCCATTATATGAGATCAGCAAGCAATTTGTGTATATTGTAGTGAGAATCCTCGGTTGGCGATGTCGGGTGGAGAGACGGCGGTTGCTCCTTCGTTGCCGTTTGTCACCACGTATAAAACGAACGGCTTTGCCCCGCCTATGGAATGATAAGAATGATTAAGGCTACTGTTTTTAGCATTAGGTATCGGATGGAGTTGCTGCGGGATTGTTTGTAAAACCTACCGTGGCCCCGGAAACATGTGGTTCTTAACCAGAAAAATCTTGACACTCCTTGCTCCATTGAGAGTTCCAGGAATCATTTCCACGTAATAAAGGTATCGGCTGGAGTCAGGTGAATCTATCTCTTACTTGACAAAGCAATTAACATACACACAATGCCATAATGTA
Organism: Mythimna lalbum; assembly: GCA_949319445.1. Classification (NCBI taxonomy): domain Eukaryota; kingdom Metazoa; phylum Arthropoda; class Insecta; order Lepidoptera; family Noctuidae; genus Mythimna; species Mythimna lalbum. Next base: position 25,148,991 of record OX439344.1, on the reverse strand, counting down.
AATTAGACAGGCTTTTTTCAAGGGGTATCGTACGACTAATTGCGTAGTGGTCAGGTAGGAAGACGCTCTATGTAAACCACTGGCATTCAGCCGGATCTGGTTAGACTGGAGAACAAGCTCCCCTGTAGTTGCGGAACAGGCAAAGCAGATGTAAGAATTAGTGAGTAATGGCTATGAAAGCTTACTTTGTACTGGGACGAAGCCTAGACCACAGAAGCGGTCTGTGCCTGCAGACAAGGCCGTGGCCGCCACGTTGGCGTTAGGTATCACTACGAAGTCCGTCAAGCAGTTGATGCCATTGACAGCTCCGATAGTCGTGCCGAGTACCGTGTTGTCAGCGCCTTCCACGTCTCCCGACAGTGTAAAGGAGAATGCGTCTCCTGCGGCCTGGCAACGAAAATAAGAAGTTTACCAGTAGGATGGCATACCTACACATAAAAATGCGAGAGAGAAAAACCGTGCAAAACCCTGTGTATTTTATCTGGCGAAGCGATCAGATGCGATATAGATACCTTTTGCGCGAAGTCGTCATTATAGAGGGTTATTTGTAAAACACTGCCAACCTCTTAGGACTATGTTACTAACATCATAAACAACAACTTTTGTTCTGTGACAAAAATAAAAATGTTTAAATTGAAAGTTCTAAATTTTATGAAGTCTATGCGAAGACAGCGATTGTACAATAGCGGAGGGGAGTGGGAATGCGCTTGCGTCGCGGTCGCGTCATACAGACGTAGGTAGGTATATCAAAATACAGAGTTGAAATGTGTTAGATCAACAACGAAATCTTGAAGGTATGTTATTGGTAAATGAATTAAGTTTTGTAAAAAGTCATAGAACAAAAGAGTTTTGATGTTAGTAATTCTTTCCTGCAAGGTTGTTAGTGTTTTACAAATAGCCCTGTATAAAACAAGTCACCGCACACAGAGTTTCCGCAAAAATATCAAGCCAACTGAATGCGACCGCTTCGCTTGGTTTGCCACTGCACCGCATCTTCGTGCAGTTGGTCATGCATAAGTCCTAGCATTGGGAATATTGAAACCTGATTCCATCTACTGATATAGTACAGTTTAGCAAATAATCTTCTCAGTCTCACCTGGGCGTACTGTATGGCACAGTATCCAGCTTCCATTCTAATACATATGCCGTAGTTCATGTTGACGATCTGCCGGGTGCCAGTCACCAGGGAAGCACTCAGAACTGCGTTGGCAGCTGACCCGTAGTTGAAACTGTTGATCCTTCCCGATATTCCAGTGTAGTATTGTAGACAGCCGTTCGGTGCTATAAGATTTAAATTGAAAGAAAGAAAACACGTTTATTTAGCACACAGGTAAATACGTGCCCTCGTGGGGGCGATCGGCGGCGGAGACCTCTCGCGCCGGGCCTTGGTTCAGGTCATGGTCCGGAGCGAGGAGGAGTGGCAGGCGGTCGCCTCCTTCTGCAAAGCAGTAATGCTAGCAAAGGAGGAGGCAGACCGCATCAGGCAACGGCGCCCCCGCAGCCGCCGCCGGGATTCCGATCCCGATTTCCGGCCACCGTAGACACGGGCTTGCGGACGGCGAGCCATGGGTAGCTTGCTGTCCGATCGTCCTTTAACTGTCTGGACCGAGCCAAGGCGTCGACGGCGCGCACTGTTCCCGCGCGCCTCAAGGAGTTGTCAGCAACAGGAGATGCCCATCTGGGTCGAAGCCTACCGGGGTCGGGGTTATCCGAAAGGAAACTAGAGCCCCGGTATGAAGGCTAGAAGGAACGGCGCGGGGTTTTTAGTCAGTAAGACTCTGACACTGTCTCCCGCTCCACCCAAGAGCGGGTTTCGTCAATGATGATTTTCCCCGTCGACAGAAAAATAAAAAAACAGGTTAATACAACGAGATAACTATTATAATTTTAGTACACAAACTTAAACTTGGAATACATCTACATTGTATTTCTCACGACTGCGCCAAATAGGTCCGTAGCAGTTGCCTGACGCTGGTATTCAACTGAGTCTACGGATGTTTATCAGTTGTTAAGTGTGAGGTAAATAAATATATGTAGGTTAGGTTGTGGGTGTGTTTTTTATTATATGTACTGTCTTATGTAAATGTTTGTGTATTGCACAGAGGTTTTCCAGAATTAAATACTATGTAAGTGAAAGTCTGACAACACCGTTGTGTTTGTGCGGACGAGTTAAGTTTATATCGTAAAGAAACTACCTGGTGCCTATGAAGATAATAAGAGAAGAGTAAAACCCAATTAATGATTGGGGGAGAATGTTAAGATGACTGGTTAGAGGCACACAGAGATAATGGCCAGTTGAGATTTTGGAAGAAGTCATACTGCGAGGTCCCCAAAAATATGAGAATAAGGGTAGGAAGATATATAGAATAACGGTCGGTTTATAAGTATAAAGACCGTTATTGCAAGATCTACTGTAGTTTTTTTTTAATTTATCTCACATCCAGGAAAGGGGTAGGTGAATGTGTATTTAGTGCACATGCTTTTCTGTGTTCATAAGCACAGCGCACTATAACTCATAGAAAAAAGCATCTACATATTGTAATACACATCTCAGACCAACCTGTCTTCGTAAAATAGAATAAGTAGGTACCTATCTCTAGTAGTCAACGCCTCCAATAGTTTCGATTTTCATTTTGGTAGGCAAGCAGTTATGGGGCTTAAGGCTACTAAGTTTCCAACAATAGCTTGTCTCTAGAAACTACGCAGGTACGTTTAAGCCAACTATTGTTTCTGGGTGTGAAAGAACTACATAAACTCAAATAAAAAATAAAGGAAAATATATAGTTACCTATCCCAGGACAGTCACATCCAAGCTGGACCAGCTTGATGTTCCACCGCCTTCCAAAGGTAGTCGCCAAGGTGGCAGAGACGATGATGGTGATGGCACTATTTCCATTGAAGTCCACGAAGATCGTTTGGCCAGTGAGGTCTCCGCAGAGTAATGGAACAATGGTGTTTCCTCCTGTGACGGATATTGAGTCAGTGGCGCAGTTGCCGTCGCCGTCAGGTTGTGCCAACACCAGGTCCAGGAAGTCTATGCGGAGCTGAACATTGAGAGTTAGTTTAGGTCTTCTTGTTAGTAACTTTGACTTTTATAGTGAGACTAGTGGCGTTAACTATGGCCTGAAAATACGCAGGTTTGTATGGAACTTGGTTTTTTACCGACTATTGCCTGTCCTTTCGAAAATAATGTAGATAAATACCGTCATCTTTATTTCAGCTGATATACGTCCACTGTTGGACATAGGCCTCCCCCAAGTGTCGCCACAATGACCGATAATTACCGTACTTATACTTATTGTACACCACATAAACAAAAATATAGGACAACATTTTTTAAATAAATTTACATTAAAATTCAAAAATAGGCGGTAGATAGTACGCTTGTTTTTAAATTTCTCTATTTACTGTATTATTTTTATTTACTGTACTACCTTTTTTTTTATTTATAGTTACAATTTATTTACTGTACCTACTAATTTCACGAGTTTATAATTGGGTAAGTAATTATTCTACCTTATTTTTTTATTTACGTGACAGTATAGACGAATAGGCCTTCTACCTTATTTTTTTTATTTACGTGACAGTATAGACGGGAAAACGGAAAGGGCCTATTTCCCTTTAAATACTGATCAATTGTCAGCAAAAAAGTAGAGCGTGTCATGCAGGTACACTGTACTACTGTGGGAAGTTCAGTCTCTCAAACTCTGTACTACGCTTGGCCAGCTCAAGGTCTATGTGATTTAAGAGACGTGTGGTCGAATGTCGCTACTTGTATCCTTATCGTACGTAACGTTTTTGCTTCTTTTTATGCAGTATTAACACAGGCGATGTTTGCTATGTTAATACTAATCATTCGGCCGTAAAAGTGGATCCATTTTGTATTATCATCATTTCAGCTGAAATCCATCGACTGCTGGTTTTCGTATCAACTGGTCCTGAGCTTCACGCATTCAAAACATACTCGCCGCCATCACCAGGCCTTCGGTACACCTTGAGAGGCCTTCCAACGCTGTATCTTCCGGTACGTGGTCGTCATTCCAAAGCCAAAAATCGTAAGGCAGATGCCTTACGATTTTTGATGTCTAATGTATATTGAGATCCGATAAATTAAGATGTTTAACAAATAATTTAAACATAAAGTTGTTGGTGACCTGAACACTTGCCGGTCGTATTAAGTTATTGCCGTCCCCATTGGAATATATCTTTTGTAAGTACACAATTGTGAACAAAAAATATCAAAAGCGCTTATAAAATTCGTGATGAACAATAATTATTCGATAAAATGTCGCAAAGCATCAGCGCTAATAAACATTATAACTCGACGAAAAGAGGTTCTTATGACGTCTATACGACCACTATATTATCAAATAGTGATTAATACAACTGCTATGGAACTCTATTACGACACTAATTCTTTTATAAAATGGGTCTATTCTCGGTCGTACCAACGTGATAGCGTGGTGATAGCGATGTATGTACGACCAGCGTATAGAACGTTAAAATCAGCACGTTGTGGCGACCTATCAAATGTTGGTAGGGAAACTTGCGTAGGTGCTTGGTTAGTTTCCGTTAAGATTCGCCAAAGTAGAAGAGTTTACTATTATTATAAGGTTTATTTACCTGACAAACGTTTGCATTACACCGGTTCACGATCATGGAGCAAGCCGGACCGCCAGCGTACGCCGCTGGGTACCCGGGGCTCGTGAAGTAGGTGTTGTTCACGTTTGTTGTAGCACCGCATGAACGAGACACTGGAATATGTGTTGAAGGTGCGTGACAAATAGATAACGACTAATTAACGTTTAAGGCTCTCTCAACTCGAAACTACCTCAATATGAAGCTACCTTCCCGTAATGGACCCCACACACGATCCAGTTTGCAGCGAGCTTGAAGCGACGTCGGGTAAATTTGACGGTGTGTGCCTCTCAGTATGCATCACAAATCTACTTGAAACAAAAATTAATGCGGCTTCAAATGGGCTACAAACTTGTCGGTAAACTGGATCGGAACTATGTGGTAGGCATAAATAGACTAAGTTACCTTACTAAAAATTCTGCTCCGATATTTGAAAACATTAAATATGAACCAACCGTAGTTGCAATTAAACGCTTTTGGTGATTAGTGACCAATAAGGATAACAAATTCTAAAAATGGATTTCGGTTCTCACCAGCCAAAAACAAGGATTATTCTGTTGGCTCCTGCTTTAGACTTAACAGTTGTACTCAATGACATTTTAATAAACAGACATGTTATACCCTCACAAATTAACCGATAAATATGTTCCGCGCAGCAGCGGAACACATTTTTGTGGTATGAGATCCCCTGTGTTTTATTTACGTAGGTATCATAATTGGTACACTTTCTAAACACACACGAAGGCATTTTTTAAAATTTAATTTCGTAGCAGCGCGCAGCGTTTGACTGGATCCGATGCGTGACGCCTAAGGCCGTTTGTCTTCCACCGCCGTCACCGGGACGTCACAGAGAACGAGATGACGGCGCCGATTTAGCGATACCTACATACATTTATGTGGCTATGTGTCCACCGCAAGCCCGTCACCCGAGCGCATCTTAAACTTAAACTCGGCCCGCAATAATCTCGTTCTCGGTGACGGCGGTGGTGGACAAACGGCCTAAAGGCAAGAACCCCAATTAGGATCCTTTCGAGTCTTCACGAGTGCGCGCTCATAGCAAATCGGTTTACTTAAACATCATTGGTTGTATTTAAGTAGATACCAGGAATGATAGTTGTCATCATTATCATCATTTCGGCCGTAAGACAACTAGAATTGGACATAAAGATCTTCACAAAGAAGTGAGTTTAAATCCTGAACTAAGCCAGTTTAAAAAGTAAGTGGTACTTACCGACGCAACAGCGGCCCCTCCTCGTGGCGCAAGTCCCCGTGATGGTCCCGTTCAGGTTGTGGCACTCTCTACGCGCTAGACACGTGCCGCTCATGGAGTTGGTGGTGGCACACTCCGTGTTCGCGAACCTCACGATGCTCACGAAGGGGAATACTGCAACGACAGACGTTATTAGAACTACTTATTTCTGTATAAAATCTACACATTCAAATTAGACAAATAATCTTCACATTGAACAAGTAAACAGTAGATCGCTATGCAAATCAGCACAGGTATTACCACAGCGCACACAGTTCCCGCGCGCCTCAAGGAGTTGTCAGCAACAGCAGCGACCTGTCTTTTCTTTTTTGGCGACAAAAATCCCACCTCGTTCCTTCTTGCCTTTCATACCGGGGCTCGAGCTTCCTTTCGGATAACCCTGACCCCAGTAGGCTTCGATCCAGCTGGGCCCCTACTGTTGCTGACAAATTCTTGAGGCGCGCGGTAACAGTGCGCGCCGTCGACGTCTTGGGCTCGGTCCGGACAGTTACCGGACGTTCGGACAGCGAGCTACCCATGGCTCGCCGTCCGCCGCGAGCCCGCGTCTACGGTGGCCGGAAATTGGGATCGGAATCCCGGCGGCGCCGGCGAGGGCGCCGTTGCCTGATGAGGTCGGCCTCCTCTGTGCTAGCATTACTGCTTCGCAGAAGAAGGCATCCACCTGCCAGTCCTCCTCGCTCCGGACCATGGCCTCAACCAAAGCCCGGCGAGAGAGGTCTCTGCCACCGATCACCCCCACGAGGGCACGGCGATGCTCCACCTAAGCAGGACACACCTCGAATGTGTGCTCCACCGTGTCCTCCAGGCATTCCGCACAGTGGCGACACCCGGGCGTCTCTTCTCTTCTTTCTAGCCACGCCTCAAAGAGGTGACTTACCGCTATACTATAGCACTGGGTTGCGATAGTCGCTGACGCCATTCCACTAAGAGATCCCGCCGGAGCTGTCCGCCATGACCTGTCGCGGCAGTGGACTTTCACCCCGGCGTTGCATCACCATGCGTATATCGTGCATGTGTGCAAGGACTGTTGCCTCCAGATCCCACAGTGGTAGGCCAACCAGAAGGCTCGCCGCTTCGCGGGAGATCGTGCGGATGGTGCGGGGCCATCCGTATTGCCATGAACCTCTGGCAGGCGTTCAGTATGATCGCCGATCGCTTTTGCAGCGACCCCAAAAATTGTCCTCAAAAATTCGTCATATTATTGGTAAATTCATAGAATCAATCATCCATAACAGCCGCTACTACAAAATACTACGCGCAGTGTTTTTCCATTTTGATTGGCATAATTTATTCATTCATAATCATTATGCCTGTAAATATTTCCATCAATTGAGTGACGTTTTGGGATATAAACAAACGCATACTTAAACAATTACAAGACCTTTCTTAGCCCTTTTAATATTTGTACAAATTAAAAATTAGTGGTGAATTAAACAACAAGAATCACTAAAAAAAAACTTATTCTGAAAACAACACCAAAATTGGTTATCATTGTGAAGTGAAAAATTGGAATGTGTTGGGAACATCTCACTTCTATTTTGTACGCACGTAACCTAATTGTGGTGACATCACATATTGTACTTAGGTCATCATCAACTAGTTCTTCCCAGACCTAGTTAAGTACATCACGTTGCTAAATAAAGCTATACTTTGCATTAACCATGTAGGTAATACTTAGATACATTTGCATTGGTGCTATTATTATAATACAATTCGCATAGCTTAAGAAAAGCAAATCAACCAGTAACGGCTAGGCTCTCAACAGTCCAATAAAACGGAAAATAGCTCCCTGCCCTTATCCCATATTACTTGGGGTCGGTGCAACACGTTTGTTCCTTCCATTTTCTTTTTCCGTCAAACTATCACTACCTCCCTTTTCTTTCATATCACTCCTCACACAATCCATCCAACTTTTCTTCGGACTTGCTCTCCCTCTCCATAAATCTACATGTATACTCAGAACTCATTTAGTAATATGCATTTATTGACTCTTCAATCGTGATAATTAGAGACACAATAGAAAGACAATGGGTGCCCGAAGCCGGCGTTCGCTTGGGGTTTAATGAATTAAACGAAAAATAGTAACTTACAAATTTTTCCCTTCCTACCACCGAGTTCAGTGACATTGTTGGTCTCTGGGTGGTCGTAGAGGTCTTCTTCATCAAGCCCATCGTATTCCTCCTGATTGAACCTCCTGATGTTGATGGCTGCACTTGCTACCACTAAAGCAGAGATGATTAACCACTTTCCTGATCCCATGGTTTTCTAAGTAGCTCTTCTTCGCAAATAACTTTACACAGTAACTAATTGACTGAAAGAACTTCTCAGTCATTTGTAACCACTGAAATACGAGTAACCGTTTCACTGGACCTAATCCCAATAGAAATTGTCACGAAATGCGAGTAGACATGTCAATCATGTATAAATAAAGTGGGTGATAACGGTTATCTGTTTGTGCTAAGTGTTAGGGATGTTACCGTTTTCTATTTAGCACCTGCTGACAGCCAATGTGTTAAAATGACGCTGTAAGTGGAAGAATTAGAACGATTTAGGTAAAAGTATACCTACTCATAAGGAGGTCAGTGAGGTGTAACAGTGACCTATTTGTAAATGGTGACACATTTTTAAGAGGATGCATCTTGACACACATTTTCACTGTTTTTCATACAACCGCTCTTACCTGATTATGACGTTACGAGTATTACACATTTTTCACTAGACATTTTTGAAACACAGTATCTTGTGGATATTATCTAGGCTTCTATAGAAATTAATTTCTAAATTTGTGTAAAACCAATCCAGTAAAGACCTCTGAATATCTCCTATTTTGTATGAACTTTGGCACTTCATAATGTGCCTAAAAATTAAAAAAGTCAAAAAATTAAAACTATAGAAGCCTTGTAAATTTTATTAAGATTCTAAATGATGACTTTTTTCAAAAACTTTTAAGGGTTTAAAAAAACAGTTATTTCCTAGAGCAAGTTTTGTTAAATATTCGAGTAAATCTCGGAATTGCCGAATACTAACACAGTTTTCAGGCGTTATCTCTCTTTTTTTGCCTCGCCTTTTCGTCAAACATCGCATTGGATTGCGTTAGATGAAGTAACAAGCTTTTAAACCATGCTCGATGTTGACGATAGGTGAGTGAAAAAGGAGCCTCTTATGGACAATTATCGATTTTAGATTAGGTACTTGAATACAAGTCTATACTTCTATACTAATATTATAAAGAGGTAAAATTTGTAAGTTTGTAAGTTTGTAAGTTTGTATGTAGGGGGTAATCTCTGGAACTCATAATCCAATTCTAAAATTTTTTTTACTGGCAGAAAGCTACATTATTCCCGAGTGCTATAGGCTATAAATTGTTTCTATAGCATGTATATTAACCGAGCTATCACAACTTTTGTCTAGCAAGTCGGAAAAAAATACCTCATAAAACAGAATTATTGGCGTGCGCTGCCTAAACAGTTGCTTAAAATTAAAAACAATGTATGACTACCTGGTTCGTCTTAATTATTTCTACAAAAAAGTCCGCGATACCATATCTCTATCTTTTATATTTTATCTTTTATACTTCTTTTATTGCATTAAAAATATTTTTTTTCGGCATACTTACGTTTGGTTGATTATTTGAGCAACAAAATATTAATTCTTATGACAATAAATTATTTCAGTATCACAAGAACATCATACAGATAAGATTTGCCATTTACAGTATATCAATTGGTCATACAGTTTCGGAGATAATATAAAATTACTAAAACGCAAAATGCCCCTAGCATAACTTTCACTGTGCAGACGTGCAGACGTTTTAGCTAATTTTTTTTTTATATGTTGGGCAAAAATCATCTTATGACAACCCCCGCCCTTGGGTGGAGCGGGAGATAGTGTCAGACTCTTACTGACTAAAAACCCACCCCGTTCCTTCTAGCCTTCAAACCAGGGCACGAGTTGCCTTTCGGATAACCCTGGACCCGGTAGGCTTCGACCCAGCTGGGCCTCTGCTGTAGCTGACAACTCCTTGAGGCGTGCGGGAACAGTGCGCGCCGTCGACGTCTTGGGCTCAGTCCATTACCGGACGATCGGACAGCGAGCTACCCATGGCTCTACGTCCGCGAGCCCGCGTCTACGGTGGCCGGAAATCGGGATCGGAATCCTTTTAGGTTTGCTAGCATTACTGCTTCGCAGAAGGAGGCGACCGCCTGCCATTCCTCCTCGCTCCGGACCATGACCTCAACCAGGGCCGGCGCGAGAGGTCTCCGCCGCAGATCGCCCCCACGAGGGCACGGTGATGCTCTGCCCAGGCAGGGCACACCTCGACTGTGTGCTCCACCGTGTCCTCCGGGCGTTTCGCACAGTAACGACACCCGGGCGTCTCTTCCGCTTTAATTCGGTGCAGGAACCTCCCGAACTTGCCATGTCCGGTGAGGACCTGTGTCATGCGGAAGGTAAGGACGCCGTGAGGCCTTTCCAGCCACGCCTCAAAGAGGGGACTTACCGCCATAATTGTGGCGTGCCCAACGTTTTACCTATTTGCCCATAGATGGCGTTCTGCAATTACGTAATTTTTCTGAATCGCGGTGTTAAGACTTTCTGTGGATAATATTTAAATAATATAATAATTAAAATAATATAATATATAATAATTAAAAGAATAATTCGAGAGGGTCATCACCCTCTCGAATTATTAGGCCCACGTTGTCGTTAGTTGGAGTTCTTCTGTCAGTTGCTTATTGGTTTCGGTTGTTTCGTTCGTATGGTTGTTGTTGTTGATAGATACCTCATAATCGAAAATATCGTAATTTCGTTGTACGTTTGTTTTGTATGTTCGTAGTTTCGTACTTCGTTCTATCGTAATAATCGATACGAGTTATTCGATATTACGATTGTTTTGTTTTGTAAAGGCGGACGGTGTTCGAGTCGCTCTCCCTTTGTTCATAATTGTTTTCAAGTCTGTGCGTAGTTTGTTGAGAGCATGTCTAAAAGGAAATCTCAACTGTCCCGGCAGACATCACAGACAAGAGCCGCTCGAGTACGCCGTACGGAAGAATCTGCCCCTGAAAATGAGCAGCGCCCCTCGAGAAATAGAGAATATATTTCGCAAGCATGCGCTAGAGAATCTAGCTCCGAGCGCTCCCAGCGCCTCGCTAGCCAAATTGTGAGGACGTCACGGGCCCGTGCTCAAGAAACTAGCGCTGAACGTGCGCACCGTCTATCTGAGTTAAGGCAGCATGTCTCTGAGACAAGGGATAGGGAGACTAGCGCTGAGCGCTCGCAGCGGCTTGGTAGGCAAAATGTCATAACATCGCAGGCCCGTGCTCGGGAATCTAGCGCTCAACGTGCGCAGCGTCTATCTCATTTAAGGCAGCATGTCTCTGAGACAAGGGATAGGGAGACTAGCGCTGAGCGCTCGCAGCGGCTGGGTAGGCCAAATATCATAACATCGCAGGCCCGTGCTCAGGAATCTAGCGCTCAACGTGCGCAGCGTCTATCTCATTTAAGGCAGCATGTCTCTGAGACAAGGGATAGGGAGACTAGCGCTGAGCGCTCGCAGCGGCTTGGTAGGCAAAATGTCATAACATCGCAGGCCCGTGCTCGGGAATCTAGCGCTGAAAGTGCGCAGCGTTTATCTCATTTAAGGCAGCATGTCTCTGAGACAAGGGATAGGTAGACTAGCGCTGAGCGCTCGCAGCGGCTTGGTAGGCAAAATGTCATAACATCGCAGGCCCGTGCTCAGGAATCTAGCGCTGAACGTGCGCAGCGTCTAATCGAGTGTAATCTTATTTTAAAACAAGAAATTTTCCGCGGACGAAGTCGCGGGCAGAAGCTAGTACTTAATAAAGTACAGAGTGGTATGATTAATTGTTACAGAAAGTATCTATGGGTAAGTAAGTATAATATCCCGGACTGGAATAGTATAACAGGGGTGAGGCACGCAGCCATGCAGTTTCACCTGCAACATATGAACTGTTCGTTTTAAAAAATAAGAGGAGATTCACAATTTGGTTATATTTTATTTTTGTTTGTTATTTATAACTTTAATTTCGGAAGTCGGGGAAGAGAGAGGAGTCGTAGTTAAGCAATATACATCGAGGTCAGTCTGGGGACTGTAGCCCACGGGACAGATAAAAAAGGTCTGTAGGGTCTTGAGGTGGGAAATTATCAAAAGACTTCTCCTGCTCTGTGATGGAGTGAGAGTGAGAGGGCGTGTCAGACCTTTACTGACTAAAACTACATCTGCTTATTAGTTACCTTTGCATTTTTTAATCACAGGTCTCCTTTTTATAAATTCCTCGTGGCCTTTATGGGTATTGGCCGATATTGGCCCTGTGGCGGCCCACACTTTTATTCACATCTGTTTGGGGCGCGCGTGGTATCGTACTATGCGCTGTCGACTACTCAGGCTCGATCCTTACCGCACGCGCGGACGGCGAGCTACCCATTGCCAAGGGCGTAGCCAGGATTTTGTACAGGGGGGGGCAGGTTGAGAAAATCATAGAGAAACTGAATTTATGTTCTCATACAAAAAGGCGAAAGGTGAAAGTTTGTGAGTGTGTGTGGACGGATGCATGTTTGTTACCTCTTTCAAGCAAAAGCTACTGAACACATTACGATGAAATTTGGTATGTAGGTAGCTGAAGACTCAGAATACATAGATAGGGGTAGGGTAGGTTTAGTTTAGTTAGGGTAGGTGTAAGATTGATTACTGGGCAGGACGACGTCCGCCGGGTCAGCAAGTGTAACAATAAAAAAACGAATTTTAACCAGAAACAGAATAGTTTTAATTACTTAAACAGTAACTTGCGTGGTTGTTCACAAAATCTGTTTAAAACTTTTTCAATAACTTCGCCTTTCTTTCCTTCTACCATTTTTACCGACTTACCAAAAAGGAGGAGGTACTACGTTCGGCTGTTTGTATGTTTTTTTTTTTTTTTGTATGTTTGTTCGTCGAATACTCCCCCAAATGTGGACGGATTTTCAAAATTCTTTTTTTGTTCGAAAGTAGATAGTTCTGAGGCGGTCCCATTGTCACCAAATTAGGATCTGATGATGGGATCTTGGAGAAATCGAGGGCAACCTTCAAATTTTATAGGCTCACTTATTGATTTTCGCATATTTTATGAAGTATCTTGTGTATTTGCGTATGGTCGTCACCATCTCAGGTAGCTAGGCTGATGATGGAAGGTACAACTCCTTAACAGTAAGAAGTTACTCGAACAGGCAAGGACTGTTTTAGTAAATTGTTTTGATGTTTGATAGGGCATTTGCCACATTTGGTCTCATGATCATCAAGTCATGACCTGATGCTGCAGTCAGGATAGTCTGCAGAGTACCTAAGTCCTCGACAACAAACAGCAGATATATCGAGTTTAGGCTCATTGAAAACGGCACGATGTGTGGATAAACGTACTGCTAATAAAGAACACCGAAGTACATAGAGACCTGATGCTGAAGCCAGGAGCATCAGGAAAAGTACAAACCTGAAATTACAGCACCGTAGTCGTTTTTGGGCTCATTTTAAACAGGACTAAATTTTAAGTTCATTGCAATGTTGACATAAATCTGGCCTGATGCTACAGCCGGGATTATCAGCATCTAGTCTAATGACTGATTGAAAGATTTACCTTTCGGCTTCATCATCAGATCAGTTCGATATATCCTTTCCCTCTCCAGCATCTAGTCTAATGACTGTTTGAAAGAAGACGGGGAGAGGATATATCGAACTGATCTGATGATGAAGCCGAAAGGTAAATTAATGTAATCTAACCGTGTTTGGGATTATTAGAACCGTTATGAGATGCGCTCTGACTATAAGGTATTTAAGTTTGACTGAGGGGTACCTACTTTTTAGTGGTGATACCATAACTAAAAAGTGTAAAATAAAAAAAAAAACTTTTTACAAAAAAAATATAACACCGACTTCAATGATAAAAAACACTGAAAAGTATCAAATAACTTTAATTTTGGAAGTCGGTGTTAAATAACGAAGAGACTAAACTATTATAGAAACACCGACTTCCAAAATTAAAGTTATTTGATACTTTTCAGTGTTTTTTATCATTGAAGTCGGTTATATTTTTTTTGTAAAAAGTTTTTTAGAAGATTTGCAGTGTACGCGCACGCGCGCTGTGCATCAGCTGCCTCCCCTCTCACCCCGTACCCGCACCCCGCTCCGGCTCGACGGCGTGGCGCGTGCGGCCGGCGATGGCGCGGCGCGGCAGGAACGAACATCTACCGAGCTACTAAACTCAACTAAACTAGGGTAAATACGCCAAATGTCGGCCCCCCTTAGCGATTTTCTGACTGCCGATTGCTCTAGCACCTTCAGTTTTCAACGAAAGATAGCTTCTGAAGCGGTTTTGGATAGTTTAACTAGTCTATTTTATGTTTATAGGCATAAGATCGACTTTTCTACTAAAAGAAAAAAGTAATAAGGTTTAGATGCGTCGAGAACAGAAAAACCCTAAAGTCGGCCATTCACGGCCCATGGTCGGTCGCGTTTTTCCCAAATGTCGGCCGGGTATAGGGTGTTTCAATTTAAGACAGTGACCAATATTATTAATGTGATTTATTTTGGCAGGATTCTAATATAACACTAAGTACCTATGTTTTGTATTTGTTTAATAGTTAAATATATTTTTATTTCCCCTCATCAATATTAGATAAGTACTAAAATTATAACAAATTAAAACATCAAAATGAAATAAAACAAGAATTAATAACTTTAATATGTGATAAAAATCAGTATTTAAACCAAAAATAGAAAAGAATTTAAATAAGTAAAAAAAAAACTTCAAAAGCAATTGTTTGATAAACTGTTAACGTCTTCGGAATAATATTTATTTATTATTTTTATTTTTCAAACAAGTCGGTAAACATTTAAAAAATTCGTAACCGCATAATTTTCTTTGATTCCGTGAAGGCTTTAGATCTCCCTGTTTTGTCATTGTAGTACCTACCTTAAATTAAAAGTACTAAGTGAAAACAAACTTAGTATTTATCTAAGGGCCGCTTTTTGGTACAACAAAGATTCTCGACCAACCATTTATATGTTTTAAGCTAATAAGAAGTGTTTAACCCTTCAGATACCGTCAATTAGAGACACAATAGTAAGACAATAGATGCGCGGCCACCGGGTGTCGCTTGGGGATTCATGAATTAATAGATAGCAAGTTCCATAGAGAAATTCATATTATTTATATCTTAAATTCCAAAACCATAAAGCTACCATAAAATAATATGTCTTCAATGCTGTCAACTCCTACATTTATTCTTAACTTCTTTAAATAAGTTTGATAAACAAATAAAAAATCACTACCCAATCGATGCAACAACCTGTATAGTGGCGCTCGAATTCGAGGCTGGTCGACATTACGATCTTTAATGTTTCTAATGTCGGCCCCTATTCCTTGTACCTGATTTTTCGAGATTCGATTAATATCACCCCGGCCGTTATTTGGCGATTAAACGTAAAATAGATTTATTTATCTAGAAGCTTTGCAAATTCTCTTATTTAGCCAATGGAATTGGTACAATTGGAATTCATAAAACAGACTGCATTTACTTTAAGTCGGCCACGGCCGAGAATCCGGTTTTAAGTCAAAACTGTGATCCTAATGGCGGCCTCCTATTTTGCCCTGAAAAATATACGCAAAACTCTGAAAAAACTATCTCAAAATATAGTAAAAATAACCCTTTAGTGATAATAAAGCTTAAAACAAAAATAAAGAAATGTCTTATCGTTTAATATCAATCCCCGAAGTGTTAGTATTCACATCAAGTAACCTACTTTTAATGCAAACTTGACGCTTCATCGACACAATCCCTGCTGATGCTCAGTGTGCGAAAAGTAAGTGACTTAATCGGATAATAACGGTTTGTACATATAGAGTATGAACTAAAGTTGCAATTCGAGAGGTAAAATTATCACTTAATTACCTTTTGAATGAATGCAAGCTAAAAACGTGCAGACGGCCGACGATTGGGGGGAGGCCGACATTTGGCGTATTTACCCTATAGAATAACACTAAACTGTGCTAGCGAGGCGAAAGATAACAATATTACCATAATTATGAGTATGACATAGCTTAGCTCAGTATATTTCTATAAAGAGGTGAAATAAAATTCGCTCAGTTCGCCAGCCCGCCCGCCTGCTAGGGGGGGGGCAGCTGCCCCCCTCTGCCTCCCCCTCGCTACGCCCATGCCCATTGCTGCCATCTCCTTCACTACCATTATTGCTACGTGGAAGGGAGCGACCGCATCCCATTCCCCCTCACTCTGGACCATGGCCTGAACCAGCGCCCAGCGCGAGAGATCGCCACCGCCCAAGCGGGTCGCAGCTCTACCGCGTGCTGCACTGTGTCCGCAGAATGGTGACACTCGGGCGTTTCTTCCGTTCATCGTCGCGATGGAGGCGTGCTCATGGATGACCATCTTAACTTATCGAGACCCTTCCTTGCTTCGAAAAGTAGGGTCCCAGCTGTCATTTGTAGACTTTTGACAGTCATTACGGATAGTCAGAAGCTCAGGAATCTGACACTAAGTAGGTACTCGTCTTGCCAAGAGGTACCGAATTTGGTAAGAACCTAAGGTTGGTGGTTGGTAGGTCAGATAATATACAGTCGCTCCATGTATATTTTTACTGTATTGGGAAATAATAGCAATTTTTTTTTTTTAGTAAAACCCCTGACGCGTAAAATCTAAAAAAAAGTAAAATAATTGGTTAAGACGAGGTTAATGAGCCCCAACTCGACGTGTTAACTAGGAGGCATTTCAGGGTTCCATTAGCCACGTCCCAGTTCTAGCATCAGGTCCTCATCATAAAGAATATAATAAATAATAATAATATTTAGAACTGGTTAAGACGAATCTAATGAGCCCAAACTAGATGTGTTTACTGGACAAAAAAAACGGAAGACATTACTGGGTTCCATCAGCCACTTCCCAGCGGCGGCATGTAGGTAGGTACATGAGTATTTCAAACATTAGGTCATATAAATGTGTTTATTAGTAAAGTAAACATCCAGATCCCTGCCACACCCATCTAATGAACCGATGACCTTAAACACCTGTACAGATGTTCATAAATTATATCTAAGAACCATATTGATAACATCAGCTTTCAAATAAAAAAAACCGCATCAAAATCGGGCCATTCGCTGAGGAGCTACGATGCCACGGACAGACACCTCAAACTTATAACACACCTCTTTTCCGTCAAGGGTTAAATATACTACCAATAGCTACCCGCGGTTTTGCCCGCGTACATAAAATATAATCTATGTAACTCAGGAGCAGCATAAAGCATAAAGCAGGTTTCTATCGGTGAAAATAATTTTGCAATCTGACCAGTAAGTACCTACTTCCAGAGATTACCTCATACAAACAAAAAAACAAACTTTATCTACTTTATAATAGTACCTAGTGTAGATCATCAAAAATTCTCTAGGAATATGTGACGTCATAATATTAACCGTGCCTTTTTTACTTAAAATGTGCAGTACCAGTAAAGTGAAGTACCCACTCGTTTCCACAGAAACAAGTTAATTGTCATTCAGAGAGAACATAGTAAAGTTTTCCTAGACAATGCCGACAAACATGGAGCCGCTTGGCTTGTGTTTCTGAATGCAAGTCCATCGCGACTGTAAGTAATTACTCGTTGCTGTTCCATTCACAGCGGTATTTCCATTTTGCCGCATTCCTCCGATTCACGCTCTCGTTTGGCGGGCTCACTTGGTCATTCAATTGCCAATCACGGCGCGTACTGTTCCACGTGTGCCTCGTGTGATGTCTGAGTCAGACAGTGAAAGTCTTGCTCCATTCAGAGTGTGAGGAGTCATTTGATGATTTCCTACAAAAAAAGCTTGCGTACAATGCAACGGAAATGCGTCAACTTCGCCTATCATAGTTACTAGAAAGAAGAAAATATTTGACGTTGACAAAAATGTAAATGTTTAAATAATCAAAAATGTCGTCTATATATATCTACGTTAAACGTTAACGGTTACGTTATACTCTTATATATACCTATGCTAACTTAACTTTGATTATACAACCTACCACGCGGTATCACCCGCTACTTTGATTACTACTGCACTCCTATTGGTCGTTGCGTGACGTTATATAGCCTTCCTCGATAAATGGGCTAACCACGGAGTAAGTATGGCTAACCAACACAAAAATATTTTTTCAATACAAATTCTTAAAATAATTTTGGGTTGGTTAGTTCAAACTAGTTCTTGAGATATTATTTTAACAATTTTTTTTTTTATCAAATAGATATCGCAATTTTTTAAGTAGGTATGTAGGCAATCCAAGAAGTTGTTGATGCTCCGAATAACAGAAACATTGTCAAGAAATACATAAGATTTCTCCAAAACCACAATGAACGACAAGTGCTCAAGTCAAGGTAAGTTTCAAAAATACCTGTTTACCTGCATTTTCATAATTAATCTCACTAGGTATATAGAACAAAGGACATTGTTTGTTCACAGATTTTATGAAAAATTCAAAATTCCGGGGGTGCCAGGGTGTCAAAAATTCAAAATTCAAAACCGCTTGAAAACCAGTGCAGTAACTTTTTGAGTTTGTTGCGACAGACAGGTACTGCCGCCATAAGGAAAAAGGACGTTTCTACATGAAGTGCGAAACGGAGAAAAAAAAAAATGTATTTCAAAAACTAAAAAATGCACTGTGCGAAAGAAAACAAACAAAATAATAATTATGTGATGCAAAAGTATGTATTAGAATTTGATCTGTAAGAAACAATATTTAAATTTTAATTAAATAAATATTATGTATTTAATAAATTACTTTTTCAGTTTCTCTTTAGGAAAAAAAATGCAATAAAGTATGTGATACTGCAATGAAAAGACGTTTCTGGCTAGATACATCCTTTCAACTTAGTGTTTCTGTTAAATGTCTTTTCTATTTAGTGATAATGCGTTACCAGTTTCTGTTAACTAAATAAAAAAGACTAATAGCTATTTGCTGCTTTTCAACTTAGTATTTTTTATTTATTGCCTTAAAAATAGCTGCAGATTGTTAAATCCTTAAATTTGATGTAAACTAAAGTATGTTTAACATGATAATTATCTTGTATTAAAAAAAAGACAAAGTATGGGAATCAACTTATTTTTTTTATATAAAGCATAACAAAAATATCAATTACAACCTCTTTTAACATACATTTAAAAACTCTTCTAAAAACTGTCTAAGTTTGTACTATTCATACTTAACAATAACTAGCTGTACCTCCGTGAAGTTCCTTTATTGCTTGTTTCTAAATTAAAAGTAGCTTATCTAACTTTATGTAACATTACTCATCTGCGAGTGAAAGTCCAGTCGAAAACGCAATCTCAATCTACACTACCCTAGTTTTTTTCCCCATAAGAACCTTCTCCTCACAATAACAAACACAACAAAAAAAAAAATAGCAAAATCGGTTCAGCTGTTCTCGAGATTTGACCTTAGCAACACATTTCGCGATTCCTTTTTATATTATAGACAATCACAGCTTTATAAGGTATCTCATAATAAACTCTTCACTTTGCCTGCAATATTCAGTTAAAATAGATAATAAAAAAATTTTGGTGCTGTCCCTAATAATATGGCCACCTACTGTATAATAATATTTTTTACAATTTATATAGCTAATTTAAGATATTTAAAATTATTGTAATTTGTCTTTTTTTTTACTTTACACGTTGCTTAAATTTGTTTGTGCTATACTGTATTCTTTTGATTATCAATTTCTTAGTCTTACTTGAGTAGCTACTGTCATGGTGGAATAGTATTTTTTGTATTGTTAATAACTTTTTAACTCAGGTGAAATTACAACTAATTTTAGTACTTATAATTTTTTAGTTGTAGTTATATTTAGAAGAGATTTTTTTATATTTCTATGGTACATAAGGAAAACATAATAAATATATATACCTACATAATAACATAATTAATTATTAGCATAGTTAAAATAAAGTAAGAAATTAAACAGCTACCTATATTATACTGATATTTTAGTTTGATTTATACCTACTTACATTAATAAAAGTTACATATTAATTAATACACAGAAAACCTACAAATAAATCACCGAATAACTTAGACATTTCACTTATAATCAAGTCTCTTGTCTAATAGTTTCACATAAATCCTGCATTGCTTGGGCCTGCCTTGTCCATGCTTCATTCATTGCTTGGGCTTGCCTTGTCCATGCTTCACTCATTGCTTGAAAGACGTCTAGCATCTTCCGTTGGTTCTCAATGACAAGCCTTTCATTGTCCAAACGCTTTTCTTCAATTACAATGAACCGCTCAGTCAGGCTTGCCAGCTGTGACTGCCTTTGTGAAGGCGGCGTCCTTTGGTTCAGCCGGCGTCGTGCCGCTGTCACACTACGCCTACGTGGTGCTATTAACATACGTAATATAAAAGATTACTAGAGATAACAAAAAAATATTATCACTTTAAAACTAAATTAACAAGTAAGTTGTCCTTACAAGAAGCAGCAAATGGGGTATTACTCCTATGGGGCAATGCAGGTGGTGTAGTAGCCTGAAACTGTAAATACAAAAAAATTGTTAGTTTAAATGGTAATGACAAAATAAAACATTTTTAGAACTTTTTAAAACCTTACTATTTGTTCAGTGAAAGGCTGATCTTCCCTTGGCATATTATTCCTAGATGGGCCTGGTTGTTTAACCTGCAACATAAAAATATATTAGTACATGTGCATTTTGTTATTATCAACAGCTTCTTTAATTGAAGTTCACAGTACATATTTTGTAAATTTATTAGATCCCAAGCGAACGCCGGCATTCATTTTCTCACTGTCTTTCTATTGTGTCTCTTATTACGGTATTCGTATAGCAGTCGTAATATCAATAGTTTAGATTTAGCGTGAATATTTTTTGCAAAATCCCAAACAACATTACAGAATTGACTGATGATTTAGCAGCATCGCAGTGACTGCAACAATATCGTTAAAGTCGCTCCTCGACCACAAACCCTGAAAAAATCCATCCCCTTCTAATGCACCACCATCAGTTTCTTGCCTGGCCATCCTAATTTGGATAGCTATTTTTCTTACTGCCGTTTTTTTTATCCTTCCAATACTTAAAACAATACACTATAATTTTGTTAATAAAAAACAGAAATTACAAAATCATAATATACTCCAAGTAATGTGTAAGTGCAAGTTTTTACAAACCTTTGACCATTGCTGCCAAATCTCCCATGCAGACGTATGCGATGATTGTACGCGGTCTCTAGTATGTGCTGTCCTAGCGTGCCCGGGCCCTAGCCAGTGCCTTTCTTCTAAACTCTCCAACGACATATCCACTTGCACACGAGACGGGACCGCACTTGGGGTTGCCAACTTTTTTGCAAGAAATAAAGTATTTTTTTATCTCAGTACAATATTAATCAGTATTTTAGAAAAATGAACAGTATTTTATTTACTTAATGTTTTAAATAATTATTTTTTAAAGCATCTCGCACAACACAAATTTAGTCTTTTTTTTTAGTTCATACACCTCTACACAATTAATACTAAAATAAATGAGGAACTCATTTTTATGGCCACACAAAGTTTTTTTTTCTATCTTATATAAACTAGTGCTTGACTGCGATCCCACCTGATGATAAGCAGTGATGCAATCTTTGATGGTGAGGCGCATTAGTTTATGTGCCTATTCACTCTACCCTTTAAGATCCTTAAATCATAATCGGACAAGAAGACCGCAGCAGGCAAATTGTTCCAATCCTTCAATGACGGCAATGAGGCGAAACGCTTAGTCCAGACCGTACAGGTTCCAACAACGTAAGGGTGGATACTCGCTGTATCACTTATGGCGGAATCAAGTCATGCAATTTCCACGGACACTTTCCAAAATGCAACCTGTTTAACACCTGAAGGTTGGCTACCCTGCACCTGCGCTCAAGGCTTTTAAGAATGGACTTATCCAAATCTGGATCACCAATCAGCCTCTTCGCCTTTCCACCGAGTCCAAAGCTACTGGGTGGCATTTTGCAGCACCAGCCCATATGTGGCTGCAGTAATCCACACACGATCGGACGATCGTACCTGTGTTTTGTATAGCATCGAACCTTTATGTTCTAAAAATGCACACACTCACATATCTGTGACAGCGAGAGAGATTAGACCAGACATTGACAGATTCATACTGAAACTATAGAATTACAGAATGAAATTGTTACCAAATTCTAATATTTATTTCAAATGTTTAAACATCCATAAGTAAAGTTCATTTATGTTTTGGTGGACTTTAAAGCTTTTGACTAAAGTTTTGGTCCATGGAAAGTATGTGACACTTATGATACTACTTTAGAATAATATTCTACAAAACATTTTTCACATTATACAAAGATCAGTCGTATAAATTTAATTTTTAATTACCTTTTTCCTTGTATCTCCCCAGGGATCAGAAGGAACGCTCCACAAGCATACAGGTATACAAAGCACATGAAACGCTACTAATATCCTAAGGCTTCCTCTATGTGAAAATAAGTTATGCCAGTTTGCTCTGGGATCTTACTCTACTATAATAGTCTTGTGATTTGATAAAAAACAAAAAATTATGTGAGTGTTAAGTCCACTTACGCAATATACTTTATATTTGTTCAACAGTAAAAAGTTTAATGTAGTGAAAAACAGTCTAATACTGTTTTAAACAATATAGTTGGCACCCCTACCCGCACTTCTTGGCATGCTTGAAATAAACCAAACAAAGACAATGTAATGATAACTTGATAAGTCAGTAAATTAAGGAATTTGTCACAGAAGACACTATAGAATTCTAATTATATTGACACAATATGAATGAAAATGAAATAATACTTTAGACTTGTTAAAGTTAAAAATCACGCAAAAGTTCAGAAGTTTCAAGCTGTTTGTGTTTTCATATTAATTTGTTCGTTGACGTTTACGAAAAATGGCGCAATTTTGTTACTTTAGTTACGTGTAAAATAAGCAATGGAAATATCATTCAGTCTCTTAATCTATAATAGAATCGCAAAATGTGTTGCTAAGCGCATAACTCAATAATGCCTAGACCGATTTCACTAATTCTTTTTTTGTTGTGATTGTTATTGTGAGGAAAAAGTTCTTATGGAAAAAAATAAAATTAGGGTAGTGTAGAGTAGGGTAGAGTAGTGTAGAGTAGGGTAGAGTAGGGTAGAGTAGGGTAGAGTAGGGTAGAGTAGGGTAGAGTAGGGTAGAGTAGGGTAGAGTAGGGTAGAGTAGGGTAGAGTAGGGTAGAGTAGGGTAGAGTAGGGTAGAGTAGGGTAGAGTAGGGTAGAGTAGGGTAGAGTAGGTATAGTAGGGTAGAATAGGGTAGAGTAGTGTAGAGTAGAGTGGTGTAGAGTAGTGTAGAGTAGTGTAGTGTAGGGTAGAGTAGGGTAGAGTAGGGTAGAGTAGGGTAGAGTAGGGTAGAGTAGGGTAGAGTAGGGTAGAGTAGGGTAGAGTAGGGTAGAGTAGGGTAGAGTAGGGTAGAGTAGGGTAGAGTAGGGTAGAGTAGGGTAGAGTAGGGTAGAGTAGGGTAGAGTAGGGTAGAGTAGGGTAGAGTAGGGTAGAGTAGGGTAGAGTAGGGTAGAGTAGGGTAGAGTAGGGTAGAGTAGGGTAGAGTAGGGTAGAGTAGGGTAGAGTAGGGTAGAGTAGGGTAGAGTAGGGTAGAGTAGGGTAGAGTAGGGTAGAGTAGTGTAGAGTAGGGTAGAGTAGTGTAGAGTAGGGTAGAATAGGGTAGGGTAGAGTTGGGTATAGTGGGGTGGAGTAGGGAAGAATGCGAGCAAAGCCGCGCGGGCAAAAGCTAGTTTTTAATAAAACACAAATATCTCCATTAAAATGATAAAATTTGTATTTAATTATAATTTGTATTTGGCGGCGCGACCAGTTGCGCCGCCATGGCGACCTGGTGAAATGTCATTGTGTCCCGGTGAAATATAGCCCTTACAATGACTAAGGTCGGATCCAGGGAAGGAGGTCATGACCCCTCTCTCTGGGCCAAGTCCAGGATGTAGGTGGAACACTAATTAAAATTGTTAAACATAAATTAATGTTTTTATATTTTTTTGGCACAATAAGATTTTACGTGATTTCATTATGTAAGTAGGTACCTTCAATCTATACTTATAATAAATCTGTAGAGAGGTCAATTCTGTACATGAAATATATTTCCAAAATAACTATCAGGGGGTGATTAGTGATCGATACTGATGCTAAAAATGCAAACAGTAAAATTTTTGTCTGTCTGTCTGTCTGTCTGTATGTTCTTTATAGAAACAAAAACTACGCGATGGATTTTAACGAAACTTGGTACAATCATTCTTCATACACCTGGGCAGGTTATAGTATACTTTTCATCACGCTACGATCAATAGGAGCAGAGCAGTGAAGGGAAATGTTGGGGAAACGGGAGAAATTACTCCATTTTTTAAGCTTCCGTCGCGTTTGCAGCCTTAATGGTTAAAGCTACACAGAAATCATGTATCACGGAAATATTCTCCTTAAAATTATATAAAAAATATCCCACGACAGCATATGTCTATCTTTTATGGTTGACTCACAATAACACGTGTAACTCCCGATAGCTTAACAGTTCGGAGCTTTCTGTTTATTTTTGTCTACTCTTACGTTTATAACACTCTCACTCATCCCTAATATTAAAAAGTTAACATTATTATCTATTCAATAAAAAAGAATCATAGAAATCGGTATAGAAACACCAAAGTTATACATGAATTACGCTAATAAGCCATCGCGCATGAATACTGAATCCAGTCCCCCGGCTCTTAGAATTCGATATCAGACGTTTCAGATCTTTGATTTTGACGACCCCGTTGTCGCTGGCATAAGCAACAGGATCCGCGTACGAAGTCGCTGGCAGAAGCTAGTATTTAATAAATTAAATATAATACGTTGTATGATAGTAAACATGATATATGTTAATGTAATATACGAGCTACCCATTGCTCGGTGTCCGCAAGGCCCGGCCGCTGCTATGGTGGCCGGAAATCGGGATCGGAACCCCGGTGGCGGCTGGGGGCGTGAGCGCCGCTGCCTGATGTGGTCGGCGACCGCCTGCTACTCCTCGCTCTGGACCGGCGCGAAGGATCGCCGACGCCGATCGGTCCCACGAGGGCACGGCGATGCTCCGCCCAAGTGGGGCACACCTTGCTCCATCCTGTTCTCCAGACGTTCCGCACAGTGGCGACACAAGGGCGTCACTTCCGCACGAAACCGGTGCAGGAACCTCCCGAACTTACCATCTCAGGTGAGAACTGCGTCATGCGGAAGGTGAGGACGCCGTGATATTTTTCCTTAAAGAAGGGATTTACCCAGCACTGGGTTGCGATAGTCGCTGACGCCATTTGACCATAAAATCCCGCCGGAACTCTGTCCGCCATGCCGCGACCTGTCACGTCAGCGGACTTACGTCCCGGAGTTGCGTCTCCACGCACAAATCGTGCAAGGACTGTTGCCTCCAGATCCCATTGTGGCAGGCCAGCAAGGAGGCTCCTCGCACGTTCCGTATCGCCATGATCTTGATGTTCAGCTGGGCCTTCGGTTTCTGACGTAGCCACGGCGCCCATACTAGTGTTCCACAAAGAGCCATGGACCGAACGATTCCCGCGTAGAGCCTCCGGCAAGAGGTGTCTGGACCCACAAGGTTGGGTAGGAGCGTGAGCACGATGTGAACTCCTCCTACCGTTAATTGGGAACCCGGTGGTGGCGCGTTCTTAGGGCCGTGGAAGACTGGAAGCACATAGCCTCAGACTTGTGTAACGCCATCCCTAACTCCTGGATTCTGTCAACGACTATCGCAACCCCGCGCGTTGCTAGATCGGCCGCCTCCTGGTACGACTCTCCCTGCTCTAGAACCGTCAGGTTAGCGTGGTCTGCTGCGCAGACGAAACGCTGACCCCGTCAGGGAAATCGCCGCGCAGCACGTAATCATACCCAATGTTCCTCAAGGGTGGTCCTATTACCGATCCCTCCAGAACATCGCACGACATCTTTCTCCGTTTCCACTCTCCCTGGTGATTGGGGTAGACTATACACCGTTAAATTTTGATCGTTTTAATCCCGTGGAGGGTCGATCCGGTACATGGAACCCTATCGATTTGTAAAGATAAACTTCCTGTTACTTGACCTCGACTATGTGACACTCCCCCTGGCGGCGAAGCTAGATCCGCCCTTGACAATGACGTGTTAAAATGTTAGTCGTGTGAGCGAGAAAGAGAGATGGAGCTATACACCCTATATGGCTTCATCCTTTTAGCAATTCTGTTTAGGACTTAAAATTGGTCGCATTAAGAGCTCGGGAAGGATAATAATAATCTCATTCTACTACGAGATGCCAAAAATATTAGACCAAAGAACAACCAGCAGAACAAGCAAGATTTTTTCTACCGTAGACCACATAAAATCTAGGTTTGGTGCTCTGTGCTCTGATAGAAAATGTGGTGGATTTTTTCCCTTCGCCCCGCCACGCTTTCTGTACACGTAGCTCCAGTGAATCCGCATCATCGGGATTTCACTAGCGTCACCGCGAGCGCCTCTGCCGCTTTTATATCGAAGCCTTTGCCTGATAAGGCAATGTATAAGGCTGGTAACGAAGATGGCTTTGTTACGGTGCAAAAGAAGAAGCGCCGAAAGCAAGCCAACCGGAACCTCTGCGGCAAAGCACCAGTTCCTCCTAGTGCGAGTGTGCGTGCCGCTCAGCCGAACACGCCGGTGTATATCTCCCGCCTGCATTACACCACAAAGGTGGAGGACATCGTCGAGTATGTGCGTCAAAAGTTGAAGTACACACTGAGGGTGCAGTTGCTGGAGTCGCACCGTAACGTCAACTTCAAGGCGTTCGTGGTGCGAGTCCCGAATATTTTTCTGCCCCTCGTGTTGAAGGAAGACTTTTGGCCGCAGGGCGTGGTGTTCCGTCGCTTCCGCGGACAGGTGCCACAGAACAGCACGAAGTGAACTGAGTGCAATGTGAAGTGTTACTAACATAGATTTAAGTCTTATTTACTAACGACAACTTGTACTTATTCTATATGTATGTTAGTCTGTAAGGTATATATCTATGGGCCAAGATGCCTGATAATAAATGATTTATTATTATTATTATTATTATATTATATTTAGCTGCTGAGCGTCTGCATGGTACCGCCCCATAAATACTACCCCATTATTGTTGCACCTGTCTTATTCATATTTAACTATGAAGGGTGTGGTTGACTTAACATCTAGGCACGCCTCTTTATATCTCTGTACAGGAACTATTCCAGTAAAATACTGCTAGTCGACTCTTGGCGGTACTTCCAAGATTATTCTGATATACTTGATTTACTTAAGCACCTCAGGATATAATAATGTTGTCTTCTTACTGCTGCGTCATTTGGCCCATTACTGAGTGTGTAAGTGACCATCTACTATTTGAGCTGTATATTACTTAAAACTGGTCAGGAAGGGGAAATAGTTCTAGGTAATCCTAAAGTCACTCGAACACATAGTTAGGGGTTATCCTTGTTCCATTTCTTTCCGATTATACTACGCGGGAGTGGTCGTCAATTGTCATGAAAGTCTATTGCGCGATTTTTGAGATAGCTTTAGTGTCTCGTATGCTTTTCAAAGGTCAGAGAATCAGAGATCCTAGGGTGTCTAGGTCAGTCGTAAAATATATTAAACTAATCATTTATGTAAGATGCATATTAATTTATAGTGTATAAAGTAGGGTTTGAAGTTATCATTTTAATTTTCAAGAGCTGATGTAACAACAAAAGCCAGGTGGCTAGACCGCCAGGAGTTTTTACGTTTTCTTTGAATATTTTACTGTGAAAGCTGAAGTTGAGTGAGCATGAAGTGATTGTGACACTTTGAGTGGATGGATTAATATTTAATACTAAATTAAGCATTACATGTTGACTTCACCTAAGCTCTCGCGGTGGTATGAGATATATTTATACAGTTTTGTATATTCAATGCTGCTAAAAGTTAGGCGTGTCTTTTACCGCAAAACGGAGTCCAATTTCGCACGGCTTCATCTTTCCGAGGAGTAAACGTGCCGATAACCAAGCATCTCAAGCTTCTTGGGGTAACCCTCAATTTTGGCTCATACATGGAAGTCTTACCAAAGGTTTTTTTTTACTAAGGTGAGACGGTACTGGCCGCTGTAACAGATACTCAACTTTTATCAAGCGCAAGTTTGATCACGTATGGAGTACTGCTCTCATGTTTGGGATAGATCAACTAAATCTCAGCTTGATGCGCTAAAGTCGATAGAGAAACATGCAAAGAAAATGATTGTTGGTGGACTCGTCCAGTCTAAGCTACAAAGTCTTGAACATGGACCCTGAGTTGCTGACCTGTTGGTTTCTATCGTTTACATTTTGGGGAGTGCGAATCGGAACTCTGATGCACACGGGGAGCGTGCATCGGAACTCCACAGTTTAATTCCGCCAAGCCCGTTCCATCATCGGACCACTAGTCGTACGGCGTTGTGCTACTTACTGGTACATGGTACAAGGAGTGGAATTCCCAGCCGGAGTCTGTCTTTACTGACAGCTAGAATCTAGAATTCTTTATGTCAAGAGTGACAAGGTTACTTTAAGGCAATTGTCCTCATCATCGCTTACTATCAGTTGTAGTGGTGGTCAAATGCGAGCATATTATATACAAACTTATGCCTTGATCACACGTACCGAGTAAAAGGGCGAGAGAGTAAAATGTTGCTCGGCCGAGATAGTGATGTAAGTGAGTTATATATAAGCGCGCGGCCGAGCACTCGGCGTTGTCAAGAGCTCTGTCTCGCCCGTTTACTCGGTACGTGTGATCAAGGCATAACCGACCATAGATTTAGTTGGTTGAAAAGGAACCAATCTAGCCTAGCCTAAAGCTATGGTGCCTTATTATTTACAAGTAGGCATAGGCAAGGTATGTCATCTTTGCGATTGGACCATTGCATGTATCTGAATCACTGAAATGTTCCGGAACAGTGTTAAGTATCATTTGGAACATCTGCTTAAATGAATCGTGATCTGTTACGTCGCATCATAGTCACACTGGTCACACACTGCGACAGAGAAATGTGAGATGATAAATGTATTGTTACGTACGTGGGTAACCAAATGCCGATTTACCAATAAAGAACTTTATTTACCACAAACAATAAGTAATTAGTCCAGTCAACAATAATCCAAATCATAATTAGCACTAGAGTTCCGTTACACTATCGTCTCGGTCGTTAGATAAAATCACTTCGCACTCTTAGGTAGATCGCTCTTGTTCGCAGTCAAAATCAAAACTGACTCACTTCCGTTCGGGGGCTCGTATTTATATGCGGAGCAAAGAAAATTCTAGATACTGACATCTCAGGATAAATCCAGAACAATAGAGTCGCGTCGCGGGGCCATAAATCAGTTTTATTACTTTATCCTTCGGGAGTCACTTTCACGCGAATTTCGACTCTATTGTTAATGGCGGAAAGTACCATTTCCCTTATCCACCTACTTTTACCTACTAAATAATGATAGTAGTAGATAGTACTTGTGAAGGATTGTTCCAGATCTTGCCAGGCTAGGTAGGTACTCTTGTTCTAGAGCTTTCGAACAGCAATGCGTTTTAATTATTTGTTGCTACTCTTTATTTTGTCGGAGATATGACGTATTGAAGTTTAACGGCGTAACAGTATCATTTGTAACATTTGGAACAACGGCTCAAAAGATACAAACGAGGACACTGATTGTTATGAATCGTGATCTGTTACGTCACGTCATATACCTACACTAACAGTTTTATTTAATCGTACTTATGCAGATGTTTTAAGTTCAGGTTTATACATTATATATATATTATTTAAAGTAAAGAGTTCCAATTGTTCTAAAAGATTACTGAAGTTCCAATCTTTCGGAACACTAAGATTTTTCGGAACAGTGAATCGGTTAAGAAAAGAGTTACACACGCCTACTTACCAGGGAAAAACAAGAGGAAGAGGTTTACAAATGATAAACAAGTATAAATGTGAATAAATTTAATTTGTTCTGAAATGTGAAGGTTGCTGTAACATTCGTTACCTTCGTGGCAATGCTTGGTATCCTACAAAGTGGTTAATATCATGAAATAATTACGAGTTTACTTGTACCATTGACATTGGAGAAGAAGAAGAACATTATCTACAACATTTGTTTTTGATTTTCAAATCGTTGGAAGTAGTTTTATAAGACAAGGTGTGTTTAAGTATTGTAATTTTCATTATTACTTTGATAATTTATATAAACTCCTCTCTTTGTTTAAAACATATATATCATGATTGACTGACAAATCAAGCCAAGTTGTCAGTAAAAATTCTATGTAACGTCTTTGCACTGGGCTTTCAAACAGCGCGCGCGCGTTTTAACGTTGTGACAGAACCACTGTGATTTCGGAACGCAACTAAAACCCGCTCTACCCTAAAGCGGGGGCGAATATTTGATGATTTTCTACGTAAAAAAAGTCTTTTCACCGCTTAGTAAAACTGATCTTTATATTTATAAAATACCACAATATTCTTACAATATGTGAACGTTATTCAGAATAATAAGCTTATTCAAGAACAAAAAAAGATTATTTTTATGCTCTTCTTCATTCCGTTCAATTATTAATCAATAATTATTATATTTAATTATTATACAACTATGTTTATATTTATGTTTTCATCATCTATGTTTTCATTTGTAATTTGTATACAATTAAGAATTTAAGAATGGTTCTACTGACTACGCAGACAGCGTATATGCAAGTGCGTGCTACGCTGCACCTACGACGCCCTACGTATCGTTACGCCGCGGTGGTACGCTCCTCCTACACGGATGTTAGTTTGCTACGCTGTGCCATACTGTCCTTTGCTGTGTTATGCTGCGCTACGCTGGACCAACGCCTCGTGCAAAGACTTTGCTGTGTTCATAAGCAGTTAAAAAATATAATGAAATATATTAATTTTGTTTGAAATACATGAGCAAGCAAGAATTAGGCACGTCAATGGTACACAGTATTTCATCTGAATATCACACAGGTACATTTTATGGCAGAAAGGTATTTCGTTTCTAACGGCTGTTCGATTAAAAACAAAACAGTATTTATCACCTTACGGTATTTTAAATTAGGGTTTAGAATAGTTCAAAAGAGTTACCGCAGCCCTGCAATGCAAAGAGCAACTTTAGTAATACAGGAGAAAGTTGAAGAGACAATCCGAGAGAATATCTCATGCATCAGACCTAGATTTGTCTTTACAATTAGATATTTGGGGGCACGGCAGTGCCTCCGCCAAAGACGAGCCAAGCGAAGCGCATGGGCACTAGAGTCTGTCTAATGAAAGCGTAACCTGGAGTTTTTTTTTTTAAATTAAAGTGGCAACATTATTTTGCCGCCAAAATCACGTCTAAGTCTATGACTGCAATTGTCAGTTTTTGGAAACAGATATTTATTTATCAACAATAACTGCTTTATCATGGGTAAAACAATATAAAGTTATGTGCGAAAGCTGCTACACACTATCATCAGTGAGTTTAAACAAAAACAAGAAGAGAAAGAAGTTGTTTTCTAAGAAAAACAACAATGTTTATACACGATCTTGGATTTTTAAGTTAGTGTGACACTTTAATCTTGATCATTGTTGACTGACCACTAGATATTTTTACGCTATGAATGATGATGACTATTTTAATTGACTATCGCAGTTTTGTGCTCTTGGTATTCTTGTCGGAAGGCCAAAATGCCAAATTGTAAATAAAGAATATTATATACGGCATTTGAGAGAACAGATAAAATAAATTTGGAATAATATCTAACATTTTGTGTATTATTAACCTTTACCATACATCTACCAATAAATAAATCTACACAATTTTAAGTTCTTATACAACTATTGTACAATCGTCATATATAAAAAAAATACTCAAGTACCAAAACTTTTTTCTCCTACTATTTCAATAATACCATATTCCAATTTTTGGGTTTCAACCTCCTTTTCTCAGGTCACGCTTTCAGTAGACGGACTCTACCTACCTTTTCTTCAAGTGTTTCGTCGTTCTTTTGAACCCTCATATAGTTGGTTTCCAATGTACCAGATAGTACATATTTAGGATAAGATGACAATAATAGACTAATTAAACATATAAAGTCTCAACTGAATAGCTCTAATACTTTAGATTTTATTGATATCTAAAATACACCGATTTCGTCACTGACACACTGATGATCATCAAAATATTTGAAGTGGACATTAAAAAAGGCTACTTATGATATTGAGTACTGAATGTACCTATCAAAGGCGCTCAGTTGCGCCCAGTGGCTTACGACACAAAATAGATAGGTACGAAAGCTAGACCAGATGAATGAGACGTTCTCTCGGTTTCAAAGAATCATACTAAAACGTTCGGAAACAACATTTCAAAGCGTTTATTTTTACAACCGTTTCATTTCATACTGTTGAAACTATTATGTCGGTATATTCAAAGAAGTAGATCGACTATTTCTATTTAATTAGAATATTTGATAGTAAGGATGATCTATAGACACAGAGATTAGTGACACAAAGTGCACACATATATGATACACTATTTGTAAACAATTTTGTCCGGCAGTTTGTTTTTGAACCCAGTGTATCTAAATCTTAGAAGATCTCTTTAGAAATGACACACTAAATGTAATGTGACAGAGGCGAGCCTGAATGCAGTGATAACCAAAACTGGATAAAAAAATAAACAAAAAAGAGGTGATAAATACTGAAATACACGACATCATAATGGTGAACAAATTAATTACGACAATATAAGTGGCATATAACAAAATGTTAGTAAATCACACTTCTGGCAAAATCTACAAACTATATATTTAAACACATTAAATCCATATCTATTTCCTCAATATAATATATCTCAACTTTTTACACTCAACTATAAAAAATAGGTATATAAAAAAGAATTTAAAAACACGTCATTGGTAATAAATTATCTTGTGACTTAGTCAACATACTTAACTATGCACTTAAAAATAAACATTATACGTGAAAAAGATACAAACATAATCGTATAATAGCTACTGAAACAATAGTACCTATAAGAAATAAGGAAAAACAGAAAATAGTGAGGTACGATTTTATACAGAAAAACGAGCTTACGACTATAGATTTACATAAAAACTAAAATTAAGTTTTAATTAAAAATATGGCATCTACCGACATGTTTATGGCAATTATTCGGTTCAAGAAAGTCAGCACATTAGACAAACTTAAATTAAGTCTCTACAATACCTGATTTCAAGATTGCCCAAACAGAGCTACGAGTAGTTCTTGTCTTCTTTCTAATATTAAAAATTATCATCTACTTCCGTAAAGTAAGTCATTATATTTAAGGCCTCATTAATATGTAACGTTTCAAAAGGCTTTGTGACTGTTGAAGTTTTTCTCTAGTCTATTTAAATAGTTTCTCTTGAAACAACTACGCTTCAGACTAGAGGTTATCCTTACACGACGATCAGGCTGTTTGTGTGAATACAACATCATTGTGTTGTAGCATTAAATTATACCACAAAATATGCCGTTTGGTTCGATTTTAAAAAACATAAGTTTGCTCAAGTTAAGACATAAAATTAAATGCAGGAAACAGTGGCAAGATATAGTGCGTCTACGTTATGTGTGGCATGAGAGGAGAGTCAAAGAGACACAGTGGTATATGAAAGTTACTAAGAGCTATGTTACGATACAATCTTTTGAATATATTAGTTATATTGGAGAAATAACTGGGTAACTGCCATAAAATTAAGTGTTTTAAAGATTGCATTGGATCACCTATAGTTTCATTTTTATTATATATCATTTAAAATACATAATATTTGAAGGAATATAGATTTCCAATAACAATTACCTGTTGGCAAGAAGAGGACAGTAAGGCAAGGAGGTTATACAAAATATTCACGATACTCAGGTAAGGGCTCATACAAACGAGCGGCATGTTGCCAACGGCAGAGGTAACAACAGATCGACATTCCAACTTTGAAGATCGGCAGTAGCCGTCGTGTCAAGTGTCACAGGTCGACAGTTGTCGCCGACGCATCGACGGCTGCAGTTTCCTCTGCCGATGGCAACATACCGCTAGTGTGTATTTAAGCTCTACATTACAGCATTTCACACAAGTTCAAGTAAACTTTTAATTCATATTTACAGACTTGGTTCAGTTACAAGGAGAACTATAAATAGGTACAGAGGCAAGAAGCGATATTAAATTAAACGATATTTCTGCAAATGTAACGCGTTAATATTATTATAATTATATTCTACGTTTTGAAAATACGTTATAAGGTAAGTATAAATTACAGTAGCACAAAATACTAGTGACTATTTAAGATGGCAATTGCGTTTATAGTAAATATTAAAAGATTTAGTTATAAAAGTGTGAATGTGGTCGGTAGTGAGCCCGCGGCAGGCGCCGGCGCACACGCTGGACGGAGGCAATAAGGCTGATTCAAGACATTCTCACTCAACTGCCTAAAGCACTTCGTAAGATATACGTTAACATTACATTAGGCACTACGTCATTAATTTTCTATAATATTTTAACTGTTATTATAATAGAAAGTACAATAAATATAATTATATGTTATCAAATATAAAATACATTATGCACGATGAAACACGTTGGTTCACACGGACAATTGTTAAGGCAATCTGTTGGTGATATGACAATGTGAAAAAACAAACTTTAATAAATCGAGACTAGAAAGTGTAAATTTTAACGTTTCAATAGTACGACCTTAGCTTCTTGTACACGAACTTGTCATAAAGTATTTTTTTTTTTGGAGATGCAATGATTTGGCGAGGGAAAATTACGTCTAGTCAATAAATTTCATCACACTTGACGTCTTTAAGTTATGTAAGTATCTAAATTTTGATAATCTTCTTATCTTAATCTACTTTTTCTAGGAGAGTTTAAAAAATATATAAGATAGGTACTCTTTCTCTTGCATGTCACTAGCAGTTTTATCTACAGACCAAAATCTAAATTTTAGTTTATTGAAAACGTCATCTAGTTGAAACTGAGATCGTACCATTTAAACACTCGTCCGTACATTAAAGACTAAGATACATCTACTTACTGATATTTACGCAATAATAATATTAAAAGATAATATCTTGGATATTCCTTGCTCTCTTATTAAATAACTTACGATAAATTAACTAATCATATCTAATGAATACTTAGAGCTTTTAATTCACGAAGTTTTCTATCGACACCATTGCTGTTGTAGTGAGCAA
Source organism: Mythimna lalbum (assembly GCA_949319445.1). Taxonomy (NCBI): domain Eukaryota; kingdom Metazoa; phylum Arthropoda; class Insecta; order Lepidoptera; family Noctuidae; genus Mythimna; species Mythimna lalbum. Next base: position 25,113,780 of record OX439344.1, on the reverse strand, counting down.
TTTTTAGGAATCTTTTACGTTAATTTCTGGTTACATTTGTAAATTTTACTACTTGACGGTAAAAGAAATATTTAAAGCATTATAGATTGTTTTCTACGTGTGTTACAAGATAATGAAACAGGCATCATGTATGTTTAATCATTAGTAAAGAACCTACATCAAAGGTCAAAGACGAAGCTAAACGCTGAAGTACTTATGTTTAAAAATCAAACGATGTAGGAATAAAAGTGCGTTTCGCGCTTTTTACTGACGCAAGACTGGGTGGAGTGAAGAGGATCTGACCGTGAATTGGTCAATCACAGTGCTCAAAAACTCCACTCCTAGAGTGGAGCTGAACGGACTTTCAAATAAAACAAATCAACCAGACGGCCTCGAACCGCGGCCGCCGAGTGGAGACCACGGAGCGGAGGGTAGGTATAGATACCCTGCTCTGCTTCAATGACAACACTTACCACTGTTCACTGCTTTTCTCTGTACTACTCCGTCCAGCTTCAATTCAGTGAAAACGCAACTTATGTGACTTTGAACCAGTTATTAAGTAAGTTTTTTACAAACAATAGAGTAGATCTTCATCAGAAATCGAGCATGGTTGTATCGGAACTTAAAGTAACGTAGAGCATCTAGCAACGGTGTCGCAAACCCATTGAAATAATTGTCATTTTTAATTTACATCATGTAGTTATTATCTATAAAATACGGGTGTTTTGGGTTCTGTATCATGACTAATCGAGTCATTAACAATTAATAAGGTATATATTATGTAAAGCGATTTCCTTGGTAATGCTGTTGTGTTGTACGTATTGTGACTTTATTAGCGAGAATCGTATGGTAATGGTTAACTGATGGTTTGTGTGCAAGTACTGAGACTTGTTCACGTTGAGTTCCTACACTGTGTAAGTACGGAAGATATTTTTGTTATATATTTTTGTATATTCACTGGGAACTTTACAGTCGTGACACCTGAAGAGCCAGAAACTGTGGTGCGTTGTCAGCTTCGCTTTTACAAAATATACAATAAGCATAGGTCACATGACGTGGCCGGGGGCGGAGCCGCTCGGTCACAGTACGCCGTAGAACGTATCCATCAGGGTAGTGTCCAGGTCACACTCCAGGAAGATGCTCTCACTGCATTCCTCCTGGAAAATGGAGAAATAAATCTTTAAAAAATTGTTAATATCCTAAGTAATTTGTATATGATTACCCTTACACTCTTTCCAATATTAGTCTCTGAACAATTTATCAAGATCGCTTCCAAGTTATTATCCAAAAATCTTATCATCGTCATCATCCTTATCCCAATTTTTAGGAATTGTCTTCTAGTCTTCTGTGACATTCAAGTTTTTATTGTGACATTCACCTGCTTTCTTGCCTTATCATCTTTCATACAGTCCATGCATCGGTGGTTCGATTCAATAATACATGTACATGTACTACTATACTTCTTCTCTGTGAGTGGAAGTGTACCTTAATCCGCCGTGTGGGCTCCGTGCAGGCAATAAGTCATAGAATTTTTAGCACTAAGATATGCTGTCCTCTCGCTATGTTATCTCTCACGGTTTTAAGAGCAGTGATAAAACTCGAGTGCAATATGGAGCAGGAGACTACTCCCCAGACTAGTCGACCCCATATAATGGAGATCTTAGGCAGAATATCATTGGAGGAGTAGAAAGTGGAAATTATTCAGAAGCTAGTAATAAGACAGGACTGATTCGTAAAATTTCGAGTGCTGCTTTGGTTGCATCCCCTCCATGTGTGTTATAAACTGGAGATCTTGGCAGGATATATATATGAATAATTTCATGAGAAGAAAGAAGACCTTAGTAACGAGACCAGGTTCAACGTGATTCATACCTGAGTGATGTTTGCAGCGGGTGGCTATTATCCAATCCCCTCGCGGTGGATCTGGAGGTTTTGGTCATTTTAGAACTGCAGGAGGAGAGGTGAAATGGAGATTATGCAGGACCTGTACTGATTACCTTTGAACCAAATTCAAAGTGATTCTTACCTGAGTGTCACCGTCACGACTCTGGAAGAACATCTGCCACCTCGATACGAACTAAGTGTCTGTAGTGGTCAATCTGGACATCTTTTACCCGGTTGTAGGCTCAGATGCCCATATGCGATTTAGATGATTTCTCATTTTGCCGATGTAGAAACATTTTGGCAAAATGGGAAATCAACGACCCTTTCAAGACACAGTGTCAGTGTGACATCCGTACTACACCAACAGTCTGGTATACCTATATATTATTATTATAGTTAATGAGAAAGAAGGCTGCCTCGTTGCTAAGCAGATCTAGAGCCAGCTCCAATAGTGTTCTTCGAACCTTGGCCGACAAGCATGATGCGACAGTGATCACTGGCTGTGATTATTGGTGCGGCAGTATTTAAAGCTTTTTGTGTTTCTAACCCTTTAGTTGATAAGTTGTTACTAACCATTGGACCAATGTAGTCTTTTAAATAAAATATTATTATTAATAATGGACAATAAGAAGAGAAGAAAATACCTGAGTGATGTGTGGAACGGGCGGATCTTCGAGCCTTTCTGGGGTTTCATTTTGAGGTTTCGAGTATTATTAGATGTAAAGAAGTGGAGTTAAGATCGTCCACCTTATCTGGTTCGCTGAAGAGTAATAGGCACATGTTTTAAAGTGGTACATACTTGAGTGTTGTGTGGAGCGGGCGGCTGTTCCCCGCCCCTCCTTGCGTGTCATTTGGAGGTCTTGGGCAGGTGCCGCTTCATGTGCAGCGCGAGGTGGTCGGAGCGCGCGAACGAGCGCTCGCAGACGGCGCACTTGAAGGGCTTGGCGCCCGTGTGCTTGCGGTAGTGGCGCGTCAGCTCGTCCGAGCGCGCGAACCGCCACTCGCACTCCGGCCACTGACACGTGTACGGCTTCTCGCCTGAGGATATGGAACTCAAACTTCACTCCACCGAAACTGATCTCTGATTATGTATGACGGTAATAGTCTTGTAGCTGCGCAAGCGGACACCTCATTTATGATCATGTTCGGAAAAACCTACATGTTGGTTTTCATGCATAATCCTCTGAATAATGACCACAGCCTCATAAACTTATGTTTGTTTTCATGTACTTTTGTTCTTTGGAACTATAACACAACATCGTAAGGAAAGAGCTTGTGTGTAGTCTAAGTTGGAAAACATGGAATCACTCCTTTCCTTTGGTAACGTCATTTTGACCAAGTACCGGTGGCCGCAGTAGCAGGAGTACTATAGATACTCTTGACTGGCCTGTTGGTCTAGTGGTTAGTGATCCTGACTGCTATACCGGAGGTCGTGGGTTCGATTCCCACTCATGACAAATGTCTGTGTGATGAGCATGATCATTTGTTCTGTATTTGAGTGTGATTTTCTCTATATTATGTATGTATTTAGAAATATATAAGTATGTTTATCAGTTGTCTAGTACCCATAACATAAGCTCTGCTTAGCTTGGGACTAGATGACGTTGTGTGATAGTTGTGGAATATTATTATTATATAATGACTATTATAATTTATATAAAGTACTGCTATTTTCGTTGTCGAGGAAACTTGTTATTTTCCACTCTACAGTGTCGTGTTCAAAAATAGGAGGGACTGCATAAAATCAGACTTGTGTCATGCAAGATTTATATAGAGGGACGGAATTATGTCATCGATGCATTGCTGTAACGGTAGTATTGTCATAACATCAAGTCACGTTTCAAGCTATTTCAAGAAGCTGGAAGAATGTAATTTGCCTAAACGGCAAGCGTTGTTGAATTTCATAATTTCAGCCTGATGTCAACGAACCCTACAACGTGTTTCATTGTGTAAACTTGTAAAGTTTGAATAAGGTCCTAAGTACTAAGTAATTTTTTTAGAAAGTTGGTTACTTAGTAAGAAGTCGGAGTTAAATAAATTGGACAAGTGACAATATACTACGGTGAAATCTAAACGATACTCGTAACACAGTACTTAGGTACATTGTAGCCATTAGGTATATCTGTTACTTTCGCTAGGCCGATGAGTAGTCAACGTACGTATAAAGGAGACTGACGAGTTAAATTAAAATGCATTTAGATTTCTTTAAGCACGTGTAAATTGATGTATTTAGTTCAAACAGTGGGTATTCGCAATGCCGCGTGGTTCAGACAGTTCGCAGTGGTCCAGGTAAATAAAAGTGTAATAATACCTGTGTGTATTCTCTGGTGCGCCTTCAGATGTGAACTCTTCGTGTAGACCTTGGTACATCCTGTAATAAATAGTTTGTTTTTAGATATCGTGTGAGTTTCTAAATTTAGACATCGATTGCCAAATGTCTATTGCGGAACATGGTTTGGCAGCATTACGATGAAAAACGTTTTTATATTTATCCTCCTTGTAGTATTCACGGGGAAATTTACTAAAAGTGAAAATAGTAAACCTCGTGTGGTAATTATCGTCAAATAACACCTCCCGTTCTGACTTTTACTGACTAAAATCCACACCGGCGTTCCTTCAGTTGCCCATTGTGTTTCAGGACTACAATAACTCTTTCGAGTAATCCTCAGCCTGTTGTAAATACCCATAAGACTAAAGCTATTCCCATAAGATTTAATTCTATTTTATTTCATTTATTTAAAAACCGCATTTGTGTACAAAACTACAAATGTAACGATAATAATTCGACGGTACCTATAGTTCACGCAGTGGTTGTGCGATGGCTGCTGCGCTGGTGTCGCGGGTTCGATACCCGCACAGAACGAATATTTATATGGTCTACAGTTATATGTTCCAGGTCTAGGTATTTATGTGAGTTTACATGTTTGTGAACGAACCTACAATACAAAAGTAATTCTTAGAGTTGGCAAACCTAAAAAAAAATATACTATGATGTAGGTATTTTTTTTTTTACTGTGGGCAAAAATCATCTAATGACAACCCCCGTTTTTGGGTGGAGTGGGAGATAGTGTCAGACTCTTACTGACTAAAAACCCCGCGCCGTTCCTTCTAGCCTTCATACCTTCATCTTGTGTAAGGTTAGTTTCGTCTACTGAGCAAGCCCTTAAAGTTTGCGGAGATTTATCCTTTACACCTTATGTACCACAGAAATATACAGAACACAGTAATCATTCTACGTTCTTCTGTTCTGTGCCTTATCCATTGCTATTAGTCCTGCTCTTGATGAAATAGAGAGCACATACTGAAAAGATTAATCCCCTAAGTTCAGTCGAGGTCAGCGGCACAATTTGACCAATGAGGTCGTAATACTTAGCTAGAAGTAATCTATTTCTGGAGTTGTTCCTACACTATCTATATAGCGTCGTCTGCTTACCCCAAATAGCATTTAAATTGTTAGATACTCTTAGAAGCACTGATTTGTTAATAGGATGGAATATTCTGAATACTGGAGTTTTTTTTAAGCCTCTGATGATAAGCAGTGATAGGTACAATAGTTGATGGTGAATCGCATCATCGACGAGTCTATTCACTCTAGCCTTAAAGTCACCTAAAGTATAAACGGACGGGAATACTGCTGGAGGCAAATTTTTCCATTCGTTCGATTTACACGGTACACACGACGAGGCCAAACGCTTAATGCTTGGCTTAATGCTGGTCCAGCTCCACTACCACTAGGGTGTATTGATTAATTTGGAAACTATAATTATTTTTATTTTTTTATGTAATTTGAAAACATAGTTTAAACTTGTGATCATTTATCACTTTTGTTTTTGGAAACCATAGCATGGCTTAATGTAGAAGCACTTTTTTTTTCCTATTTGTGAATGTGAGGTACCATGGAGCATTTTTATTGGGTTACGACTTTTTATTCTCTTTATTTTTGACATTACGAGCATGGCAGTTAAGAGTTTGTCATGCTTACTTAAATGTCTCGCTGTTGGTGGCGTGGGTATTGGGTCATTCGGTTCCCTTGGAAATGGTTGAGCTGAGTAGGGCTGGTGCACGCGTCATGCTCGTGAACGGGTGCCGTCAGTTGAGAATGGTCATGTCTTAGCTGCCAGTGGCTTAATTCAGTTTTTATCTTTTAATATATTATATTTAAAAATTTTATTATCTACATTGTGCTCACATAATAGAAGCAACAAGAAATAATGTAACCAAACATTATATGTAACACATAATATGGAGTTTCTTGCGCGTTCTTCTCCATAGAGATCTACGCTTTGGAACGTGCAATTTAGCTTCACTTTTCTTGGACTGACCGACATTTGACTATTCAAAAGTGCGTACATTTGGTCTATTTGAAGTAAATGATTTTGATTTTGGTTTGATTGCTTAGTCCGGACCGTAGAGGTGTTAATTCAAGATATCAAATTACTGAATTCGAAACGGTTCCAAGACTTAGCCTAATGCCTCGATGGGCGAGAAAATTGTGTCATTTTTGTGTTAGACATTGAGCGGGACCCAGCCTGTTTCCTTTAGTCCTACTTATTTTCATTGACATTGTCTACGGGTTTGCCAAAACTTCCTTTTCTTGCAACTTGGACGATATTTTTCAGTTCAATAAGACAGTTATTACAGACGTACCTAGTCCATATCTGTGTGACTGACCTGTTGGTCTAGTGGTTAGTGACCCTCACTGCTATGCCGGAGGTCGTGGGTTCGATTCCCACCCAGGACAAATGTTTGTGTGATGAGCATAATCATTTGTTGTGCGTCTGGGCGTAATTTATCTATAATATGTATGTATTTAGGAACATATAAGTATGTTTATCAGTTGTCCAGTACCCATAACACAAGCTTTGCTTAGCTTGGGAGTAGATGGCGTTATGTGATAGTTGTGGAATATTATTATTATTATAAATAAAAAATAAAAAAATGAATAAATAAATATCAGTTATTAACACAAGAAACCTCATAATGTGTTACTAACATAGTTGTAAATTTGTTAGTTACTACACTAAATGAGTCTCGTTGTTGCTCGTAAAAAGAATTTATTATTATAAAACTATTGTTAGTACATAAAAAGAAAACCATAAAGCGGCACCGCACAGCAGCGCCAATGTATGCCAAGCCCTGGACGCGACCATCCTCAGTGTGTAGTCGCATCCAGTGCCAGATGAGTGCCAGAGACATTGGCGAGTTCCAGCGACCTACGAAAACGCTCAGCAGGTTCGGGCTGGCTCGCATATGCAACATCATACATGCAGGCAAGAAAACCATCCACAATTCGCCGCAAACATTGTTGAAGCGCTGCAGTGGCGCGGCAGCTCGAACAGTGTCCTGAACGCGTTGTTTATTGTTTAGATCCTTCGGGGTTGTTTATCAAGATTTTTGCTAAAATTTGCATACCATCGTCCATCTCCAAATCAAACCTACCTGCAGCATGCTATTCAGGTTCGTCAAAGACGGTTGATTAAGCTGTTACGACCTCGGTCAAGTTATAAATTTGCCGACTTCGGTCTGATATTAAATTGCGAAGCATTTTCCCATCTATCATGGTATCCCGTTAAATGGGTTGTTTCCAGTCTATCGGGATACCCCACAACCCAGAAATTGAGTATCAACAACCTGGTACCAGGTTTTCAAGCTTCTGGCTACCAGGATAGCAATGACTGAAACCTTCATATGCTTTTTCAGGCATGGAAGTGGCACAGACTCTCATTACACAATGAATGCAGGTGTTGCAAAAACAGAACGCAGTCAAGAAGATCGATTCCAATATTCGGACAACGGCAATGCAGTCTGTTGATGCTGTCATTAGATGCCTACATGAATAGGGCATGTGACACAGAACAGGTGGAACATGGTCGTTATTATTTAGCTCCTATTCTGGTCAATAGCAGACAGTACTTAGCCGTAAGAAAAAACTGGGGCCTTACCTCGACGAGTTTAAATTCAGTAGTGCAAGCGAGAAAGAAGGATGGAGCTATACACCTATATAGCTCCATCCCTTTTAACAGTTCAGTTTAGGTCGTAAAAGGGATCGCTTTAAGAGCTGGTGGCTCTACCACGACAACAACTTCAGGACGCTTACCTATGAAATCACAGTGGTGCACCCTCCTCTTCTCGAGCTCAGGGTTGTTGCGGCGGTTGTACTTGACGTGGTGCGGGTGCGCGAGCCGCGAGTGCGGCATGGGCGCGTGGTGCGGCGGTGGCGGCGGCTGCGGCGGCGGCTGCTGCTGCTGCATCTGCACCGCCTGAGTCATTGTCTGCATCGGAACGAACTACTTTATTCATTTATGATTAACGATCTGTTCACTTTTAAAGGGGCTTGACAGCTCATCTTTATCACTGCTTCCGTGACCTCCGACTCATGCCAGCAGCGATAGGAACTGTAGGGTTTAGTTGGTGGGAGTACGAAAAAGTCTTCTGTTCTCCTAGGACATGGAATACCTATAAAGATATGGAATATTCACGTCCCTTCCCTACAATAAAAGGGCATCATCATCACTGCAACGAACAGACATCCACTGTTGGGCATGGTTCACCTAGCGCCGCCACATTCGTGTGCTTCTTCACCACTAGCGACTCCATGTTTTTGCAAGTAGGTTGAATATTAGCAAGAACGGAGAAAATATGAGGTATTGAGACCAACCCCTATTAAATGTATATGTTTAAAAGATTATATAAAAAAATGATATAAAAAAAGCACTTTTTCACTAATTACACGATAATTTTTAATTTTTATTATTATATTTGTTTCGGTCGTGATGCAAATATGTTGTTTGTGATCGGGTAGCTGTTCGTGTAATGTGTAGTAGTAGTCACCTGTGGATGGTGGTGCGGATGCGGGGCGGGGTGCGGGGGCGCGTGCGGCGCCCGCAGCAGCGGCGGCGGGTGGTACGGCGGCGGCGGCGTGCGCCGGCCCGCGCCCTGCGAACAACACGCATGTTGCTGCACTCATACATACTAGCCAATGTCTCTCATCGGCACGTACCAACACAACGTCATTACAAACACATGCATTATTCAGGACCTTACCGCCGTCCTGATTACAATCGTTTACAAGTGACATCCGATTGTTCTTTGTCTTCATTACTGTACTGCAATAAAATAAACAACACGACACAAATAGATCGCAGAGCAATAGATGGTACCATCTGTCGCGTACGCGTACGCAAGCGCGCTAGCTGAGTGGCGCGGGAGCTCACCTGCATGGTGTTCCCGGGGCTGCCCTGCTCGGAGCTGGGCGGCGTCAGCGGGGACATGTACACGAGGCGCGAGGGGGGGTACTTGGCGAAGGACGTGTTGGGCTGGTGCTGCGGCGGCTGCTGCGGCGGCTGCGGCTGCGCGTACGTGGGCGGCAGCAGCCTCTCCGTCTTGATCTCGAGGGGGCTGAGTAGCGGGGTGGCGCACTCCTCCAGCAGCGCCTCGTCGGCCTCCAGCTTGACGTGCGTGGAGCCGAGTGGCGCCAGCATGTTCGCGTTCTCGGGGTCGATGTTCCTGATGGAGGACGCGATGTCCTCCCATAGTGCGGGCCGGAGGAATGCATCGTCGCGTGAGGAGGTTCCGCCGTCGAATAGGTCCATGTGGGCGGGCGCGAGTGAGGCGCCCTCCTGCTTACACAGCAGCGACTCTAGCTCAGATGTCTGCAACAAAACAAACATACATCGTTCGGTGATTTGCAGATTCTTATCGCGCCGCTATTATGAAAATCCTATTCAAATGCTAATAACACATTAGAAAGTTCTCTTGATTTAATGTGTAAAGCTTTTGACTACAAAGAAGTCCCTGTAGCTTTAGGGCAATAAACATATGAATTTATTAACGTCTTTATAAACCTGTAGAACATTGTCACGTTCTGTGACAACAGTGGCCGGTTAACTGGGTAGGAATATACAGCAGTATTCTATTATGGAAATATAATATCGCTAATTTGTAAAAGAAATTTGCTAAAGGTACAAAATGAGCGTCTACACGAAAAAGTCCTTGTTTGCTCACATAGGGGAAGGGCCAATAGAAGCCAATGATAATGGAAATTGTTCATTCAAATGATTAGGTAGTTATAACGGTGTCAACGATATTTCGTTTGACGAACTTTGATAACAAAGTAAAAAAATTAGAACAAAAATAGAACTTTGTAATAACTATCAAAATAAATAGTCGGAATGAACTGTAGCATCGCATTGCTGTTTATATGAAATGAGACACGAGCATCATGCATACTCTTGGGAACTGATTGGCTACATCAATCATACTTAAGAGGATTAAAGTTACGATTAACATTATGAATTTACACAATTTTGAACAATTTCTCCGTGCTAGGTGGGCACCGGCGCGCCGGCGCACGCTCCTGCGGCATTAGCATACAATGGCGGCGACCCACGCGCGCGCAGGTGACGAGCAAGAGCTTTCATATCGGATCATTTCATACATAGACATTTGGGGATGAGGTTTAGCTAGCATCGAAATTAATTTAAATTGTGTCGACACAAGGCTCAAAACAAAATGACATTCCATCAGCGATAACGATTGTCAGAAGTCGAAATGTAAGGGATTTAAGAGTATTGATTTTTCGAAAGAGTCCCCGCGACCCTGGAATGAAAAGAGCAACTATAGAAGCAGCGGGTTTTATTCAGTAAAAGTCTGACACTCCTCGCTCCATCCAGAGTGGGAGAAATTTCTGGATGATTTTCCACCCTAAAGAGAGGGTTTTGGTAGCACAGGACTTTTCAACTTTTTTACTGTCTCTGATAGGTATAATATTACTTGCGGAGCGATTGGCGAGGGCCTAGGGTTAGTTGGAAATGTATTCACTCAAGGTAATCCGTTCGCTTTAAATATGAAATCGTATGGAATAAATAAAGCTTTCCGTTTTTGTTACTTATTGATTTTAGTACAAAGTCAATGCTTTATAAGCAATAAATGCAGGTTTTTTTTTAACGCAAACGCCATGAATTGTGCGTGAATGTTTTAATAAAAACAAAATAATATATCTTCGTCGAAACAAAATGAAATAGTCTTTATCATATTATTATTAGTTTTATAAACAATCTTTTAATGAAAATCATTGTTTCATAGCAAGCTTTTATAGCTCGGTATACTTACCTATATGTATAATTAATACTCGTCCAGACGAATCATACGAGCCCAAACTCGATGGGTTTATGTCTTTTTATGTTTAACTACTAAGTTCCTATAGCCACCTTAAGGTTTCGTCATCAGATCAGCTCCATATCATAATAATTTTGTATTGTCATCTGATTTACATATGCATGCAAAATTTCAGCTCAATCGGTAAGCAGGAAGTGGACATAATTTAATTTGCAAGATTTAATGACAGACAAACATCAGGGCAGGTAAAATTGAAAGCTTGTAAAAACAAATAAACCGTCGTTTTTTTGCGACTTGTAACAAAGGAGAAAAGCAATCAACAACTGTACAGAAAATAATAAAATTGCGTTTACTTTTAGAAAGTGTTTGATCTCTTGATAGAAGTATACCTTTAAATTATTCTATGCCATTTACGAGTGACAATAAAATTAATGTAGTTGCTGTCCAAGTTCTATAGCGATTGTGTAGTGTTGTATGGGCTTGTATCTACGCGCTAGGCGGGTATATGCGCCTGTACACCTGCGTTGCCGGGCCGTCAGCTGTGAGTAGTGACGAACCAATTCCTTGATAGTTCATTGAAAGGTTCTATGGGAGCACATAAAGATACAGGTTTTTCGGCCCCGATATGTCGGTATCGGTACCGGTATAGGTACCGGTCAAACCACATACAGAAACGGGTAAATCTGTATGTGTTAAACACTACACTGGCTAATGCTTGTGCTTAAATCCGTATGACTCGGTCCAGGCCTTCGGTACCGACTATTTTAAACCTGTTTCTTTGTAGTTGAGCGCATACGAACGCACTGGATATACCTGCACCGATCGGTACCGACGCGCACAGATTTGCCTGCACCGGTAAAGTCGACTTGAGAATTTTGTATAATAATTAATCATTTAAAAAAATTCCTATATTCGATTCTTTTTATGAGATTCTTCTGTTAGTAAACTATGATCAAGATCTCTTAATCAACCTTGATTATTGAACCAGTGTTGACTAGATTTCATTTTGTCCTAATAATTACCCAAATTGTTTCACTTTTTTGACAGACTCTAACCTGTTTCTTTATGTTTGCACCCTAGCTCTTTTAGGTAAGTACATATAATGGCAGAAAAAGCCTAAGGCATTAAGTCCACCTCTGTACTTTTGTGTGCATAAAGAATTAAATAAATAAATGGCAGTTATAGGAAGGCATACATTTACTAGATCCACCTCTTCATTTTAATGAGTTGCGAGAAACAGTGATCCTGAAACACGTTTCTATTAGAACTAATTTCCATCTTATATACGTGCTATTTACACAAACTACTACTGAAGCAATTTCATTGGAATACTAATAAAGTAGGTACGAGTTATAAATCATTGAGCTACGGTAAGTCCCGACTTTATACCTATGCAAGTAGATTCACATTGATTGATTTTATGGAAATGCTTTCTGTTGCTAATTATAATAACTTATAAGTACCTAATTACTGGGTGTCAAAGATAGATAATTAATGGTACCGTTCGCCTAGCTTTCAATCATTATTTACAGACCTAGCGATTATTTGTCCAGTTACATTATATGGGTGTTTATATCCCACGGAAGCGGAAATGTTGGAAAGAGTTACAGCGACACTGGAACGTAAATGGAACATAAAGAACTTGGGTGAGTCCAGTCCAATAAAAGTTTAACACTACCTGTTTAAACCAGAGTATCCGAAGTTAATTGATGATATCCTACCCAAAAAAAAAAATACTAAAAAGAATAAAGATAGAAATAAGAGTAAATCTTTATTCGACAACGGTATTACTATAAATACATATTTTATGCATAAAGTAACTTGTACGCACCAACTAACTAGGTAAATGTGGTGTGAAGTAATTTCCTATGAGTTCATGTCGTGATAGAATATGTAAATATTGATAAGTTTCATGTAGTGCTTTATCTGTTTGCTTTCCTATTGTTTAACGTTGACGGCTACACTTACATATATTATATCTGCGATTAGGTGAGCATACCTTACTTATGCGTCTTGAAAATAGAACGTCATTCGAACATGTTCGGTAAATGTATTCGTTTTTTGTCGGTAAACAGGTGAAATAGAGTTAAATTAGTCGTCGAGCTGGGTTGGCATTCGGCATTCGGCAGCGTGCAGCGGTCGGAACCTCTTTGGAGCAGCGTGGGGTGTCGCAAGAGCGCCGGACCGCGCGAATTCCTTCCATGACCTTTGCGGATCGAACGATTGCGCAGTGGCTCCTCCACCGACTAGACGAGCTTGAGCAACAGCACACAGACTATACTGGTGCAGAACAACACCTGGCGTCCGAGAGCTTTACACTTAATAAATAAAAGATACATTACATTTTATGATCCTTTTATTGATTCATTTTTGGTCGGTTGACCAAATCTCCGATGCAAAGTTTTGTTTGATCAGGGTTGTAGTATGACAATAAAAGTCTTGTGAATATTTTATCGTTATGAGCCAAGTACGGGTCTTAGCATCATCTTCATCAATACCATTTCGTAGGTTAGACCTGCAAAAGGGTATTGACGACGATGATACTACCACGAGAACGAAAGGGTCGCTAGCTATGTCGCTTTGGATGAAGGACTTGGTGGCGATGAATCGCTTACCTCCTTTTGAATACGGCGTTATAACATAACTAGCAAAATGTGGGTGTGGTTGGCCTCTTCCCTCTTTTCTTGGTAAAGGCAAGCAGAACGTAAACAGAAGTAAAAATCAGTGATGGCCGAGTGGTAACGGCCCTGACTTACGAATTGTAGGAGGCGGGTTCAAACCCAGCCAGACACGTTACTTTGTGTAATTTATATCATCATCACTGCTCTCAAAACGGTGAAGGAAAACATCGGAGGAAACCGTCCGAGAACCAAAAATTCGAAGACATGCGACATTTACCAATCCGTACTAGGCCTGCGTGGTCGATTACGGCCCATTCCCTCTCCTAGAGACGAGGTCTGAGTCCCAACAGTGGGTACATTATGAGGCCAACTATGCTAAACAGAAGTGATGAGGGAGAAATTCGTAGGTTATTGGTGTCATCATCTGCTCAATCCATTATTATCAATTTAGTCTTCCACCAATACCAAACGCTTCTTAGATTTATCGTTTAGTCCTAAAAGCTGCGACATATCTGTGTGGTAAGTTAATTTTATTCTATGCGTTGGGCGGTGCGCTAGGCACCGTATTCGCTTCGGTTTAGCTCATTTACGAAGCCAGCTAAATCAGTCGGCTTATAGTGAACAGACAGCTATTGTGAAATGAGAGAACCTCCCGCGGATTTGCACCGGCCAGTGATGAAACACGCACTTGCACCAGATTCTATCTCAAATCTTATAGATTGTTGTTGTTATTTATTTCGACCGTTCAATGAAGCAAGTGTTGAGGCGGCCGGTCTACTTACAGCTCGTAAAGTTTATATTAGTCAGGTCGCGGCCGACGTTTACAGGGATTGTCTTTATTTAAAACTGTATATTTAGGAACTGTTGTCTTTAGTTGTGTTGATCAGTCTTTGCATGCGTGTGTGTGTGATTGTTTTATGTGATAAGATAGTGTTTTATTTTCTTCTTCCTACGTATGTAAACATACGATCATCTCTATCAATTAATCATATTAGCGAGAATACCAACACTATCTACTGCACACGTGAATGGCTGACAATGTAGGCATTTATTCAATAAATCCATAAAGTACGCACTCTCATTTAAAGTATCAACAATACCTACATTTATTGATAGAGATTACAAAGAGAATTTGGAGGTGGTACAACCGCGAACATTTGTATTTCCTATCAACTAAACATGTATATAAATAACGTTATCTGTTTTATATCTCTGACGAATAATGGGAAAGTGCATTAATATTCGTATAATAGGTATAGTGGCGGTAGATAGGAGACTGTGTTGAAAAAATCACGTGTTGTGATTGGTTCTCTTGGCGATAATGACGTTGATGGCGGGCGCATTCATACGTAGAACAGCGGCGCGTCGCGACGTCGCGCACGTGCTGCTCGCTGCTGACCAATGACGGACGCGCTGACGTCACGCTGGAAATTATTCGCCGTTATGTTTTGTTCGTTGCTGTACATAACATGACGCTGGAACCATGTTTTTTTAGAGCTTCATAGCTCTAGCAGTTCCGCAGCTAAGATAGGGTGTTGCGAATGTAGTTATGAAACAAATGAGAGCAAATAGTATACTTCACATATTGTTTTGAATATTGTGAAAAGTGTGAAGGTAAATGTCAGAGTGAAATTCCTTGCCAGAGTCAGTTTCTTGATAGCTACAACTTATGGGTCTTTAAGTCAAGGTTACTTCTAGACTGGCGTGCTCTATCGTCGTCACAAGTTTCACGTTGATGGTTTCCACGCCTTCGTCAGACAGAAATCTGCCTCTACTCTACAGAGTGCGGGCAAGCTCCCAACTCTATCCTGAGCACCAGGAGAGGTACGATCCTCCTTTGTTAGGTGATGTCGTTCATAAATTGGTAAATTAAGAACAGCAATCCTGTTTTACAATAGATACCTTGATATTATGTCATCAACTGAAACGGGAAAATTCTATGGCCGATTATGCTAATGCTTATAGGTCATCATCATCAGCCTTTTTAATGTTCCCACAGCTGGGCCTAAGGCCTCCTCTCTAGAAGAGGCAATGGGCCGTAAACCACCACGCGAGCTCAGTTGGTGAATATTACATGTCTTCGAACTTTTGTCTCTAGGACATGCCGGTTTTTTTCACCGTTTTGAGAGCAGTGGTAATGAAATAAATTACACAAAGTAATGCGTCTGGCAGGGTTTGAACCCAAACCTACAACTCGTAAGTCGGAGCCATTACCACTCAGTCACCAATGCCGTCTATTAACCCAATGGATGTTATTAATCCGAATTATGATTTGAGATTATTTTATTAGAGATATTTTTTTTATTTTTTACACACTTTATAATGTTTAATCTCGATGATTAAAACGCCATTTTTTATTGTCGGTAATCAAACCATCTTCTTCTATTCGCAAGGTTGAATGTTGTAACACTGCATCCCCTGACAACAAAAAAATAAGAACCTCTACTTCAACTGTAATGAAACGTCTGACGAATGAGGAAGGTATGCCAACTCCACACATACATAGGTCCATAGCTATATGTATTTGGACAGCCCTGCGTGTTTAACTGCTATTCGCGAAAGCAATTCTATTTTCTCTTGCATGGACGCCTACCTACTTCATAAAAGATTACTTAATAGTCTATAAACCAGAGATAAGAACTTAAATTCAATGACGAACGGCAATAACAACCATAGCTGGAGTCACTCACATGATGGAATATTGTTTCCTTCTATCAAATCTGCATATAAAACATTCGCATATTGTCATATGTGTGTCACAGACTGTAAAACCAGTGTTAACATTAACGTGTCGTCGACAGTTGACAACGAAACAAACCTGGGTTAAAGACCCAGCCTTTACCTATGAAATTGCTGTTTTATCAATTGCCTTAGAATTGTACGTTTCGTATATTTCCTGGTTACTGCAGGACGTCACATATAGTTTAAATCTTTAAATAACAAAAAATACGTGCAACGTATCTATTGCCCGCTCGCTGTTCTATAATCTGTAGACTTCATTTAGTTTAACTTAATATTTAAGGAATGGAATATATAGAAATGTTACTTTGGATTTTTCTTTTTCTGTACGAACACGAAATTTTTAACCACGAAATCTTGACAAAATGCGTTTATTCTAAGGTTGACTTCCAAAGTAGAAACGTTATGTTTCAAAAGGCTCGCAGTATCAATAATGTAAACTTAACACAACCTCCTATTTCTTGAATATTGTTCGTTTACCTCATGTTTTTGATTTTCGGAATTGAGGCGAGGTATCAACTACTTACTTCCAAGAACTTTAGGCAAAAATATACTCTATCTATTCCGACTTCTGGTTAC
Organism: Mythimna lalbum; assembly: GCA_949319445.1. NCBI lineage: Eukaryota > Metazoa > Arthropoda > Insecta > Lepidoptera > Noctuidae > Mythimna > Mythimna lalbum. The sequence continues at coordinate 25,096,861 of OX439344.1, read as the reverse complement.
CACAGTACAAAGAGAGACGTTTCATAAAACGGTAACTTCATAACTATGAATCTAACATATAATTATGAAAGCTTAAGACACCAGACATGTTGCCAAGTATATATTTAGAAGTAGCATACAAATCTAGAAATAATACCGGCTTACGCTAGCAAACTTAATATTCTCTAAATGCGATAGTAAAACTAGTTTTGTAAACAAATTGAACTTCGGAATATTAAAAATAATTAAAATCATAAAACGCGTCGCAACATCAGAAAGCTTTTTAGTTGGCTTAGCTGATGTATAATTCACATCTATGAAACAACGCCACATGGTGATCCGGTATTACATTTGTAAATTAATGATAAACGTATGTGTTCAATACGCATTGAACTTATTGCATCGTTGACTATGAAAGCTTCAACATCTACAATTCTACATTCGTCCTGAAAATTATTCTGAATGAAAAACGGTCGCGCGACGATAGCAGGAAATGTAAAAGGTCAGAGGAGGTCAGGGCAGGCTGTACGTATGTACCTGCGTGCTCGAGGTGTAGGCAGTACCTACACAAACCTTCCCGCCGCGACCCCCGGGACTGTGTGCTAATTAGCTTTAAGGGGACACCTATGACAATCGACTATTTGATCTGTCGATCAAACTGTTATGACCGTCGCCTTGTTTTATGACCTAAGTTTCATAACTATTATTGGAAGAGGGTGAAACGCACGCTTTAAGTTAAAAGCTTTTCGCTAATACATTTTAATTTACTAAATGAGTACTAAAACCTGTGTAAACATAGTCTACCGCCTAAGTAATATTCATGACTGAAATGTACCTAATTTCTTGGAAAACCGTCGACTTTTTCGGCGTAGCGATACCGGTGCCGCTTCAACTACCCTCCGATAGACAGTATGACCTTTTCAATAATGTATCCTCATATGAAAAGAATTAAAATTGCCGTGTCATACCGTTATGGCATTGTTTGAACAGCGCGTCTGTCGACTGTCGTCGCTCTATTTCCATAATTCAACTTACGCCCACGGCGCTCATTCTTCCATACGCACACAATACTATGTAAAACAATTAAAGTACACACGTAGCCGTCTTAATGCAAAGTCGTAAAGTTCATATTGCAAACAAAAGTTGTTGGCTAGCAGAGTAGTGGGCTCTGATGTAGGTAATCGGCATAATTCACAAAGTGACGAGGATCATTATAGTCTGGTGCGACGGGCGTGCTGGTGACGGCGAGCGCGGTGACGTGACGAGGGTACAATGTGGATCTACTTCCGATTCTTATTTCTTACGACAGAGTGCACGTAGAGCTTTTAAATGGCAGATACATCAATCACAGCACAATAAACCTAACAGGCACTACAGAAGCCTAAATGGTATTTGCAGGTAAAATGACGCGACGCGAAATGAGTAGTAGAATTGTGCTGTTCAGTAATTTTCGATATGAAAATCACGAAAACTGAAACTAACATTATAGAAAAGAAAACTATGTATGTACTGTTAAAAGGACAGAATAAAGATAAAAAGTATTAAACGAAATATAACTTCCAAAATTGCCTAAACTCTTTCGTGAAAACCACCCAAACAAAGTAAATTCCAACATGTCCGCTTTTAGTTGTTACATACAAAGTAAGGCTTTTTATCATTCACTAGGTACCCCTAAAACTTATGACGACAATAACTAATAGTAATAACATTTTATAGGCAGTGAGCTCACATTGCCGCGGCGTCGGGAGTCGTATTTATCGGTTGGGCGGACTAGGGCGGGCGGCGTTAGGCGGATCGATAAGAACCGCCCACCGGGTGGGGGTCGGACTTGCTTAGAATACATTTTAATATAAAACGCCATGCTGTGTCCTGTCGCAGTTTTAATGACAAATAATAACAGTAATGTAGACTGATTTAATTAATTTTGAAGCAGCTTAAAAAGTGTCTACATCTCTTTTTTTCCAATTCTCCTCTCGCGGGTATGCTGGAAGAGATTTCTTTAGAAATAAGCATCACCTATGTACCTATTTTTCTTTTTCTGTCTTGTTGTCTTTTATAAGTTCAGTGTGTACATGAATTGTTAAATAAATAAATAAGTAGCTTAAAAAGTAACTCGGCTAAGGTTATGGTAAACAAGCTGAGCGTTGTTAAGTACATAATTTACAACGGGTTTGGTTTAAGAAAAACAGTAAATGTTTAATAGCACATACGAAAACTTTACGACTGTTGAGGAAAATTCAATGTTTGTGAAAACTTTATAGCTTCATGCTTAAAGCTTGTACAAAACTCTTGTTGAGCGCTGTTTTGTTTACCTGCCGAAATGTTATTAGAAAAAAGAGTGCGGCAAAGGGGAGTATCGATGGTTTGTTGAAACAGTACGTGTCTCACGGTGGCGGTTGATAGAAGAATAAAAAAACATGTAATTTGAGTAATGTTTGCATTTCCCATAATTTTGGCTAAACGTCGGGTCGGGGGCGGCCGCCAGGGGTTCTGCCACTAAACACACCGACGATGTATTCACGAGTTAGTTATATACCTACGACGATATTTTTGTCTTATGTATGTTACTGATTTAGATTTTGAGGAAACCTTAATCAAGCAAAGGGACAGCATTTAGGCTAAAACCTATTTAGATCGTATTAGTTTTCTTGAGGAATACAGTATAGAGGTACCTACTACCTACCTACTTAAAAATATCCCATACACTGTCCCAGTTATGTTTATTCCATATGAACGTGAATGTATAATCGTAGCACGTAGCGTTTCGTTTCTATTTCCTATGGGAAAAGACTCGAGTTTACGTTTACCTCGGTACCTATGACCAAATTTGTTTTGAAGTGTAAGTAGGTCTCTATTGAAGATTTCTATTACCGAAGAATTGCGTAGGTGGACTCCATCAGAGACTATTACAATATAAACACATATTTATGCAATTTCTCTGACACGGGACTGCCTTAGCAGGACTTAAATATATTTGGAAAACCTTAGTAGCAAATTAGGATTCAGTTATTGGAGATTCCAAACAATATCATGCTGTGTAGAAAATTACTCGGAAATATAAACGGACCTAAGTGGCGCTCAGAATGCAACAATTGGGTTAAAAATGAAATAAATAATGGTAATACATAGCTGGTTCGTGCGTAAGTGTATGTATGTAAGTGATCATAAAAGGAATGTTCTAACAAATGCGTAAAAACCGCGAGTGCTCACAGAGCGTGCGCAGCGCGAGCGGGCGCCGCGTGCCCGGCGCGCGTGCCACACTCATGTAAAAACAACATTACTACTATAAATTTGAATAAAATAATACACAGCATTACATACCCCACGTACCTACTTCGTTCGTACATAAAAATATACATCTAAATAATGTTAGACTTAAAGTATTTCCTGCATACTTTCATTTCCTTCCGCGCACATTTCTTAACGTTGCGAAAGCAGTGAAGCACGTACGAACATTGGCAGTCAGGAGCAGTTAAAGGCATATTACATTTGACTGCAAAGTTAATGAAATTTTGATTCCCACGACAGCGTGGTACCAGGTTATGTGCTGTGTTGCACAAGTTGCGTACCTACGTACCTGACGCACGCTGAGCCTATCTCTCATACAATCAGTAATCAGATTCTGCGGTGGAGCAGCGCGCGGGAGCAGGCTGCGCCGGCGCAGATAACGCACCGATCCGCACATTAGGACGCCACTAAAGTTGACATTACTCGGTACACGTTTTCCTGCATTACTCACGCCAGTTAGCTTTCTTCTGTTATTACTAAGTGAATTCGTTGAGAAAGCGCTTGAATCATATACCATAGTGTCGACATGTAGGACACTGTAAGATATACCTACCTATTTATATATTGTTTAAAATATTTTTTGGAATAAACGTGTGTCTCTTTATGTATTCAATGAGTATCTTCGTCTCCAAATTTTCAAATTCAAATAATAATGATTTATGAAGATGAGTTGTTGCACAAAAAGTACAAAAAAAAACTAGGCCAATGCGAGTCGGACTCGCGTCCTGAGGGTTCCATACAAACTTAGCTATGTAAAGAGTTCAATTCCCGATTGGAGTCTAGAAGTTTTTTCCAAATCGCATAAAAAATTGTGACGTAACAACACATTTTTCAGGTTTAATCCTACACCTGTGATATAAGACCTTGCTTTATGCTAAATTTCAGGACTCTGGTTCAACGGGAAGTACCCTAGAATTTGGACTTCCTTGAAAGTGTCGAAATATACATTTTTTTTTGCGACATAAACGGTCGTATCTTTTTTTTTCGTAAACGTAGAAGTTTCATTTTTTCACAATTTCAAGGGACCGTAGACCTCAGTTTACGAGTATGATTTAAAATTCAACTAGATACCTTCACATGTTTTCGAAATATACCATCATGACATACAGACAGACGGAAAACAAAGTGATCCTATCAGCTAATAAGTCATAAAATATAACAAATTAAAAGTACTTACATATTTTAAGGGTTCCGTTTTTTCGTTTTGAGGCACGGTACCCTAAAATATGTAAGTACTTTTAATTTGTTATATTTTATGACTTATTAGCTGACGTACAGACGTTCTCTTGTCTTTTAGTTATGTACTGTCAAACGCGCGAACATTAAATAGTCGTTGCAGTTAGCTGAAATTTTCTAATTTTTTGGGTAACTTTCTTAATTTTTTCTTTCTTTACAAACTTCTTCAGTAATAACAAGCACAACAAAGAAAGAATTAGCTAAATTGATCCAGCCGTTCACATGTGATGACGTAACCAAGGGAAATAAATAATAATTTTAATAAACTAGTGCGCCTAACCATCAGAGATTGTATCACCGCTTACCATCAGGCGGGATCGTAGTCAAGCACTAGTTTATAACAATAAAAAAAAATGGGGATAATTTTTTATACAGACAGAAATTAAAGAGTCTTACAACCTGCTATTCGCATTGCTGTTTAGTTGCCAAGATGTCACATGTTCGAAACTCGAAGGTTGTTGGTTCCGCTTGGCTGTTGGCTGACGGTGACTGTGCAGTGTCGTGCAAGCCACATGACAAGTACCGCGGCGGCGCTATTAACAAATCACCGTATAAATATTCATGGGTGATCCCCTCACCGGCTGAGGGATGAGCAATACGTATAGTTTTAATAATAAAAACATATTAGCCGCATCGCATGTCTGTCTTTCCGTGACCGGGCAGTTTTACACCTGGCCGAGTGGGGAGACGGGGAGATGGAAGGAGGACTGTGGGAGGGTAGACAGGGGTTCATGGGGATAATGGGGTAAAGAGGAGGAGGGGGAGAGGCACCGTTTGTCAGCGACCAGCGGTCAGCTATTAATGAATGTGCCCATAATGTTTATTGTGCCCGCTGAGCAGTTTTTGGGCAATGCTTGTAACTCATCGTTTTATAAATTAACTGTCATGACTATCGACTACATCGTGGTGCGCTACGTGTACTGATGTAGTTTTTAAATTGAATGTTGGCGTGTTGCGTGAATGACTGATTCCTTTTGTAGATTTGCTAGTAGATATTTGCATGGTGTTTCATAAAATTTAATCTAGATATAGATCAACTGTAGTGTTTTAGATGTATTTGATTATTAGTAACACTGCAGTACTGATTTCAATCAACAACTGTACATTAACAGCGATCTAGGAATGTTTTCTCGTACAAGCGGCGATGCTTCAAAGCTAAAGGGCAAGCTGTCACAATAGTCAGTAGTCAGAGGGTCACAGTAATCACGTGCCCTCGTTTACACGTTTGACTCCGTTTTATTATAATAATGAAATTATTAGAGAGCGGGGCTCGGTCGCGTGCCGGCCGCCCTCGACCCCTCTCGGATCGCCATTACCTCATTAAAAGATAGTCCGATGCTACGACTGCGGGGGTAGTTTAACTTTTTAATTTAATGTATTGTGCTTGCGGTTAAATACTTTAGTATTGTGAAAAGGTGTGATTTTACGAGGGGCCCGCTCATATTGATTATTCATTTACCTCGCTACATCAGCTAAACATCGAACGACGTCATATTAGTCACCTACAGACTGTGACGGTAACTACTTCACCTTGTCAGTAAGTTAAGTTCTCGGCATACTGCAACTTATTGTGTTTGTGCGTTTCAAGCAAGATGCCAAACAATCTCGTTATTAGATAATTTTCAGCCTGGCTTAACAGATTCATCTACGCATATAAATTAAACATTTTCAATTGGAATGGTTAACAGAAGTCAAAACATGCAATTATTCGGAATCTCCATACATATAATTATATAATTTCCAGAGAAAACAATTCGAATCGTATTATTATAACGAAACTCATTAGGAATCGACTTTGCGGACAATCTCTATAAATAAAGAACTGTTTAGTAAAACCAATATGTTTGGTCGCGAAAACTGATATTTAAATTGGATGTAAAAAGTTGGTTCGTTATGGAAGTCAATTAGTGATGAAGAAGGTAACAATCTGGCAAGAAGGGGGTCTGTTGGGCTGGTGGCTCGAGCTGCTAATTAGCTAATGGACGGACGCCCCTGCCCGTGCCTACTGCTCGCGGCGTAATGGATTGTGGCACGCTCGCCTCGCCACCTCGCTGTGGTCACATCTCGAATTTCGTCCGCGTTACCTTCCCGTTATGGAAAAATATGGATTTTTAATAATGACTTGTAAAAGTGTGGATACAAGCGCACATTAAGTATGATTACACGCGAAGAGTACTGTACTTGTTATTGTACTCATTTCAGGGGTAAAACAAAGTTGAATGCTGAAAGGTTCGTCTCCATAGAGATCTACGCTTTGGAACGTGCACTTTAGCTTCACATTTTTATGACTTACCGACATTTTGACAACTCATAAGTGCCTGTAATTGGTTAATTTGAAATAAAAGTTTCTGATTTCTGTTAATGTTTATGACTTTATATTTACAAGAATTTGTTATTAAACACACAAAAAGCAAGGAATTTGCTTGTTTTTTGAAATCATGATAAAATCGTTTCCGATTGTTAAGTTTAATGAGCTTTTTACAGTGCTGTGCAATAAAACGGTGTAACATCGTTTACTCTCACGCCTCTCGTAGGGTCAAATGTAAAAACTTTAATTCTAAGTAAACGAATAAGCTGGCGGTTCACTGGCTAGGCATTAACTGTAACTTTCCACTTAGCTAGTATCGATGAAGTCGTAAAACTAACACAACAAATAATGACGATGTTATAAACTAAACTTTAATCTTCAATAACTTATTAATTTTCTTGAGAAGGAGAATTGGATGTCCAAATGTGCGAGTCAGTTGATATTGTTTACCATTTAGGGTATTTTTAATATTGTGCGGATTTCATCACGCATGCGGGATTGCGACGCGTACATGCCTTTTGCATACAACTATTTATTGTATACAGGCAGTACCACCGCATGCGAAGAGAACCAATTTCCCTAGATAAACAATAGTATGAATATAATTTTCTGGCGAAATAAAATGAATGTAGTTTTCTGGCGAGACGCATAGGACCGTTAATTGTGGCGAAACTTGGGGGAGGCTATGTCCAACAGTGGACGTCTATCAGCTGAAATGATGATGTAATTTTTTTATATTTTAACATGTTTCTTCTTGATGTTGAACGTTTTTCAAGAACGAGAATTGGCCTCCTGCTATTTAAACTTTTATAAGTATACATTCTCTGCAAAAAGTAATAATACTAAAGAGCGATGTTTATTGAAGTCCTTTTGCGGTAATTAGCAAGGATAAGCGGCACATAACGTCTGATTACATTTCTGTTAATGACCGTAGCGCAGTTGCCATAACTTGAGCTGACGGAGGCTACTTCGACTCTTCTTATTGTGAACCTCTTCAGCCAATTGGTTTAGCTACTCTATACAGTTTTAAATGTAAATTAAATAAGAAGGTATGCAATTAGTTTGTATTTCAATGGTCAAATTATTCTAAAGATTGCCGGCAAAATTTTTGTTGATTCCTACGTTGTTTTCTTTAAACTCATCATCATCTTTATTTCAGCAAAAAAACCGTTCACTGCTGGACTGTCCCACGTGTCGCCACTACGGCTGATCCCGTGGTTCTTGCATCCATCGAGTCCTCGCAACACCCACCAGGCCATCGGTCTACCTTATTGTATAACCACACCGTCGCTTCCCATCAGGTGAGATAGTGGTTAAGAGCGAGCCTATCAACAATATGTAGGTTCTACAAATTATGGTTTACGATTCTGAGCTTGCTTTTTATGTTATGTTATACGAGTACTTCTATACTCAACAGCACTAGTAGGCTCGTTTGTATAGGTATAGGTATAGGTAAAACGGGCTGGTATCCGCAACTCCACGACTAATGCGCGTATTTTGCGTACGGGTGGGACAAATGGGTTATTCGATCCACCCCAGCTCCTCAAGAAAGGCCAGCAGCGCCTTAGTGTTGCCGACCATTTCACGAAGGTTACCTGGGTTACCGAAGTGCTTGGCCCTGTAACCAGCGACCACAGGGCAGCTTAGAAGCAGATGAGCTGCTGTCTCTTCTTCCTCCATGCAGGCTCTGCAGAGTGGACTATCCGTAACTCCTATGACATAAAGGTGCTTGTTAAAGGTCTCGTGGCCAGTTGTAGCGGCCGTAACTTTGCGCAACTGTAGTTTCGTCAGTCGTAGGACCTTTTTCGTGAAGCGGCCATCAATCGAGGGGAGCGCCTCCTTGGCCTGCCTGCACTCACCATGTTCTCTCCACAGTTTGTGATGTATGTCCCTGGTACGGTTCCTTACCAGATTGCGTAGATAACCGAAGGGAAGTGGCACAATGGGTTCAGGACCCACTGCTGCCATGCTCGAACCCCTTCTGGCGAGTTCGTCCGCTGCATCGTTGCCTCGGGAATCGCTGTGCCCTTTGATCCATTGAATGGTTACTTGGTTGTGTTTACCCACCTGGTTAAGCCGTTGGTGACACTCGTATATTAGCCCTGAATTGGCTGCGTGATTGTTCAGCGCTTGCAGGACAGCCATGCTGTCTGAGAGTATGCGTATTGAGTGGTCCCTAACTTCCCTGATCAAGACGGCTGAAGCAGCCAGGGTAATGCCCACGCATTCAGCCTGGAATACCGTGTTATGAACCCCCAATGGAGTGGCTACGTGAATGTTGAAATCCTCCGAGAAGACTCCCGCCCCCGTGCCATTACCTGTTTTGGATCCATCCGTGAAGATCCGCAGCTCTGCGGGGCACAGCCCCTCGCAGCGGTCATCCTCATGCAGTTGGATCTTGTATTTCTTATCAAAGATGAATTGCTTTTGGCTCGTTTGTATTAAACAAGTTTTTTTTAGGGACTTTTGGTCACAGTAAGACCATGGCAGCCCCATCTAAACCTAATACAAGTAAAGACACCTTAGTCACCTTATCAACTATTATGGCTCTAAAGCCTTGCTTATGTATAAAGAGCGATAGATGCGTTAGAAAGGGGTTCGGACAGTATACTCTGAATAAAATCAACATCAATCAAATTAATTTTGAAAGTATTCATGAGCACTTCTCTAGCAGCCCGTGTCCTGACAGATTTTCTGCTTTCAGTGCTGAAATACTGTATCATCCCTACTTGTTGGTTTGCGAAGATTAGACTCGATGCCATAGTTGAAACATATTTTACACCGTCATAATAATCCACACGATCACCTATAACGAAGTTAATATTGAAATTACGAACACTAGGAGGCCAATCAATAGCCAGACGTTAAGCTATTGTGTGTTTGTGGCATTGCTATTATTGAGTCGACGTTATTGCCACTTGTCCATAAACAAGTATTGAATAATAACGGCGGAGGCTATTCATTGCTCTATCTGCCAGACTCGCTTTCTTACTTTCTATCCGCGAGCGTGGCAACCCTAACTTATTACATTACTTATGAAATATTTTCCTTTACCTTTCAATTATCTCTAGCACACCATCAAAACAGTAGCAGGATAAAATCGATTTCATATACCAAAAAATAATTCCTCATAATAATCGAAACGACATTTTTATAGTTGGCTGCAATAAAAAACGCATAACTCGTGTTCTGACACAAATTGAATGGACTCAAGGAGGTGAGAGGTAGTGGCTCGCTGCTGACATATTATACACCTAGATCACAAGAACATGTAGTTCATTTTCCATTGACTTAGTTGTAGACACAAAGCAGTATGGGGTAGTGGGAATTGTTATAGAGTATATAGATGGAGGCGAATTATAGTAATGCAGCGATATCAGATATCGACTGACAGTAAACGGAGAAGTAAGAAGTAAGTAGTACTGTGGTTAGTTTACTACCTCATCTTAAATAAGTTAACTGTTTTGTATTAATCCAAGTGACTCCGACATCGATAAATATGCCAGTTGGTTTTCTTCCTCAGTAAATATGTAAATGTTACGGTCAATGTTCTAAATGCGTGCAGTATGGCCACTGTTCGGCGAGTAGCTGTGGAGAGTATATTAGAACAGGTAGATTGGACGATTGTGAGCGCTATATTTGTGTGTGGAGCGAGGGTAAGAGGCGTTTCATTTTCATTACTGTATGCAGGCATCGTGAGGTCATGTATGTAGCGAGTAGGAAGTAGTCGAGTGCTACTGTCATAAAGATTTTCATCTTTATGACAGTACCGAGCTTAATGGAATAATAGAACTAAAATATGCGCTTAATTATACAAATTCTTGAGCTGCGGGCTTATGAATTCAAATCAGCAGTATCTATACGAGATTAAAGTGTTGTATATTTACTTATAAAGCATATATATAATGAAATATTCGGTGACGTCAGCAATGAGTCATCAGTCGTAGACGCCGTGTCTCAGTCGTGAATAATGATAAATTTGTAATTAGTAGATGTGATGTGTACATCTTTTATTGAAGCAGCTAATGAAGTGAATCATCTTTATGTTTCTATTTCAATAACATCACGTAACGTAATATATAACGAGTTGTTTTACATAATAAATATGGGCGATATTCTGTGTTTTTGATGAGACTATAGGATGATTCATCCTCGAGACAAAATAAATATAGCGCTAAGAAAAACATGAAAACCTTGACTAAACTGTTACCATTCTTTAGCAATATTGTTTTTTTTAATCACTCGATCACCTATCTCCTTATAAATGCAAAAAACGCCAAGATATTTAAAACATACTGTTTATAAACTTAGTGTTCAGCTTAAAGCTCTCATGAAACTAAGCTGTATCATGCGATATTTGAGGAGTTAACTTTTTTACTTATCAATACAATTTTAGTTAGGGACAGATCTTTTTATATAAATGAGCTTAGAAAGCTCGTTCATTTAGAGTTAGCTAGTATGAGGGAAACACATATTACACTATATATTATATTTTATGTTAAGGTATGCATAGGTACCTACATTGTAAATACCTTGCTTGGGTTTTGCCATAACAGACGTAAAACAGAAAATAGCCATGAAAACACATAAAATCCACAGATTTCAGTAACTTCAGCTTTACCTCCGTCAACATAATCTGTAGATCGCAACTAAAGTCACGGTACGCTAATAGTTTTAAGTGCCCACCGAAGGGCCAACACGGCATTACGATTTAGCATATTCATGCGAGGCCCTGAAACGTCAGTGCCGTCAAGAATGTCATTTGCATGTAAATGACATTGTCAGAGTTGCGCGCGCAGGTATTGACGTGTCATTGCATCCACCCCCGCCCTGGCCGCCCCGCCCGCCCTACGCCGTGATTGGGCCGCGAGGCGGAAATCGTGAAGCGAACACTTGGAAGTGAATAATTATGAATACATAATGGCACATAATGTTCCGCTAGTCGGCATATTGTTGTGTCTAAGGTCTATGCCTCTGACCTTTGCGTAAATTGTTAAATGTTGGCAAGGGAATGCACGGTTATGGCTTTGCTGCAAGCGTGGATTTAGTGCGGCCTGCTCAGAATAGTAAATAATTATTGTGACGTTCTGGTTTTGTGTTGATGAGTTTGTTAAAGCCATTTGAAGTTTCACAATTTTCCCACAAACCTATTTCTTGCCACTTTGCGCTATTACTTCATTTTTAGGGTTCGCTACCCGAAGGATCTAACTACTAGTCCAGGATACTGTTATTAAGACTCCGCTATAGTTTCGTCTGTTTGTCTGTCTGTCCGTCTGTCATCAGGCTGTATTTCCTGCACCGTGATAGTTAGATAGAACTGTTCACAGCTGATGTATTTGTGTGGCCGCTATAACAACAAATACTAAAAAACAGAATAAAAATGTTTAAGTTGGGCTCCCATACAACAAACGTGATTTTGTGTCGTTTTTTGGTATGGAACCTTTCGTGCTCGAGTCTGACTTGTACTTGGCCAGTTTTTTAAATATGCAAACAGAAAAGATTCGATTTGATTCAAAATCTATCTAAGTTTTAATGAATAATAATGATAATTTTCAAGTTAAAAAAATGACATCGGTAGAGTAGTATAATTGTAGCTTTAAATGTACATTATCCTTACATGTTAAACATAGTATGCAAAACAAAGTTTTCCACCGCACCGGACTGTATGGGCGCGATGATATCAAAAACTACTGAACAGATTTTTACGCAATTTTCAACATGCATATGTAAAACCGAGAATTTCTAAGATGTGTAACACCCCGTGCAAAGCTGGGACGGGTCGCTAGGAATATTATAAAGCTGAAGTGTTTGGTTGGTTGAACGCGCTAACCTCTGAAACAGCTGGTAAGAATTAAAAACTCTTTCAGTATAGTCCTTTTACAAAATGAACAATGAAGGAGCGGAGCAGTGACCAAAGACGCGACTGAAACTGCGGATAACAGCTAGTCTACGAGGCCCCACCCTCGTGAATGCCAAAATTCTCTAGAAGAAACTTGGCTTTAAAAAGAAGAAAATCATCTTTCAACAGGACAGCGTACCTGTGCGCAAGGTTGTGTTGGCGATGGGAAAACTGCGGGATTTGGGCTATATTTTGCTCGGCCATCCCTCATATTCTCTTGATTGGGCATCATCAGACTCCTATCTGTTCGCCAATTTGAAGAAATTTCTTTCTGGACAGCACGTCACATCAAATGAAAAAGTTGAGACGGCCGCAGACGACTATTTATTTATTTACAATTGATTTGTACAACATTACAGCCTAAACTAATGTTTTCTATTTTCATAACCTGGAAGGTTACTCGCACTGCCAGGAAGAAACGCTGGACCAAGTCTATTGAAATCGTGAGAGACTGTGTAGAAAAATGAAATTACATCATAGCTGAAATGTTTAGTATGCGCTATCAAACCGAGAACTTTTCACTTCACCCTAGTACACTAAAATTATAAAGAGGTAAAGTTTTATTTTTTGTAGGATAGTCTCTGAAAGTACTGGTCCGATTGCGAAATTATTTTCACCGACAGAAAAGAGTGGAATAACGGAAGGGAGGCCTTTGCCCTGCAGTGGGACACAACGGGCTCATAATAATAATAATAATAATAATAATAGAAAGCTGCTTTATTCCTGAGTGACAGGCTATATTTACGTACGCGGGCGAAGCTGCGAGCAAAAGTTACTAAATAATACTTTTAGTCAGTAAAAATCTGACACTCTTTTATGCTCCAGCTAGAGTGGAAAGAGTTATTTGATGATTAAATTATTACACACAATAAAACTGGGCAAGTGCTAGTCGGACTCGCGCACTGAGGGTTCCTTACAAACTTACCAAAGAAAACTGTTTAGTTTCCGAATTGAGTCTGAAATATTTTTACAAATCACAAAATAGTGTTTTTTTGTGACGTTACTACAAATTTACAGTTTTCAGACTTTTTCCTACCTATTTATGCTATGCTACCTTGCATCAAGCCAAATTTCAGGATTCTAGTACTACGGGAAGTACCCTATAAACTTTGATTCCCTTGAGAGTGTCGAAATATACGTTTTAGCAACATAATCGACCATATCTTTTTTTTTCGTTAACTTACAAGTCCAGGGCTCGCAGACTTAAGAGCCTATATGGTTTTAATTTCAATACGATACCTCCTGGCGTTCCCGAGATAAAGGGTCTTGACAGACAGATAGACAGAGAGAAAGACAGACGGGCAACAAAGTAATCCTATATGGGTTCCGCTTTTTCGTTTTGAGGAACGGAACCCTAAAAATGGTATACATAATAAATAACATGATTTAGTTCAGATTAGAATAATGTAGTTTGTAGTTTCCTTTCGTTTGGATAGTAGAGGGAGCGATTTTGTATTCAATATCCAGTGAAAGTACATGTAGGCCACTGGGGAAATAGCTCGAACAATGAAATGCATGTACACGTCCTATTAGCGGACCTAACGACTCTATTATGTTTCCAGACTGCCTCTTTATATTCCTATTACACTACAGTCACGCCTCTATTTCCCCGATAATATACAACTCGAGTTAATTAAAAGGTAGACGTGTAATTATTTTCTATTCGTATGCGGATAAAAACACAATAAACTAAGACAAAAACATGTAGGTACACAAATAAACGGCTCAAGTCTGAGTATGTATGAATGAGTACGCGGAGGAATGTGCCGCACGCGACACGCACACAGACAAGCGCACATTTACATACACAAACTAAGCATAAAACAAGATTTACTCCACACTAACGCACGTCAGAAAGTCCACACACACCCACACACGCACACTGTATACTCACCGACGAAATACTTTTTAAGTAGGTGTATTGTTATTTTATTCAAATTGTTGTAATTTATTTTGATTTATTTTAACCTGTGTCTCTAGGCATTTATTTAATTAATAAATAAATAATAATCAATTTCAAATTTACAACTTAGTGAGCTGTTAATAATTTTGTTAAAATTATATTCTGCATTAGTATGCATAATAAATGAACAGTTGTACGTACACATACTACTAAATTATAAATAAAAAAAATACATGATTCTTTTCTGTCGATAGTAGCTAGTATCTTCGAAAAATAATGCATCTAAATATCACATTTAAACTTCAAATTTTTAATTTCTTATTTTTCCTTATTTTAAGTTTATAAATTAACGGTTTTGAATTGGTTAGTATATTATTATACTGTTTTTTTATTTTCTTTAGAGAGTGTATGAAATACACTTCCGTCACACTTTTTGTACTGATTAATATATTGTTGATAGAAAAGAAGAACGTCTCATTTACTTTTACAGTTATGCTATAAAGTACATAAATTAATATCTAGGCACAAGTAGAGGTACTAAAATGTTGGTCACGTTGATACTACTTCTACAAACATCTACAGAAAAAATATTAATTAAGTTAAATGATTAAAATTTAAAGATTTTCACTTCGATGGTACGCGGTGTCTTGAATGGCGTTGCCAAGACGCGAGATTACTATTAGCCCGTTACTTATCTCAATGAATGGTGTTTCTCTCAATAGCACCCAAAAAGTCTTAAATATTCTTCACATTACATATGAAATTGTACCTAATAACGTGTGGAGTAAAGTTTAGAATGGTAAAATAGCTAGAGCTTAAAGCCTCATTTTATGTAGGTTTTAAGATTATGATCCCATGTTGAGTGAGAGGAAGTGAAGTGAGGTGCGTAAGAGTGTGCGAAGTTATTTTTTTTCGACAAATTTCGTCTCTCAGGAACAACCTGTGACGCCCACGCATCGCCGGAAATATCGTACAGATCCTATCGAGGTTTTAGCTCAGTATGCTGCGCACGATTCCGTCATTAGTAGGAATTGTGCATTTTTGCCTTTCAAGAAAGGAAGTTGAGATGTGATAAGGTCAAAGAGTTTTGAGCAGGTCGTTGACCTCCGGATTAGTGTAATTCGAGTCATATTCTGGTCTTCAGTGATCTGTGAATATTTAACGTAATCTGCGACCATTCACATCATTACGTACAACGCGTATCTTGTTACGAATTTTATAAAAATCTTTCCATACTGACTATTAACTTTGTGTTCATTATTACAATAAAGTTGTCACGGCTTCGATCTATTGATTAGTAATCGCCTAAGGATCTCCTAATGATTGGTAAACAATTTATACATAAATCGAAGATAGGAGTTTCTCGCAAAATATGTAAATGATCAGGTACCATTACAATCAAAGGTTTTAATGTGAACAGAGTCGAGACAAAGTAGTCAATGTTATTATATTAGACGTATGAGATAAGGAATTGAAGTGTCTCTAACAATATTGTTAGCAGGTAGACAATGGTCCCACAATGTGACAGGCGCAGGGCCGAGCTGTCCGTCTGTCGGTCTGTCCGTCACGATATACAACTGATCGCATAATCACGAATGAATTTCATTTAGATATAGTTTAATTATTTGATAGCGAGTTTGTTATAACTTCCACGATGGAAAATGACTATCTAGTCCACTGAAAGATATCAATAGGTCGTTAAAATTTCGTTGCATATATTCAATAGATGTCTACAAAAAACACATGACAAATACTTATGACTTGTAAGAAAATGTATTTTCGCTTGGAGCTACATTAAAATTCATAAGTTTTGATATAGGTAAGTCATAATGGGTCGTAACTTCGACTTAGCAAAACCCACGTTGGATACTGTCAGACGTGAGTTTATCAATCAGTTATTGAAGAGTGCCCTGTAATGATTTAAAGTGCACACGGTATCCATATATTCAAGGTTCTAATCAGTAGGTCACATTAAACAGTTTTACTGTCAAAATATGTCCGATTGGTGTCATGATAAAATTGGACAAGTTTACGGAGCTATTAACTATAAGTGGTTGTAAAGTGTCTCATTTAAGCTGATGACACACGGGAGGAGAAACTGTCGAGCACACCTGTAGCATTCCGAGCCTTCACAATAGCTATGCGTGCGCAGTACAGCCAGGAACAGACAGTGAAGAGAGACCATTCAAGAGACAAAGAGAAATTCTTTATATATACTGTTGGATCATAAACCTAATTAAAAAAGTCAAAAGAATCGAATATAAGATAAAAGCTTACATTTAGTTGGCCAGACAGCTAGAGAGATTGCGAAATTTGTATGAATGGACATAACGGCACCGTGGCTATTGATACCTCATTAGCATGGGCTCATAAATTACAAGAACTTTAAATTCGGAGGCTTGTTGGTACTTCAACGGATTAGGAGACGCGCTGGGATTGGTTGGACGGACGTGTGTAACGTGCACAATAAACTTTTGTATATTTTTGGCGATTATGCCATTGCCAAGGAGATTTAGAAAGATTATTTAGTTTTGATATTTTAATTTATGAGTCATTGTATTTCAATTTAGAAAAAACATAGAGATAGCTGTATAATACAGAATTAGAAATCACATCACAGCGGATATACGAAAAGCACAATAGTAGGTACTAAGTGCAAATTCCGAGGCAAGCGGAAATGACAATAGTTACCCCACTTCCAAGACTAAGGTTTATAGCTGTAGCGGGATGCGCCAATATCTTTAACTGCTTATTCTCTATACAATTCGTAGTTTTAATGACAATATGGCACCGTGTGCGAGTACGTAGGTATTGTGGAGCTGGGCATTAGCGTGGCTGCGCGATGATGTCACCGCTCCGTGGCTGAGGTAACGGACAACACTGACAGAAGCTGCCGTGTCCGACATTTCGATACTCGGGACAATTTTTCGGCAAACAAAAGACTGTCGTCCATGTAATTTGTAGCCCTGTAATGAGATTCCTTGGATTCTCGAGGGCCATTGAGCCCCTGAAGATATTTGGGAGCAGCTGAGAATGCATATTTATTCAACCCAGTAATTACATACTATTTTAAAGTTTCCGTTAATTGTTATTGTGCGTTAATTGATTGGACTTGTTACTAAACTGGATTCGGCTGCTGATCTGTACAAAAACAACAGATGCCTACTTGAATTGTTGTGTCATGTCAAACTGGATGTCCATTAAACTCCAAGATCGAGGCTCGTGAATATTACTCTAGCAGGATCAGATAAATCTATAAAGTAACTCTGTCTGTCTGTTTAACTTTCACGATTTAACTACTGAACCGATTGTAATGAAATTTATTGAGAAGTAAGCTTGCACTCCAAGAAACGTTATAGAGTTTTTAACTGGCTTAGACTTCGACTTGGCGGTCGTAATGCGAGGTTCAGGGGGTGATGTCGAAGACAAAAGCTAGTTTGAAAAAACTTAAAGTTATGTCCATTAATTAATATATATAACGAATGAATGTCTCATTGACTAGCGCTAGCCTGCTTGACTACTTATTGTTATTTTTTTATTAGAAGGAAAGGCTTTTTGTACTAGTATTAGGCTCATTAAAAGTATTTTCCTGTAAATGGTAGTTTCATTAAGAAATGTTCTATATTATGCAACGATTATTACAAGTAGAGTCTGTCTAAAAAGTCAAACGATTTGGGTAACTATTAGGGCAAAATGAAATCTAATGTAATCAAAATTGGTTCAATAATCAAGGTTGATTAAGAGATCTTGATCATTGTTTACTAATAGATGAACCTTATAAAAATTATCGAATATAAGTATTTTCTATATTTATCTTTACTTAATATTTCTCTTTATTCCTAAAAAAGTAAGTAACTTATAAGCTAAGCCCCACAAAACCGTTGTAATGGTTTGACTGTAGGATTCTAATGGTTTGACCATGGGGTAAATGATTAAATATTATACTAAATTTCAAGTCATTAGACTTTTTAGACAGACAGACTCTTTTTGGTTATTATTTTTTTGCTGAGCTCAGATGCCGGACATTCTCGTTGCGTTTCTAACTGGCTCACTCCATACGGCGTCGTAAAAAAAGGGCCATTAAGTAAACGCACTACTTCTAAGTTATTCAAATAATTTTCTGTTTAAGTATCATGTCTTATAATTTACATATATTACGATTCATTTAGCAAATATTTGATTGTAAAATCTATTGGTTAATTTAATACGGAATATCGATTGAGATACGATTACAACTCAGCTTAGGTTTTGAGATAGGTAACTAAAATAGACGCCTTTGGAAACGTGATTTTAAAGCAGTTGCAGAAGAAATGTTAACACAAGTATACAATATAAACTTATTTATTACTACTACCTACCTGTCAGAGCCCATCTTTGAAATCCCAAATTGTTTCTAGCTTAATATGCATGTATAAAAAGTGTTATTATTCCTCTTGAAACACTGTATTTTGGTGAAAATCGCAAGAAAATCCAGTTAGTAGTTTTTCTGTTTATCGCGAACAGACAGACAGACGTGGTGGAGAACTTTGTTTTCTAGTCAAGATAGAAATCTTTGTTCGTCGATTAGTGTTGTCACCCGGATTGACGAACGAAGACTGCTTATAAGACTTTAGCCCCCCCTAGCTAAGTTACAACTGTTTCGCTTGCGTCGAACGCTTCGAGTTGACCTTGCCGCCAATTGTTCTGACCATGTGACTGAGCGTTGAGATGACGTCATTCCCGTACATTTGAAGCTTTCTACTAGCGTTAACTATTGCAGATTAGCAACTTGACTAGGGGTACAGGTAGTCATACACACTAGGTAATACTTGACAGGTTTACCCACACAGTTCTGCCTGTCAGGTAAGCTTGGATGGAAACCTGCACAGTTGTGCCACATACACGCTCCGGTTTACCTGCACAACTTACCTGTACAGGTAAACCTATCAGGTATACCTAGCGTGTATGGCGTGCATGTCTTAGGGTTACTTAAATATGAGTCAGGGCTAACAGAGCCCTGCATCATTATTCATTCGGCAAAGACCACCGAAGCAGTTTAAGCGAGAAAATCGAATTACTAAGTGTTTGTAAGTAGGGGCTAATAACTTGTAATTACTTATGGACTGTAGCGGTCGTTAACCTGACTCATTATTGCTTTACATGGATTCCAGGGCCGACTGTCTAGGCTGATACTCGCTCTGCTCACGCCACACGAGTGACTTTGTGACCTGTGTGTTCACACGATAAGCATAGACTCCTTGCTATACGCTGCCCTAGTAGTTTCTACTTTTTTTAGCGTTCTATACATTACAGAATTCAAGAGGAAAAAACGGAACCCTTATAGGATCACTTTGTGGTCCATCTGTATGTCTGTCTGTCAAGAGCTTATATGTCGATAACGTGTGGAGGTATCGAGTTGAAATTAAAAATATATACTCTGTCTGCAGTCCCTTAAAGTTTGTGAAAAAATCAAACTTCTGAGTTAACGAAAATAAAAGATAGACGGCCATTTATGTCGCAAAAACGTGCATATATTTAGACTCCCTCAAAAGAATCTAAATTCACAGGGTACTTCCCGTTGACCTAGAATCCTGAAATTTCGCTTGAAGCAAGATGTAAGCAAGATGTATGCACAAATATAGTGAAAAATCAGAAAACTGTAAATTTGTAATACGACACAAAAAAAGCATTTTTTGTGATTTGGAAAAATATTCGTAACTCAATTCTCAGTTTTACGGAACGCTCAATGCGCGAGTCCGACTCGCACTTGCCCGGTTTCTCGACCAGGGACCTCTTTGGTTTCTGATGACGCCATTATGACGTTTTTGTTTGATATCATCGTCACTTCAGTGGAAAGTCGTCCAATAAGCCTCCTCCAAGTATCACCACAACGAACGGTCCTGAGTCTAGCAACCATCTGATCCCCGCGACCCTCGCCTGTCTTAGGCATACCTTGTAGGAGGTCATCCAACGCTGCTTCTTCCCGTAAGCGGTCGTCATTCGATTTTTTGACTCTGTCTACATTTTATTGAGAAATGCTTTTGAATCTGTCTCCATGAGTCCTTTAATTTAGTACCCTATATGAGTATCACCATTTTTTTTCAATAATTTGGTTCCAAAAATCCCCTTTTTTAACTTTAAAGGTTTTGATGTAGGTATAGTGTTACTCTCACATTACTAAGACAAAGGTATCGAGATCTCTCAAGCTAATAAGCAACATGGCGTGCCAAAGTGCATTTTGCTACTGACGCTGTTGGGTAAAAAATTATATCGGTTTCTTCAACATCAAAAGTAATGGGCATTATCATAGAAGCAATATCAGAGAATTCAGTTTGCATTAATATATCATAACTTTTCGATTCGAAACTTTGGAATTAGACCTTTTGTGAACCGTTGGCTCCACTTATTTAAAAATTTTGTTTTGATAAATAATAATAACCGTTTTCTATTACGCTGCCCTTCGAAGCGTTTGCGCTAGCTTCTGACGTTTTATAAGTGCCCATGTAGGCCTATGTGAAATAAAAATATTTGTTTTTTTTTGGAATTTTGTCTGTTAAATATTTTACAAACATTTGGAACCATGGATAAGATAAATATATCAAAATGAGTGATATTACGCAAAAGTATTAGAGTTCCACGTTGTTGAATTGTTTTTGTTGATTGATCACAAGGCAAAAAATCAAATAATTTCAGGAGCAGTAGAGAGAGGAGCAAAGGAAAAAAACATATTTTTTATTATCTAATCAGTTTAACCCTTCAGATACCGTCAATTAGAGACACAATAGTAAGACAATAGATGCGCGGCCACCGGTGGTCGCTTGGGGATTCATGAATTAATAATAAACATAAGTACGAAAAAGATAAACTTACAGTGAAAACAATATCAAAATTGGTAGAAAAACAAATACATATATTCTCTCTCACCAAGACGCCGTTTTTTGTCATGATGGACTTTGACGTCAGAGACCATATGACCTCTCTTTCTTATTATAAGTAGCTTTGAAGCTTATAACTTCGTAGTTGATGAAGATCATAGATATCGATATCCGTGATGAAGATATTTTAAAAATTCGTAGATTTTTGTTTATTAGAGCTAAAAAATTACCTACTAATGCATGCATAATTTTCTTATTGTCGACTGAATTTTGGACTCGTACCATTCTAGCACCCGTGTATGTTCTACGTTTGTGCTACTTAGGTATATACGTTAGGTATCGACCTCAGGGTCAAAACTATTATAGAATAAAGCCTACTTTACAATAACTTAACAATTTGTATCTGTATGCAAGCGCAGAACAGTGACTTTTAGCCTATAGAAGTTAATAGATGCAATAATTTCATTTAAATTATCCTGTGGCCGGCAATCGGCCCACTCAGACGTAAAGGATTTCTCACGAACCGAACAATATTACGTTGGACAAGTGGCCGGCACTGCGAACTCCGAACTATTGCCTAATAAAACATTATACGTACCGTGTCCTTCAAATCCTTACTAATATTATAAAAGCAAAAGTGAGTTTGTTTGTTTGTTACGTCTTCACGCCTAAATGGCAAAACCGATTTTGATGAAACTTGGTACACCGATAGACCAAGTCCTGGAATAGGACATAGGATACTTTTTATCCCGGAAGTATGTTCTCTTGGGATAATTTTCTGCAATCACGCGGGCGAAGCCGCTGGGAGCAGCTAGTGTTGTATAAAGTCCTTTTGATTTTATTAAAAGACGTAGAGAAGGATGCTTTATATTACCTACTAACTTTTGCTCGCGGCTTTACCCGCGTACATAAAATATAGGCTATTTCACTCAGGAATAAAGCAGTTTTCTATCTGTAAAAAAAATTTCGCAATTGGACCAGTACTTCCAGAGATTACCTCCTACAAACAAAAAAACAAACTTTATCTCTATATAATACTAGCTTTTGCACGCAGCTTCGCCCACGTATATAAAATATAGCCTATGTCACTCAGATACCTACAGGTTTCTAACTGTGAAAAAATTTTAGCAATCGGACCAGTTCTTCCAGAGATTACCTCCAACAAAAAAAAAAAACAAACTTTGCCTCTTTATTATAATAGTATAGATTAGTTTAGAAGTGTAGATGTAGACTAGCTGAACCGCCAAACGTTGTTCTACCAAACAAATTGTCAAAGAAAATAGTTGGGTAAAACATAGCTTACGACCTCGTCGGTCGGGTCCCGTAGGTCCGAACTCCGACCATTTTATTGGTATACAATAAAGAGTATATTTATTTATCTATCTCAGACCTACCAAATACACGCAAACAACTGCATAAAAATCGGTCAAGCAGTTTCGGAGGTGTTCAATAAACAAACATTGTGACACGAAATTTCTACATTTAAGATAACTAGCGACCCATCCTAGCTTTAAAAGGTGTTAGAAATCTTTTAAATTGTAAGTTTTTCCGTACTATAACACGCTTGTTATGTCACTAAAAGCTTCTTCATGAATCACTTTATCTGTTGGTGAAAACCGCATGATTTGTTGTGTACTTTTAAAGTCGTCGACCCATCTCTAACACAGTGCCAGTGTAGAGCCTCTCCACAGGACATGCACCACTTGCTATGCTGCTCATCCTGCGTAACGACCTGCAGTTTCCAGGATCTATATGAGTCCAACAATAGCTGTACAGGTTGCTAAACATTGGTCAGAAAAAAGTATAGTTGGAGAGCATCGACACGAAAAGAAGAAGATCGTCCCGAACAGATAGACAGGTGTGGTGGGAGACTTCGTCTTATAATATGTAAGGATGTGTCCTTAAAAATAAAATATGTCCTAGAATCAAAAATTCGAAAACCTGTGACATTCACCAACCCGCACTGGGCCCGCGTGGTGGATTACTGCCTATTCCATCTCCTAGAGAGGAGGCCTGAGTCCCAACAGTGGGAACATTATAAGGCCGACTATAAGTATTGAAATGTGCATTTTTATGGTGCTTGATAAGCATTCTAATTAAACTATTAACCGACGCATACTCTGCCTTATTTGTAAATATTAATTGTGTTTCAGCAGAACAAACATTGAACGACGTAAAATGCGATTAGCTCAAAGAGATCGAAACGTGAACAAAAACTAGTTAAATGGGCACGGAGGGCATTTAATAGCTATTGATGTTATTGTAAGTCTTTCTTGGTAAATATTTGAGCTACAATTGAAGAACACTTGAGCCCCTTGTCTGTCAAGTGGAAATCTGAACTGATTCACATGACCAGTCCCGCCACAGGGCTGCCTCTCTGCCATATTAGAAAGTACAGATTACCTACTTACCTATACTAAACTAACGGCTAATCCTAAATATAGTCGTCCATATATTATAATTTCAGTTGTGTGTAAATAAATTTATTTATCTCAGTTGGAGATTGGAGAATAAAATTAAATGTAATCAATCAAATTATAGGTAAACTCAATTAAATAGAAAAATGTGTGAACAATATTAATGATACGGAATTGCATATGTTTTATGAATCGATTTATCAGACATGTTTTAGTTTACACATTTGTTTGAATAATTTCTTATATCGTATCGTTCTGAACCAAATATGTATTTCAGTGATATAGCGTTTGGTTTTAGCTTTGGTTAAATAGAAAGAGAGATAGTTACTTTAGAATCAACATACCCTGCGTTCCGAATTGCGACAAAAGCAATAATATCGCGAATCCAACCAACGCGCAACGTCACAATTATTACTCAATAGGCCTTATATTTTTTGACTATTAAATTTGGTCGGATTTGCGATATAATCACTTTTGTCGCAATTCGGAACGCTAGGATTGACGATACCTGCCAGGCCTAATTCGAAAGCCTCTTGGCCCTCGAAAACTGAACTAAAGAAACACTGTGAATTTTAGTCAGTAAAAGTCTGGGACTTTCTCTCGCTCCACCCAGAGCAAGTGAAGTCATTTGATGAATTTATGAATAGAAATAAATTAAATCATAATTCGAAATATTACGTAAACCTATGTAACCAACGTCCAGCCCTAGGAACCCTAGGGATAACGACATTCCCAATTTAGTATTAATTAATTAAATAGTATTTGTGAAATTCCGCGAATGTGGAGAATAAGGGAAGATACTGGGATCTGAATTGCTAATGTGGATCGCTACGATATACGTATGGGTACGGGCCGTGGAACTAGATTGACTATATCTATTCCACTTTTCTATTACGTTACCATGAGCTACGATGGAGTAGCTACAAGGGTTATGTTGCAAAACTTTTCAAGCAGCTTTACATGATTATCTATATTCTATACTAATAAATTTGTAGAAGTTTTTAGTTCTGCGCGCATCACGTAAAGTGTACAAAATCGATGAACATAACTTTTATAAATTAAAATTGTGTGAAACTTGATATATTACTTGGGCTTTGTTTTAGCTCAATCTATTGACTATATCGAAAGATATGCAATTGGCTGTTAGGCGGTACGACACGAAGTTCGCCGGGTCAGCTAGTTTAAAATACATATACGAAAGTTAAAAGTGATGTTATTGACAGTACACATTGTCTACATAGGTAATGGCAGTGGCGTTACACACAGGCGTCGTCAAAAAATATTTATATTTATTTTAGTGATATCTGCGAGTAGCATGTAAGTAGCGTTCGATATGTAAGCCATCGGTCTGTTGTATTATTGATATAACTGTTTGGGTCGCGGGACATGGGAAAACGATGCTGCCGCCCACGCGCGGCCAACCGGTGCCGCGGACAGTCGCGCGCCCAAGTGTTGCGACACTCGTCAACTTCACCGACCGACCGATACCGATCTGATGCCGATGTTTGCCTTTGTTAAGCGGGTAGACTGTCAGTTTCATAATTTTTGACATGAAGGCAAGGTTTGACTACTTATTCGCTAAAGACTTCTAATGGTTCAAGGAGAGAATGAATTAGGTAGTACGGTTTTAATTATTGTGGTTTTGATCATTTGAGATTGAGAGTACCTACAATAGAAAGGTTTGACATGCCCATCTATATCTCACAGCACAGCGCACACAACAAAGCTATTACGCGTACCTCGATGCTACACGCGTAGCCGTACTGGCTACGTGCTGTGGAACCCTGCTCCGCGGGTGGTCCAAAACGCACCTGGCTGACGGGCCATTCTGATTTTTGCGGATCATAATGAGCGCAGAATAACCAAAGCATCTAAGTGGAAAGTGTCTAAATCATTTCGCTTTTGTGAGCGACGGTACATGACATCATCTGGGGTATAAGCGCAAATTAAAATGCTAGTTTCCTGTTTATATCTTTTCATTTTGTATTTATTTTATGATTAGTCAAATGGTAAAATTGGTTGAATCAAATTACTTAAACAGTTTGTGTTTGTAGTTAAAGGAATAATTCGAAATTTTTAATCATTGCTTTATAAGGGATTTAGGCATTGTTTATAAGAAAAGTTTTTCGACACATATAGACTTTTGTAGGCGGTGTAATTAAAGGTGGTTACTAAATAACAGTTCTTGGCAGTAATTAGTAAAAATCCTAATTTGAGTGAAAGTGTTGTTTAAGAAAAAGTTATTGGTGTGAATTAGGATATTTATTAGTCATGCAACACAATATTTCTGTATTTAAGTAGGTAAACATAATATAGAGCACTTAAAACTGTTTACATTAATAAAATAAAAATAGAACAAAATGCGACAGTTTGCTAATAAATATGGATTAGTTAGATTCTAATGGCATAATAATATTGTATATATATTTTTCGAAAATATCTTCTTTAAAGATCTACAGATATTTCAAAAACCGTTTTGATATTTTGGAGTGTGAAAAATAATATTCAAAGTAAGTTTATGAGAATGTATCTTTAGAAAGCTGGTCGTATAAGTACTTAATTCGTTAATTAGTGAGTCGAGATTGTCGGTGAAGTAAATCTCTGGGTAGCCGCGGGCCTGTGTTATAATTATTATAATGTAGGTAGTTACTTATGAGAACATATTGATTTGTTACTGTTATCAGAGCTATCGAAGCGTAGAGTGAAGGATGACGTCAGAGCAACCGGTTGCCGCAACCTGTCTCGACATCATTTCTTTTGGCTTCGTCAAGAGATTTTTGGAAATTTCTAATTTGGGTAATACTTTTTTTTGAGGCACTTTAGTAGGTTTAAAGTATCAAATTAACCCAGAAATATGTGTGCCGGTAATTATGTCAATATTATGACGAGCTGTAAATTGAACATCTTTCAGTTATTAAGCACAATGAAAACTTTATAATAAAGTTATTTGTGCTAAAATACCAAGTTAGTTTGGTAAGGAAGCCGCTTATAAATGAGATAAATCTACGATTTGATTGGAATGTAATAACCTCTCATAAAGCTTGAATAGGCATTTCAAATGATAGGCAATGCTAATAGCAAATTACGATATTGCTCGACAGTAAAATTTGATTCGTTTCATTAAAAAGCTATTACATAAAGTGTATTTATTATTGACAAAACACAAGTATTGAGTAATGTATAGATTTACAGTTTTCTAGTCCCAGTGATTAGTTGTGTAGATATCGGGTGTACAAAACATAGAGTTGCTATCCATCAAACTGGTTGCTGCGGAGACTGACTGGTGCGTCATTAAATGTGACCGAAAAGGATTTAGTCGAGTCTTAATAAGGAAGGCTTCAGCCGAGTCGGTAAAAGTGACCGACAGTAAGTATTCGTACTGTTATGTACTGTTTCGGTTATTGTTATCGTCGTCGTCATATTGTGCTTTAAATAGTTAACTCACTTTATTACTACGGAAAATAAAATGAACGAAGATAAACTATAGACACGACCACAGGTTTGTTACGTCCAATCCGTACCGAGATAACAAATGTTCGAGCTTCATATTTTAATTCTTCAACACACATAATTTCAAGCTTTAATTTTTAAATTCAAAGTCTACATGGCAATATTTTATAATAAAAATCATCAACAAAAATAACAACCGTACGGCGGGGCCTAAGAAACATCGATACATCATAATTACATCTGTTTGTAATCGTTTCTACAAGAAGATCGATTTCAAGCTCGGAGCTATAGGTACCTACTACTCCACTAACAGTAAATTGGTAAAAAACATACAATAATGAAGATTTACTGCTGAGCGGGCAGGTGGCGAGATTGATCCACAGATAACGCAGTTATTCCGATCAGTGGTCTGGTCTACTTTTTTTTTTCATTGGATATTGTGCCTAAATGATGCGGATGACGAACCTGGAATTACGTGTTGTAACGTCGTCATGTCGCGAAATAATTTCTGTAAAATTAATATTGGATATGGTTTAATTTCCAATCAAGATGAGGCTCTTATTAAGAGTGTTTTATTTAAATATCTACTTATATGTAAGCTTTTATATTTAAAAAAAGTATAGTATTTTATCGAGGTGATTTATAACTAAGTACTATACTATGCTTCTTTAACTTTATCTAGGACATTATTGACATCTCGTGCCTTGGTAAGCACGTAAAGTCGTGGGTCCTGGTTGTCATTCGTAGATTTTTGACAGTGGTCTCAGGTAGTCAGATGCCAGAGTCTGACCATCAGTATCGAGGAGGTATCCAAAGAGTATCGTGTTGCCCAGTAACTGGGTGATAGAGGTCTGATAGGCAGTCGTTCCATGTAAAATCCAGGTATTCATACTAATTGGGAAAACGCTAGGGAGATGACGAATCTATGACTAAGAAGTATTTAATAAATAAGTAATTAGTTCAATTGTGATTCCTAAACTTAGATATATATAGAGTTGTTTTTGTAATGTAAGTTAAGCATATGAAACGAAAGCATCTACTTCTAATATATATAATATAAAACCAGTTTATACTTTATAGATTCTAATTATCTGCTAACAAAATCAAATGATTTAGATAGCTTTAAACAGGGAATGTGCACTGAACTGAGTGTTAAGAGTTAAGGGTCAAACTGACGACTGTTTAAAATTACATTACATAAATTTTAACAACGATTACATAAATTTTGAAGCGTGACAGGATAATTGGAGGCACGGCTGGTGAGCTCTCGCTCTTGGTCTCTACAACTCAACGGATCAACAGCTCAACACTCGAGCCCGGTTATTGTCTGTAATTGTAATTAGTATTATTGGTGTTTATTGCTCTAACTAATAAAATATTTAAACGGGTGATTAAGGTTCTAACAAATATTAGATGTCGGTTTATTAGCATCAAATAGATCAGTTATTTGATGTAATTAATTTAGTAATTTGGAACTAAAACTCATATAGATATAAGTCAGAAATATTCTGGTAATAGGTAGTAGATTTACATGTTAAGTAATTCATTCTGGAATGATCTTAAATGAACTTATTTTGGGGGTAAAACAAGTTTTTTAAGATATATTTTTTTGCCATACAACGAAAACCTTTCAGGGTTTATCTGTGTGATGGCGAGTGGCTCATTTAATTTCATAAAGTCTGTAAGTCTCTCAATTGACTAAACGCAAGTATTACTTTACTAAAACCTTAATCTCAAGTGTGTTTGATACCCAGTAACTAAGACGCATTGCGATTGCAATGTATTGCGATTATGCGACTGCGTCGCGGGTGCGTGGCTATCACTTTCTATGCCGCCCGCGATCGATGTGCTTGCGCACATCATTTAATTTCTTTTACCACGCTCGCTTATGCAGTGCGGTCGCATTGCTTAAGACCACCCTGTTTTTTCTATTTCTGACCCAAAAACATTATCGATAACCGATTTTAGCTACAACTCTACTAAAAATAATCAGCTCAGAAATTTCATTTTCACAAACGGTGTTTCAATTCCTAATACTTAAGTTTCGTGTCTACAATAAGTTTGCAGTTACAATATCGCATATCGTGAAAGGCTTTAGCGTGTTTGTCCCAGCTCCAACCTGTCCGGACGAGTTTACAAACGTGACTGGAATTCACGTGCGCGTCACCAATCTGCCAAGCATGATGGCAATATCAATGGTCCCTTGTGATGGTTGTCCTACACTTGCAAAGTTGCTAATCGCTTGCTGATCGCACGCTCGCGGCTCGCGTAGCAGACGTGTGTGGCCTCTCACCTCGGCCTCCCGTAAGCCTGCGTAGTGGCATGCCTGTAAACGTTCGGCCAGCCGTAATTACGGTGAAAACTCCGATGATTTGGAACCCCAATCACCTCTTAAGTAATTGTATTTATGCTGCAATTACTGTTGTTTAAACCACTCGCTTTTATGCTTGTTGATCGCGGGAAACTTACTAGTAAATACGAGTATACTTTTAAACAAGTAAATTACAAATCTCTTTTCCAGATTCGCCAATGAAGTGTTTTTAGTTTAGATATATTCTGATAAAGGTGTTAAAACACCCATAGTTAATCGGTTCTATCTAACAGTTATCAAAATTTATAAAATTTTAGGACACTGACAGCTTTACCAAATAAAATACTATTTGATTTAAATAATTGTCTATTTATGTTCACGCAGATCGTAAGACGCCAACGCGCGTTTGTAAATATATTACACTTAATTTTGTTTGTTTTTGAAGAAAATATTCATCGACTGCTCATGAATGGTATAAAAATCGGAATAAATGTTGTTTGAGGTATCAAATGATGTTTTTATGGAGCATTTTACGCCGTTTAATGATATTTAAATGCCTTTGACATAATTTAGATTACTTAATGAAGTTCAACACGACCGAATTATTTTATTGAATGGTCGTGAGGGATAAATTTAAACGCTAATCACTACGCTGGCAACAAACTGATTGACCGATACTGCCAATAATCTTGATATAATAATGAGAAGATAACAGATCGACTATAAAAAATGCATACCGAGTAGTTGAAGTTTTTGGTGTCAAAATATTTGTCTTGTATCAATATGACAAGGTATCTGTCAACTTAAGTTTCGTTCTTTTGGAATTCGAATTGTATGCGCACAAGCACACATTTGAATTTCGAATTAGCATCACGCGTGTTATTCTATCTGTCCGATCTAAATCGGCTTTACCCTTCACTTTGACAATCGACGCGACCATTCAGGCCCTGCTATTTACATGGTCGTGTTTTCCTCGCGCCTTCTTGCACGCTTGCTCAGTGGCAAGGTAGTGTATAATGCGCTTATCTAGAGTTCCATTCGTGCATTGCTTGGAGGCTGACGTACAATGATACGCAGAGTTTTGAGCTCATTTGTCATCGAAAAGATAATAGTCAATGTTCGTTGAATCGACAATGGGTCATATTTTCTTCTTGTTGTTTGTGTTATGTGCATAAATGCTTTGAGGTTTGAGGTAGGTTGGTGGGTTAACTTTAAGCAGGTTTTATTTAGGTCTATAATATGTGTGATAAAACATTATCAACATCTATTTTTATAAAGATTCTACCAGTGGCCATTCGTCCATTGAAAAATGATTGTTTTTGCGTGAATTTGGAGCTGTGAACGACTTTAAATGGTCGGATTGACGATGTGCAATAGTCGTATGTCATTGTTATGGGGTATAAAAGCATCGTGACTACCAGTGTTTAGCGGGAGTCATAAAATGACCACTTTTGTGGCCCATCCTGGACACACAACGTTTACCAGAATCAAGTTGTAAAATTTAAAATTTTCCGATATAGTTGGTGACTATTGGCAGCTCGACTGTGTTGTGTTGGATATAAATAACATTAGACCGATTGTTCAAGTCGATATAAGAGATACAACATACAGAGCTTTCTATCTAGAAAGCTCTGTATGTTGTATCTCATATAATGAAAATGATATATTTTTGCTCAGTTTTTGCTACGGGTGGTACGGAAACCTGTGTCCAACTCACACTTGGCCGTTTTTTTTAAATAATAAGTCATATTTTCCTGCCCTTGTACCGTTTTATTTGATGTCGGCGTCACACGTTTTTTTCTTCCATTTTGTCCTGTCACTCGTCATGCTATCACTAACTCCCTTTTCTTTCAAATCACTTTTCACACAATCCATCCATCTATTCTTTGGTCTCCCTCTCCTTTCCCATACATTTACATGTAAACTAATAACTCTTTTAGCAACATGTTTTTTTATAATAAGTATTAAAAAATATAATTTAGAAGCGTAACATTAAGTTGCGTGTTGTCCTTTGAGACAAATAAATCCTAAGATTTATTAATTTAAAGAGAAGCAATTATCACAGAACTGTTGGGGTTTCTACAAGTAGGCTTGGTAAAAGTTAGATATTACTGGCAAACATTAAAAAAATTGGAAGTAACAAAAGTTTCAGGGAGGCGCATTTAGGTCACGCAAATTAAAAAAAAGATTCTGATTTAAATCCACTGAATCCTTAATAATATTATAAAAGCGAAAATGAGTTTGTTTGTTTGTTTGTTACGTCTTCACGCCTAAATGGCAGAACTGATTTTGATGTAACTTGGTACACGCATAGACCATGTCCTGGAATAGGACATAGGATACTTTTTATCCCAGAAATATGTTCCCTTGGGATAATTTTCTGTTATCACGCGGGCGAAGCCGCTGGGAGCAGCTAGTACCTAACTAATAAACCTAAAATAAAAAGGAAATAAGAATCTTCAAAATTTCAACCGTAGGTAATTACAACAGTTATATTATTTTTGCTACAATTCTAAACAAAATTATCAAATTTAAAAAGCTTAACAAAAGTCGGACGGGCAGGACTCCGCCTAATTTGGCCGGACACGCAACTAAAAAGCCAGACCGTGTCCGGTTTTATCCGGACGCCAGGCAACGCTACATAGGGTTGATGCAGATACATGAACCAGTTGCACATTCGAGCGAACAGCTTGGGGTACCTACGTACCCGAGTACCTACAGCTAGGTTATGTATGTTTCGAAACACGTTTCACCTGATAGAGTGAAATGCTTTGAATTATCTAGGGCTGTCAACCTGTTACGACGCTAGATTATTATCAGTGCTGAAGGTACCTATTTGAATTGCAAAAGGTTCGCGTTTTGGGTATCAATACTCTAGTAACTGTTAAATACTTTATTACATAGGTACTTAAACTTGCTTGAAGAATGTTTTGATAAGCTGAAATGGTTGCAAGTGTGTTACTATACCTATCTTTGTAGCTACTGGAGCTTTTGCTGAAATACCTTATTAGTAAGTTACCTGCTTAAAACGGTGAAGGAAAACATCGTGTAGAAACCGGTATGTTCTAGAACCAAAAATTCGAAGACATGTGACATCTACCAACCCGCACTGGGCCCGCGTGGTGGATTATGGCCCATTCCCTCTCCTAGAGAGGAGGCCTGAGTCCCAGCAGTGGGAACATTAAAAAGGCTGATGATGATGATGATGAAGTTACCTGCTTGACTTGAAATTATCTAATTTGAGTAATATAATAATAATCCTTTATTATCCATTTATCTATCAGGCAACTAAGGCCTATAGACAAAATACATAAATAATCTAACAACATAATAAACTAATATATGTATTGTCGTGGCCAGATCTTAGAATAGATCACTTCATGATATGGCCAGCTAAAACTGGCCCTGATCGTTAACATTTGATGAACTATCAATCCTCGTTAAAAGGTAGATTATGCTTATAATGCTAACGTTTTACACAGCTGAATTTGGCTTATTTTTATTTTACTGTTGGTCAGATCTTCAACTGCTGTGTAAACTAAATTCTCAAAAACTATGGGCATCAGATGTAGAAAATGATAGCGCACACTATGTCCTGTTTTCTTTAACGGGAACCTCATTGATATAATTATTGACTGTAAGATATCGACTTTTGAAGTACGAGTACAACTGAAATATCCTTACATATTTAAAAACCAAGTCCCACACCGCGTCTGTCTGTATGAACGCGATAAACTTAAAAACAACTAAACAAATCTTGTGCTGATTTCACCTACAGACAGGATGATTCATGAGGAATGTTTAAGTATACATCATAATTTTTAGTTTATGCGAAACCTGAATATAGTTTTTACACCATGTTATACTCGTATGTTAAAAAGGTCACAAGTTGGACAAGTACAATGTGCGTACAGGTCACGATAGGTCGTAGCGGGCATTAGAAGCCAGCAAACAGCTGGGTGGAAGTGTAAAACGACCCTGGGATGGCCCGGTGACAATGGATTTTGCTGACATAACAAGCTTATAACTTTGTGATTTTTCATGATACAGTTATGAAATTCTTTACATAAGATTTCGAGTCTACTAAAACTAATGAGAAAATGAAAAAATGAAATGCCTTAAATTTCAAAGATTTCTATCACCAGTGCTAAGCTGCTGTACTGCTTGTCTCAAAATATACAGAAGTCAGTCTCCATACAAAGCGCGCTCGAGCAACGCACACATAGACACCACTCACGGACACGATATCTCGGAGCGCCTCGGCCCACTCGTCGAACAGTTCCGGCTCAAACGCTCATGTGCGTCCACCGAGCATAGGTATAAAAAGTGAAGTACCTACATACATGAAATTATGTCTTTTGTACCTATCTATTTTGCGCTGCTAGTCTCAAAGTATCAAATAAGAAAGTTAGGAAGATATACACCCGTTATATCATCTATATATACAGTGATTAGTTCATTTCTTTATTGCTGGTACCTATAACTTTATTGAGTGTCGTAAAAACCCTATATTCTTAGGGACCACCGTCAGATAGTCGTATTCTTCTAAAGTATGTAGGTACACGATCGTTCACTTCTATAAATGTTTTATTGTCATTTTCATTGTCTTTATGTACCCATAGATATTGAACTTCCATTTTCGAACAGTTTTAAGTAATTTGCCCTGCACACGGACCACAAAAAAGCTTAGCAGTTTAATTTTTTCACAGCTTGAAGGGACCGCAGACCTGAGTATAATTTCAACTAGATACCTCCATGCGTTCTCGAGATATAGGGTTTTGACAGACCGGCAGACGATCGGACGGACGGACAACAAAGTGAGTGAGTTTTTTCCTTTTGAGGTCCGAAACTATTGATATACAAAAAACCCGAGTTTTCATAATTCACTGTACGAAACGCTTAAAAATACCCAAAAGTTCAGTAACTTTTTCAATAGGCACCGAAAGCACTCGCTTCGGTGACAAATTGCGTTCATATGGAAAAGGATAGTAGATTTTAGCGGGAATTTTAATTCCTGTAATATGTGCAAGACTATCACGTTAAGTATTTAATTGTTACTAAAGGCTATTATTATTAGTTTTGAAACTCTAATTTATCCTGAAAACTGGTCAAAGTTTAGCATTTACTTATGGTTTGACACGTTATTGTTCTTAAGAGCGTCCTTCTTGATTGTTCGTTTTCATACAACCGCTCAAATCTTACGAGATTATGATGTTATTGCACATATTTCTTTAGATATTTTAGATATACAGCTATCTTGTAGATATTGTCTAGGCTTTCACTATTCAAATTAAAGCATTTGTAAAACTAATCTAGTAAAGACCTCTGAAAATCTGCTATTTTACGTGAACTTTCGCCTTCCATAATGTACTCATATATTAAAAATATAAAATAGCATTGACAACAATATTTCTGAAAAAAAATTAAGGTTTTAAAAAAAACGTCTATCCTGGAAAAAGTTTTGTGAAATATTCGAGTACATCGTGGAGTTACCGAATACCAACGAAATTTTTAGGCGTTATCTCTCTTTTTTTGCTTTGCCTCTTCATCAAACATCACGTTGGATTTCGTTAGATGAAGCAACAAGCTTAAAAGCTTCAGCTGGTTTAAAAACCATGTTCGATGTTGACGATAGGTGAGAGGAAAAGGACCCCTTAACAACACTCAATTCACATAAATATTGGCCAAGAAGCACGAGGACCCCTTCGTGCATTATCTGTACAATTTTCTTCACACAGGGTATTTTATTCTGTTTTTAGTATTTATTGTTATATTAGCAATAGAAATACATCATCTGGGAAAATTTAAACTGTCTAGCTACCACGGTTAAAACCCTAAAAAATATTAAAGTAAAACAAGCTTTTATTGAAAGTAATTTTTTCATAGCAAGCTTTTATAGTTCGGTATACCTATATAATTAATACACGTCATAACGTATCATACGAGCTCATTCTCGATGAGGTTATGTCGTTTAACTACCAAGTTCCTATAGTCACCTTCCGGTTCCATCATCAGATCAGCTCCATGTCATAATAATTTTGCATTGTCATCTGATTTTCACATGCATGAAAAATTTCAGTTCAAACGGTAATTGGGAAGTGAGTTAATTTACAAGATTTGATTACAGTCAAACATCGGGACAGGTGAAACTAAATAAAAGCTTGCAGTAACAAGCTTTTAATGAAAATCATTTTTTCATAGCAAGCTATTATAGCTCGGTATACCGATATAATTAATACTCGTCAAAACGAATCAAACGAGCCTATGGGGTTAAGTCATTTAACCACCAAGTTCCTATTCCTATTTTACATTGTCATCTGATTTACACATGCATACAACATTTCAGCGCAATCGGTAACCGGGAAGTGGGTCTTTAATTTACAAGATTTGATTACAGAAAAACATCGGGACAGGTAAAACTAAATAAAAGCTTGTAAAAATAGAAGAATTTCTTATAAACTAACTTATAATTATTATATACTATATTCCCACACAGCGTGACAATGCCGCCAGTCTTTTGCGCACATTATCAGTCGACAGAGATGTGGAAGAGATTTTTGACGCCATATTTTAGTTTGATTTTAGTTTGTTTAGTTATTTTTGACTAGCTTTTGCCTGCGACTTCGCTCGCGTACATAAAATATAGCCTGAGTGACAACTCAGGAATAAAACAGCTTTCTATCGGTAAATTTTAGCAATCGGACCAGTACTTCTACAGGTTACCCCTACATACAAACTTAAAAATTTTACCTCTTTATAATATTAGTATAGATTTACTGTAATTATAGTTATTTATTTGTGTAATACAACTTATTCAACGAAAATAAACTAATCAAGAGTACATATTACATGACTTAGTAAGTAGATACCAACGTCACTTATTCTGCAAACACATTGACAGCGTCTTATTAGTCGATTAATTAGTTAATACATACAAATAACTAGGTTTAATTATCAACCTTGCTTTCACGGTACATTTATGTGTTAATCCCTGTGCCAGGTTGTCCGGCGCGGCCGTTTTCACACCGAACTGTGATAGCGAATATCTAACGCAGCGTGGTTCCGTACTTTATAAATCTTACTTTCGAATAAATAACGAGCTGGGAGCTACCCCAGAGAGCCTATTTACTACCTCTATTCAAATATTCAAAGATTTCCAATTTTAATGGAGATATCTCGATAACCGCATTAAAGTTCACTCTGCGAACATTGGTATCTAAGCCTTACATTATACATGTACCTCGGCATAAACGCCTTCATTAATTGCTTGCCTCTCAAGTCTCAGCTGCCTCGGAAAAGGGGATAAAGTAAACAAACTTGCCTGTATACAGGGTTATTTATGAAACACTGGCAACCTGTCAGGACTATGTTACTAACATCATCATCATCACCATCATCATTTCAGCCGAAAGACGTCCACTGTTGGACGTAGGCCTCCCGTGCCGCCACAATGAACGGTCATGTGCGTCTTGCATCTATCGGATTCCCGCAACTCTTACCAGGTCATCGGCCCACCTTGTAAGAGGCCTTCCTTCCAACGCTTAGTTTTCCGATTCCATACCGGTACCAACATCATAAACATCAACTTTAGTTCTATGACTTTTAAAAATGTATCAGATTTTCATACAAAAATAAAAATATATATATTTTACGTTCTTAATATTTCGAAGTCTATGCGAAGCAAGCGATAGTACAATAGCGGAGGCGAATCGAGCGGCTGGGGTGCTTGATACGCTTTCTTCGCCTCATACAGACCTAGGTAGGTATAGCAAAACACAGAGAGTTGGAAATTGAATTGTGTTAGATACAATAACGAAATCTTGTAGGTTTATTTTTTGGTAAATGTAAATGTAAATGTTTTGTAAAAAGCCATAGAACTAAAGTTGTTGTTTATGGTGTTGTTATTCACGAGAACGAAATCATGAGCAAAAAATAGTGTTTTTTTTTATAATTTATTAAATCCAGTACATTTTAATTATACAGAAAAATGTGCTTAAGGTGGTGCATCACGATTCACATTTTCACTGTTTTTCACACAACCGCTCATAACTGATTATGACGTTATTACACACTTTTCATTAGATATTTTGGAAACACAGTATCTGGTGGATATAATCTAGGTTTCTAAAGAAACCAATTTCTAAATTTGTGTAAAACTAATCCAGTAAAAACTTCTGAAAATTTCCTATTTTGTATGAACTTTCTTCACTTCATAATTACACTTCATAATTTGCCTAAAAATTAAAAAAGTAAATAAAAAACATTTTACAAAAAAATTAAACCGACTTCAAAAAGTACAAAATATTTATTAATTTTATTAGTTTCAATAGATACCTAATCTTGTCTCTTCGTTATTTAACACCGACTTCCGAAATTAAAGTTATTTTGTACTTTTTGAAGCCGGTTTAATTTTTTTGTAAAAAGTTTTTTATTTTTCACTTTTTAGTTATGGTAGCACCACTAAAAAGTACCTACCCTTCAGCTAAACATAAATTACCTTATAGCCAGAGTGCATCTCATAACGATTCTTATAATCCCACATACGGTTATATTACATGAATTTACCCCCTCCCCCTTCCCCTCCCCCTTTTCTTTCAGTCAGTCTTCGACTACACGTATAAACAAAGCAATTTTACTTGTTACGACAATTCTGCTATGATTCTATGAGGAGTTCTGTTCCATATCTTTGAAGTTCATGATCAGATCATAACAATATTTCTATGGGACCAACTTGGAAGCATAACCATTCAATCAAAAAAAAAAAATTTCAAAATCGGTCCACAATTGACCGAAATATCGGTGAACATACATACAAAAAAAAAAAACATACAATCAGCCGAACATAGAACCTCCTCCTTTTCGAAGTCGGTTAAAAAAGTAATCCTCTAGAGACGTTGCAAATTTTATTAAGATTCAAATGATGACAACTTTTTCCAAAAACTTTTAAGGGTTTAAAAAAAGCAGCTATTTCCTGGAGCAAGTTTTGTGAAATTTTCGAGTAAATCTCGGAATTACCGAATACTAACAGAGTTTCCAGGCGTTATCTCTTTTTTTTGCGTTGCCTTTTCGTCAAACATTGCGTTGGATTGCATTAAATGAAGTAACAAGCTTTTAAACCATTTTCGATGTTTACGATAAGCGAGTGGAGAAGGACCCTCTTAATACGTATAAATGAATGAATAGCTGTTATGTCATACCACAATTCAAACATCAATAATAATAATAAACAAAAAATGCTCCGTTCACAAATGTGCGGAAAAATAAACGACATCGTTCCGTTCGGTACGAATCGGCGTACTGAGATTAGCTAATCGGTCCAGCTACTTCGGATAATTAATCGATTTACCGTGGTGGCCACATTCACCGCCGTCGATACGGTAGGTCATAGGTCGCCGCTATGCTAAACAAGGACAGCTAGCAGTCTCACTGTTGCACCGCGCCATTCGGCTTGAAATAGCAAATCACGCCTCCCACGTCAGAGCAGGATAGCATTATCGATAGTGAAATGTTCAAATGATAAACCTGCAATGCAAATGTTACTTTATTCACGTCACTTAAGGCTCCTTATACTGCAAACAACCTCACAGTCACGATTCCAATATTCTCTTCAGAGGCATTCGGTATTTCACTACATTGTGTTTGTTATTATCATTTATACCTCTTAAACGTATTATATGATAATGAAATAGTTTCATAGATTGTTTGCACAGCTGCTTGAGTTGCTATTGTGATTTAGTGCCGAATTGTGATGACAAATTAAAATTGTCGTGTTAGCAAATTTTTATAATTTTCATATTTTTGTTTAATTCACAATATCAAAAAAGGAATGTTTAAATTTTTAAGTGCCTATATGTATTTATATACCCATACCTAATCAGATTTTTAAATATTATAAAACATAATCTTATCTGTTTCCAGTTGGTTAATTCATGAATCCCCAAGCGACCACCGGTGGCCGCGCATCTATTGTCTTACTATTGTGTTTCTAATTGACGGTATCTGAAGGGTTAAACACTTGACTGTAAGCAAGCGCGAGCCTATCAACAATAAAAAAGGTTGAAGGTAACATTATAAAAATAAAAATAAAAGTGGACCAAAATGGTGGTTCCAGAAATATGAAAGAGGAGGATATCTAATAGGTTATTAAAAAAAAACATCTCTACCCTGAACGCTTTACCCCTTAATCATTTCAGAGTAGAACTTAAGAAGATCAACGCCTCAAGTCTCATTTTTATATCAAAGCCACAATAAA
The DNA here is from genome assembly GCA_949319445.1 of Mythimna lalbum. Classification (NCBI taxonomy): domain Eukaryota; kingdom Metazoa; phylum Arthropoda; class Insecta; order Lepidoptera; family Noctuidae; genus Mythimna; species Mythimna lalbum. The sequence goes on along the minus strand of OX439344.1, from coordinate 25,056,964 downwards.
ACACGAGTTTGTTCCAGCTAAACTATTCTTCGACCTAGAAATTGTTCTAAAACAGCCACAAATTCTTACTGTTAAAACTTAATCGAAGACGTTTCCTATCTGTGAAAGGTTTGTTTGCCAGCACCGTGAGTTGCGTTGCCATTATATCAGTCAGAATCAATAGCAGGCCGCGTCACCGACTTAACGTAGGCTGTTTGTATAAGATACATAGCCGATAACAACATACGACTCTGCTTATAAGGAGGATTTTGTAAGCGGTCGTCAAATGTCCCTTGTTCGTTGTATGTTCTAGAAACTAAGGAAAATATTTTGTGAATTTGTAAATTAGTTTTTCCTTATTCTTCGCTTCTTCTTCTTCAAGCTTTCCCACTTCAGGTGAGCGAGACAGAGTGTCAGACTTTTACCGACCTCAACCAACCTTCCTTCAGTTGTCCTTTATGTTCTAGGGCCAAGCTAACTTTTCCGAAAAATCCCGCAGCTCTGGCTGATTTTTAAAATACTTCTCCTATTTTGAAAAATATTACATAGACTAAATTGTTTTATATGTATACTGGCCAATTCTTTAGGCCATTTGGGTTTTCTAAACTTTCTATTTAAAATATTTTTCGCGCGAATTACTTATCAATATTATTCGAAGTACCCACTATCATTTAATTACTAAATTATGTCCAAATCTTATAAGGAGCGCAAATTGAGTAATTTCATATGGTATCGTAAACCGAATTAAATAGATTAGAGATTTATCTTTCCCGCGTTTTTCCCTTTCGAGGCAAACGATCTCCAATAAAGATAGCTGAGCGGGCGACGGATTGATTTAAAAATTGCAAGCTTGAACGCTCAACCATGGTGACCTGGTATAGTCACCATGACCTATTTTCTAGCTATCTCTAATTCTTATAGCTATGTTGTGAAGAAGATTAGCAGTCAACAGTTACACCGGTACTTTAACGCTACCATAGTGGCTTGCGTGGGTGTTAAGGTCAGATGGGTGACAGAATTCACCTGTGCATTCACTTAAACTTGGACGTATAATAAAATAACTGTCGATGTACCTATAGATATAAACGCAGGAAAGGGAGAAGAAGGCCAAAGAAAAGTTGTATGGATGGTGTGAAGAGTGATGTAAAAGAAAAAGGAAGTAAACGATAGCATGGCGGGTGACAGGACAGAATGAAAGAAAACATGTTGCGCCGACCTCAAATAACAAGGGACAAGGGCAGGAAGATGAAGTTGATGTTGATAATGCAGTTAACAGCAAGCTAAAAACTAAGATAGGAAAGCGTTTTGTAAATATATAAATGGTATTTTTGCAATTTTCTCGTAAATACCATTTGTATTAGCTACAGTTAATGCCATAAAAGATAGGATGAAAACAAAATATCGTCTGATTCCGAATTTCCGATAAAATCTGGTAGATAGTGTACAGGTACCTAATCACAATCGCGAATCAGATATAGAACTATGTGTAGTCATTGCCACTTTTACACAAATTGTTGAAAAATTGCACCTCGCTGAAATCATAATCATTGATGATTATGTGTAGTATATTGTATACGCTTGGCAGTATGTTATCTGTTAGTGTTTATCTTATGAGATATGTAGCTATAGACGGTGAATATGAATTACGTTATATCAAATAGTATCGAGTCACATAACATGCGAAGATTAAGTCCCTCGATGATACTGCACTTACGACTAAGCACATAACATGTAGATAAACTAATATTTCTCTAAATACTACTATTTTTTTTTGGTGTCACGTTTATTTACTTTTTTAATTAAATGGTTTATAATTATAGTTTTTCATATTGGTAACACGTTATAAAATGAAAAACAGTGTCATGCTCAGTGAAATATATGATATTTCATAGTTTACTTTTCCCAGTTTCCTGATCTAACAATCTTTATCTTTTATCGGAGCAGACAGATATGAATATGGTCTTCATGCATTCCCACACATCTCTCATGATGTTTGTGTTCCTAGAGTAGTGAAGGTGTACTCGTACTATATATATGTACATACTTTTTTTTACTCTTTGATATAAATCTCTGCGCCTATACACAGTAATTAAAAAAATTGGTCGCTGAACTTGATCTTTCTTCACTTATGTTGTTCTAATTTATGATAGTTCAAAGTTCTAGCCTTATAAAACTGGTTAGCTTCCGTAAACTTTATTTTTAAAGAGTTTATTTTTAGTTTTTTTTTTTTTATTATTAGACCAATTTCACACAGAAACACTAGAGCAAAAGGTTAAGTGCAAATTACTGTACCTACTTATTTATAGAAATCTTAGAATACTTTAAAAATATAACATTACGAAATGTTTCCGTTTTGAAAGATATACACCGATACATTGAAAGTCATAACAACGTGTAAATTTGTTTTTTATCTGTGCTGGTTTAAAAATATGGTCACGTGTATAAGTAAAGTTAAAAATAATTAACTAAACCGAATGTGGGTCATCAAACAAAGGTGGGGTTCGCAAAATAGTTGATTTTAACCACATTATCTACGTTCGGTACATTGCAGAAATATTGATAAGATACGTTGACAGATAAAAATGTTTGTGTAAATAAAAGATGCATATTTTTCACTGATATCGTCTTTAAGCCAGTTTTCGAACAGCTTTTGCATTTCCTAGTACTTGACGGCATACTTTTATTACTGTATATATTTAATGCAGCATATTTCAGTCCTTAACGAGGACTATTGTTGGATCAGCTTGGCATTCTTGAACTACGGAACCTACCTACCGTAGGCTACCGTACTTCTTTATTAATTTAGGTATACCGTATAATGCTATGATGATCCTCGCGCTCGAAGAAAACTGCATTTAACTTGTACATTTTAAAGTCTTTGGAGTCCTCCAAAGTTTTCAAAAGTTTTCAAAGTCTTTTTGGAATCTTGGAGGCTTCGGAGTATTAATATCTAACTGAATTATATTAAAATTTATTTCCAATTTTTTAATTTATCTTATTATTAATTTTAACCGTTAAATTACCAATTATATTGACTAATACAAGAAAAAAAAAATTAAATTAATGTGTACATCATTCTCTCTCACATTACTCCTGACATGCCAATAGAATCGCCTTCCATTCATACACCAGCCGATCGTTTGTTGGATGAGAATCAAAGAGATATCTATAGATACATATAATAAACTAGCATTTGCCCCGCTCTTCCCTACTTCACCATACTCTACCCTATTCTACTCTACTCTACTCTACTCTACACTACACTTCCCTACAATAGCCTAATTTTTTTTTCATAAGAACCTTCTCCTCATAATAAAAAACACAACAAAAAAAGAATTAGCGAAATCGGTCCAGTCGTTCACGCGTGATGGCGTGACCAAGGGAATTATGGATTCATTTTTATATGTACACATTTGTAGATTTTTTTAGTTGTGTGCGAATCACGCAAAATGTTCGAAATTAATGTAGATAAATTTTATACATTAAGATTTTGTGTACCTTGATATACTTATTATTTAGGCTTTGTTTCATTGCAATCGGTTAACTATATCGAAAGATAAACTTGGAGGAAATTTTCATTTTATTTAACTAATGAACTGCACTAAAAATACTGCATCAGTTACTGTAATCCACCGTTGTTAGTGAAAAACTTGTGTTTGTTTTTGCATGGTCTACACAGGTGATCGAAAATGTTTCCGACCAAACAAAGATACAAGAAACTTTTTCATACAATTTATTTTGCTCTTTTTACATTGTTTTTTTTGGAACTCTACACACTTCTCCCAACGATGCCCCCATCCCTAACGGGTTAACCGTTCAAATAGCAGTTGGCGTTTTTCTCTGTAAAATTATTGTTCACAATCATCTTCATCTTCTTCATCTTTCTTATTTGGGGTCGGCGCAACATGTTTTTTTCTTCTATTCTGTCCTGCCACTCGTCACGCTCTTACTGACTACCTTTTTTTTTCATATCACTTCTCACACAATCCATCCATCTTTTTGTTGGCCAGAGCATTTGCCGAAAATATCTATCTTCCGAGCGCAATTATTACATGAGGTAACAAAAAGATGTTGCCTGGGTCTAGATCTGGTAAGTATGGCGGATGATCAAGCAGTTCAAACCTTAATTCCTAGATTTTCGCCGCGGCAACAGCTGAGGTATGAGAGGGCGCGTTGTCTTGGGAAAAAAGTCTTTCGTTTTCTGCATCTCACATCGACTCACTCAAATGACTGTCAAACAACAACTGCGCGTCCAAAATGGCTGAAACTTTGGTGAGTAACTGTTAAAAGATGCACAAATCTTCACATTGAAGTCGGGCCTACCGGGTTTGGGGTTATCCGAAAGGAAACTAGAGCCCTGTATGAAGGCTAGAAGGAACGGCGCGGGGTTTTTAGTCAGGAAGAGTCTGACACTATCTCCCGCTCCACCCAAGAGCGGATTTTGTCATAAGATGATTTTCCCCGTCGCCAAAAAAAAAAAACATTGAAGTCGGAAACTTTTCAGACCACCTAACCACGTAAACCAATTTTATTTGTGAAAGCTGAAAACGTATGAAGTTTTTACTATAAGCAAACAATATAATTACATATGGAGTCAAATAGAAATAAACAATTGATCATATACGACACAATAATATCGTCCGAAAATGATAAAATTTAAACAATTCGCAGGAGAACTAACATTTCTGAAGAAAGCAAATGGTGAAACAAATTCAATTTTACTTACAAACTGTTTGTCATAACCGCCTTAGTAAGCTTTTACTTCGCAAAGTTCAACCAGCAGCTAAGCCATCAATTTATTATTTAGCGACCCGCCCCAGCTTCGCACGGGTGTAACAAATCTTTGAAATTCTCGACTTTTCTCTTTCCAATATGCATGTATTATATATATACCTTTCTTATGAATCACTCTGACCATTGGTGAAAAATGTATGAAAATCTTTCTGATAGTTTTTTAGGTGTATCGGGAACAGACAGACGTGGATAGACTTTGTTTTATAATGAGGAACGATAGTTTCTTATTAAGTAGGATAACCTGCTGATTTTGTAAAATTATTTTTATATTTTTTTAGAACATGGAGGCCTTACAGCTAATGAAACCAGATAAAAAAGGAAACCATAATCATTAGAAAACCAATTAAAAGTCTTCACGTAGACGCTACAATACATTAAAAATGGACGAAGAAAATGGATGAGTGTGATGTTAATCTCCACATTTCAAGTCTAATATGCCATCCATTGTCTGAAGAAACCTATCACACGTCGGCAGTTTCAAGAAAATTCACAACAAGCACAAAGATACAAGAAATGGAACTTGTAGCGCATACTTATCAGACGCAATCAAAACAGTATTTCTTATTTACATATTATATCGTAGTAAATAGAGTCATCTAAGCGTAAAATGTGTCGTTAAGGTATAAAATAGGATAGGCTGTGGTTATGATCGCACCAGTCTAGTGTGAAACAAGAAAGCCTTGTGGTAACATTAGCTACAAGTGGACCGAGTCCCAGCCTCGTATCGCAGCATAAGTGAAACTGCAGCAAGTTTATCAAATGCAATTTCATTATCTCTCAGACACCTGCCCGGGGACCTATTCTCCACACTAGGAAGAACATTACTCTATGATAAAATAATATCACTTGTAATTTTCACTGAAATATTAAGTTACGTAGTGCTTTCTGTGGTTTGTTGATGTGCGATAGGCGTTTAGAGCTGATGCAGCTTGCGTGTTGGAAAGTATCGCAATCCCGAAGAATGTTTGATCGAAAAAGTACATTTGATTTATTTTACTTTTTATATTAGCGACGACCAGCTTCGCATGTGTTAGAAATCTTAAATTTTTTCTGTTTTTCTCCCTGAAAAATGCATGGTATATACTTAAATCATCATTTTATCCAAAATCGTTTAAAACCCTTTTCTATACTTTTTGAATTTATCGCGATCAGACAAACATACAGCAAACATACGGCAGGGGTGGTTTTCATTTACATTACGCATGTGAGGACTATTTTTTCCACCATCTGTTAACACACACTTACATAAATCATTAGAAAGGAGGGAATTAGCAATGTCCAAGTAAATCAATTTTATTATAAGTTACTGTTTCCACATCAGGTAGTTCATGCAGTTTATATTTACGTATTTCAAATTATACTTGTAATTTAATTAACTCAAAACCAATTACTATTTACGAACAGAGATTTAATTAAGAGGACATTTGTTTCAAATGACGTCGTATTTTATTTCGACAGGGTCTAACATCATTTATATAAACTTGATATTTTCTACTTCTGTCGATTTCCAAACTGCATTACGAATTTACGATAGATTATCTCTACTCGCTGTAAATCTGTATCTCAGTACTTGTTTATGTTGCGATAAAAGGAATTTGCGTATCAATAGTTACTGCCTATTGAACAAGAGTACACTGCTATGAGACAGCAGTTAATCAAGAATAATATGAGATGAATATTACCGTGCTTAGAATCATCTTAACTTTATTATCATCATCATTTCAGACGAAAGACGTTCACTGCTGGACATAGCCTTCTCCAAGGAGTCGCCACAACGAACGGTCCTGTGCAGCCATCGCATTCTAGCGACCATTCACCAGGTACCCAGTCCATCAAATGGATAAAGGTATTATTTTATTTTTTATTATTATGATCAGCTTTTGTTTAACTTGCAAAGTTTGTACAATGTTAAGTTCAAATCTTGCAAATGAATTTTGAAACAGTTACTCCAAACCCATCGAGCTGCAACTTTATGATACCCTATGGTAGGGGTATAAATGAGAAGGCAGTTTTCATGTAAACATAAATGCGCAAAATCTTGCGCCCCGTCTTAAAAAAATTATTTGCGGAATATGGATTTGCGGAAGGCGCGCGCGACCGCGACCTACAAACGTTTTAGGACGAATAATGAACGATCAACGAAGGAAGGGTGGTAGGCGTAGGGCCGGTCGCCGGGAAGGGATGTCAGCGCTGGCGCTCATGCGAGGTTTGGCAACTTACATTAGAAAATAGGCAAAATAGTCGCGTAATTTTTTTAACGATTTAGATTGTAGATAAAACAGTTTATAATTACTATGTTACTGTAACTGAAGCTCCCATTTCATTTTGTCCCATTTATTCAAATTCACCCTGTATAAACTTATTTAGAAAATGTTTTTTTTTCTATTTATTTATCATAAATGGATTTGAGTAAAGTAACTTAGTGCAGCGATAGCTACGTAAAATGAGACGGCTTTTAAAAAAGTAGTAAGTCTTTATTTCCGTAATCAAGTTGGCTGCGTTATTGAATTTAATAACGTAACCAAAATCAAAAAGTAACCAGTGAAAAATTATCATTATTTTCAACTATGTGTGATAGTGTAAATGAAAATAATTGGGAGGCAAGAAGAGCTAGTATAGTAGCGATACTCTCTCAGACTTTGGGACCAAACACACTGATGTATCTGCCGCACAGGGCCGTGGTCGAGGGTGCGCTGGGCCACATGCTGGTGTTCGCCGTGGTCTACATCGTGCTGGGCATCCCGCTGCTGTACATGGAGACCGTGGTGGGGCAGTTTACGGGCCGCGACTGCCTCGAGGTCTGGCGAGCTCGCGCCTGCTTCTCACACGTTGGATATACTCAAATTTTTTGGCAGCTCATGTTTGCCGTCTACGTACACACCTTAAATTCGTTTATGGTGCATTATTTTTTAATAAGTTTCGAAAATCCTATTCCTTACTTCGTGTGTGGAAACTGGAGCATGCCTGATTGTGACATTTTAAACTACAACTACACTGTTAATCAGGATTGCTTGAAGATGAAAAATCCACTGCCGTACTGCACCGGTCTGTGTCACACATTTCCCGAGTATCAATATTGGAGATTCAATTTATTGGGGATGAATAAAACCGAGACCTTCTACTTGCCCTGGCGCGTCGGTCTTGCTTCTATATTAATTTCGCTGATTATGTTTTTCAGTTGCTTTAGAAGAGCAAAATCTTTGAAGTGGGTTTTATTGTTCGTTACGTTATACCCTATGTGTGCTCGTTTTTTGTTCTTGATAGGATCCATGTCGCAAAAGGGTGTAGTGGTGAAATATGAAGAAGCCCTGGACTCTGATTTCAGTTTGTTCATTGAGCAGTTTGGTATGGCGACCGTTATAGCGGAGGTGCTGTACAGCCTCAATGTCGGCACCGGCCTCGCGTTCGGTACTGCCTCGAGGACTTCGTTCAGGGCTCCTTCTTACTCCAACACCGTCATCGTGGTTGTGATCTCTGCCTGCGTCGCAATTATCGGGACCTGCAGCACCGTCATGATGACTTGCCCATACGCCTTCAAATATGATATCCCACCTGGTCACGTGATGAAATTCCCTATTTCAAATAGTTTCGAAAAGGTACCCCGATTATTACATGTTTACGAACAAACATCTTTGTGGTTAATTATTACCTTTAGTTTTGTTGCAATAGCAGCAATTAGTACTAATATATGTATCATGTCGGGTTGTATAGAAATGTTGTCAAAAAGATACCCCAAAGTTGCCAGAAATCCTGGTTTAGTCTCATTTCTTTTTACGTTGGTACTGTATCTTGCGTCAACTCCTCTATTGGGCAATATGACTTTATATTATGTGGTGGACATTAAATCTACGGTTAGCATCCTTGTCATATTCTTAGTTCTGCTGGAGGTCATTGTGTTCGTGCTGTGGTATGGGCTGGACAGGTTCTCCGAAGATGTACACTTTATGCAGGGTGTCCAACCGAATACTGCAGTAAAGGCTGGTTGGTTGTTATCATCATTCGTTCTATTGTATGTTTTTTTAATTGAATTATATGGAGCGTACAAGAATAGAAATAAGACAGTGGGCCTCTTAATAGGATGGTATTTGTTACTCTTGAATATTATACCAATTCTGCTCTTGACCATTATTAGAGTATTAATAGCTCTATATAAAAATAAATTATATGAAGAAATCGGCTTAGACCCCGCGTGGGGGCCCACGAGTGAATTACTGAGGCGAAGTAGAGCTATGTTTACTGCGCAGGCGATGACCAAGGAATATATGTACCGGCAGTACCACCTGCAGGCAGGCATTCTCAAGAGACAGAAGCAATCTAACGTGAGGAACTGCTTTAGACCAGCATTTGTTCCCAAGGCAGAAGGCGTCAGGTTTGAAGCTGAGTAAACTTAAACTCCTTTTTTTTAATAAATTGTTAAAAATCAATGTATGCATTTTAATATTTTCTTGAATAAAAATCTATATGACAATGAGTGATTTTTTATCCATAGCTGAGTCACTGTTTGTTATAATCTATGGCTATTATTGTAGAACAAGTATCGGGTATTGCGTAATACGCAAAGTTCGGCGTAAGTCATCGCCAAAAATATTTAAATACATGTACCAAATAGTATTATAAAATAAATTATTACTTTTATAGGTATACATAATTAATTTATTCCGTAGAGTATTATCATTATGTGACTCATTGGTTTTAGTCTCTATAAAAGAACGGTTTAAATTGGGTGAAAACAATCTGGAACATATGTCCGACTTTTGTGAAGAAAAAAGATATTATACAATTTTTTTTTTATAATAAAAGCTTTTGTAAACTAATGATAATGTAGAAAAATATTTAAAAATGTTGCTAAAAGTTTCTACAACAAGCTTAGTTCAGCCAGTAGGTTCACCCGCGTTAACGTAGGTTTCTCCGTACAAACTTTGGACCCCTGTGTCCCATCCCCTTAGGGGGTGAGTTTTGTAAAATGCTCCTTTGGTGCTCGCCGTCTACGTCCTTTAAGGTAGCTGCTCGTTCATGTCTCAGAATCTCTTTTTCATAATAAAAATAATATAATGTTCGACGCCCTACCTACTTATGAACACACGAAGGTTGATTATGTTTTTGTTTTTTTTTATTGCAGAAACCTAAAATGTTTCGCATTTTAGGCAATAACCTCAACCAATATTTCAGAAACAGAAAGATGGCTAATGTGTATAGGTAATAATATAGGTAACTGTTCATATAAACGTAACAGTGTAATTCTAAACCTAACACCTCCCAACAGTCATCCAATTTATTACATTCTCGGAGGCTATAAAAAAGAAAGTCAACGGTTTCGTCTTCAGCTCCCGCCTCATGTCCGACTTTTGTGAAGAAAAAAGATATTATTTAAAAAAAAAGTGGCGCGCCAAGCTGTCTGCTACCAGCGATGTGTTGCAATCGTGAACGCGGCCACGACTACTTCACATTGCTACATGTCCAATAACTCTCGGGCACGACAACACTCGCGACTGATTAGTGCGCAGCTAGCAATCGACGACAAACTGTAACAACAAACCCACTGGAACAATTAAGCAACCAGCGACAGCTACTTGCGCAAGTTGGCGCTTCTTGTTCAAAGGTATGAATGAAATCAGAAATGTTTTAAAGCGCAAAAGATTTACAAATTTTGAAAATTCTGTAACGGCTTTTCTATAGGTGTCTTTTTTAGAGTCATCGTAGAATAGTGTTGTGCTTATGGAAGATCAATTTTGCTTGTAAAATAGGCTATTAGGGTAATCATTTATTAAAAGACAATGGATTCAGGGTTTCAGTACGTTCAATTTCAGTCAAACAGGGTTTTATCGCTTAAGCGAATTACGATCTAGAAGGGAACTCGGGTAAAGCACGTCCATATTTATATAGCGGTTGGTATATAATATACGAGTGTTGGTAAGACGAGTGCAAATCCAGTCCGAGGTACATTGCGTCATACAAATGGAACATTTAGAATGTTTGACCCGACGTCAAGACCGACCGGTGGCGGCGCTGTGGCGACGAGTCTCGCGAATTCCGACCATTGTCACGATATAACACCTATCTACTCAGTACTCAGCTACCAAATACATTAAGCACAAAAGCTGCAGAACCACTTGCTTGTCATTTAGCTCCAGCATTGCGAAACTTCATTTCGGTTTCGTTTGCGACCCAAAATCTTATTTATCAATTTTGTTTTGTTTACTAACTTTATAATTCACGTCACAATGCTGCGTAATAAGGTTTTATTTCTGACTGACATTTGCTGGTTCGCTCGAGAGAACTTTGACATTTCCGAAAGGTAAGCGCGTAGATTACAAGTTTTAATTTATTATAACTTGTGCCTATGAAAACAAAGGCTTTTTGATGAAAGATATTCTAAAGTTATTACTTAAAGTTTAATGAAAATTGTTTGCTGAGGAGCTTTTCGTTAGCAAACCTACTATCGACTTGTAATGAATGCCTAGATACGTACGACACGGCCGCAACTCGTTCGCTCTAAAGTAAGTAAATGGAGTTCAAATTCTTCAGCAGTTTAAGCTTCAATAAATAATGCGATGATAAGTTTCGTAATCACTAAATACGTTAGGAATGGAATTCCGTGCCTGCATCAGCTTGCGTCTGCTATCGGGCGACACCTACACTTTGCTTCACTTAAAAACATCGTTCGCAATTGCACAACGTTGTTTAGGTGCTTTTCGAAAAAGACACCGTATCTGGCGTTTAAGTTATTGGTTGCACGCTGTCTAAAAAGGCTGTTAAGTCTTGAATGGCATTACGGCGGTGTGTCTGTTTATCAGGCACGTTAACCTGTCGTGTGCGGTCCGCGGCCGGCCTGACCAACATTCGTCGGGGGCGGCGCACGGTCAGCCATGCGCAGACGCGCCACTCCGACTGCAGGTTTGTTGGCCTCACACATCGACCCTAATAAGTATTTTTGTAAGTTTACTTGACCGCATTTGGCAAAGGAAGGATAATATTTAAAGTTAGTGCTTTTTAAACGCAAGTGTAAATGCGAATTGAGTGTGAAGACTTAGTAGATAGTAAGAGCTTATTGTCGGTCTTTGATATTTAACAGTGTCCTCTGTTGTTAGTCTCATTCAAACAACAGTATCATTAGCATCAGGCACTTTAGAAACAATCAGGTGACAGAAACCCAGAAATCACGGCTTGCAAGTGTACCTCCTAAGCTCTTTTGAGTCATTCTGGTTACTTTTCAGAATATTCAATTAACCCTTCAGATACCGTCAATTAGAGACACAATAGTAAGACAATAGATGCGCGGCCACCGGTGGTCGCTTGGGGATTCATGAATTAAGTAACCCTTTTAGTTAAAAGTAAGGTAGCGTCACCTAGCTATAACTTATTATGTAAACATATTTTGGTACTTTTATGAGAACAAAAACTCGTGATATTGCATAATTCTGTTGACTGTTGAATGACAGTTCTTTCTGTCCAGATATCAAACTAATCATTCTTTGACAGTTGACCTGGCACCTCAAAAACATACATGATCAAAATGAGTTTTTGTTCGTCAAATTCAACATATTACAAGCGGAACATAACATGAATATTAGCTATGTCATATCTGACAGGTGACTATAGTCTATAATAGTCGCCGCCTGATCACTTTCGTGGAGGCGCGCGCAGGTTGCGGGCCGGCGCGGCCGCACGCGACACGGCGCGCCGCACCGCGCACGGCAGCGGCGCGACTCGCGACATGGCTCGCGTAACGGTGTGTTTAGTTCAACAAAAGTCAACAACACACCCGCGCTCTGTACGACGCTAACCCACCCAATGAACGTCTAAAACCTGAAGGATAAACTGCTAACGCCTTAAATGACCCCTCCGATATGATAAATTACCGCATGTGTTATTAAAACACAGTGTCAAATTAATATTTCCGAATCTTCAGATGGAAGTTTAACTATACCTACTTTCTGATGTAAAGGCCAAAAATCTTTACTAAAACTATAAAACTTCTCAATGAAATAACTCAGGAATTAAAATAGAGTCATAAATTAGATGAACAAAAAACTAATTTGAATGTGTAGTGCAAAGATTTAGATGATATTGGCGTCGAAATAAATTGGATAAGAAATATTTAAAACTGCATGAGTATCTTGTTCGTAAAATATTAAGACCTGAGCTTATGACCAATATTTTTCTTTAAACATGTTGAAAATAAAATCAATGACAGTGTGCAAAAGGAGACATGTTGGGACTTGTGAAACGGCATTTTGGAGACTTGACTCGACCGATAAGTCGTTTGAATGTGTCAATAAGAGATAACCAAAGCAAATAATAGAGTAAAGGCACCAAGTCGATGACACTGTTATAACTGTGACGAGGAAGGAAACTTGTCCACTATCGCCACCAACGAGACAATGTTAACAGCTAAAAATAGAAAATATACAATTTTAAAATACGTTCTATGTATTTTAGGTTATGTAGACACTGCCAATAGAGTGATGTTATTAGTATTTCTATAATGCAACTAGAATAACAATTTAAGACCTGAAGATATTTGAAAGGTGCACAAGGAAAAGAAAACACTATTATATTTTGCCATTTGCAGATTTGTCTAATGCTTTTGATTGATTGATTACGGCTGCTGTACTACAGCACTCTTAGTCCTAATAATGGCTGCTTACCAAGGGCTTGCCCTAAGCCCACTTCTGTCCAGCGAAGTACAAGACGTCGTCAAAGATGTAATTCATGATCTGCAACTTTGTATTCATTTGAACGCTGATAATACAGCTCTTGTTGAAAGTAGAGAAACTAGGCAAGTGAAACAATCAATGTACGCTTTGATTGTAGTATAGTTATCTAGCTAAAGTTGATGTGTTTACTGCAAGAATGAAATGATTTTAATAGAATTATAAACATTGGAAATCTAAATTGATCAACCGTGAATTCGAGGTACTTACTTATAAAACAGTCAATCGGACCTAGGCTGGGCCCCAGTTTAAAAATCGTCGTTCTGATGAAGAAAGGAATCTACTTATCATTTGTGGCCACATACTTATTAAAATCTACATCTCTACAAATATAAAAACTACCACTTTCTCATTATCACGATTCTAATTCGAGGCTCACTTCGTTAGCGAACGATCATTAAATCAAAGCTGTTTGATTCGATTATTACGATTCAATTTCCCTATAAAAATTTGAGACATTAATTGTGTATCAATAAAAAGTTGTTAGCTGTGTCCGGTGGACTGTGGAGTAGTATCACAAGACTACAAGTCCCATTCTGCTTCATTCCACAAGTTGTGATCGACAAAAAACTGACACGTGCCCCACATCACGATAACTTAAGCCCAGCCTCCATTAATATACAACAGAATAGATCATAATTCACTGCGCACATTATGTCTAAGTGTGCTGACTTGTATGTTTTATTTTATTGCCACCTTTTTAATATCAATAATTTATTTAGTACACTGTTTGTCACGTGTTTAGTGGCTTGTATTAAAATAGTAAATACTGTGAGATTTGGTTCATTCATATCTTCTCTTTTAAGTGTTTCACTGTGAGTATATCACGTTTTTGAATCTTTCTGGTGGGTCTTTTCCAGAATTTCGGCGTTTCTTCTATAAATGACTTAGCTACTTAGTAGTGATGCACAAATTAGGCAGATCTATAGGACCCATGGACTTTCAGTCGTCAGGTGTCTGTCGGTGGTCGGCTTGCGCGGCGTATCGTGTGTGAGGCTGCCGCGGGCGCGGAATGTGGCAAGTAGTGCCGCCGCCAGCGCCGCGGGGTAGAAAGCGGCCGCCAGTCCCCGGCCCTTATCAACACTTCAACGATGCTAAATTGTTATGTTACACGCTTATTTAGGACGAAACTCCAAGCCTGCCCATCTTAGACATATATTTTTGCTTTATCTACAAGAAAGTGCCAACCTGATCATCATGACTTCTTTCACAATAATTACTTTTTTGACACAATTTACGTTTATATTTCTAGGAATTTTAAAGATCAAGGCAAATATAATCGAAAACGTAATTCCTTGTTACTTCCGGAGAGCTGAGCAATGGTGGTCATTAATAGACGCCTGTGTGGCTAGCAGACTCCAACAGGTTATGAAGGGGAAGAATAAGACAGAAATTAATATTGAAGAAGCGATCAATAAGACTTAGTAATTAATTGTATTAGCTCATATAAATTATATGTAGATGCATACATTAACAACATAAGGCAATATTAACATTACGCACAATTTAAATAACTAATTAGGAAGCGGCGAACTTAACAGGTAGTATCTTATTACTGGATAGACACTTTCCGCAGATCAAAACGCTTGTTCAACTACAGTGTTTGCTAATTTATAATTGTTCAACCAAGAAATATTTTTTTATAAACTTGTGATTTTAAATCTACAGATATTAGGTGGATGTGGTTAGGCGTGGTTATCATATTATTGACAAAGCATATTTTAAAGAAAATTGGTTGATCTTTTTAATAATAGAAAGATAAATGGACCGATGACAGACGAAGGATAAAAAAAACCGCAAAAGACCTGTTTGTGCCATGAGAAAATGTTAAAATCCCTAAAAAAATCCACCGTTGGCGAAGTAAACGTAGAGCTTTCCATTGAATGGAAAAATGCACCGTGAAGCCGGTTTCTTCATACCTTCCGGATTCCCAACCTGCTACTCTAGGTCAGCGTGCTGCGTCTCGCTCGCACCCACGCGGCTCGCCTCAGATTGCAAGATCGATTTGGGGTCGCGTAGCGTCGCCCTAACCTAGATTGTCTGCGCTCGGTAGACTTTGTAATAAAGCCTGTCTCGGCTCTGCGACTGTTCCTTATTAAGTATGCGAACTCCTATTTTCATGGTTAAAAATCAGAACTCGGTAAACCGCAAAGCTTTTGTACTAAAAGCTTGAAGAATAGATAAGCTTTTTGTTGTATAGATCTAAATGCGGTGAGACGTGAGTGAGTGGTCCTAGTCTCGGAGCTAATGCACGGATCGGCGGGTCAGCCATTACTCTGTATGTAACAATCGCTAGTCGGCAGACAGACTTAGCAAGAGTGACAATCTTCCGCATGTCACTGCGCAGGTACGAATGTTCTTATTTTTTATTAGTGGCTGTTGCAATTGGCGCCTTTTTGCATAAATGGCGATTATATACGAGCATTTATTGCTATTTGGATATATATAATATTCTAAATATATGGATTATAAAGAATAATATAAGATTATGTAATATATTTTACTTTAAGTTCATTGTCTCCTAATCCGTGTATTAAACAGCATGTATGTCATTGGCGAATATATTAAAATATTCCGATTTAGATATTCCTTTAACATTAACTCAGTGTAACCTGCGTATAACAAAGTTTTCACTGTTAACCCCATAACGTTTTATCGCAAACATCACACGTTCAAATCAGGTAAATATAATACGTAAGTCACATTAAAATGCAAGTTAATAAAGTCCATAGATATTCATGAACTGTACTTTAGAGATGGGGGTCCTAATAAGGCAGTGCACCTGTGCGGCGCAGCGCGCGGCGCGGCGGGCCCGATCGGGGACAGGCGAGCGCGCGCTTTGTAATCATTCAACTGTTCCGACAAAACTGACACCATCCCGTAACTCCGGTAATAAATACTTACAAAACGGTATTTACAAAAAATACTACAAGACGTATATTCGCCTTTTTTGGATAATTGAATCCAGAAATGCGAATATCCCACATAAGAATGCAATTATAGTTAATCGCCGTTGATAGATTAACTGCGTATATGATTACATTTTAATATTTAACTAGGAACGAACTGTATGGGTTAGAATATTGATTGGAACTTAATTACGATGTGTAGAGAAATGTGAAGCGCTAAATCAAATTCAGATATTCAAATTATAAAAATTTAAGACTACGTATAGTGCCCAAAAATGCAGCAAGTTAGGCATCGCTAACTGCTACTAGTTTAGAAATAAAATAAATGCTGTGGCTGAACTACTAACAGGGTGGGCTAACAGTGAGACATTATACTCGTCATATATACACGTAAATAAGGAAAGAGCAACAAAAATGTATATACCTATGTAAAATATAATGGAGCCTTAAAACTGAATGAGTCAGAAGTCGGACACAAATGATGTAAGTTTATGAAGTACTGTCGTATGACATTTGAAGCTGCTGTCTCGTTAGTGAACAGTATACAAAGATATTCTCTCTTTAATGAGCCACTGAACATATTTAGCAATTAAGTAATATATTGGTTCTAGTTAGTGAAAGCTGTCCGTACAACTTTTACTAAATAAATTCCATTTTTTTCTTCTAAATATTATGCATTGTTTATTGTCCCATTCGTCTTGTTTTATAGTTTCCGCGATAAATAATTAGACGTATCCAAGTATAGTTTATGTTTTGTATAACAAAAACGAAACAACTAACACTTTGTCAATACCTGTATTAAATTGTGTTTATGGTTCTTTGAACTTTTGTGGTTTAATACCGACTGAAGTCTATACTTCAGTATAGAATGAATTTAAAAAAAGTTTTATCGACTATCTATATAGTCGATAAAACTTTTTTTAAATTCATCAGACAGTAAAATATTATTAAGTGTTAGGGCGTTTATAAGACTGTCGCGAGACCACGTAGCAGGTACACACGACACCCACACACGTCGAGGTGAAAAGCGTTTCTCAAAAATAGTTTTAAACATATTTGTTTCTTTTGAAGTCGGCCACTAGCATTCTTTGAGGCATGAATCAATCGGTAAACAGGCCACACTTAAACTTGTAACAACTACGTGTACTTACTGCGATAAATATTCTAAGTAACCGAGGCTAACTTGAGTTTACTTTTTGATACAGCGATATCTACCATACCTTCATATCGCTTAATATGGTGTACGCTATGGCATGTTTTCGCTGATTTTATCTATTTATCAATAGATTTATACTTGTATGTAATCAAGTACATACTTACGAGCACAACAACTTGAGCTTATAAATTTTTAAGAAAATGCACATGACAATGAATTGTCATCCGCTTGCACCCTGAAAACTGTCTTGCACATGTGATATGTGTATGAAATGGTTACATGCCATTAAGGACCGTTAGGAAAATTTTTGAATTGCATATCAGTAACCGTGTATGGAAGTGCGGCGCTTCCTGGTACATTCGCACAACGATGGTTTATTTAGATCGATATTGTTTGCAATTCTGCAAAGCAAGATAAGGATAGTATAATAGAATCACATTATAGAAGACGATCGAATCAAGAATGGAGATATCCGCAGGAGAACTAAAGTTGGCGACAGAGCACGAAGACTTGCCAAACTTAAGTGGCAATGGGCAGGGCACATTGCTCGCAGAACAGATTCGGAAGGCCTCCTATAAGGTGGACCGATGACCTGATGAAGGTTGCGGGAAATCGATGGATGCGAGACACACAGGAACGTTCGTTGTGTCGAGGCTTGGGGTAAGTTGATGTCCAACAGTAGTTTTCGCCGAGCGGGGATATTTTTTTTTTCAGTTGAAGCAGGTTGTGTTTTAGTTGGAATAATACTGAATTCAGGATGATTTAGCTGTACATGTAGGTTGGAGAATAATGCTCGTTCATCGGTGTATGTACGTAGCTACACATAATGGCATAATCGATCACGTATTGAGCGCGATCATTGTGCTCGTCAGTTGGACCGTGAATCCTGTCACTAGACCCCGCCGCCCCGCGCCCCGCGGCCCGCCCCCCGCTGGACCCCTCGTCCCCATCATATGAATCTCATTTACGTTGCGCTTACGCAACTGAGTAAAACCACTCAAGTGTGTAATGTTATTAATATGTCAGAGATAGTTTTATTGTGTCGGGTTCGGGGGAAATGTTTAGACTTTAAAATTAGTTTATTTGGAAAACTTGATTTTGTAGGATCGATTTATTTGTTTTATGTAATATGTTTTCGAAGCCTACTGGGGCCAGGGTTAGTGCGGACTGGGGTCAGGGTTAGGGTTAGTTTCAAAAGATAGCTCAGCCCCGGTACAAAATGCAACGAAATAACAGGAGTGGGTATTTAGTCAGTAAAAGTCAGACACAATCTCCCACTCCACCCAAGAGCGGGGGATGTCATTAAATGGGGAAAATCATTTAATGACATCCCCCGGAAAAAAGATGTGTTTGTGAAATTGATTTTGAGTTGGCCAATAATCCTGTCTTAAGTTAAATAGTCCGTGGTTGGCTACAGTGCTCCGCTTTTCAACTAAATCACTGTTTTAGGGCATTTTTCGCTATCAGGATCATTCAGGAGCAATTTTGAATAAATTATCTACAACCTGTTGATACCTGAATTTAGTGATAAACATTTAAATTTTTGTTAGTGATTTTTCAGGCTCCGTACACTTTTTTTGTTACGGTGTGCAAAAATCATCTTATGACAACCCGCGGGGGTTGGGTGGAGCGGGAGATAGTGTCAGACTCTTACTGACTACAAACTCACCCCGTTCCTTCTAGCCTCTTCATACCGGGGCTCGAGCTTCCTTTCGGGAAACCCTGGCCCCAGTAGGCTTCGACCAGCTGGGCCTGTCCTGTTGCTGACAACTCAATGAGGCGCGCGGGAACAGTGCGCGCCGTCGACGTCTTGGGCTCGGTCCGGACAGTTACCGGTCGATCGGACAGCGAGCTACCCATGGCTCGCCGTCCGCGAGCCCGCGTCTACGGTGGCTGGAAATCGGGATCGGAATCCCGGCGGTGGAGGCTCCGTATTGTGTGATCACTATGTAGCATTGTAGCTGTACCGCATATGATCACTGTTCGTACAGCTAAGAAGTGCAAATCCTTGCCGGAATCTATGTTTCCTGATGGCTACAACCCGGGAATATTTAAGTTAATAGTATACTTCTAGGTAAGCGCGCTTCATCGTCGACCGCATCGTCGCTTCCCATCAGGTGAGATAGCGGTCAAGCGCGAACCTATCAACAATAAAATGAAAATAAAATACTTTGTTATCCGTCTTTCAAGACCCTTTCACTCAGGAAAGTGTAAAGCTATCAAACTGAAATATATCGAATACCTCCTCCTACCTCCTCTTGAAGCGATGAAGAAACTCAAACTTCTATGTCAACGCTATTTCAAAATAAGGCCGTTTATTCCTCGGTGCATATAAGAAGAAAATCCAA
Source organism: Mythimna lalbum (assembly GCA_949319445.1). Classification (NCBI taxonomy): domain Eukaryota; kingdom Metazoa; phylum Arthropoda; class Insecta; order Lepidoptera; family Noctuidae; genus Mythimna; species Mythimna lalbum. The sequence continues at coordinate 25,037,064 of OX439344.1, read as the reverse complement.
ATAGAATACTTCCCGTTGATCTACAATCTTGGAATTTGATCCAGATCTCATAACACAAGTAAAGAAAATAGGCTAAAAACCGTGAATTTGTAGTTACATAACAAAAAATTACTATTTTGCTATTCGGAAATTTTTTCGAGAATCTATTCAGGAATCGAATTCTTTACATTGTAACTTGGTACGGAACCTTTGATGCGCCAGTCCGACTCGCACTTGGCCGGTTTTTTATTAGTTAAATGCCTTAGGAGAAACATACCATCACTTTAGAGTATGACATATTTAGAGTATGTTAATCCGACACAGAAAATGTCAATTCCTGAAAAAAACGTATTTTTGGGGTTTTTAATATTGTGTGTGATCACGCATACAGGTTTGCTCCGCATGCAGAAAATGGCGTATTCTAGCCAAAAATACTTGATATATATTTGTATGAAATGGACATTTGCGGGGATTACGCGTGCAGAGCAATCCCGCATGCGTAATGAAAGCACGATATTAAAAACACCCTGACACTAGTGCTTTCTACTAGTAGTTTCACTGAAAGAGGTAGAGAGGAGAGGTAGAGGTAGTAGTTTCAGAGGTAAGTTACAATAATGATGACCACATTAAGATGTATGTGATGATTCATATACATAAAGTTTATTTACATACAGAATAATAATAATTAATCCATCGCTCATAATTAAGCTTAATTTATTGCTCAACGCCACATATTAAAATAAAGTGCGGTTAATATTATGAAAAGCATTAATCTATCTATATATATAAAAATCAATGCCACTTTACGTTGTTATTTTATAACTCAAGAACGGGCTCGCCTATCCAAACCAAATTTTTAGGCTTTGTTCGGACTATTTAGTAGATGGTTTATGTGAAGTTTGGTAGGGTAGAGTAGGGTATAGTAGGGTAGAGTAGGGTAGAGTAGGGTAGAGTAGGGTAGAGTAGGGAAGAGTGGGAGCGAAGCCGTGCGGGCAAAAGCTAGTTAGTAATAAATAAATAGTGTAAAGTATGGTGTGGTGTATATTAATATTAAATCGTTATATTAGATACATATTAAGCGAATCAGAGGCCCTACTACGAACTCTTAATGCGATCCAGTTAACGACTTAACTTTTTTTTCATTATGGATAGGCGCGCGTTTGACCACTATCTTACTTGATGGTAAGCGACGATGTGGCCGATGATGGAACACGCTTGCCTAGAAGGAATCTATTCACTCTTGACTTAAAAACCCCTAGGCTATAGCTACTTAATTGTTAAAGAGATGCACAAGGTGTAAGGGATAGGTCTCCACAAACTTTTAGAGCTTGCACAGTGGACGAAACTGAACTTTTCACAAAACTTTTTTTCCGGAAACAAACGAAATCGGCTTCTTCATAAAAACTGTTGTATGCAAAAACACGAAAAAAATCTTGTAGAAGGTTGTTCAGTTCCGTCTACTGAGCAAGCCCTAAAAGTTTGTGGAGACCTGTCCCTTACACCTTATATAAGATGTACAGCCTCCAAATAGATAGGTACAATGTAAATAATTTTCAGCAGCAGTGTCCGGTATCGACTGGACACTTGCTAAAAAAAAAACTAATTTTCTTTTCAACTGGACTCCAATTTCATGCGCAATTAGAGTCAAGTTGAAAAGAAAATTCTCTAATAAACTGGAAAATGTTCTTTTTATTACGCAATTAGAGGTTTACGTCATTTCTGAACCATTATTTAAAAATGGGTAGATTCAATCAGGAACAGAAATTTATAAAAAAAAAAAATGTTTTTTGACAATCGACATCAATCGGCATCGACGCCGAGTTGCTAGCCTGTCGGTTTTCTACCGGTTGCATTTCGGGGAGTGTGCGTCGGAATTGCATAACCTGATTCCGCCTAGCCCGTTCCATCATCGGACTACCAGACGTACGGCGATGCGCCACCGGTACATGGTGGACATCCCGCCTACACGCACAAAACGTTTTGGAAACACATTCTTTGTGCGTGCAGCTAAGGAATGGAATTCCTTGCCGGAGTCTGTGTTTCCTGATAGCTACAACCCAGGAATCTTTAAATCGAGAGTGAATAGGTTTCTTCTAGGTAAGCGCGTTCCATCGTCGACCGCATCGTCGCTTTCCATCAGGTGAGATAGCGGTCAAGCGCAAACCTAATAAAACCTTAATTTACCCTTTATGAAACTAAGTTTGTAAAAAAGCCTATTTTTTGAAGTCGGTTAAAAACAATATGATACGTCTGGCGGGCACAATTACGTATAGGAATAGAAAAATCATAGAGTCGCTCCGCGGAACAGAACAATGGGCGATGTCACAGTGCGCGCAGCTCTAATGGTGCGTTTAATATTATTTTACACACGGTACCGACGGCAAAAAAGGAAAAAAATAACAATTTTATGGATCCTTTTTAGTGTGATTCTTGCGTATAGGTACTTAAAATTATGTGAGGTACACAAGCGTGGGGAATATTAAAGTACATAATTAAAGCTATTGTAGAAAATGGCACTAGTCATAGGTTATATTTTTGTCTTTAGACGCACGAATGTATATTTTAAAATACTGTTATCCCTATTTTAGTCAAAAATAATAATTACACGTTTTTTCATTTTAATGAAAAAAACCGAATTTGCAACACCGAAAAAAGAATTACTAAAAATCACAAAATGGAGACAAACGTTTGTTGGACTCATACAGTTTTTTTGTGAGTGCATGTGTAATCTACTTGTGTTGTGCATGAGTGGTCCCGGACTAATAACGACAAACTTGCGACTTCCTCTGCACACTCCACTGGGCTTTACCTTTAATATACGGATAGTACGGATTTTATAAAACGATCTTATTCACCCAGTACCGATAGATATGATTGTCTTTCTGAATGTTTATTACCGTTAATGTCGTCGCGACGTCGTAAAAATTTCATTGGTTTAGTATTGTTTTTTTTTGCTGTTTAATGGAGTAAGTTGTTTGGTGAGCGGTAGGATGATTTCGAAGAACAACGGCGAGGAAATTTTTGATGTAATTTTTTACCGACTTCTAAAAAAGGGGGAGGTTCTCAATTCGGATGTTTGTATGTTTTTTTTATGTTTGTTCGCGCATAACTTCGTCGCTTGCCAACCAATTTGAAAAATTATTTTTTTGTTGGAAAGGGTATACTTCCCAAATGGTCCCATAGTCACTGAGTTGGGATCTGATGGTGGAATCTTGGCGAAATCGAGGGAACTCCTCAAATTCAATTCAATTTTTTAGTGATGTCGGTTATTTTTTTTTTATAAAAAAGGTTTTTAAGAGTCTACATCTTAGATATACTTGCGAAATAATTGACTAAGTAGGGGAGCGCGGGGCTGGTTTTAACGGAGGTAGGTATTAACAAGCTTATTCCCACCAAACGCGAAGTGTCAAATGTATGAGACTCGGTTTAGAATACCCTTATACACAGCCGAACGTGTCCTGACTTGTCAGTGATCGACCGGCCGTCGCTAGTGATAGTTGTGCACAGGACCCTCGGATTTACAGGTAAACGAACTTTTCGTACTTCGTAATAAATTGATTTAAGATTTATTAATTCGCTAAATTGAACCAAAGTTTATCCTAAATTAATCTCTATTCTATTGACTTTAAAACTATTATAATTATTTGTAATTATTTTTACTGGATTTTTGTCTGTAATTGATGAAGTATAAAAAGTGACCTTAGGGCTAAAATTAACAGATTGAGCGGGGTAAGTATTAACATGTTAATACTTACCCCGCTCAATCTGGCAGGAACCAGTTTTATTGTTGTTGGATAACCATCATTCTCATGTCAATGTGGAGGTCGTTACGAAGGCAAAGAACAACCATATCATTCTTTTGTCTTTCCCTCCACATTGTTCCCATAATCTTCAACCACTGGATGTCGGTGTGTATGGACCGTTAGCCGACAGCAAACGAACTGGATGGTTAATCATCCTGTGAAGACAATGATGTTCTACGATCTCCCTGGAATTGTGAAAGAAGCATTTCCTCTAGCATTCACTCAAAACAATATCATCAACTCATTTAAAAAAGCTGGCATTTGGCCGTGCAATGAAGATGTATTTCAAGATTGTGACTTTGCGCCATCATTTGTAACTGATCGTCCCGATCCAAATACTGCTTCGATGGAAAACCAGGGATCCCTTCAGCCAGGAGATACTTCTGTCAATCCAGAAGAAGTATCACTTAATCTAGAATCTTCAATTCAAAATGAAATTTTAGAAAACATGCCTGACATTCACATAAGTGTTTCAGAGGTTATTGATCAGCTATCGCATGTTCCATCGAATGAGCCAGGACCATCAAATTTTCAGCAACTGTCGAGCGAACCAGGGCCGTCAAATGAATCAGCACCGCCAAATGAACCAGGACCGTCAAATACGAAGCCTACAGAAAAGTTTAATATAGAAATAGTAAGACCGCTTCCAAAAGCTCCTCCATGTGTCGAATCTAAACGAAAGCGTTCAAGGAAATCCACTATTCTCACTGATACTCCCGAAAAATTGGCCTTAGAGGAAGAAGCAAAATTAAAATCATGTAAAAAGATAAAAATCAGTCAGACTGAAACTAAAAATAAGGGCAAAGGGAAAGGTAAAGGTAAAGGTAAATCAACCCGGCGAGAAGAAGTAGAAAAGGTGAAGAAGCATATTCTTCAGGATGACAGTGAAGAAGATACCTGCTGCTGTTTAGTTTGCGCCGAGTCTTATAATGACGATACATCTGGACTTGACTGGATACAATGTATTTTATGCAAAGGATGGGCTCACATCACCTGTATTAAAGGTGATATTAGAAAATACATATGCCTCAACTGTTTCTCAGGTGATGAGTATTCTGATTAATTTTTGACAAAAACAAACTAGACAGGTACATATTTCCTGTCTACTTTTAAGTACAAATTAGGTAAAGATCATTTAAACTAGTATAACTTAAAGACTGACTGATTCTAAAAAGTATTAATTAACGCTGTGAGAATTGTTGATAAATGTAGGTTTAAATACTTTATTGTTTAAGGTAACTCATTGAGATTCTTAACACTGTTGATACCAAAAACTTTATGTGACTAATTACGTAATACTTAATTGTTAAGTTTAAACTATTTTAATAAATATTTGAAGGCTTTAAAGCTCTAATACTCAGTAGATATAGTGGTTAATTAGTACTGATTTATAAAAACTTTAAAGATTGTTGATTATGAAAAGTTTAGTAACTTTAAAACGTTAAGTTTAAATTGTGTGTTCCCTTGTTTAGGCTTAAAATATATGTATGTATAACTATATATCTATAATAAAACATTTTTATTTGTGTAAATGATGTTTTATTTAAGTATTTCATAAAAAAATTGTCTATGTTAATAATTGCCCCTTACGTTAATACGTACCCCAGCTCCGTTAATATTTGCCCCAAATGCGGGGCATGTATTAACAAATGACTTTTTTGGTTTTCACAGCTCGCTTTCTGAAAGCACTTACATACCGGATGTATTTTGAAACTAATATCATAGCTGAATAACCAAAGCATGTTTTCAATAAAAAATTAAACTAAAAAGTTCATTGTCAAAGAAAATATAAACTATAATACAAAATTTGTTAGTACCAGCCCCGCCCTCCCCTATTATCAAATCACGAAAACATCGTCATAATTCGAAACTGTATTGACTAGATTTTTTACGATAGTGAATAATCATCATCACGTCGTAAAAATTGGTTTAGAATACTAAACAATAGTTGTATTTTTTTTTTGTAGTTTAATGGAGAATTTTGTTTGGTGAGCGGGACCGGGACGATGATTTTAAAGTTTAGTTATTTGTGTCATTTCCTAAACGACATACATACATTTATTTTTAATATGTCACTGTTGAAAGCTGCCGCCCAATATATTTTTTTGCATAATATAGATTTCCTGTTATGTTTAATTAATATAGCTTAACATAAAGAGTATTTAATGAATCGTGCAACGCAATTCAATTGTACATCATATTCAATGTATTTATAACCGCTATCGTAGCTGTTATCACGGCCAAATTATAAAACAAACGGTTACGATTGTAGGAAAAACGAACTTTCTATTCTACGTTTACTTATAAACTGGTGTTAAAAAACGATGCAACTGACCGGTCGGGCTGTAATCAAAACTATTGATAACAACGCTACCGTGCTGCTACTTGGTATTTCCTCCCTCATAAAGAACCGTTCGCAATGTTGTGATTTTATTTTACGGTGATCTGAAACATAATATAACAAACGTAGATGTTTAGAGTTTGCTGCAATAATTAATTTAGTTAATGAGCTACTATATTTTCTAGTTAATTAAATCTTTATTATTTTTAATTATCATTAATTAAATAGATTTTTTTTAGCTAATGTTAGTTCTAGGTCATAATCAACTAGTCACATGTGTAATCAAACGGTGGAGCACAACGTCGAGGTGTGCCTGCCTGGGCGGAGCATCGCCGTGCCCTCGTGGGGGCGATCGGCGGCAGAGACCTCTCGCGCCGGGCCCTGGTCGAGGCCATGGTCCGGAGCGAGGAGGAATGGCAGGCGGTCGCCTCCTTCTGCGAAGCAGTAATGCTTGCAAAGGAGGAGGCCGACCGCATCAGGCAACGGCGCCCTCGCCGCCGTCGCCGGGATTCCGATCCCGATTTCCGGCCACCGTAGACGCGGGCTCGTGGACGGCGAGCCATGGGTAGCTCGCTGTCCGATCGTCCGGTAATGGACCGAGCCCAAGACGTCGACGGCGCGCACTGTTCCCGCGCGCCTCAAGGAGTTGTCAGCAGCAGGAGGGGCCCAGCTGGGTCGAAGCCTACTGGGGACAGGGTTGTCCGAAAGGGAGCTCGTGCCCCGGTATGAAGGCTAGAAGGAATGGCGTGGGGTTTTTAGTCAGTAAGAGTCTGACACTGTCTCACGCTCCACCCAAGAGCGGGTTTCGTCAAAGATGATTTTCCCCGTCGAGAAAAAAAAAACATGTGTAATCAAAATAATTTAATTTTAGACTATGCTAATTGTTAGGCTATAGTCCTAGTATGTAATGTATGCGGGAATAATGTAGTTATTTATTTTTAGTTGATTGAACATTGTGGTGACACCTGGGGGAGGCCTATGTCCAACAGTGGACGTCTGTCGGCTGAAATGATGATGATGATTTTTAGTTATTTGTCAGCATTAGCATTAAACATTTATTTGTTGTTAAGAACAGATACTGCATAGTTTAAAGGGGGTATTTCTTCACATAGTGGTAAATTATAATATTTTGCAGATGTTTTTTATTTTTTTGTCCATCCAGCTGTGTCATGTACTATGGGAACTGAATGGTGAAGTATCAAGGCCAGTTTCTTTCATATTTTTTTATCCGTCTACTAATGGTTTGGTGTGGCTCTCTTATGTGGTTTTTGTAAGTTATCCAAAGATAAGGTTCATGATTTCTAAGAGTTTCACTTCTTGAAATATAATCTTTATAGTTTTGACTTGGCAGGTTTTTGGATTTTGTGTAAAGAAAGGCAGGCATAAGCTGGTTTGATTCCCAATTTTTCTTGCCCCTGTTAGAACTTACCTACTAGTACTCCCATATTTTGGGTGCGTTCACAATCATGTAAACTCACATACCCAAGCCACCCAGACCCAAAAAAACTTTCTTTAGGCCATGCATATAATTGCTCCATGCGGGAATCGAACCGGCGACACGCATCATAGCAGCTAATTGCTCAACAACTACGCCAAACATGCCTGCATGATGTATTTTTATGCATCCTATATGCATATAATATAATAAATTAGATGAGTATAATAATGATTATTTATTAAGAAGAGTTTTTTGTTTGTTTAAATGCAATAATCAATTACCAGTCAGATTAAAATACTTATAATAATAATACCTATATATAATAGTAATATTCCACAACTATCACACAACGTCATCTAGTCCCAAGCTAAGCAGAGCTTGTGCTATGGGTACTTAACCACTGATAAACATACTTATATCTTTCTAAATACATATTATAGATAATATAGATAAATCACACCCAGACACAGAACAAACGACCATGCTCATCACACAGACATTTTTTCTGGATGGGAATCGAACCCACGACCTCCGGCATAGCAGTTAGGGTCACTAACCACTAGACCAACAGGCCAGTCAACTGACTGAAAAATATATGGACGACTTACGGAAACGGAGCAGTAGCCGAAGACGCGAGTAAAACCGGAGGACAATCCAGTAGGAACACACGAAACAGTCGAAGAGAACGGCATAAGAATAAATCAAAGTAATTGCAAGCTTCACAAAAACAATGAACGCTGATCATAATTTACCATTATTTTTTAAATTAATTTGTTCATAATTTGTTCTGTAGTTTTATTAATAGAAGCATTGTCTTCAGTCTCTTAAGATCGTTATTACCAGCTCCAGGGTTTGAGGCAGTGTGCCGAAATACTGGCATTTAGCTCAGTTCGGCAGTAGATGCAAAATTAAGCACTATTGTGACTCATATCATCATCATTTCAGCCGATAGACGTCCACTGTTGGACATAGGCCTCCCCCAAATGTCACCAGGTCCACTTTATAGGAGGCCTTTCGACGCTACGTCTTCCGGTACCCGGTCACCACTTTAAAACCTTTCGGTCCCAACGGCCATCTGTTCTGCGAGCATCGTACCCTGCCCATTGCTTCTTAAGTTTGGCGATTCTTCGTGCTATGTCGGCCACCTTGGTTCTCCTGCGGATTTCTGATTCAATCACGCAGGGAAACGGCACTATTGTGTCTGTCACAAAACACGAAAAACGTGTCTAGTATTTTTATTTAAAGAATCTTTTACAAAATTTCGTATCTGTATCATAAAAAGTCACAGAGTTATAATTTTGATAAATCAGTAAAAATACTAAGTCACCGGGCCATATAGGCGACTGAAGGGTTGTTTTGCACTTGCATGTTTCTGGCTCCTAATACCCGCTATGACTTTCCATGACCTGTGTTGTACTTAGTGTAGTGATATCCAACTTGTGACCTTTTTAAATATTTTTGAGAAAAAATACAACATAGTGAAAAAACTTTTGGAATCGATTCAGTTACTGATTCTGAACAAACTATATTCAGGTTTCGCATGAAATAATAATAATGTTGTATAATATGTAGGTACTCAACATTTCTGGTGTAATATTTTTTTTTTAAATTAACTAAAATATCATTGGAATTCGATCAATCGATTTCGGTCGACAGAAACCGAAAGTTTATACGAAGGACAGCGTAGAATTATTTATTATCTATGATCTCTAATTTAATGAAAAATGTAAGTTCACAAAGTAAGCCGAGTTGATAGATTTGACCTTAAAACATACAAGGGATGTGTCAACGAAGAGCCGAACACGTGCGCGTTGTAAAAGAGACGTTGCCCCACCGCGACACGATTCATTTTTAAAGGTCGTTTTTGTGTGACCGAACATAATTGGGGTTTACACCCTTTATATGTACCCACTGGGAATATGACAATTTAGTATTTTTAGGATTCCGTGCCACAAATAAAAAACCGGACAAGTGCGAGTCGGACTCGCGCCCTGAGGGTTCCGTACTAAATATAAGTAAGAAAACGTTTCAATTCCTGAATTGTTACGAAGATTTTTTCAAATCGCTAATTAAGTTTTTTTGTGACGTAACTATAAATTTACAGTTTTCAGATTTTTTCCTATATTTGTGTTATGACACATTGCTTCATGATAAATTTCAGGATTCTAGGTCTACGGGAAGTACCCTATGAATTTTGATTCCCTCGAGGGTGTCGAAAAACACTTTTTTGCAACATAGACAGCCGTATCTTTTAACTCAAAAGTTTGATTTTTTTACAGCTTCAAGGGAGACTCGAGTATATGAGTTTAAAATCGACTCGATGCCTTCACGCCTTCCCGAGATAAAGGGTCTTGACAGACATACAGACAGACGGATAACAAATTGATCCTATAAGGGTCCCATATTTTCCTTTTCAGGTATGGAACCATTAAGGATCATTTTGTTTTCTTTCAGTCTGTCTGTCAAGATCTTTATTAGGAACACGCGGTATTATCTTTTTTTTATAATTATTGATAGGCTTGTGTTTGACCACTATCTCACCTGATGGTAAGTGATGATGTGGCCGACGATGGAGCACGCTTGCCTAGAAGTTAAGTAGCTATTCACTCTTAACTTAAAGAACCCCTAGCCTTATTGGCTGTAGCTATCAGGAAATAGAAGCCGGCAGGGAATTCCACTCTTTAGCTGTAGACATAATGAACGTGTTCCCAAAACGCTTTGTGTGGGATGTCCACCTAGTAGGTACCGGTGGCCTAACGCCGTACGTTGATATGAAACGATAGAAAACGATTTTTTCTTCCAATTGTTGAAACCTAACTATATTAAACGGATTATCGCTTATTTCATATGCTTTAAATTTTGTTGTCTACTTATAGACTTAATTCAGTACAGTCCCTTCCGTTTAATAGTGATAATGAGTGGTGGAAAACTTATCATTTATTAGGCAATGAAATGCAAAGAATCAGTGAAGCGCGTCTGCGCCCGCGCCCCCTCACTCCTACTGATATGTAATGATAATCGCTTATATTTATGAATGTGTTATTCAACTAATTGCAGAATACGATCGTAAAGAACATATTAATTACTATAATCCATTTGCTAAGTTGAAAAACTACTTAATAATTAATAGAGTTGAGGCAGCTAATCTAATTTCTAGCCACTTGGACAAAATTGTCATTCTTTATTACAGAGAAAAGGTTTAAAAATTCAAATAAAATTTTTGAAAAGCTTTCCCCGTCACTACTATATTGACATGGCAGTAACATTATAAACACTCTTTTATTTATTTATTTATTCATTTATTACATCTTGGAGGACTTACAGCTTAAACAAACTAAAAATAAACACAAACTTATTTTGTTTATTACTGGTTTATCAAAAAAAAAAAAAAAAAAACGCAGCCCTGACGAAATAATTTATGCATACTTTATTTGTTATACATATATTCCTTACTCCGATTACGGTAAGGAACTTTAATTATAACGCAAAAATCAGGTCATCGTCAACCCTTCTGGACATAGGCACCAGAAGCAAAACAGAGCATTATATGAACTATAAATAAATTAAAGCGTACAAACCGAAATTGCCACGCTCTATTAGCCCCCGCGTTACACAATACAGATTCCCATACGTGGCACGGTGCCTGCACGCTGACAATGGTGTCTCCACACGTTATGTTCCGTGTAAATTGGTGTAATCGGTCAGTTAGCCGCTTTCAAACATTTTGACTCCACTCAACTGTGCATTCCAACTACAACCGCGTCTATCTATCTATTGAACAACCTAATAACCCTGTATAAAAACCGATTTACCAAACTAATAGGCGCAAATTAAGCCGCGACAACGTAATTGATTATTCGGTTGGAGTTCAATTTAATTTCTACATAAACTAAAATGTAGTTCGAAATTAAAATGGTATTGTAATAAAGCATACTCGGTCATCTACAGCTATTTATTAACCCCCAAAGTTTCAAGAGTCCCTTGACAATTTGTGACGTATGTAGGTACTATGTACATACATGAACATTTTTCGGGTAACAAGACGAAAGGCAACAACTCAAAGTTCTTAAATGCCAAAGACTGGATGGATTTTAGTTGTCTTAAATTCATTGCAACCATGTAGATAAATCCCGCTAGATTAGCACAGATTAATCTTCATCCGGAAAATCTACCATTCGTTAAATATGGAAATCGAAGTAGCAACATGCAATTAATTTCCTTTAATTTAAGGACAGATACCACACAGTAAATTCTGCATAGATCAGATAAAACAGTTGTATCTTACAAGAGATGACCGCAAAACTGCAGAGATATACTTCCGATGAATTGTTAAGACGGTGCGGAAAATTCAAGGACAATATCAACCACAGCCGATCGCGACAATCGGCTAAGTACGAAGGGAAGGCACTGCGAAGCTCGAAGCTGACGACGTTAGATAGATGATAAGCCACAGTGACGCATTCTTGTGATACAAACACATTTATTATTATTAGATCTACGCAAATAGATATACACACATGTCGTTTATACGTGACAATGTCACTGCCGTGTGCGGCATAAAAATCAGACCTCACTATTACCGATACTGAAGTGGCATTTCAAAACTAACTTTAAAATTCGCAGTATAGGGTATATAATCCAGTATTTCTATAATATATTATAGGTTAACCGTAATGGCAAAGTGTGCTTATTCATTACGTTTCCATTCTATTGGCGTAGTCCTGTCGGTTCGTCTGTGTTCGCTTGTTGAATTTTTGTAAGGATAACATTTATTTATTTATTCAATAAATTCAACTGTTAGTAATTGGAAGAAAACCAAGAGCTTTAAGGCAAATTGTATGTATTTGTTTGTATGCATTCCTAATAAGTATTAAAAGTTGGTAGCATGAAGTTGTTCCGAAAGAATAATATTTTTTAAAGTTCTTTTTTTATTGAATTATTATTTAAAAACATAATTATTTATGTTAATTTTAGCAAGCTCACGTGAGTATTTATTTTAATATTTTGAATTATAATTTGACGCATCCTTCTTCGGCTGCTCTTACAACAGAAGGACTCAGAGTTTAGATGCACATTTTAGGATTAGCTATTTCTTTTATAAAATCATTTTTTAAATTCAGCATCGATAGTGTTGTACTTAGTCAATTTATCAATGAGGATAACAAATCACTGATAAAGAAACAAAACAAGATGCTGTAGCTTTATTTCAAGGCTAACTTTTGAAACTATATAATTTGCATCTGTTCAAAAATAAGTGAATTTGTAATTGAATTTTTGAGTACAAACAAGGTTTTTGTACGTACTCGTATTATTATTTTAAATTAGGTATTTCTTACATTTAATAAAAAATATTATGTTTATTATAATTTTGACTTTCCTCGATTTATGCTCATTGTATTATCAACTGTCTATTGGTGAAAATGCACGAAAATCTGTTTTTAATTTTATTGCATTCATACAGATAGATTGATGTAATGAGTGACTTTATTTTATAATATGTAAGGATAATACAGAAAAAAAGGAAATTACTACTTGCAGTTTCAGTAAAATGAAAATTTTTCATAAAGTTTAAAGTAACAATATTAAAATGAAGGCAATATAATCGACAAAGAGCTTAAAACTTATGTGATAATAAACGAGAGTTTGTTTTGTTGATGTGCTATAAATATACAAACTAAAAAAACCTATTAGTTAGTGTTTTTGTACTTGTAAGTACTTCTTGATTTTATCAATGTACTCTATTGTGAATCGTTTGTTTCGTCTTATCTCAAAATTTAGTCCTTGTAGATTCTTTCCATGCAACATGAACTTTGATTTGCTCTCTCTTTTTACCCTTCAAATATCGTTCTCCCATAATCGTGATATCGTATCGTAAAAACCAATAGAGTAATCCTTACTAATATTATAAAAGCGAAAGTAAGTTTGTTTGTTTGTTACGTCTTCACGCCTAAATGGCAAAACCGATTTTGATGATACTTGGTACACGAATAGACCATGTCCTGGAATAGGACATAGGATACTTTTTATCCCGGAAGTATATTCCCTTGGGATAATTTTCTGCTATCACGCGGGCGAAGCAGCTGGGAGCAGCTAGTTTACAAATAAATTAAAGTATTATAGTTTAAAGTAAAGATTGACAGCTAACCTTAGTATTGACAGCTAGGAACAGTTTAAATGTAAAAAAGAAAATGACTTCTTTTTACGGTTTTCCATGTAATTTTTCAAATTTTCTCTACATACAAACTTTTCTTAGACTTTAAAAAATACATGTATAAAAAATAGTTAATCGAAATTGGCCTAATCATTCCCGAGTTTTGCGCTTAGTAAGTACCGCATATAGCCATTAAGTTTTATGATACTTAGATTTTACTTATTATGTTTTAAAAAGCAATTCGGAACTTTTATTCCAAAGTTCTAAAAAAAAAGTTCATTTAATTCCTAGAAACGAAAATTTATGTGAAGTAAAGGTGTCTAGTTTTAGGTATAAAGTATTATGTACCAACCTGCATCTGAAACCAAGAGTCGAGAAGGCCGGCGGTGTGTGGAGCACCCCAACGCCCGCCGCCTGGGACAATCTGAAACACATACACCATCTTTATTTAACTGGTTACAAACATCAGCATCATCCAGCCTTAGGTATAATGTTCCCACTGCTGGGACTCAGGCCTTCTCTCTAGTAGAGGGAATGGGCTTTAACCACGGGCCCAGTGCGGGTTGGTGGATCTCACGATGTTTTCCTTCACTGTTTAGAGAGCAGTGGTGATGTAACTCATAAGTCGGGGCCGTTACCCATTGGCCACCACTGCTCGACTTCATACTACGAAAGAAAAAAAAAACACTATATAAATATATAGCTATCAAGCCCCGTAAAATGTCCTACAGTCGTCTGAATGTTGGTATCAAAAATGAATACTGCTATTGATCCTATACAGGTTCGTCTCTCTGTTACACTGGAGTAATGATGACTTTTTGACGTCCTAGGGCTCCAATCCTAATTTCCAGCCACCGTAGGTGAGGGCTTGCGGACAGTGAGTAATGGGTAGCTCGCTGTCCAGTAACCATCCGGACTGAGCCCAAGTTGTCGACTGCACGTAGTTTTCCACGCGCGCCTCAAGGAGTTGTCAGCAACTGCAGGGGCCCAGCAGGGTCGAAACCTACTGGGGTCATGGATGTTGGAAAAGAGATCCCCGGGGCCCTGGAACAATGGTAAAGAAGGAACAGGGGTGGATTTTTAGGGCCCCAGCATTGCAATGTAGCTACGCTACTAATGTGTTGGGCTATTTACCCAACGTCGACGATGCAAACGAGTTTTTCGATATCCGATGAGTTCTTTCCCTTCCCTTTTTTATTCCTCTTGTACATAATAATATTGTAAAATCAACCCTTTGAATTTTCCTTCTGCTGAGATTCAGGCCTCTTCTAGGATAGAGAGTGGACGATGATCGGCCACGATTGCTCAGAACAGATTGATGGATGCACATTTCTTTTTATAAACGGTTTTTTTTTACTTTTTCTCACATTAGGCTTTATTCCTGTATCGTAGATACGTTCACAAACAACAACCAACTACAAACAACTAAAATAAAGTAGTCTATGAGTTCGTTAGGTAGTGTTTGGTGCGATAGAGAAGCCTACCACATTAGGCATTCCTAATCATGACTGGCTGGCTTGTTGGTCTAGAGGTTAGTGGCCCTAACTGCTACGCCGGAGGTCGTGGGTTTGATTCCCACCTAGAACAAATGTTTGTACGATGAGGATGGTTATTTGTTGTTTCTGGGTGAAATTTATCTATAATATGTATGTATTTAGAAATATATAAGTATGTTAATCAGTTGTCTAGTTTTCATAACACAGAGCTGCTTTGCTTGAGACTAGACGGTGTTGTGTGATAGTTGTGGAATATTAATATTATTATATTATTACATTAGGTTTCCACCTTTCAGCCATTTCCTGAAAGATATTGAATAATGTTCGTGTTTTTATGTTATAAAAAGTGGCAGTTATCGGACGAAGCAATGGCATACACCAAACTCTGGAGCCACAAATTTAACTGGCTTGGATATCGCAATGAAATGGGTAAAAAAAAAGAGTATGAAATAAAATATTTTCCAAATTAGAATTTTTATCACAGTTATTGAACTTGTAACCGTCTCCATTGAAAGGTCGTAGAGTCCCCATGGCATCCTTAGATATGTCACATAAATGCATTACGCATTACTTTACAAACTTATTCAAAAGGATGAATTATGTACGTGAACTACGCATTTACTCATCAAAAATTCCAATGGCGATGTATTTCGTAAATAATGTATTAAGATGGTATACTTTTATACTGTCTTAGTAAATAAATATATCGATGGATGCGAGACGCACAGGAACGTTCGTTGTGGCGACGCTTGGGGGATGCTTATGTACAACAGCTGACGTATATCGGCTGAAATGATGAAATATATACTTAGTGAAAATAAAGACTAACTGAGGCACCTGCCCCAGCTTCCGAGGGTATATAAGCTGTATGTTTCGAGGCTACATCACACCACGAAGGTTGGGGAGATCGTGGAGTATGTACTAATCAAGACGAACTGGACTTTGAGAGTTCAGCAGTTGGAGCCGCGTCATTATTACTAATTTCAAGTTGTTTGTGGTGCGGGTGCCGACTCACCATCTGGACACCTTTCTCAAAGGAGAGTTTTGGCCGAAGGGTGTCGTGTATCGACGATTTCGTGGAAGGATACCGACCTCGCAGCAAACACGACGCCGTCACTTCGTGTGCAATAGTTTATAGTTTAATAATGATTAGTTATGGTATCTTTTTGTGTATTAGTTTAATATTTTGTAAGATTATTTTAGTATTTTATCTATGGGCCTCAGATGCCTGATAATATAGGATTATTATTATTATTACAAATCTTTGAAATTTGAGATAGATGAAACAAAACCTAAATAATATATCAAATTGCACACAAATTGAATGTATAAAAGATCTACAATGACTTCGCAAATTTTACTGAAAACATTTACAGATTTATTTTATGTATAGATTAATTGTAATGACATCGATGCTATGGAAGAAATCAGTGGTATAAATATGTACCAAAGTGAAAATCATAATCAATGCTTGGTTCCTATTTATCCCCAATTAAAGGAGTTTATGAGTTTATCGCGAACAGACCAACAGATTTTATTTTATAATATGTAGGGAAAGGTGTAAGGATAAGGATGAACGGCCTAACTGATGAACGCTTATAATTTATCCTAACCAGCCTATATACACTTCTGTGACATAGGCCCCTTATCTGTAAAATCCCCTATTCCGAGTTGGGAATAGGGTCAGCGCAGACAAAGGGAAGCACAGCGAAGAGGATTTTATTAAGGGACTCAAAAATTAACTTTATACTTATTGAAATAAAGTGCATGTTTAGGCGCGCGCGGTGCTTCCCGCGTATCTTCGAGGACGCGCGAGCATTTTTGTCAGTTGCACTTTATTTTTAGTTAATTTTCGCGTGCCTTAATAAAATCCTCTCCACTGTCCTCCTCTCTCTCTGCGCTGACCCAAACTGTCAGGTGTCCTTCACAGACAGTGTATAATAAAACGCTAATATATAATTGTGGTTGTGACTCAGATGAGTAACTGGTCCATCATAATGGCGTACAATCTGTCATAGTTGATCAGTAGGCTGTCATTTATGTTACTTACTTGAATGACTGGTGGTCGCGTTTTCATGGGAAATGGAAATGTAAGAACAAGGAAAGATTGTTTGTCTAATATGAAACCTGCAATGAGCTTTGTCCTCCATTGATACAGCTTAAGTAGAACCATTTTTTCTTTAGTGTGAGGATCTAGGTTGCGGGTTCATTGCAAAAAGTTACCGTGGCCCTGCAACGCAAAACGCAACAGAAGAAACAGGTTTTTTCCGACTGGAAAATCATCTAATGACATCCCTCGCTCTTGGGCAGAGCGGGAGTTAGTGTCAGACTTTTACTGACAAAAATCCACTCCTGTGGTTTTAAGTCCTACTAGGGCCATAGGCTGTGCGAAAAAAAACCCGGTGTCCTTGAACGAAGTCAAAAAAAGAACATAGGAGTGGATTTTAGTTGGTAAAACTCTGTTACGCCTTCCGGCTCTAGAGCGGGAGGGAGTGATAGGATAATTTCCCACCTAAAAAGGTGATTTTAAATCAGTAAAGATAGAACTAAATCAACAAAAACATGTATTAGATTAGTCGATTCATTCTATCGTATTTGCCAGTAATCAGTAACACGTAACCATAGGTCTAGAAGAACGCTTTGCTCTAGGTTTCCTTTTGTCTTCAATGAAAAAAAGTTCAAAATCAGATCGGACTCACTTCTTGCAGCGATAATAAAATCATACAATGAACTCACTATTTAATTTCCACATAAACAAGCTTTTAATGAAAATATTTTTTTCATAGCAAGCTTTTATAGCTCGGTATACCTACATGTACAATTAATACTCATCAAGACGTAACATACGAGCCCAAACTCGATGGGGTGGTGTCGTTTAACTACCAAGTTCCTATAGCCACCTTCCGGTTCCATCATCAGATCAGCTCTATGTCATAATAATTTTGCATTGTCAACTGATTTACACATGCATGCAAAATTTCACCTCTAGGTATCGGTAACCGAGAAGTGAATCAAATTTAATTTACAAGATTTGATGACAGACAAACATCGGGACAGGTGAAACTAAACAAGCTTTTAATGAAAATACTTTTTTCACAGCAAGTTTTTATAGCTCTGTATACCTGCACATATAATTAATACATGTCAAGACAAATCATACGAGCCCAAACTCGATGGGGTTGTGTCGTTTAACTTCAAAGTTTCTATAGCCACCTTCCGGTTCCATCATCGGATCAGCTCCATGTCATAATATTTTTGCATTGTCATCTGATTTACACGTGCATGCAAAATTGCAGCTCAATCGGTAACCGGGAAGTGGGTTAAATTTAATTTGCAAGATTTAATTACAGACAAACATCGGGACAGGTGAAACTAAATAAAAGCTTGTAAAAATATAAAGTGATCACTTAAAATTCAGTAAACCCCAAGAGTCCGCTTTCTCATTGTCTTTCTATTGTCTCTAATTACAGTATTCGAAATGTTAAACTGTTTACATTGTATTTAATATAAGTCCTAATAAGTGCAGGTGTTATAAGTGGTCATCATCTTAACACTTAAATTTTCATTGTTAATTGCTATTTCGAGTTGTCGTAAAAGAGCAGCTAAACAGATGCTTGGCGGCTAACAGTAACTTTATAACATAGTCGTTATAATTGCTGCCCAAGGCGGAATACGGTCGTGTTCACAAGACGAACCAGAATTTGGCTTTTGAAGCATTATCTACCAGTCTGCCCCGAAGGACCAATCTGAGAACTACGAAAGAAATACTAGGTTGATCCAAAAATAATGATATAATCAGTTATAATGAACCATCTAGGTTAAGAATGGTTAAAACTTATACAAAATTGTTTTTAGTTTGCGAAACTTGAGTACAGTTTGTTCAGAATCAATAACTGAATGGATTCCAGCAGTTTTTACACCATGTTATATTTTTTCCCAAAAATATTTAATAAGGTCACAAATTGGATACCACCGACACTAAATACAACACAGATCACGGCAGGTCATAGCGGGCATTCGGCACCAGCACACAGCGGGCTTAGGTGGCAAAACAATCCCTCAGTCCTCGGGTGGTCCAGTGACCATGTATTTATGTCACCAACCAGGTACCATAACGGGCTTATAACTTTGTGAGTTTTCATAATACAGTTTTGAACTTTTGTACATGTATAGATTCTTTACATAAAAATACTAGACAGGTGTTTCAGGTTTCGCCTAAAAATAAGGTTGTATTTATTTTTCAATACAGACTTCTTAATAGTCTACTCAGTCCACGGTGCTTTAAACACAGCATACCGTAAAAAAATCTTTGTCAAACCTCTCTAAAAATGTCTAAGAAGCTATCATCTAACTATCTTCTTCAAAATCCATGCCTTGTTCTTGCTGGAGTAACGAGGAAAAGCTAGTTATGTGGAATTTGTAATAAAGATCCTGTTCTACCAGACTCTTCACAATTTAACGTCAAGTTACCTCAACTTGAGCTCGATGCAGAAGGTGTAAACCGATGGCACGGATAGCGATTGATCGAATGGCTGCTCCGCTATGTGTCACAGGTTCGATTTGTATGACCTACACATAGTTATTAGGGCCCTAGGTGGCTTATTATGTGAGTTTATATGTTTGTAATTGCATCCACTATAGAAGAGCTATTTCTAGTGTGGGGCAATCTACCAACCAGCCAGCTCAAAAACCTTTTTGAAATGCTATTAATTTCAAGTAAGAAAGGATCTATTGAAACTGTCATATGACAATGATCCCAACTAAACGTTTCATGTGACCAACAAGTGATTGTTGAGTTGTCTGGAAATATGTCTCGAAGTTTTGTGATGTTACCCTGCGAATATATCCTTTATTATAATAAATTTGAGTTTATATTTCGTGGAGGTTCTTGCAAGTTTTAAGTTTGTACACCAGTCTGTAAGTATGGCACTTGGATAAATCTTCAAATAACTTCTCTGTCTCTCTGTCAGCAAGAGTGCGTGTTAGACTTTTCCTGACTCAAAATCGCCTTAGTTCCTTCAGTTGCTATGGAGCAACTGAAGGCACGTATAGGCGTTCCAGAGCAGCGGTAACTTTCTCGAATAATTGCGTTGGCCTGGCAGGTATCGGCCCTCAGCAGTTCACTTTTTGACACCACGCGCGATAAGAACTCAGCCCGGGTCAAAAGACCCGGGCTGAGTTCTTATCGGACAGTGGGCTACCATTTGCTCGCCGTCTGCAAGCAGACCTCTGGTAAATCCTTTAAGTAGCCGTAAACATGTTCAGTAGACTTTTTAGGATGACCATGACTGTTACAATTTCTCTGTTCTTGTGAAATTACTGTGATTGCTCACATTCAGTGATTTAATCTCCGCAGAAATGGCGACCTGAGTAACTGATTTTTTTACTCTTAATTACGATAAGTTTGTTAGAAATTTTCATTTATCATTGTTTTTGAATTGACTAAGTAGTTACGGTAATTCTACAATCAATTACTTTTTGTTGTTGTTGTTATGGTACAATTTACAGCAACGTCTTCTCTTAAAACTTAAACTAAAATCATCATATTATAAGTAGAAATATAAATTGACCGGCCAATAAAGCTATATTATCAAAAGCTCGGGAAAATGAGAATGTTTTACAAAATAAGAAAAAGTTATTAACTACCTTACAAAACAAGTATTTAACTCACCCAATAGTATATTATTATTCCGACACAACTAGAGTAAACATGAAGTCTATCTAAACGTTGAAATAGAACCCTAATTAAATATCATACACATAAACTGGGAGTAGATAGTTATTGACTGTAATATTTAATTACTAGGAGGTACATATGCAACTTAGAAAGCGCTAACCAGATATTATTCTGTACGGACGTTTAATGGCGTGTGTAAAATGGCCGATATAATAATAAATAAGAATGGTCACAGCTTAAGATAATATTATTGCGATAAGCCTACAAGTTACAAGTTAGATGGTAGGTAGGAAACATGTTATTCGGGATGGGGATTACGATGAACGGAGAGCAACTGGCAGCCCGCATGTGTATGGATGGGAAAAAATAGGTTTACCTCTGAGTGTTAAAGAAGAACAGCTTTACAAACAGAGGATGAACAGCGCATTTCTTTCTTACCCCCTCCGAGTAAGGTTTAAGACTTCATTGATGCGTTATGCTTTTATTTTTGTACGAGAGGCCTATCAACCGTTTGGGAATGGTAGCAGTCCCATATAAATCCAAAGCTTTTATTAGGGTCAAACATAATTCTAAATTTCTTAAATAAGTTTTAAGGGCCGAACCGTTGCCCTCGTGAGGGCGATCGGCGGCGGAGACCTCTCGCGCCGGGCCCTGGTCGAGGCCATGGTCCGGAGCGAGGAGGAATGGCAGGCGGTCGCCTCCTTCTGCGAAGCAGTAATGCTTACAAAGGAGGAGGCCGACCGCATCAGGCAACGGCGCCCTCACCGCCGTCGCCGGGATTCCGATCCCGATTTCCGGCCACCGTAGACGCGGACTCGCGGACGGCGAGCCATGGGTAGCTCGCTGTCCGATCGTCCGGTAATGGACCGAGTCCAAGACGTCGACGGCGTGCACTGTTCCCGCGCGCCTCAAGGAGTTGTCAGCAGCAGGAGGGGCCCAGCTGGGTCGAAGCCTACTGGGGACAGGGTTGTCCGAAAGGGAGCTCGTGCTCCGGTATGAAAGCAAGAAGGAACGGCGCGGGGTTTTTAGTCAGTAAGAGTCTGACACTGTCTCCCGCTCCACTCAAGAGCGGGTTTCGTCAAAGATGATTTTCCCCGTCGACAAAAAAAAAAAAAGGGCCGAACCGTTTTAATCCGAAGAGAATCATTTTCTTTGTGTGAGAGACTTAAAATGGTTGTGCATGTAAGGGTAGTATATTCCCAAACACAGCCAGATACATCTTGCAAGAGTCTTTTAGGGTCTATTAACATTGTTTACTCAATTGCAATTCTAGTAATGTTTGTGCCAATACAAAAGACCCAGAAGAATCAGCAATGTACGTTAATAGGTTGGTACGATTCGGAAGATCAGAGAGAACGCTCGGACTGGCAGCGCGGTATGTTAATGAGAAGTTTTGGAGCCCATTGACAGTCGCACACGACAGACAGACGATGCTAACTGTATTTTAATCTATAGAAAAATCGGATGTTCCGTTTGGTACGGGTAAGTTTGGTTTGAAAAGTTGCACGGCCGGTGTACCGCCGCGGCCTATCAATAAACTCTTTGTTCAGACATAAACATGAATATTTTGTATATAGCTTTCTGTTAAGAATTTAAACGGCCATTTTATTTTGATGGATGACATGATATTTGTGAAACTTATACCGGAGAATAACTTCTTTTGTTGCTTTAATGGTGACAAGACGTCGCCGATTCATTGATTGATTCAAAATCTAACTTGAACCTCTCAAGTTCTGTACTTATTTTGATTGCTGACTATAAATCGTTTATTGTTAAAGCTCTATTTTGACTAATGTAACTCAATTTTAAGTACCCACTGCTAATAACTGTTGTAGTTAACAGCATGCCTGCAGAATTATGGCATTCAATATAAATAGACGTGATTGTAAGAGCGGCATGCGAAAATTGTTAGCTTAAATACCAACTGTAATTTAGATAAATTGGCGAATCATTAACTATAAAAGTGAATTCGTGGTTAACTAAATAGGTACCTATTGATTTTCCTTCGATAACGTGAAAATTTTATAAATTTTCTTTTTTCGATTTTAATATATTTGTATTATAAACAGAGAATGAAAATAGTTTAGTTTGTTTAAAAGAATGTAAGTTGAAAGGAAAAGCGATGTTGGACTGTAACGATTTGCCGTCGGTCGGCGTTGATGTCTTTTGTAAGCAGGCCTTTGAAACTATTGTGACTCTGTTTGAAACACAAACAAATAGAATACAGAGCATAGCATTAACGTACATATGTTAATTAGTATTTAAAATAGCATAAATAAGTAATAATATATTTTATGCTTGCATTCAGCATTTATTTCTTATATTAACTGCAAAGTTATAGTGTTTCAAAATAAAATGAATTTAATTTAGAAACAGCTGTTTTAAAATGAGTTTAATTAAATTATATTGTTTTCACATTAATTGACGTGTTACATGGGACGTTAAATAATATTATATTTCCACATCTCAGGCATATGAGTCTGTAATAAATTATAAATAATGCTAACTTGTGAAAAATTTGTAAGTATACACCGTATGTATGTACTAGTGTATCACATTTTTGTATGTCTCTTTATCTGCATTTTATTCGTCTAAACTTAACCTAAATGATTTTTATAAAGTGAAATTACATTATGTAAATCTAATGTAAGCCTTGAATACGTTGATTGGGCATTTTAGTTTCATTTATTTATAAAAGATGAATATCTTTCTAAACAAATATTAGCCTGGAACGTAGCTATTAGAATATTTAGAATATTAAAACTACACAATAAAAAATATAAAGATAAAATGTATTGACGACAAATTAAAATATGTAAGTACCAAAGATTTTAAATGAAAATCGGCGCGTGCGCGTAGCGGATCAGATTTAAACGTTAATTTCTATAGGCTATTAGACCCAAAAACTCAGTTGACAGTATAGGCACTGTTTTGAGAAATTGTTACCTGGCGGAATAAACTTAAAAAGATTTTTCTAGAAAACCAACAAATATAAGCGTCAAACTGATATTTTTCTTCGCGTTAAAGGAAATCGTTCAAAACAAGGTTTCCCAAAACGAGAGGAAAACACCGAACCACATAAGAAAAAACCGAAACGAAAGCAATGATCGGTTCAAGAGTCTACAAACCAAGTCGGATCGCATACGGAGCAGGTCGGGGCGGCACAAGCATCGGTATCAGAGGAGCACTAGGAACTACGGAACACAGTCACTGGATCACTTGTACCTGGTCGCCCACAAGGTCCTCGGCAGCTGTGATCGCGCAGCAGGCCTCCATTCCCGGCGGTGCCGGGGGTCGCGTGTCGGGCTGGCTCGGTCACGGCGCGGGGACGACTCGGAGCCGGCGCGGGACACTCATGGCGCACGCCTGCGCGCACCCAATGCGCGCGACGAACTGCGTGTGTGATAGCGCGAGGCCTGCGACCTCCTTCGCGGGGTTGCAATGAAAGTGATTAGGTTCTTGCGAGTTGCGCTACTGATAACGAGGGCTAGTTTACTAGTTTCCGTTTCCAAATCATTTATTCTACGTTTCTCTAGTCTATGAGTGTGGGTTTGGCGTTTGTTATAAACCTGAGGTCAATGAACATATTTTTTTGTGAAATAGATAATTTAATGAGGGTTTTTTTGTTAATATATTTTTAGCGGGATAAGATAGTATTGACACATAACTGCAGTAATCGTTAAGATTAAATTGGTTTACTGATAAAGAGAAAATTATCAACGCCAAATTAATTACCGGAATCAATTTTAATTTGGGGGCCAGTCAAGTTGTCGTGGACCACACACACACACAATGACACAAGACAGAGTTATTTATATCTGAGAGACAATATCTAAATCACTTTCGTGTTGGGAGTGTGGTTATCAGGTTGAGGAACAGGTCGATGCGCGCTCGAAGGGCCAGCTGCCTGGCTGGCTGCCTCGTGCTCGGTGCTCGCCGGCTTTCACTAACAACACGCGGTTTTTCTTCATATCACATATTAATAGGTTCACTTTGAATATGATATCGTTACAACGATTTTCTTGAACGTGTAGCACTAGTTTTTGATTAGGTATGGTCGGTTAATTATAAAAGCGCGACTGGTTTTTGTTGGAGTTATAGAAAATAGGCAAAGTTTACTAGTTTTACTACTGCTATTCGTTTTCAATTATTTTATGTACGGATTGGCTTGTAAGCTCTGCAATTCGAAGGTACAGTAAATCGCACCTCCACGGTAATTGTCATTTTGACATGAAGAAGGTGAAGCCTTAGACAGATACATTAGGGGACAAATGTCCTCCAACTTGAAGGGCAACGCCGTCATGTATTTCTAACAACATTTAGGGTCAATATTGTGTGTGTGTGTGGTCCACGAAAACTTAACTGCCTTCAACTTCTAGGCAAGCGTGTTCCATCATCGGCCACATTATCAGGTGAGATATTGGCCAAACGTAGCCTAACCATAATAAAAAAAATTGTCTGCATCACGTGAGTGTTTTGTAAAATTTTGGAGGTTGAGACACTGGGCAACGTTACATCATGTAATTTAATCGTTACGCGTTGTTGGGGGACATTTTGTCCCTTAATGCATCTAAGGCTTAGCTAACATAGCTAACATGCTAGCAACATAAATCACTAAAAGCATTTAAGAGCCGATTGTAGTCACTGAGTATTTTGTATGAACGCCGCCCGGGTCTATATCGATTTTGCGGTCCCTTAACAGCGGGTTTATTTTTTGTAAAAAAATAACTATTCAATTTTTTTGTTTTGGGAGGCCCTTTTAAAAAACATGCTATTTCATTTTTGTAACTTTCAAATATTTCCGTGGACATGTAAACGTTTGAAATCGTAAATTAGGTTCAGATTCGCGATTTATTTTTTATCTAGCCAACTTATTTATATCATGATTTGATTTTTGCCCGGCGGTTGGTCATATGCATTTCCAGAGGTTTAAAAAATTTCAAAATAAGTAGAACCTGGCCTTAACACTAAACGTGTTTCAAAACAATCCTGCCCCCCTAGCCAAGTTACAACCGTTTCGCTTTCGTCGAACGCTTCGAGTTGACCTTACCGCCAATTCTTTTGTTCTGACCACGTGACTAAGAGTTGAGACGACGTGATTCCCGTACACTTGAAGTTTTCTACAAGCGTTAACTATTGCAGATTAGCAACTTGGCTAGGGGTACTGTTTCTTTCATCTTCATTCGATTCGTTGTAGTACGGTCGTTTAATTTGTTTTAGCGCTAAATACGAGTACTTACATTTAATTATTGGGATGCGAGTATATTACTAGCTACTGGTCATATCATTAGAAAAAACCTTCTGATTTGTAGTTTTTTTTTTATTGTTGTTATTAGCCGATGTGGATGTGGTTTCGCCCATGTCTTTCTGAAAGGAAAAGAAAATATTTTTACTATTTATTCTATTAAAACGAATAATTAACTAGTGTAAACGCATAATGTTAGTGGCAAGTTTTAAAACGCAAATTAATAACAAGATTTTGACAGTTTCATTAAACAGTCACATTCATTAAAACCAAAGACATTAAACATATACTACCAAATTACCAATGGACAGGACATAGCGAACAAAATTCTAATCCGAGACTTGTTACTAAAGTAGTAACAAATCGCTGTCACCTGACTGTCAAGTCGCGTTTGTGTCCGCTAGACGCACCAAAAAAAGGTATTTTTTGGAGAAATATGCCGAGTTGCTCATTGCACCATTATAAATCGTATTATGGTAAAACGACTGGACCTAACTCCAGTTTATTTTCGTAAATATTTTTCGTCTAAACTGAAGTATAGGATGACAGTTTTTCTAAGACATTTCTTCTGATGGCCGCTCTATTGTATCTATTTAATCTCTTTGATTAAAAGTCATCGAATGACATTCTGTCAAAATTTGAAAGCACAGTGCAGTCATTAAAATAAACTGGGTAAGGGCGAGTAGGACTTGCGCACTGAGGGTTCCGCGAACAAACTTACTTAAGTGATTCTCGAATAGAGTGTCGAAGATTTTTCAGAATGGCATTTTATTTTTTGTGACGAACCAACATAGGATCATGGCAAAGTCCCGAACGAAATTTTGCTGGTATATTTTTCTATCGTCAAGTGGTAAAAAATATACTAAAGTATATACTAAACAATTTTGTCTAACACATTACTATTAATAGAAACCGGATACTAAAGATATTCCAGTTCAAAGTTGGTGAGATTACGTATATAATATGTCAATGATACCTAGGTACCTCCTTATGAATGTAAAAAAAGTAGTTTTGAACGAACGACAAGATGTCTTGTCAAATGTTACGTTTCCTTTTTCTATAAGTCATTAGGCTCAAGGCTGGATGGTAGTGGAAATGTCTAATGCCATGCTTTTTTTTGGTGATGTGATTCTCGATATTGTATTTATTGTAGTGAAATTGTCCAGATTTATTCCTATACGTGTACTATAAGATCTTTATGCAAAATTTCAGGATTCTGGGTCAACGGCAAGTAACCTATGAATTTATCCGTATATTTTTTTTTCGTTAATTTAGAAGTTTGATTTTTTTAACAGCTTGAAAAGACCACAGACCTGAGAGTTTTGGTTTTAGCTCGATTCCTCCATGCGTTCCCGAGACTAAAGGGTCTTGACAGATAGACATGCAACAAAGTGCTGCAGTTCCGTTTTTTTTTAATTCATGAATCCCCAAGCGACACCCGGTGGCCGCGCATCTATTGTCTTACTATTGTGTCTGTAATTGACGGTATCTGAAGGGTTAAGTACGGAACTCTAAAAGGAAAAAGGATATTAAGACAGGAAAAGTCAGGCTTGCGATTGTCTTTCTCTTCACCTCCAATTTTCTCAGTTTCAGGTAATCTCCAATATATACGGATGGAGATGGAATAGCGCTACTTTTTCGCAAAAGTTCAGGGTCATCAGGGAAAATAGCTGACAGTACGTACTCTAAAGAAAGTTTTGCAGAATAAAATATATTTTTAACGGTAAGTTTTTAAATGATATAATCTTATTTTAATTTTGATTTTATTTTATTTAGTCCGATTTAAAATTGGACATTTTCAACTTTTATGGTGTATTATATTATTTAATGTGATGACAATTATAGAATGTCGTTGGAATGTTTTTATTTGTCTGTGTTTTGAGTACCTATGTACCTTGAGTACCGTGTCAATCTATGGGTAATTTACCAGAACTGAATATAGAAAGAAGAAAGAAAGAAAGAAAAACATTATATTCACGCGAAATAAGACGCAATATCAATTACCTAGCTGCTCCCAGCGGCTTCGCTTGCGTGATAGCAGTAAAGTATCCTAAGGGAACATACTTCCGGGATAAAAAGTATCCTATGTCCTATTCCAGGACATGGTCTATCCGTGTACCA
The DNA here is from genome assembly GCA_949319445.1 of Mythimna lalbum. Taxonomy (NCBI): domain Eukaryota; kingdom Metazoa; phylum Arthropoda; class Insecta; order Lepidoptera; family Noctuidae; genus Mythimna; species Mythimna lalbum. The sequence goes on along the minus strand of OX439344.1, from coordinate 25,008,813 downwards.
AGTTTCATCAAAATCAGTTTAGCCATTTAGGCGTGAAGACATAACAAACAAAGAAACAAACTTACTTTCGCTTTTATAATATTAGTAAGGATTATTAATAAGGTATTTTTAACATAGGGTGGGTAGGATGATAGCAGGACTAAAATATGCTTCTATAAGATGAGAGCAAAGGATAGGCAGCTAAACTGTATGAATCCGACAGCTATCACCCACCAACAGCAATTTTTGTATGATTTTTGATGATTTTCAATCCAACATCACGTCTAAATGTTTAGTCCGTAAGTTTAAAAAAAAAAAAATTAAACTTGACTATTTGCCTAATAGTCTATTATACGGATATTTTTTTTTTTATAGAACTTGGTGCGATTTATTCTCAAAGTTATGTCTAACACACACAAAAAAGCGTAGACCAGGCAAAAACTATTGGGTGTATTTTTGTGAAACTTACACAAACTAAAAGATAATACCGTAAAACGGGGTTAATAGGGAATCAGGGGTAAATAGAGACAAAACTTTGGTTTGGTTTTTCACTTAGATACCATAATATCGACCTCTAACAAAGCATCGATTTTTTAGAATACCAATTCATTAGTAAATTGATGTAGTTAATTTCTGCAAAAAATATTCAAATATCGAGAAAATACCCTTTAAAGTTTTGTCTCTATTCACACCTGAGTCTCAAATAACCCCATTTTACCGATACGGTTTTTTTTCTTCATATTGTGATAAATAAATGAAGGACATTTTATTATTCGAATAATATTGATGGCTTTTAGTGTCGCCTTAAAGCAGAAACCTTCTACGACTGCGTAGTTTACGCCTAGTGGTGGTTACCATCGCCAGGCGTAACACTGCTTACTAAATAAATACTTCCACACAGTAGCCCTAACGGATGGTTCCCTGTGCGGAGGAAGCAAGAAGACGAAGGGAACGTTTGCACATGTCCTTATCGAGTGCCTGCCTGGTAATAAATGATAAAATCTGGAAGGCCTAATCTGCTTCTGAAGAGAGGGAGGCCGGATGGAATAAAGTCCACTACTACAAAATAGATAGGTACAGAAGACAACCTCATGTATGTACTTCACTTTTTATACCTATGCTCGGTGGACGCACATTAATGAGCGTTTGAGCCGGAACTGTTCGAAGAGCGGGCCGAGGCGCTCCGAGATGTAGTGTCCGTTTGCGATGTCTATGTGTGTGCGTTGCTCGAGCGAGCTTGGTATCTAGATTGGCTTTTGTACCTATATAATTTGTACCACTACGGTCAACGTACAATCGTCCACTATGAGCTAAGTGTGGGAACCAAGTCTATATAGATATATGCACTTAAACAGTAATTACTTCTCGACTTATGATTTCTGCTTTTAGTTCAGAAACAATTAACAATTACTTTATTTCTTTACCAACAATTTTTGCCCAGTGATAATAGCCCCGACTTACGAGTTGTCTATCACGGGCCCAAACCCAAGAGGTTTTTTGCTTCGGATTAAGGCTGCAGAAACGCATAGGTGTCACTATTGCGTGGACTGCCCGGAGGACACGGTGGAATATACGGAAAAGTTGTGCCCGCTTAGGCAGAGTACCACCGTGTCCTCGTTGGGGCGACCGGCGGAAACGACCTCTCGCGCCCGGGCTCAGAGCGAGGAGAAAAGGCCTCATTCTGCGAAGCAGTAATGCTAGCGAGGTCAACGGCCGCACGCGTGAGGGTACGGCCCTCACGCCCAAGCCGACGGGGCCCCAATTCCAATTTCTGGCCACCGTAGGTGGATGGCGAGCAATGGGTAGCTCGCCGTCCGGTAACCATCCGGACCGAGCCCGTGTCGTTCGTGTTTCACGCGAAAGGGTCGAAGTCTACTTGGGCATTGGGTTAAGTGAAAGTGAACCCCGTGGCCCTAGAAAGTAAAAAAGCTACATAGGAGTGAATTTTAGTCAGTAACAGTCTGACACGCTCTCTCGCTCCGCCCAAGTTCGGGAGAAGTCATTCGATGAGTTCTCACTTAAAAAAATCAAGCAGGCGTTTTCAAAGCAGCGCGCTCAAAACAGAAAAAGAAAAAATGGAAACTGGCTATCTTAGAACAAAAAAATTAGACAAGTGCGAGTCACACTCGTACACCAAGGGTTTTGTACAAACTTCAACTTCTTAAATATTTCATCTCCCGACTGGTCTCCAAGATCTTTCCGAATCGCAAAAAAAACATATTTTTTTTATGACGTAACAACCTTACTGGTTTCAGTGTTATTCCTCTAAACAGGCTGTAAGACCCAAAATCAAGTTAATGACTAATTTCAGGATTCTGGGTCAACGGCAAATACCTAACCTATGAATTTTCGTTAAAATAAAATATATTAGAAGTGTGATATTTTCACTGTTTAAGGGACCGCAGGCTTGGGTGTATAGTTTAAATTTCATCTCGATGCCTGTCCCTGAGATAAAGGATCTTGACAGGTAGACTGACAGACGGACACCAAACTGATTCTATAAGGGTTTCGTTTTTCCTGTAGAGGAACGGAACCCTGAAATGATCAAAAGCATCCACCAAACCCGCAGTGGCTCGCCGTGATAAAGTTGCCAGCGACTTCATCTGCGTGACAGTAAAAATTTGCCCAAAGGAACATACTCCCAGGATAAAAAGAATTCTATATGCCATTTAGACGGCTTACGTTAGACGTTTTACCTAGGCTTGCAAAATATAACAAAAGCTGCATGTTTATGTGTCAAGATATACAATACGAGTAAGATACCAAAGGAATTTAAAATATTAAATAAAAGATATTTCAAAAGTAAATTATATAAATCTGCCCTTGATAGTTAAAAAGACGTATCTAACAAAAACAAAAACGGATAAAAAATATTTTAATGAATGACCTGGCCTTTTTGGCTTTTTTCCTTGTGTTAAAATCACAATGGAGAATGTTAGCAAAATATTAAAAATACTGAATGATGCGCCGGTTTTTCCTGATTCCGGTAATGTAGATAAATATAACTCAAATCTGGAAAAAATTTTAGATACGTCTTTTTAACTATCAGGGGCAGGAGTGGTAGTTCTTACAGTGTCAAGGAGTTTCTTGAGCATAAAATCGGACGATGACAGGGGTTTTTACGAGTATGTATGTTGTTGTCATGTATGTAAATTTGCACGCTTATATTCATGTATCAAAACATGTAGAACCTACCAGTGTATTCATATTACCATCTTGTATACCATGTTTTTTGCAAATAAAATATTATTATTATTACCAAGTATCATCGAAGTCAGTTCAGCCGTACGAGCGTGAAGAAGTAACAGACATACTCTACACACATTCACACAATCACATAATATTAGTGTAGTTCCTAAATACTAGAAAGGACGCCTGAGACCCAGCAATGGGAACAATATAGGGTTTATTAGTCAATACTCAAAAAAGAACATAGTGTTACCTAGTCTCTTTTAATTCATCAATCATCATCATCATTTCAGCCGAAAGACGTCTGCTGGCATAGGCCTCCCCCAAGAGTCGCCAAAATGAACGGTCCTGAGCTTCTCGCATCCATCGGGTTCCCGCATAACCCTTACCAAGCCATCGGTCCGCCGAAGGTTTCCAAGGCTTCGTCTTACGGTATGTCCTCTTTGAATTAATACCAAATATTACTAATTGAAATTATTTTGGATGGATTCTATCGTTTCAACGGTGGTTTACAACACGCGCTGAAGTAAAATGCACGAGGTTATTTAAAAAAAACATAAACCACCGAGCGTAGGTATAAAAAGTTAAATATTACCTATATGAAGATTGTCTTCTTGTCAATAGTCTTAACAGAACAATAGCACAAAAGTTGAGAATTATTACACACACCGTCAATAGATATTATAATACCGCTTGAACAGTGGCATCATTGATCAGACTTTCTATATGAAAACAAAAGCGTGATTAACTAAAATTTGAAATTCATTATCATCCTTTCAGCCGAAATTGTCCACTGCTATTACAAAGGCCTCCACCAAGTGTCGCCACGACTGGTCATGAGCGTCTATCAAGCAGCGGACCCACGCGATCTTCACCAGGTCAGTTGAAGTTACAAAACTTTAATTATAATGTTTATCTCAACGCTAAAAACAATTGACAAACTTCAGCATATTCTTTATATTGTAAAAAATGTTTTTTTTGCAGAATAATAGAATAAGTTTTTGTAAATTATTAATAATTTCATTCCATTGAATAATTAGATTTAACCGTATCATAAGGTAAATAATGTTTGCAGTTTTTGGTGGGTTTGTTCCAAAAGAAGTTTTAATGGCAAATTTAATTCCTGATGGATATTGTAATTTAAAATTACTGAAGTTTTGTGTCACAAATGTTTGCACAACTGGACAATATGTTAAAACTTTAAAAAAACATGATCTGGGTAAAATGAGGCTTTTTTATGGCGGGAAAAATCATCCAATGACAAGCCCCGCTCTTGGGCGGAGCGGGAGGTAGTGTCAGACACGGCTTTCGTTAAAATGTGGATTATTTGGTATCAAATGAATCAAGCGGGCAGTCTTCGTTGAGGTAGTTAACTACACTAAAATTCTCAGCCTCAATTTATCCAGGGTTATCCGAAAGGAACTCGAGCCCCGGTATGAAGGCTAGAAGGAACGGGGTGGGGTTTTTAGTCAGTAAGAGTCTGACACTGTCTCCCGCTCCACCCAAGATCGGGAGTTGTCATAAGATGATTTTTGCCCAACGAAAAAAAAGCCTAAGTGACTGTATTCTCGTCATCATCATCATCATCATTTCAGCCGAAACACGTACAGTGTTGGACATAGGCCTCCCCCAAGTGCCACCACATTGAATGGTCCTGTGCGTCTCGCATCAACCCACCTTGTAGGAGGCCTTCCAACGCTACGTCTTCCGGTACGAGGTCGCCATTCTAGAACCTTTCGGCCCCAGCGGCCATCTATCCATCGTCCAACATAAAACAGTGTCTCAAGACGAACGTCTATGACCAGTGTGTGTTGCCAGTGATGAAATATGGCGTGGTGGCTTACAATGGGCCTCATCAGAAGTCTTAAACTCACCCAAAGGGCAATGGAAAGGGCTGTGCTCGGAGATTCTTTGCGTGATCTAGTCAGGAATGAAGATATCCGCAGAGGAACCAAAACGAAGAATTGCCAAACTTAAGTGGATTGTGGGCAGGGCACATTGTTCGCAGAACAGATGACCGTTGAGGCCGAAAGGTTCTTGAATGGCGACTGTATTATGTAATCATCAAAAAATATCATGACACTTGCTAAATAATAATAATAATACTAAACAAATCAAGTATATTGACATGGCTCGTGAGGTTGTCAACAAGTGGGATGTGGACTCGGCGATATTTGTGCCGATAGTTATGTCAGCCAATAGCTTAATAGCCAGGAGCCTCAACCAACACCTTAGGATGTTCTTGTTAGGTGGTTGGAAAAGGGGCTTGATTCAGAAAGCTGTACTTCTGGACACGGCTATAGTTAGGAGTATCCACCCTCTGGAGCCCTGACCGCCGGTAGCTTGCACCCTTTTCCCAATACCGTTGAGATACGTTAGATTTTTTTATATTTTTAAATTATATTATCATTTTTTTTTTAAGAAATGTTTAGAAATATACAAGCTGTAATGGACAGCCCTCCGCAAACTTTAAGGGCTTGCTCGCAAGAAAAATCTTGAGGGAGGGAGCAAGCTCTTAAAGTCTGCTGTCCCTTACACCTTGTATATTAATAAGTTGTAATCTACACTAATATTGGAAAATTTGTATTTCTGTGTGTATGTTTGTAATGAATGGGGATGGTGAGGTAGACCGGGACGTAACTCATCGGATCAACGCAGGATGGATGAAATGGCGACAGGTCACGGGAACAACTTGTGATCCACGGATGCCCCTCAAGTTGAAGGGCAAAATCTACAAATCCGTGATAAGGCCTGTCATACTGTATGGATCAGAATGTTGGGCTGTGAAAAAGACAGATGAAAAAAGATTGCATGTAGCGGAGATGAGAATGTTGAGATGGATGTGTGGTGTGACCAGAATAGATAAAGTGAGAAATGAAGTTGAAGGGCAAAATCTACAAATCCGTGATAAGGCCTGTCATACTGTATGGATCAGAATGTTGGGCTGTGAAAATACGGATGAAAAAAGATTGCATGTAGCGGAGATGAGATTGTTGAGATGGATATGTGGTGTGACCAGAATGGATAAAGTGAGAAATGAGTATATTAGGGGAAGTTTGAAAGTGGTGCCAGTGACTGAAAAGTTGAAAGGAAATCGTTTGTCTTGGTATGGTCATGTAAAGAGGAGAGATGAAACGCATGTTGCTAAAAAAGTTATGAATTTATATGTGGTTGGAAGGAGAGGAAGAGGGAGGCCAAAGAAAAGATGGATGGATGGTGTGAGAAGTGATATGAATGAAAAGGGAGTTAGTGATAGCGTGACGAGCAACAGGACAGAATGGAAGAAAAAAACGTGTTGCGCCGACCCCAAATAAACCGGGATAAGGGCAGGAAGATGATGTTTGTAATGAATAAACTCAAAAACTACTGTACCGGTTTCAAAAATTCTTTCACAATTGGAAAGATCGTACATTCACCCTGAGTAACATAGGCTATATTAATTGCCCGTGCGAAGCCGGGACGGGCCGCTGGTAACAAATAAAGATAATAATAATTAATAAAATAAAATAAATTAATTATTGCCCAAAGAAAATGAAAATACATGGACGTTAGACGAGTTAAATATCAGTTTAAATACTGGCTACTAATTAATGAACAATCCTACTGGTTTTTTTTTAATACTGATCAATAATACCTCTTTTGCAGTAACCGTTTTTGTATGTTACAGTATGTATGCAATACATCGAAACAAAGAGGTCTTTATGTAAATTATTACGTTAAAATAATATTTTTATTAATTTTAATCAGCAAAATATTTTTCTTCCGATTTTTGCTAACCTCGTGAACCTTACAAAACGACATAACATAAATAAAATTCATAACCACATTCAGTAGAGTCATTGATATAAATAACACGTTATTTATTTAAATTCGAAATAGGTAATTGTATTATTATGTAGATATTATTAAAATCAAGATTAGCATAACTCCTATTATTACCTATATATTTCACCCAAAGTTTGGCGTGACTCATAGCATTTTCTATTTAGAGGCGGGGTTCGTCTCTTAGATTTAGATCGATAATTATGTAATATATAGGTGCTATTTTACGATTAGGTACCAACAGGAACTAGAACTGCTTGAATTCAAAGCGTGCGCCTGGAGTAAAACTTATGGCAACTATGGTATCTCCTGCGTTTTTATTACATACCGTTTAGGTGGGAAATCATCCATTGATATCTCCAACCCTTAGGCGAAGCGGGACGGCGTGTCAGACTTTTACTGACTAAAACCCACCCCTGTTCCTTCTTTGTCATCATTCTAGGGCCCCGAGGTTCAGTTTCTCGTAACCCATGATTCTTACGCACCGATATCAGAATATACCTACGGACTACGTTGGTATATACTGATATCACGAGCTATGTTCCAAAAATAACTGACTTCCATATTTAAAGGTTTCATTCCATATGCAGAGGCTCTTTATCTCTATTTTTAGAAACCTCTTGTTGCTGGTCACATTCATAGGTTCTAGTGGTTGAGGCAGTGTGTAGTGTCTATCTGTAAATGAGTTTAAGCTATTTATGGAATTGCTTATTTTATTCTCGATACGCTCATTATTACTGTGAGAAATCAAACGACTTAAAATTATAACATCCAATCATGTATGACACGCATACAAAAAAAAATATCACGACGCTTTACGGTTAGCGCCTGAAGAAAAGTTAATCGCAACTAAATACAGTTTAGTAAAGGTGATGGGTAGGCCTTTAGTGTGGGACGCTACTTGTGTCGATACTCTTGCTCTTGGCAGTTATATTTTCGAGCCGTTTGGGGTTGAAACCTTTCGGTTTCACAAATTATTTAAAGAACGTTCGAAACGCCTCGTTGACACTTCGCGTCACCCAAAGGCTTTTACTTCGGTCAAAGGATAAGCATTGCCATTCAGCGTGGCAATGCCGCCAGTCTTTTGGGTACATTACCAGTCGACAGCGATGCGGAGGAATTTTTCGATGCCTTACTTTAAATTGCCATTATTTTTTTTAGTGCTATAGATTTTTATTTTTATTTTTTAAGTTAGTTTTAATTAATTTAAGTTTATCTATAAATAAAGTTAACGTGAGTTTAGTAAAGATCTACATATTTTGATCCTGACCTGTGTCGTCGCACATGGGCCACAAGCCACAGCCACAAACGCCGCCACGAGGAGCAAGAAGCAGCCACAAAGGAAGCTGAAGCGCGCGACAGCCACTTGTGGCCGGTGTCTGCTACTTTTTTAATGCATAAGCGCTGTATCATAATGGACTCTGACGAAAAAGTGTCAATGACTGAAGTGTAATATGACTCTGGCAAAAATAAAGATGGACTCACCTAAATATAAGCTTACTAACCAAGTACAACATAGAATAATAATTAAAAATATGAAAAATGTGTGTCCGACACAGGAGCACCACAACTGCAATAAAAAATATTGTAAACAAATAATGTAAACATTTTCAAAAAACGGCGCAGACTACCATGTCTGCGGAGAAATAAAAACATTTAAAAAAAATATGACTGGCGTGTGATGACGTTTTGTATCGGTGTTTAGTGGCCAGTTCGGGCCACAAAAAGTGATCAGCAGCGATTTGTAGCATGTAGCGGACACCGGCGTCAACCGTGTGCGGCAAATCCGAAAAATGTATAAAACTAAAAAGATTTATATAGTTATGACCGGGTGTAAATTTATTTTCACTTGTCTTGCTCAAAATGTCCGACATTGTAGCGTATTTATGCGGGAATAAAATAGTATATCAAGCTCTACATTTTGATACCAGTGGATAAAGATTTTGCGACCAACCCCAATTGCGACCGAGGGAATTTAATGTTACGAAACCGAGTTCTGCAGTGACTTTCCACGTGCGTCATATTAAACGACGCTTTTCAATACACTTACGAAGAAATAAATTAATAGAACGATAAGTATTTTTAAAATTATAAATTTACTTTCCCCGCGCTAAGCTTTCGTAGGTTGAAGGGGAATATTATGAAGCTGCAATGTAGGATATATAAAATCTTTAGCTGCGATACATTATGTTTAAAAAAAGTAATACAAATATTGTTACATTTAGAACACAGACAATTAAAAAAAGGGTTTTGAATTTAGAACAGATAAATCTTAATTTATAAGTAAAAGCAAATTATTGTTTATGCAAATCTATTCTATTTGTGGTCAAACGCCCATACCGATCTGCTCCAATTTCCAGTACCTCGGGTTGCTCGTCCAAGAGGACGGCGAGTTAAACAGAAATTTAACGCACAGGATCATCTCGGGATGAATGAAATGACAACAGGTCACTGGAACAACATGAACCCACGGATGCCTTTTAAGTTGAAGGGTAAAATCTCCAAGGAAGATGAGAATCCTTACTAATATTATAAAAGCTGAAGTGAGTTTGTTGGTTTGTTACGTCTTCACGCCTAAATGGCAAAACCGGTACAGAGATAGTTGGAACCCTGGAGACGGACATAGGCATTTTTTTTTATATTGAGAAAAGGGGGAGAAAGAGTAAAATAATAAGCGCGGGATAAGCCGCGGGTAACAGCTAGTGTGGAGATAAAGTGAGAAATGAGCACATTAGGCGAAGTTTGAAAGTGGCTCCAGTGACTGTAATGTCGCAAGGCAATCGATTATCTTGGTATGATCATGCGAAGAAGAGGGATGAAACGCATGTTACTAAAAGAGTTATGAATATATAAAGAAGATGTATGAGCAGGGGAGAGGCCAAAGAAAAGGTGGAGGGATTGTGTGAGGATAGTGATATGAAAGAAAAGGGAATAAGTGAAAGCGTGACCGCTGACTGGATAGAATGGAAGAATATATAGCGCTGGCCAATAATATGGGACAAGGCCAGGAAAATTATGATATTATCAGATGCGAGAAAAAAAGCGATATCACAACAAATCACGGACATATGCAAAAAACACAGTACCAGCCTATCAACAGTTGAGGGCCGATGATTTGGACCATGTGGTTGCCAGATGGTCCAATTCGATGACCTTCTATTCTAATAAGCCTAACACTGTATCAATTATTTAAATTGACAAGTCCCAGTGTACGTAAGTATTCAGTAGGGATTCTCAATATCATGCGCTTGAAAACTTATTACTTCCCGGTTATTGCCAATTTCCGTATTCTTCAAATTAGGAACACACTAACTATACCAGTGGTTCCCAAACTTATTTTGTCTACTGCCCACTTTGAGAATAAATATTTTTTAGCGCCCCCATTTTTTCACCTATTTAAAAACCACTATAACTTCAAATTAAATTAATTAATTATTGTGACCTAGATATGTATATTATGTATATTAACGGGTCTTTCTGGGTCTCTTCCCGCCCACCTTGAGACCTGCAGCGCCCACAAGGGGGCGTTATCGCCCACTTTGGGAAAGACTGAACTATACTATTAGCTTTTTGAAGCATTTGGACTACTTTTTAAACTTAAATTTTAGATAGATATCTACCACAAGAAAGGTAAAACAATTTACATTGCACTTCTTATACCCTTTAATTTGATACCTTACTTCCTTACTTGGCCATATTTATCAGCTTTCGATTTTCCCACCCTTCTGGTCAGAAAGGCTTCAGGAATTGGGGGTAAATTGTGGGTCTTTTTAAATTTTTGAACCGATGAAACATGAACCTAAAGAGGACCTACCCCCAGTAACCAAATCTAAATTGGTCTACCCGTTTAATGCATTAAACCCCAAGCGAACACCATTGTCTTTCTATTGTCTCTAATTCTGGTATTCGAAAGGTTAAGAGCTACAGTACCACTAGGGTTGCCAGATCACACCTTACCAAGTCTGGGACAATTCCATGTCGGACCATGGCTATAGGAATTATTATTGGTATTCGAAAGGTTAAGAGGCACTAAGGTTGCCAGATCACACCTTACCAAGTCTGGGACAATTCCATGTCGGACCGTGGCTATAGGAATTATTATTGGTATTCGAAAGGTTAAGAGCTACAGTACCACTAGGGTTGCCAGATCACACCTTACCAAGTCTGGGACAATTCCATGTCGGACCATGGCTATAGGAATTATTATTGGTATTCGAAAGGTTAAGAGCTACAGTACCACTAGGGTTGCCAGATCACACCTTACCAAGTCTGGGACAATTCCATGTTGGACCGTGGCTATAGGAATTATTATTGGTATTCGAAAGGTTAAGAGCCACTAGGGTTGCCAGATCACACCTTACCAAGTCTGGGACAATTCCATGTCGGACCGTGGCTATAGGAATTATTATAAACTACGGAGCAATAGACCAAATTACTGTACACGGGACTACACGTAACATTTTGCGACAATCCTGGAAATCCCGGACATCTGGCAACCTTAAAGTACCACAGACGTATATAGGGGTCAAACTTTTGCCGGGGGTTAAAAAACGTTTACATTCAAATCGATCTTTCGATGACTATTGTCAAAATATATCGAATCATACTGAAATGGCAGCGGCCGGCAGCGATACGGTGAGCACTTTCGCTTGAAAAGTACAAAAAGGGCGGGGCCAATATCGCTTGAATGGTACCAAAAGCTTATGTATTGTATCAAAAATGAAATGGCAGGAAAGGAAGTGCCTAGATTGAGATGTCGGTAAATAGAGGTTATGAAAGACGAAAATATGCTGGGACGACCTCAATAGACTTGGAATAAGGTCTGGTGACCTTGTATTTACTGATAATGACCTTTGTATTTACTCCGTGGTAATGACTACCAAGTACGACAGCTAATTCCCTGGTCGTGCAAAAATGCTGTTGTGTTTTTCCATTAGGAATAGCTCTGTAGCTACCAGGAGTTTAGAAGTTGGTGGCATGATACCTCCACGCCTCGGAAAGCATGTAATGCCATGTTTTGCGGTCTCTCGGTTCTGTAGTTTCAGCTTGCGCACTTCCGACTCTAACGCCTGCTTTGAGCTCAACAGCTTTTGCGACCGCACGTAGGCACAGAGAGTGAACTTGCGTTTGCGCACATACTGATGCACTATAATATCTGTTGCGTACTTACATCGCTATTCTTTGTTGACATGGTACACCGTGGTCGAAATTCGGTCGGGAGGATTATTATATTTTTACTGACGAATCTAGAATGCTTCTTTGAGATAACCCTTTTTGTTAGGGTCAGCTTCTTGTCAAACTGGAGAAAACTGAGTTACCTACATGGACCTTTACATTGAGCCATTGTCTATTCTGTCCGACACAATTAGGCAGTTGAAATTCCCCGTGACCCTACCGTGCTTCGGCCCCTATGGTTTTGGCATCTCTTTGAAGCGCGTGTCGAACACTACCTGTCGAGGACTTGGTCGGTGGTCGGTAGTTGTCGGGATTTTGTTGGCTGAAGCGTCAGCATGCCCATTCCCTCATGCGTACGGCCGTCTCCTTCACTAGCATTATTGCTTCGCAGGAGCGGCTACTACCTCGCTCCGAACCATCGCCTAAACTTAGGTCCCGGTGCGAGAGGTCATCGCCGTCGATCGTCCTCACGTGACACAGCTGTGATCTGCCTAGCCGGTGATCACCTCCACCATATGCTCTACCATGTACTCCGGATGGTCCGCACAATGGCAATATCCGGGCGTTTCTACCGCCTGAATTCAATGCAGAAACCTCCCGAACTTACCATGTCCGTTGAGGGCCTGCCTCTTCAGCTACTTCTCGAAGAGAGGACTTACTGTCTCTGGTGATTATGGAGTACCCAAAACTAATACGTACATTTATATAAGATTTATAACGTATATTTATCTAAGAAACTAAACTAGAAATACCTGCTTCCGAAATTTTAGTTTTATTTTAATGTCTAAAATAGTTTGCGCATTTTACTTTTTAGGCATGATTCATTTAATATTCGACAACGAAATATATCATGAAATAAATGATTGTTTAATAATAAATGTGGTTAACTAGTAATTAAACCACATTTTACTACCCATTGGTTATTAATGTGACTAACTAATATTTACGTTAGTACCTATTTAGAAAAATAAACTGTCATTATTTTTCTCTGTTACTGTAATACTGATAAATATTGTACTTAGGATATAGATCTCCCGGTACGCGGTTGCCACTCCAGAACCTTCCGTCTCCTTCGACCATCCGTTCTACGAGCAATGTGCCCAACCCACTGCCACTTTAGATTGGCGATTCTTCGGGCTATGTCGGTGACCTTGGTTGTCCTGGTGATATCGTCATTTCTGATACGATCATGCAAGGAAACTCCGAACATAGCCCTTTCTTTAATTTTTTTGGGTGACTGTAAGTCTTCTGATGAGGCCCATTGTAAGCCACCATGTTTCAGTGCCATACTGGCTAACACACTGTTCATAAACTTTCGTCTTGAGACACTGTAGTTAGACGGAAGATACCTCGCAGCTTCCCGGACACTGCCCAGCCGAGTCGGATTCGACGATTAACTTCTTTCTCAAAGTTGGACCTACCCAACTGGATCGTCTGTCCCAGGTAAATTCAGACGTAGACTCTACAAGTGTACAGTCTCTCTCTTCCAGTGCAGAATCTCCGATCTGGATCGGGGTGGGTGTTAGGTACATGGTTATTTACCATGACTTTGGTTTTATCCATGTTCATTTTAAGACCCTGTCTTTCGGAAGCTCTTCTGAGGTCATCGAACATTGTACTGAGCTCCTCCGTAGTCTCAGCCAGACAACTAAGTATGTCTTCGGCAAACCGAAGGTGAGTGATGTACACGCCATTGTCATTAATGCCTAGTCCACTCCAATAGTGGACGTCTTTCGGCTAAAATGATGATGATCATGATGATGATAGATACATGCTAGAGTAATTTCTTATAATTTACTAGTATTATTTCAGGTATAATTAATATAGTATGTGGTAGGTATGTTTAATATAGTATGTGTGTTCTTGCTAATAAGGAGGATATATAATGTTATTCCACTTATTCCTTCCTGTCAATCACGTAGGTTAAATGATGACGAACAAAGAAAGTCAAGGTCGGTTTTTATATTAGTACAGGCGTTTATATTATACCATGACCGTGCTAGGAACGTTTCAAGCGCGGAAAAACAACCACACCGAATCCAATCATCAGCGTATCATGACCGTGCATTTAGTAGTTTCTCTTGGTAGTCGAAGTACCTCTCATAACATACCTCTCATAGCATAGCATAGTCGGCCTTATAATGTTTCTACTGTTAGGACTCAGGCTTCCTCTCCAGGAGAGGGAATGAGCCGTAATCCACAACGCGGGCCCAGTGCGGGTTGATGGATGTCACATTTCTTCGAATTTTTTGGTTCTAGCTTGTACATGCCGGTTTCCTCACGATGTTTTCCTTCACCGTTCTGAGAGGCTAAGTGGTAATGAAGTAAAATTCTCAAAGTAATGCACCTGGCTGGGTTTGAACCTACGATCTACAACGCGTAAGTCGGGGACGTTACTACTCGGCTACCACTGCTCTCCGTCCTGCTACCTACCTCTCAAGCTATGTTCAAATTGGATAAAAACCCAATGAAAAATTATACCTTTTTAACCATTAGAACTTCCGACGATTTAGTCTCAAGTTATGATGGACTAGCTTTTGCTCGCAGCTTCGCCCGCGTTCACAAAATATAGTCTAAGTATGTCACTCAAGAATAAAGCAACTTCCTACCGGTTAAAAAATTTAGCAATCGGATCAGTACTTCCAAAGATTACCTCCTACAAACAAAAAAAAAACATAAAAATAAACATTACCTCTTTCTAATATAGTGTAGATATGGCCAGCAAAAAATAAATATAATCAAGACCAAACAAACTTGTTTGATGAAATCGATTTTTTTTTTCATCACTAGATTTATTCATTTTTAGGCATTAAATTCATTCGAAACATTCTACACATATTATATTACTAGCTTTTGCCCGCGGCTTCACCCTCGTACATAATCCCAGGATAAAAAGTATCCTTTGTGTTATTCTGGGATATGGTCTACTCGTGTACCAAGTTTCATCGAGATCCGTTCAGTAGTTTTGCGTGAAAGAGTAACAACATACAAACGTTATAACGTTTTGCAAAAATTTGCAATATTTTTATATATATGAAAACGTGTGTGTATATTTATTATTACTCCTTTAGGCTCAAAGGTCAGAACAAAGGATGAAAAAGAATAAAGGTAAGAAGAGCTGATTTCCCACAGGCGGTAGCTAGTCTAAAAAATTCTACGAGTACATTTCAACAACCTTTATCATTTATTTGCAAAACTCGCCATGGAACGAGTATAGATTCAAGACTTTTGCGTAACAACAAATTATACCTAATAATTATTTTGCAACGATGCCATCTCACGCTATCACCTATGACTCTCTTAACTGGCACCAATAAGCATGGTCAGTACTCAGCCCCTTGATTGAGTAAAGTGGAGATGAACGTCACAGGCAATGTCCAACTGTATTTAAACATATATGTTTAAGTGTTTATGTTTAAACACCAAGGTATGCGCCATGTTTGACGCAAATAAAATATTTTTCTTTATTTTCTTTCTTACCTTATTTAATTATAATGAGCCTATGTAGGTACTGTCCCACTACTGGACTTCCAGCTATGTAGCAACTGTAACCCCAAGCCAATTTGCTAATCTGCAATCGTTAAAGCTAGTAGAAAGCTCCAAATGTACAGGAATGACGTCATCTCAACGCTCAGTGGTCGAAACAAAAGAATGCGGCCTCATAACAAAAGAACTCAAAGCGTTTGGTGCAAGCGAAACGGTTGTAACCTTGCCGCCAATTCTTTTGTTCCGGCCACGTGACTGAGCGTTGGAACGACGTTATTCCCGTACATTTGAAACTTTCTACAAGCGATAACTATTGCAGATTAGGAACTTGGCTAGGGGTACTGATTCGTAATTCAAATTCTCTATTAGTTTGAAGTGAACATCTTTTTTTTATTCAATTGGAAATCGTCAAATAACTTTTAGTACTGAAACCCTTAGTAATTGCTTCAAATGCACTTCCTTCTAGGGCCATGGTAACTGTTTCAACAAAATCCTGCAGCAGCCGCCATGACAGACGTCTGCTCTAGTTCTTATACATTTGATGTCATATTTTTGAGTGCTTTGTCTGTTTGGTGGTCCACCCATGTAGAATCAAGTGATCTACTATTTAGTCACTAAGTAGCGTCGAGTTTTTTTTTATAAATATAAATAGTTGGTTGCTGCTAACTCCCTTCAGATAACTGCTTTTCCTTTGAAAATGGAGCGTGGCAATGCTACCAGCGTTCTGGGCACATTTCCCATTGACATTGATGTGGACGAATTTTTTGACGCCCTATAAGTTTCTTTTGTTTTTTACCCGTTTGTACATATTTTTACTTTAAGCTTGAATATATACCTATTAGTTTATAATGTTTAATAATTAAGATGTAAATATTTATGTTAATAATTGCAACTTTCATTAAATTTTCCTTTGAAGTTTGCTTTCCTGTAATATTCTCATCTTTTGCTTCCATTATTTTCTATAGTCTCCTCATCATCTTAACCTTGGCACAATTGTCACCTTCAGTCAATCAGGTTTACATTATATTGTTTCAATTGCTTATAAACTTCCGACACAATAAAAATATTTGTTACAATGTTATTGCAAACAACAATCACTGGGTCAGTGCGTGCAATGTCGGTTGGCAGCTGACGTCCCATATCAGCGACTGTTCATATGGAGACTACGTAGGGATGGCAATTGTGAGATTGATCAGTTCTAATTATGAGGAAGCGTTTATTGTATTTGATAGTTTGTTTAAACTTATTTGCTTTTTGAAAAATGTTCTCTTTGAACGTTAAGAGACACCTCTTGTCTCTCTATAGATCTTCGTTTAAAGAGAGCATTTTTCATTTGTCTGTCTAACCTTTTCACAAGTATATTAGGGTAATCTTTCAGGCTAACGGGACGCAGCTGTAGTGTATTTGAAACTAGTTTTTTCCCGCAGCTTCGCCCGCGTACATAAAATATAGCCTATGTCACTCAGGAATAAGGCAGCGATCTGTCGATAAAAAAAAAAATATTTGGACCAGTGCTTCCAGAGAATACCTCCTAAAAACAAAAAACTTTTTATTATTTTATTTATATTCATATTTGACATTGATCAACTACCTTTGTGATCTCCATACCATATGGGCTATGGTTACGTTATGGCATTGGCTTACAATACGATACCACTTTGGACAACTGGTGACTGCTTTTTTTGCTTCTGATTACCCGTAAATAGCCGGGAATACCGGCTAACTGTTTTCCGAGGCACGGGAAGAAGTTGGTATGTTATCCACCACAGATCGAATTCAGCAAGTATTGCCTAACCGTCGACACTGCGACTGTTAGTATTTTTTTATCTCAGAAAATAAAGCCATATTTGATGATAGAGCAAGTGACAATTTAGAATGATACTTACTTAGTTTAAAAGAAGTTTAGGACATATTATTTCAACATATCAGTTTCTTAATTACACTTAGAAATATAATGGATGAATATGGAGTTTTCAATAAAGACAAAGCCGTAAGAACAATTGGACGACCCCGACAATGTTCCTGACGTCTTGCAATTTATTGTGCACACATACTATCAGGGACAATTACTAGTGGGTCCGCATTGAAAGCGATGTAATTGAGCCGGGCGTGAGGTTGTCGCCACACAATTGATTGTAAATTAACAGGCACACACACAGACGGACGGCGATCTTGAATCATTATGTGGGACGCTGAAGTAACCGTGATTTGTTGTGTTAAGGCGGATGCTGGGTGAGAGACTTTATTTGTGCTGTTACAGGTTGGGTTCGGATACTAGAGTCACAGGTCCAGCACCTCTTGTGTCTACCATTAGGTACTTCTTATTGTATCTCTTACGACTGACATTTTTGAACTACGTTTATGGGTTTAAAGTGAAAGCAGTGGGTCTGAGCTTGGCGTTCACGCTAGATGGCGCTGAACTTGATATTTTAAAATATATTTTCTTTGATTGTATCGATTAACTCAGTAAACTGTTATTTGCGAAAACCGGACATTCCACTTTATTTTTAAGAGGGTCCTTCTCCACTCGCTTATCGTAAACATCGAAAATGGTTTAAAAGCTTCTTACTTCATTTAATGCAATCCAACGCGATGTTTGACGAAAAGGCAACGCAAAAAAAGAGAGATAACGCCTGGAAACTCTGTTAGTATTCGGTAATTCCGAGATTTACTCGAAAATTTCACAAAACTTGCTACAGGAAATAGCTGTTTTTTTTTAAACCCTTAAAGTTTTTGGAAAAAGTTTTCATCATTTAGAATTTTAATAAAATTTGCAAGGTCTCTAGAGGATTACTTTTTTAATTTATAGGCAAATTATGAAGTGTCAAAGTTCATACAAAATAGGAAATTTTCAGAGGTTTTTACTGGATTAGTTTAACACAAATTTAGAAATTGGTTTCTTTATAAACCTAGATAATATCCACAAGATACTGTGTTTCCAAAATATCTAATGAAAAATGTGTAATAACGTCATAATCAGTTATGAGCGGTTGTATGAAAAACAGTGAAAATGTGAGTCATGATGCCTTAAGCCTTTAGCTACATTGTTATTGTTAGATTATTTTTATTATTTTATGTATTAAATACCTACTTAACTAACTAATTATATAACCTCAAACAAAACAAAAACACCTAACTAATCAAAACCACCTAAAAAAAACCCATAAGAAAAAAACCCTCCGCTTCACTGTCGATTGGCTAATGTGTCTAGACGACAGACTAACAATATGGCCAATTTATATATTACCTGTTCTCGGTCTCAATGTTCATATCGATAAATAATATATTCAGTCACCTTAAGCGAATGTAAGAGTAAATTCTAATCTAGGAGTAGATGTTACTTTTTAGTATATTATTAAAAGCTTTTATTTAGTTTCACCTGTCTCGATGTTTGTCTGTAATCAAATGTTGTAAATTCAATTTGACCCACTTCTCGTTTACAGATTGAGCTGAAATTTTGCATGCATGTGATGATGTAACTAGAAGGTGGAATATAATGGACTAGGAATAGGAACTTAGTAGTGAAACCACATGAACCCACCGAGTTTTTGGGTTCGTATGATTCGTCTTGACGATTATTAATTATGTAGGTATACTTACCGAGCTATAAAAACTTGCTATGAAAATACGATTTGCATTAAATGCTGGTTTAGATCACATATGTTTGTATTCTGAGCATTACAAACGTGAACACTCTATGTCATCACTCTCTTTACCTAAACATTTATTTGTTACTTTATGTTATTTCAGTGAAAACACATAAGTCTACACCTACGCCTTCCCCCGCAGCTCCACTACTAGATGAACCGAAGACCTCAGAAATCTGTCAGCGATGGACTGGATGCGAAAGGCGGGTGCCAATGCGCAGCCTGGGAGACGGCAGAAGTAGCCTGAGGCTGAGCTGATTGACTTCTACTTCTGAATAAACAAGTAAGTATCGCGCCGGTGATCATTCTGTATTCACTTCGTAAGACGGTATGGTCGTCTTAGTCAGAATCCTTACTAATATTATAAAAGCGAATGTGGTTTTTTGTTTGTTTGTTTTATACGTCTTCACGCCTCAATGGTAAAACCGATTTTGATGAAACTTGGTACCCAGATAGACCATGTCCTGGGATAGGACATAGGATACTTTTTATCCCGGAAGTATGTTCCCTTGGGATAATTTTCTGCTATCACGCGGGCGAAGCCGCTGGGAACAGCTAGTACCTTATAAATGCGAAGAAGATAACAGGAGTAAAAAATAAAATATCAAGTCCTGTAAAATCTTATTATCATATCCTATTTAAAAAAGGTTATTTGGATACGTTTTCAGATGCGCTAAAGTTATATGTTTTAAGTTATTTTCGTCTTGTAAAATGTCAAATGACAAACCTTTACTTTCTCAATAATAATAGCAAAATTATTATTTTTTTAAAAACCCCGACGCATAAAATCCATAAAAAGTAAAAGAACTGGTTAACACGAGTGTAATGAGCCCAAACTCGACGTGTTTACTAGTAGCATTCCAGGGCTTCATTAGCCACCTCCCAACTCTAGCATCCGGTCCCCGTCATTATGAAAAATATAATATAGAACTAGTTAAAAAGAATCTAATAAGCCCATACTCGATGTGTTTACTAAAATGCATTCCAGGGTTCCATCAGCCACTTCCCAGTTCTAGCATCAGGTCCTCGTCATCATGAAAAATGTTTAAAACTGGTTAAGACGAATATAATGAGCCCAAACTCGACGGGGTTACTAGTAGGCATTCCAAGGTTACATCAGCCACTTCCCAGTTCTAGCATCAGGTCTTCGTCATCAGTTTCTCGTCGTCATGAGAAACAAACAGAACTATTTTTAAGATAAATCCGAGACAAACCAAAACTGGATGGGTTTATTAAAAGGCCTTCAATGGTTACCTACGTCTCTTACCTCATACCTCCATCATCAGACCAGCTCGATAGCGTAGGCATGTAGGTACATGAGTATATCAAACATTAGGTCACATATATGTATTTATTAGCTAAGTATATATCACACAGAC
Organism: Mythimna lalbum; assembly: GCA_949319445.1. Lineage (NCBI taxonomy): Eukaryota > Metazoa > Arthropoda > Insecta > Lepidoptera > Noctuidae > Mythimna > Mythimna lalbum. The sequence goes on along the minus strand of OX439344.1, from coordinate 24,988,136 downwards.
ACACAGACAGACAGATACTTCAAACTTATAACACCCCTTTTTTTGGTCGTGGGTTAAAAATAAAACGTGCCATGGTTTTCGTTCTAGCATCATCATCATTTCAGCCAAAAGATATCCACTTTGGACATAGGCCTCTCTTAAGTGTCGCCACCACGACCGGTCCACATCTCACATCTATCGGATTCCCGCGACCCTCATCAGGTCATCGGTTCAACTCGAGGAAGGCATGCAAAGATACGATACAGATACATTGCAACATTTTCTTTGCCCCATACCAGCCACGACTCCTGTATCTAGGATGCGTTCACAAATACATATACTTACACACACAAGACTATGTTCTCTTGGGATAATTTCCTACTTTAAAGCGGGCTAAGCCGCTGGCAGAAGCCAGTTACATTATAAATTCAAAACATGTAAGCATCAGTGGTACAACCTAATGTGTCAGCAAATACTCCGTGCTCCATCGGTAGTAAGTACGCGAGCATATTAAAATCTATTACCTACTTTACTTTCCTGTTGAAAAGTTTAAAACACTTCAGTGAACCACATTGACGTCGAACCTTCCCTCTACAGTGCGCTGAGTGCGACTTGCTTTTAAGTACAAGCTTTTATTTAGTTTCACCTGTCCCGATGTTTGTCTGTAATCAAATCTTGCAAATTAAATTTGACCCACTTCTTGGTTACCGATTGAGCTGAAATTTTGCATGCATGTGTAAATCAGATGACAATGCAAAATTATCATGACACGGAGCTGATGCGATGGTGGAACCGGAACGTGGCTATAGGAACTTGGTAGTTAAACGACACAACCTATCGAGTTTGGGCTAGTATGATTCGTCTTGACGATTATTCATTATATAGATCTACCGAGCTATAAAAACTTGTTATGATTTTTTTTTTAGTTTTCATTAAAAGCTTGTTATTTTAACGGGATCGAAACGTGTGCCGCGCTTGACTCTCTGATTGATTAAGAGGAGAGTGCTTAAGGAACACCTTAAAAATTTACTACATTCTAAAAAATTACGCAAAATAAATTTGAAGAACCTAAATAGATGTGACAACAGTTTCACCGCGAGATATTGGCAAGCATATCAAAGCATAGTTGGTCTTTTAATATTCCCACTGTTGGGACTCAGGCCTCTCTCTCAGGTAATTCACCACGCGGGCCCAGTGCGGGTTGGTGGATGTCACATGTCTTCGAATTTTTTGGTTCTAGGACTTGCCAATTTCGGTTCCTCACGATGTTTTCCTTCACCGTTTTGAAAGCAGTGGTGATGAAATAAATTCCACAAAGTAATGCGCCTGCCTGGATTTGAATCTGCGACGTACAATTTGTAAGTCAGGGCCGTTACCACTCGGACTACACACCTCTCAAAAAAAAAATCATATCTCTCAAAACAACTAAATTCACCTTTTCTAATTGCAGGATTTACAAAATTTTAAACATTTTTTTTCTCGAAAGTAAGGATACTTAGGTTTGTAAATATTGCGCGATGAAACTGTTGGCACATCTATTTAGGTTCTTCATTTTTTTTGTGCAAGCCAATGTGGTGTAATTTTAGACATTTTGAAAACTAAGTGCCTTTTTGTGTTTCTTGAGGACAAGCGGGCCAACCAGAGCGACAAACGTCATAAACGTGTCGATCGTAAACTCTCACTAAACACTCTGTTATCTCTTGGGAAGCTGTACATAGAATGTCTAATAGGTATTTCCTTATTCTATATCTCAGCTTAAAGTACGTAGCAAAGGATTTAGCCATTTGTAAAAACAAGCGTAATGATAAAAGCCTTAGAAGATGACGTCATTTGAGCATTACTACTCATTAAGATTTTCCAGTTTGCAATAATTTTAGACCTTGAATGACATTTACTTTATTACTCGCTTTTGCCCGCAACTTGGCCCGTGTACATAAAATATAGCCTATGTCACTCAGGAATAAAGCAGCGATCTGTCGATAAAAAAAAAAAATATTTGGACCAGTGCTTCTAGAGAATACCTCCTACAAACAAAAAAACAAACTATACGTTTTTATTATTTTATTTATATTCATATTTGACATTGATCAACTACCTTTGTGATCTCCATACCATAGCCTATCATCATACATCATATCAGCCGAAAGACGTCCACTGCTGGACATAGGCCTCCCCCAAGCGTCGCCACAACGACCGGTCCTGTGCGTCACGCATCCATCGGATTCCCGCGACCCTGACCAGGTCGTCGGTCCACCTTGTTGGAGGCCTTCCAACGCTGCGTCTTCCGGTACGTGGTCGCCACTCCAGAACCTTTCGTCCCCATCGACCATCTGTTCTGCGTGCAATGTGCCCTGCCCATTGCCACTTAAGTTTGGCGACTCTTCGAGCCACCATACCACCATACCATAGCCTATCATTGGCTTAAAATACGATACCACTTTGGACAACTGGTGACTGCTTTTTTTGCTTCTTCTATGGGTGAAAAAATTTTAGCAATCGGACCAGTACTTCCTGAGATTACCTTCTACAAACAAAAAAAAAACAAACTTTACCTCTTTATTATATTAGTGTAGATTATTTTCTTAATATACATAAAACATTTTTACATTGACATTTTTAATAATTATGACTAATTAAATAAATATAATAATCAGCACTTGAATAATTTGTAATTTCAATAAAATTTAGACTTTCACATAAAGCAAAAATAGTATTCTTATCATTTATTCATTTGAGTACTTATGTGAAATAAATGATTACCTGTTCATTTCATTCATTGAATTATTATCACAAAAACAAGCATTTGATATTTAATAATTAAAACTAATATTTACCATGTAAATACAATTCCTACAAATTAAGATATTAAATAAATTGTAAATTGTTGTTTTAGTGCTAGACTAGTCTAATGTAACACTAAGCCTATGATAAATAATATAAACTACGTAATATATAGTTATACAAAAGATGCCCGATAAGTAAATCTGAACTCAAACATATTATGAATGTCATGTTTCGTTATGATAATAGGAATATAGATGGATTTCTTCCCGCGTTTGCATCTATCGTGGCAATCCTACAGAAACCTACAATGTTTCTGTAGGATTGCGAAATTTGCGAAAAAATTGATTTCGAAAACAAAAGTTCACTCGTTGTTAGAAGAATGAAAAGAAGAATGAAAGGGGAGAGAGAGAAAAGAATAGTAGATTATGCACCGAGGGGCTAAAGTTGTGTCTTATGTCACGGGCGTCATATTGAATCTCGAGCGCAATGAAGGATTCGGGATTTAACTCACGAGCAAAGCGAGGAAGTTAATACAAGAATCCTGAATGCAGCGAGGGATTCAAGCTAGCCCAAGGCAAAGACACCTTTAGCCCAGAGGAGGATACTCTACTTTTTACACCTACTGTGAGAAAATAATAGTCACATTATTGACCAGCAGGTCATAATGAAAACATTATTGACCGGCTGAGCCCCGGCCACTAATGACTCACTTTAGGTTAAGGTTGATTGACATGTAATTTGACATTTTCGAGCAGGTGGTGTGAAAAATTATTTTTCACACAACCTTAGCCCCTTGGTGCATAATCTACTATTATTTGTATCAGTGCGCTGAGTGAGAGTTGTTTTTGACGTTTACCGCGTTTGACTCCCTCGGGCAAATCAGTGACGTTTACCACGTAACGTCATAAACGTGTCAAACTGTCCCCGCACATAGGCCTCAAAAAAAGCTTCTCTTTGAGGCAGCCTTTTGTTGTGGCTCGTGTACGGTGGTGCTGCCACAAAAAAAGCTTGAAGCCGCTTCAAGCTTCTCCGGCCACAAGCTGTGGCGCGCTCACTATGCACTGATCCGGTTTTTTTTTGCTGGGTAAAAATCATCTAAATGACATCCCCGCCCTTGGGTGGAGCGCGAGATAGTGTCAGACTTTTACTGATTTAAAAAACCCACCCCGTTCCTTGTTGCCTACTGGGGCCAAGCCTCTCTTACGAAAATAGATCCTATCCCCAGTAGGCTTCGACCCAGCTGGGCCCCTACGATTTCTGATAACTCCTTGAGGCGCGTGGGAACAGTGCGCGCTGTCGACGACTTGGGCTCGGGCTAGACAGTTACCGGACGGTCGGCCTGCGGGCTACCCTTGTTCGCCGTCCGCAAGCCCGCGTCTACGGTGACCGGAAATCGGGATCGGAAAGCGCCGTTGCCTGATGCGTTCGGCCTCCTCCTTTGCTAGCATTATTGCTTCGCAGAAGTAGGCGACCGCCTGTCACTCCTCCTTGCTCCGGATCGTAGACAGCACCAAGGCCCGGCCGCCGTCGATTGCCCCCACGAGGACATTTTTTTTTGCGATGGGGAAAATCATCGTATGACAAAACCCGCTCTTGGGTGGAGCGGTAGATAGTGTCAGACTCGTACAGACTAAAAACCCCACCCCGTTCCTTCTTGCCTTCATACCGGGGCACGAGCTCCCTTTCGGACAACCCTGTCCCCAGTAGGCTTCGAACCAGCTGGGCCCCTCCTGCTGCTGACAACTCCTTGAGGCGCGCGGGAACAGTGCGCGCCGTCGACGTCTTGGACTCGGTCCATTACCGGACGATCGGACAGCGAGCTACCCATGACTCGCCGTCCGCGAGCCCGCGTCTACGGTGGCCGGAAATCGGGATCGGAATCCCGGCGACGGCGGCGAGGGCGCCGTTGCCTGATGCGGTCGGCCTCCTCCTTTGCAAGCATTACTGCTTCGCAGAAAGAGGCGACCGCGTGCCATTCCTCCTCGCTCCGGACCATGGCCTCGACCAGGGCCCGGCGCGAGAGGTCTCCGCCGCGAGGGCACGGCGATGCTCCGCCCAGGCAGGGCACACCTCGACGGTGTGCTCCACCGTGTCCTCCGGGCGTTGCGCACAGTGGCGACACCCGGGCGTCTCTTCCGCTTGAATCTGATGCAGGAACCTCCCGAACTTGCCATGTCCGGTGAGGACCTGCGTCATGCGGAAGGTAATGACGCCGTGAGGTCTTTCCAGCCACGCCTCAAAGAGGGGACTTACCGCCATAATCGTGGCGTGCCCAGCACTGGGTTGCGATAGCCGTTGACGCCATTTCACTATGAGATCCCGCCGGAGCTCTGTCCGCCATGCCTTGACATGTTGCGGCAGTGAACTTTCACCCCGGCGTTGCATCTCCACGCGCATGTCGTGCATGTGTGCAAGGACTGTTGCCTCCAGATCCCACGGTGGTAGGCCAGCCAGAAGGCTCGCCGCTTCACGGGAGATCGTGCGGTAACGTGCCATGACCCTCTGGCAGCCGTTCAGTATGGTCGCCGGTCGCTTTGCCAGCGACGGCGCCCACACCAGCGCCCCGTAGAGGTCCTTGGACCGAACGACCCCCGCGTAGAGCCTCCGGCAGGAGGCGTCTGGACCCCCAAGGTTGGGCAGGAGCCGCTTGAGAGCAGCCCCAGACCGGAGAAGTTTGGGAGCCAGACGTCGGAAATGTTCTCCGAAATTCCACCGGCTGTCGAGGACGAGTCCCAGATACTTCATCGTCGACCCGACGCCGATGCGAACTCCTCCTACCGTAAGCTGGGAGTCTGATGGTGACGAGGACATGAAGATGCTTTGCCCAAGCGGGACACTCCTTCACCGTGTGCTCGTGCACAGATCCGACCAGTATAATATCAGTACTTATTACTAGACTGGATTACTCACCGAACTAACGTTTCCATATGTTTCGCATCAAACGAAGACTTTCATCGACTGAACACTAGGACTCTTCAAAATGTTTGGCCATATCATCCGTAGTGAAAGCTCTTTAGAACGTTTTAGTGGCGTACAGGGTAGAGTAGAGGGCCAACGTTCTCGCAGTCGATCACCTACCAGATGGACAGACCTCATCAAATCATCAATCATCAGCAATCAAAGCGTTCCTCATTGATTGCATGCACACGCAATGTCACGATTAGAGAGAGATGGAGAAATAAAGTCTCGCAAAACCCACACTACCAGACTATCCATGACCACGACCACTCCGCCAGGAGTGTACGACTGACAAGAAGAAGCAGACCTATTACTAGTCGAGGCCTACCTGTCGTACAGGTACATAGTATACCCCGGTCACCAGGGATACTGGAAACGTCGAGAGATGTCGCCGGTGTTCCGCAGGGGTCGGTACTAGGGCCACCCTTGTGGAACATCGGTTACGACTACGTACTGCGCGGCGACTTCCCTGATGGGGTCAGGGGTTTGCTACGCAAACGACACGCTGGTTCTAGCGCAGGGAGAGTCGCACTAGGCGGCGGTCGCTCTAGCGACACGCGGGGTTGCGATAGTCGTTGGTAGGATCCAGGAGTTGGGACTCGAGGTAGCGCTGCACAAATCCGCGGCAATGTGTTTCATGGCCCTCGGAACGCGCCACCATCGGGTTCCCAATTAACGATAGGAAGAGTTCACATCGGCGTCGGGCCGACGTTGAAGTACCTAGGACTCGTCTTCGACAGCAGGTGGAATTTATTTCGGGGAGCATTTCCGTCATCTGGCTCCCAAACTGAACCGGACTGGGGCTGCTCTCAATCGGCTCCTGCCCAACCGTGGGGGTCCAGACGCCTCCTGCCGGAGGCTCTACGAGAGGATCGTTCGGTCCATGGCCTTTTACGAGGCGCTGGTGTGGGCGCCGTCACTGCAAAAGTGACCGGCGACCATGCTGAACGCCTGCCATGGCAAACGGATAGTGTGGGGATACCGCACGACCTTCCGCGAAGCGGCGAGCCTTCTTGCTGGTTTACCACCGTGGGATCTGAAGGCAACAGTCCTTGCACACATGCACGATATGCGCGTGGAGATGCAACGCCGGGGTGAAAGTCCACTGCCGTGACAGGTCAAGGCATGGCAGACAGAGCTCCGGCAGGGTCTTATGGTAAAATGGCGTCAGCGACTATCGCAACCCAGTGCTGGGCATGCCACAATTAAGGCGGTAAGTCCCCTCTTTGAGGTGTGGGTGGAAAGACATGTTGCAGGTCCTCACCGGACATGGCACGTTTGGGAGGTTCCCGCACCGGCTTCAAGCGGAAGAGACGCCCGGGTGTCGCCTCTGTGCGGAACGCCCAAAGGACACGGTGGAGTACACAGTCGAGGTGTGCCTTGCTTGGGCGGAGCATCGCCGTGCCCTCGTGGGGGCGATGGGCGGCGGAGACCTCTCTCAACGGGCCTTAGTTCAGGCCATGGTTCGGAGCGAGGAGGAGTGACAGGCGGTCGCCTCCTGCGAAGCAGTAATGCTTGCAAAGGAGGAGGCCGACCGCATCAGACAACGGCGCTTTCGCCGCCGCCGCCGCCGGGATTCTGATCCCGACTTCCGGCTACCGTAGACGCGGGCTTGCAGACGGCGGGCCATGGGTAGCTAGCTGTCCGATCGCCCGGTAACTGTCCGGACCAAGCCCAAGACATCGATGACGCGCACTGTTCCCACGTGCCTCAAGGAGTTGTCAGCAACAGAAGAGGCCCAGCTGGGTCGAAGCCTACTAGGGCCAGGGTTATCTGAAAAGAAGCTCGAGCCCCGGTATGAAAAGGCTAAAAGGAACGGGGTGGGTTTTTAGGCAGTAAGAGTCTGACCCTATCTCCCGCTCCACCCAAGAGCGGGGGTTGTCATTGGATGATTTTTGCCCACAAAAAAAACAGATCAATTATAACAACCAGATAATCTTACTTTCCTCCAGGCGGCAGCTAGTTTCTGCCTACAACCTATTGCCAAAATATAACCAATCTCCCATTTTTTTTTTTTTTATATAGGCTAGCGCTTGACCGCTATGGATTTGCCTCAGGTTTAATTGATATATGGCATTATCTACAATGGACGAATACTTACGGTACGATTGGCGCAGTGGCTGAACGATTTGCTGCTGCGCTGCGTGTCCCAGGTTCAATTCCCGTTATGGCGGTAAGTCCCCTCTTTGAGGCGTGGCTGGAAAGACCTCACGGCGTCCTTACCTTCCACATGACGCAGGTCCTCACCGGACATGGCAAGTTCGGGAGGTTCCTGCATCGGATTCAAGCGGAAGAGACGCACGGGTGTCGCCACTGTGCGCAACGCCCGGAGGACACGGTGGAGCACACCGTCGCGGTGTGTCCTGCCTGGGCGGAGCATCGCCGTGCCCTCGTGGGGGCGATCGGCGGCGGAGACCTCTCGCGCCGGGCCCTGGTTCGGAGCGAGGAGGAATGGCAGGCGGTCGCCTCCTTCTGCGAAGCAGTAATGCTTGCAAAGGAGGAGGCCGACCGCATCAGGCAACGGCGCCCTCGCCGCCGTCGCCGGGATTCCGATCCCGATTTCCTGCCACCGTAGACGTGGGCTCGCGGACGGCGAGCCATGGGTAGCTCGCTGTCCGATCGTCCGGTAATGGACCGAGTCCAAGACGTCGACGGCGCGCACTGTTCCCGCGCGCCTCAAGGAGTTGTCAGCAGCAGGAGGGGCCCAGCTGGGTCGAAGCCTACTAGGGACAGGGTTGTCCGAAAGGGAACTCGTGCCCCGATATGAAGGCTAGAAGGAACGGCGTGGAGTTTATAGCCAGTAAGAGTCTGACACTGTCTCCCGCTCCACCCAAGAGCGAGTTTCGTCAAAGATGATTTTCCTCGACGACAAAAAAAAAAAAGGTTCAATTCCCGCACGGAACAGATATTTGTATAAAAATAGTTTTTTTGGTTAACATAATTTGCGTCATCTATAATTTGACTGTTTACAGTGTTTAGCCTGTCAGGAAATATCACGAACCAACTTGATATTTTTATACCAAAAACTCTAATGTTAGTAATAAAAACTCGAGGACACCTTTATCCTAATTTACATTATAATAATTAATAGTCAATGAGGAATAGTCAGTCAGGAATACCACCGAAGCATACCGCAGTAAACCCAATACGTCTACAGTTTGCGTTTACGTCTGTACGTCGTCCATACGAGTACAATGGGGTTCAATTTCCTAAGGAGAACAATAGCGACTCATTATTTGTATCACATTGTTATCCTACATTATTTAGGTTAAAAGAAATTGTGAAAAGTAAGTAAGAGTGCTTTTTACAAGCTGTTATTTAGTTTCACCTGTCTCGACGCTTGTCTGTCATCAAATCTTGCAAATTAAATTTTACCCACTTCACGGTTACCGATTGAGCTGAAATTTTGCATGCACGTGTAAATCAGATGACAATGCAAAATTATTATGACATGGAGCTGATCTGATCTCGGTAGTTGAACGACACAACCCCATGGAGTTTGGGCTTGTATGATTCGTCTTGACGAGTATTAATTATATAGGTATACCCAGCTATAAAAGCTTGCTATGAAAAAATGATTTTCATTAAAGGCTTGTTTATTTATCAAAAGGCTTTGGCCAATACTAGGAAGAACTTCTGAATAGTGGGAGCGTTCACAAATCTGTAAACTCACAAACACAAGGCACCCAGACCCGGAATGCCTATTTGTAGGCCATACAAATATTTGGTCCATGCGGGAATCAAACCCGCGACACGCAGCGCAGCAGCCAATTGTTCTACCACTTCACTTACCGTGCCGTCAGTTGGTGACTAAATTAGGTGATATTGCTAGTGGCTAGGTGTTGACTCATATAAAATAACGATTATTCTTCGAGTATTTTTGGTGTGCTTAAAACTCACTGTTTAAGAAAAAACCATAATCAGTCCGTAAATTATTCATAACAGTCCGATTTCCCACAGCAGGCTGTTATCAGAAGTTAATATCACTGTATCTCGGCGCTCTGTAACGAGATCTGTATGCAACACATTATGCTTGCTACGTCCCCATCAAGAATCAACCTTGTTCGCAACGCCCCTATAATCAGATTTATGGTTATAAAACTATCTACATAATATTATGACTTCAAGAACTCTGTCACTATTTACGTTACTAAACTGTCAGTGTGCCCTTAACATTCAATCGCTTGATTGAAAATATCACACTATCTCATTATCTCCTCATATATCTGAAGGCCTGGTACCATCGTGGTCATTTCTGCCTGATCAGTTTAAAAAATATCGCTCGAATCCTGCGGTGCGGTGCCAAACCAAACCCTTTGAAATTTTCATTTCAAGTGCAAGCAAAAATGAACGTAGTGGTGGTCAGGCGGAAGTGTCTTTGATGGTACCTGTGAAGCTAAGAAACATGTTAATATTGCTAATAAACAGATCGCCAACGCAAACCCCCACACCCCCCACCACGTCACTGCTAGCGCTGATTTTGACTCCGTTCGTCGAACGCTGCGTCTACCGGTAGGTACGTGGGCGCCACTCCAGAACCTTTCGTCCCCATCGACCATCTGTTCTGCGTGCAATGTGCCCAGCCCATTGCCACTTAAGTTTAGCGATTCTTCGAGCTATGTAACCTTGGTTCTCCTGTGGATATCTTCGTTTCTGATGTGATCACGCAAGGAAACTCCGAGCATAGCCCTTTCCATCGCCCTTTGGGTGACTTTGTCTTCTAATAAGGCCCATTGTAAGTGACCACGTTTCGGAGCCATAAGTCATCACTGGCAACACGCACTGGTCTTAGACTTTCATTTTGAGACACTGAACGAGAAGACACCGCGCAGTTTCCCGAACGATGCCCAACCGAATCGGATTCGACGATTGACCTCTTTCTCGAACTTAGAACTACCTAACTGGACAGTCTGTCCCAGGTAAACGAAATCGTCTACAAATAAAAATAATAATAAGGGAGCAGTGGTGGCCGAGTGGTAACAGCCCCGAAATACGAGATCACAGGATCAAACTCAGTCAGGCGCTTTACTTTGTGTAATTTAATTCATCACCACTGCTCTCAAAACAGTGAAGGAAAATATTGTGAAGAAACTGGCATGTCCTAGAACATGTCGTTTACTGTTCAAGCTTCTTGTTTGTGAAATGAGTTACCTATTGAAGTGAGACATGCTCAAACGTTACCAACGTTCGGGCCCAGTGCGGGTTGGTGGATGTAACATGTCTTCGTTTTTTTTGGTTCTAGGTTTCCTCACGATATTTTCCTTCACCGTATCGAGAACACTGGTGATGAAATAAATTACTTAAAGTAATGCGTCTGGCTGGGTTTGAACCCGCGACCTACTTACAACTACAACCTACCTACAACTTACTACTCGTAAGTTGGGGCCGTTACCACTCGGTCACCACTGCCCATAATCTTTATTATCAATTTAAAAAAAATATTGTACAAATGTCTGCTAGATCACCTTAGTTCCCAATTCCCAACATATACTCATATAACCAATATGAAATCTGATCTGTCAAAAACACAGAGGTTGCCATTGACTTGATTCAGTAGGTCAAAATGGAAACGATAATTATAAAACTATAGCTGTCTTCCTTGTTCCTGGAGAGTTGGTTCCCTTGGGACAATACCTATTACGTGCGCGAAGCCGCTGGCAACAGCTAATATTATAACATGATAGTGGTAGCACAAAACAGTGTGCCCATACGCGCGTGATCAGAAATTAACACAACATGAGTATTTAAAGAAAAAGAAAACAGAAATAGTATCTAGCCGTTTTCACCTTCCTATATAAATAGCAAAAATATTACCGTTAAAGTTGTCATCATTCAAATCTTCATCAAATAACTGTTTAGTAAAACTATATCCAACAAGAATACTATTGCAGCATAAATTATATCACGTGTCTGTTAAATCTCTTTACGACCTTAGACTGTAGTACATATTGACGCGAACTCATGTATAACAGCATGCCTAATAGAAGTAAATAAAGATGATTCCCGTCACGGTCGCTGTGACTCGGCACTGAAAGATTCAGGAGCGCGACTCAATTGAAGTCGGGCGTCCGTGGCGAGTGGACGCGTCCCGACTCCCTCCTGTTCACAACCCCGAACTAACTTCACAAATATGGGCTCCAAAAAGAAAAAGGAAACGTAAGTCTTTACTTATATTTATTGCAAATGCGATCGGTTTCTACAGTCTTTGTGTAATTATTTATGAATGTTTATACTCTGATTAGATTTTATTTCCCTAAGCGAATGTTATCGGTGAACATGCTTTGATTTATACAATAAAATCGATATAGATCGATAGTTAGACAGATTTTACGTTGAATTTTACTGAAAAAGTACTCCCTTTTTATTTTATTTTACCGTAACTGTGTAATTAAGCATCCCACACATTGTTTTAAGTTATACCGTAAACATTATGCTTATTAAATAGATTAATTTGTAAACATGAAAAAAAAATTAACGCTATCCATTAGAAATATTTTCATAAAAATTCAAAAAGATATATTTTGAAATTATTATGGACTTTAACTAACTTTTATGTGTGATTTAAAAATACAGTATGTTAAAGCACTTACAGTATCATTTCTTGATTATATTACAGGAAAATATGAAGTCTAATAATAAACCGTTACATTCAGGTTATTAGGTTTGTTCCTTTCAACATAATGTTATAATTTAAAAAAATCAATTTAATTAATTTGAGATTAATTTCTAACATTGCCTAGCTAGCGATTTTCACAATTCGAACCGAAATATTGAATATAATTTTTATATTTTTATAGACTTGTAATTTTCAAATTATTGAATCCCCCCCCGCTTTTTTAGATTCTATTTTATTATAAACAAGTAAGGATATATGATAAAATTAACGTGAAATTAAAAATTCTTCGGGCTATAACTAACATAGTTTAATTTGCTTACAAGTACTCAGGTATTGTTTCTATCTGCGAGGTTTAAAATAAGGTTTCTTTTTCCTGGTGGTTAATAAAAAAAAAATAGGTAAATAAAACGAAAAAAATAGGCCTGTCCATACAGACTGTCCAATCAAGTTTATAATTTTGTATGGTGAGGCTGATTTTTATTTGTTTCCTGAAAAAAAATCTTGCGGAAGGTTGTTCAGTTTCGTCAAGTTAGCAAGCCCTTAAAGTTTGCGGAGGGCTGTCCCTGACACCTTGTATATATGCTGCAATATTTTTTGGATATTTTTAGCTGTGCATCAAAAATCTATTCTTCACAAAAATACTAATAGTAAACCAAATATGAATGGACTTTTTTCAATTACTAAGGGATTTGAGGCACTCAGAACCGGCCAAGTTACGTTAGAAGGGTATCGAACATAGACACCGCCAACCTTTATTTAATTTTTTGGAACCACTCAGAAAAGCATATTCTAGTGCATAATTAGTATCTTAGGTGAAACAAAAGCATATTTAGTAGCAGAAAACCTAAATAAATTGAGGAACAGTTAAACTACCTTTTTATTTAGATTTTTTGCATTTTTTTTTTCAAACAAACCTTATTCTGCCTATTACAAACAACAAAATAATAATTAGCCAAAGAAGTGAAGTTGTTCAAAATTGATTGATTACTTTACATCAACATATATTCGGTAATTAATTTTTATTTATATAGATAAATATCATACGCTCAAAGGATGGCCTGTTCAATAAGCGAATATCGCTACAGCAATCGATAGCGTTGTCTTGCAAAACTATATTCGCTTGCAAGTCCAGTCACTACTGTCTTAAGTGAAAATCTACATTTCGATTTCACTATAATCGGTCATAACCATTAAAAAGCATTTTATTTTAGTGCTGAAGTGAAAGTCTACTTTAAATAAATAAATAGAAAACAAGAAATTCGTGGAATATTAAGTATACCTTAATCCGGTTCTTCAGTAAAATTAATTCAGAATTGTGTAGAAAAACTTTGATAAAATAATAAATAGGCGTTCGTAGAGTGCGACAACCTCGCATATCGTAGTTCGGTTAGTAGGCCTCCCCGTGCGTACGTTTGCGAGTTTTGTATTTATCTTTTTAACCATTTGTCCAAATTATATGCAGACAAAAACAAAATGCACATATATGAAGTAATTATGTCGACAATACTGCTTATTTTTAGAAGGAGTAAAAAAAATCCTGATAATATGGCCCGTAAAACCTCATCTAACAATTTTCATGATATCTTTGGAATGTGATGTTAGAAATGATAATGTTGGAATGTAATATTTGCTTCCGGAAGACGTACCGGAAGACGCAGCGTTGGAAGGCCTCCAACAAGGTGGACCGACGACCTGGTCAGGGTCGCGGGAATCCGATGGATTCGTGACGCACAGGACCGGTCGTTGTGGCGACGCTTGGGGGAGGCCTATGTCCAGCAGTGGACGTCTTTCGGCTGATATGATGATGATGATGATGATGAATATTTGCTTGGACTGTCCGACATTTGACTATTCAAAAGTACCTGCAAATGGTCTTGATGAATTGAGAATTAAATAATTAAAAAAGTAATGTACCGGTTTTAAACCAGTTATCAAAAGTTATTAAATTGAAAAAAGTAGTTATTGTGATATAACTATAAAATATAATACGGTATATAACTTATACGTGTATATAACTATAAAATATCATACGCTGACAAAAATGTTGCGAAAGCAACGGATAACGATGCGACGTGATCTGCAAAGCCATAGTACATGTTTATTTTTCTATCATCAATAGTTTTTGCAGCCAGCTTTACGTGAACTGTATTGAATTTACACTTTGAATTACCTTATTTTGGGAACCTTACTGTTTTTTAATATAACATAGATATGAAATGAGAGAAAGTAAAAGATTTGTTCTTGCTCAGAGATAAAATAATAAACTACTGGCGAAAGAATTTTTAAAAGAGCCAGTACATTTTGAGGTTATTTATTACAAACAAAAATTACAAACTTTCTTCTTTTTTTGTGGTGGGGAAAATCATCCAATGACAACCCCCGCTCTTGGGCGGAGCGGGAGATAGTGTCAGACTTTTACTGACTAAAAACCCACCCCGTTCCTTCTAGCCTTCATAATTAAGTAAAGAGGTGTACAATAAATAGTTACATATAGCAATTGTCAAATAAAAACAAAAACTAATAAGTGAGTATCTACAAAACATCACCAATTTTAACTTTTTTAGTTCACTTGATTGGAATTTGTTGTTATCATGGTAACATATTTTCCAAACATAAATAGATGGTATCCTATAAGCGCAGAGGCGGCGTAAGACGTGGGCGACGTGGGCCACCGCCTATGGCCTCGCGGTCCAAGGGGCCTGGCGCCACGAAGGCCCGCGAACGCAAATACAACGTGTGGTGTAACGTTAAATGCGCAAAACCTGAAAATAGTTTGATCAGAATAACAAGCAGAATCAATTGAACCACTTTTTAATATAGGTTACATTTGTCAAAAAATTCTTCATTAAAAATTTTGCCCATTCTATTTGTTAATAGGTCAAGCCATCACGTGCGCAAACCCACCCAAACAGGTAAACAAACCGAAATGGTGGTAGTCCAATCAAATTTTCTCATATGCGGGATGATAAAGGTTCTCATTTCCATGCAGATACGAATTTTAAACAAACTAAAACTGCACATAAAACCTTAAATAATTTTTAAATGTATAACTGCATTCGATTCGTTTTCAACCGACGTAAGTACGATCATGTATCTGAGCATCGTTCGTTTTTAAAATGGTTACCCATTCGTCAGCGCAGAGCGCTAAGGGCCTTAACTACCCTGTTCTCTTTTTTAGATAATCCTTCTTCCCCTTCTTATCTGATTTCAGAACTTCAATTTCTTTGCTCTGGGCACAATAAAAATCTTCGGTCTACCAATAATCGACTTCTACGATGTCCCTCACACCGTTCCGGGCTTATCCACTCCTCCTTTTTCGTTCAAGCGATATCCCTTTGGAATGCGCTGCCTCCGAATATCAGGATGGCGACTAGCCGATATTCTTTTAAAGTGAAGGCACGAGAGCATATTCGCAGGATGTTGGCAGATTCATCATCGCACTGATTTTTTTTTTCACTATAGCTCTGTTTATTTATATGTATGTATCTAAGTATGTATTTACATTTTTTTTTCTTCTCATTTGTTTTCTCATTTATTAAGTTGCACCTGCCATGTTATGTTTCTGCACCACCCTAAGGTCAACTGGCAGATAATGCCTAAGGCATTAAGTCCGCCTTTGTACAACTTTGTGCATAAAGATTTAAATAAATAAATAAATATAAATAATAAAAAAAAGACGGCTAGCAAGTATCTGGAAATACAAACCTACCATGACTATACAATAGTATACAATGTAAATAGAATAATAACAATGAAAAAGTTTGCATTTTTATAAAAATTTGAGTAACAATTTTTTTTTTCTAAATACTCCGCTCTCTTGCATTATCCACCAGGGGCCTCGCAAAATATATCTTGCCCACATCAAATTTAGGTCTTGACTCTTGCCCCGCCACTGTATAAGCGGATTAATTAACACAGCAGTTTCTACTGCTGTACAATCATAACAATATAATTTATAACAATCGCCGTGTTTTTTTTTTTTAATCTGTTTAAGGTGCTTTGTCTTAACTTTGTCAAAGTCAAAGTCAAATTTTTTATTGCGAACTAAGTATGCTTTGACCATGTCGCTCCATCATAGCCAAATTTTGTATGTTGATTTATCGATTGTCGTTTGGAGTCCCTCTCAATGCGCTCCCATTAACCTGCTAGCACAGAATACATTTCAAAGCGAACCATTTAAATAAGTAGTTATTAATTGCCTTCATAACATTTTATAGTTTTGTGCTCCCGACGCTCTTGTCAACGTCTGTTGAGACCAATTAGTTTTCAAGGACTGTTTCCACGCAACTATAGAAAATGGTACTTATCTGTATCTACTTATATGTATATCTACCATTTTTATTATGATTGACGAATGTGAGCCTGATTTGTCATTGTAAGAATCATATAATGAGTGTTCCAGAATACAATGTACGTGTCGAAAGTATAATTAGGTACTTTTATTACACCCAGACACAGAACAAATGATTATGGTCATCACATAAACATTTGCCCTGGGTGGGAATCGAAACCACGACCTCCGGTATAACAGTCAGGGCCACTAACCACTAGACCAACAGGCCAGTCAGAACCAACCGGTCAACTATAATAGTAGTTTATGTGACTAGGGGATAAAGCAGTGTCTTTAAGCCGCGGGTTGCATGTTGAATTCCGAACTAAACGAAGGTTGTTGATTTTAATCCCGAACGTAAGTGAGGGAATAATATAATCAATATAATTAACTCTAGAGTTAATAAAAAAAAACCTGAGTAAAGTGAGGAATTCAAGCCGCCCAAGACAAAGACAGCTTTATCCTCGTGTTGCATAGTATACTTTTTACACCATCTGTGAGATAATCAAAAGACAATTTGGTCGATCAAATCATATATTAGAGACTAGCTTCTGCCAGCGACTTCGTACGCGGATCCTGTTGCTTATGCCAGCTACAACGGGGTCGTCAAAATCAAAGATCTGAAACGTCTGATGTCGAATTCTAAGAGCCCGGGGACTGGAAAACAACGTGATGCGCGAGACGATTCGAGACGTTCCAGATCTCTCCCTTCCACTTAGGATAAAAAGTACCCAGTGTGGTGACCAGGATATTAAAAATTAGTTATACCAAGTTTCATCGTAATCGGACCAGTAGTTTTTGCGTGATGCTTGAACAAACAGACAGCCAAAAAAAAATTAATCACATTTTTGGGTTCGGTGTCGGTCTAGTAACACCCCCTGCCGTTTATGTTTTATATTTTCAATGTACATAATTTTCACTTCTCCTGATTTATTATATGTATAAGTAGATACCTAAACTACGTCTAATAGAATGAAATAACCTATTTGATACCTAGGTACTTACCTATATAAAACTACAGCTAAATAAATTAAAAAAAAAGTTTCATTTATAATTAAGCTAATACTAAGATATATTTAAACACTACTAAAATAACTAATACCTATTTTATAAAATAACAACCAAAGAAATCTAAAAATAAATTATTAAACGTAAGAGTAGACTAAAAGTCGCGCTGGTAAGCACGGTTTGTTAAAATCAATTATTGTCTGTCAATAAGGTCGAACACTCTGAACGTCTATTCGCGTCGAGCGCGGCGACCGTTACACAAAAATAATCCTTATAGCATGATTCAGTATTCACGCGCGATGGCTTATTAGCGTATTTCATGTATAACTTTGGTGTTTCTATACCGATTTCTATGATTCTTTTTTTATTGAATAGATAATAATGTTGACTTTTTTTAATTAGGGATGAATGAGAGTGTTATAAACGTAAAAGTAGACAAAAATAAACAGAAAGCTCCGAACTGCTAAGCTATCGGGAGTTACACGTGTTATTGTGAGTCAACCATAAAAGATAGACATATGCTGTCGTGGGATATTTTTTATATAATTTTAAAGAGAATATTTCCGTTATACATGATTTCTGTGCAGCTTTAACCATTAAGGCTGCAAACGCGACGGAAGCTTAAAAAATGGAGAAATTTCTCCCGTTTCCCCAACATTTCCCTTCACTGCTCTGCTCCTATTGATTGTAGCGTGATGAAAAGTATAACCTGCCCAGGAGGATGAAGAATGATTGTACTAAGATTCGTTAAAATCCATCGTGTAGTTTTTGTTTCTATAAAGAACATACAGACAGACAGACAGACAGACAAAAATTTTACTGTTTGCATTTTTGGCATCAGTATCGATCACTAATCACCCCCTGATAGTTATTTTGGAAATATATTTCATGTACAGAATTGACCTCTCTACAGATTTATTATAAGTATAGATATATGTATAAGTATTATATTTACAAGTTCATCAAACAAACAAAATTCACTACTCCAAGATTCTATAGTTTCAATTTTCAAAAACGCTCACAGTTCGCGGTCAGTAAGCAGGTTTTATTCTATTTTCTTTTTTTGTTAGTGGTCAGTTTGAATTTCGAGTCAACTTGTTCGATGCACGTACATTTTAATTCACAATGTTGACGATTTTTGATGTTCCAAATTGAAATTTCATTATTCCCTAGGGATCGGCCATACTACATTATTTCCCTAGAGAATAATGACTTGCTTTAAGTGAGGTTTGTATGACGTATAAAACGACATTATCGAGCAGGTGGTGTAAAATATTTCAAATTGTCAAATTTTCAACCATACTTGTTATCAAAGATTTTATATATCCTAGTAGAATATATAAAATCTTTGCTTGTTATACAACATTACGTTTAGCTGTCAGTTGCGTTTTGTTATTCCATGTCAGTTGCGTTTTGTGATACCAAAGTTTAAAAAGTAAACTATAATGACCGTCTCCTGGTTTTAAGCTACCTCTCCAACAATTTTCAGCTAAATCGGTTCAGCCGTTCTTGTGTTATAGTGTAACTAACATGACTTTCGTGGCGTAAATAATAAAAAATATATTTGATTATATATACTTCTTTATGTATGTTTGGTAGGTCTGAAAATAGGTTGTAAACTATTTTTTACCCTACTACCCCAAGCTCCCTTCAACCGCGTTGGCCGGGTCAGCTAGTATAACGATATTTTAAAAAAAAATCTTACACATCTCATCTCACTCAGCAAACCGTCCCGCTACCAGTATTCCCCAAAAGGTTTGGTAGGGCGCTTCATCATTGATTCATTTACTGGGACATTATTGCCATTATCAGAAATCTAGACTCAAAACTGCCTAAAATGATGCAATAACTTTACTATTTTTTGTTTCAGAAAAAAAGAGCCCGAGAAAAGTTTACGTTACTATCAGATTGTAAGTACAACTAAAGTCATATTTTTAGGGATGCGATGTTTTCCATTAAACTTGTTAATTTGCTCATCTCTATATTAATTACTTACTTTTATCTATATATCTAAGTATCATCGTCATCTATAACCTATCTCATCGCTTAGATAGTCCATTCTTTGTTTTTTAATCTTCCTTCACTCCAATGGCAAACTAGAATACAACATAATCAGCCTTACAATGTACCTTCCTACTGCTGGAACTCATAACTTCTCTCTCAGATAGGGCAGGGGTCGTAATCCACTACATGGGCCCTGTGGGTATTGGTGGATGTCGGTTTCCATACGACATTTTTCCGTTACCGTTTTTGAGAGCAGTGGTGATGAAATAAATCACACAAAGTAATGCGCCTGGCTGGGTTTGAATCTGTGACCGAATCTGTCGTAGGACGGGACTATAACCGCTAAAGCGCCACTGCTCTCTAATGGCAACCTTAGCTAACAAAATATATGGTGTGACTCTCCAGTTTCGCTACGCAACATGCACGGAGCTGTTCGCAACGTTGATGGGCATCCTCTTCGGGCTGGCCAGCGGAGGAGGCGTCTGCTACAACCTGGTACAGATCGGAGAGCTCAGCACGGCCTTCGTTGAAAGGACCACTTACAGGGAGAGGACGACCAGCTACCTACCGCTTACCGCCGCATTTGGAGGAGGGAGAAGACTGTAAGTGACTTTTCACACTCAGTAAACCTAGCATCAGAATGGCTCCCAGCCTAAATGGATGCTGATCATTATTTTTTACGACGTTATCGTCCAGTTATAATGTGACCTAAAATTATCCTAATATATATTCAGGCATTCATGTGCATGGTTTCACTATAGCGAGGGTCCATATAGACCCTTTGTAAATGCTTCATTATAATAGAAACACACGAGTATAACGCCTTTTTGCCTTGAAACCCCTAATGTACAAATCTAGAATGAAGGCTGCTTGGTAAGAATTTTTCAAACCAAATTAATTCATGAATCCCCAAGCGACCACCGGTGGCCGCGCATCTATTGTCTTACTATTGTGTCTCTAATTGACGGTATCTGAAGGGTTAATAACAGTCAGTTCGACGTAGGAGTCGAACCCCGGAGCGTGACGTAAAATTGTCACTGGTTTTCCTTTACTAAAATGTGGTTATTTACGTAAACTCGGAAGAATTATACGAACAATAGAAGTTACAGTAAAACCCACTAGCTTTAGTCATGTTAAAAAGATTGTTAAGGAAACATCCTTATTGATAGAGGGTCTCTCTAACATTAAGGAAGTACATATCTTATTTGACTGGCCTGTTGGTCTAGTGGTTAATGACCCTGACTGCTATGCCGTATGTCGTGGGTTCGATCCCCACCCGGGACAAATGTTTATGTGATGAACATAATCATTTGTTCTGTGTCTGGGTGTAATTTATCTATAAAATGTATGTATTTAGAAATATATAAGTATGTTTATCAGTTGTCTAGTACCTATAACACAAGCTCTGCTTAGATTGGGACTAGACGGCGTTTTGTGATAGTTGTGGAATATTATATTATATTATTATATCTGTATGCATGCAAGCTCAAAATCATATTACTGTAAAACAAATTCAAAAGCTTCTTAAAAACTAAAACTACTGAAATCTTAGAAAACCCTCTTATAACTTAAAGATACAGGTTTCCAGTACGGATAAATCTGTACCGGACCTAAATTATTTTTCTGATTATGGATAAACTCACATTTTACCGCTATCTCATCTGATGGTAAGCGATGATGTGGCCGGCGATGGAGCACGCCCGCCTAGAAGTAACCTATTTACTCTTCACTTAAAATTTACTGGGTTGTAGCTATCAGGAAACAGTTATTTTACCACTGACAATAATATAATCCAATCACGCAGCAAGCAACAAACATAAAGATCACTGTGCCCTAATGCAAAGCATTTGTGCAATGACTGTAATACGGTATGCGCTTGCACATAAACAAGCTTTTAATGAAAATCATTTTTTCATAGCAAGCTTTTATAGCTCGGTATGTATACCTATATAATTAATACTCGTCAAAACGAATCATACGAGCCCAAACTCGATGGAGTTGTGTCTTTTAACTACCAAGTTCCTATAGCCACCTTCCGGTTCCATCACCTGATCAGCTCCTTGTCATAATAATTTTGCATTTTCATCTGATTTACACGTGCATGCAAAATTTCAGCTCAATCGGTAACCGGGAAGTAGCTCAAATTGAATTTATAAGATTTGATTACAGACAAACATCGGGACAGGTGAACAAAATAAAAGCTTGTAAAAACAATTTGTAACTTATTAAAACTATCTACTGGATGGATGGGAAACTGGGTACCTATGGGGAAAATTTTGCCCATTACCATCGGTGTCGACTTATCCGTACTGTAAACCTGCTCCCTTTTGGATTTCTGTAGGGGTTTGCGTCCATTTTTGTTATTTGCCCCCTGAAGTATTGGAAAAAAAAAACAAATGAATATTGTGGGCTAAAAGACCACTCTGAAACCGAAATTTGTTTCCCTTGTCTAACCGAATCCAAAATTTGTTACAAGTCTATTTTCTGTTACCCAGCACCAACGCATCTTACGAGGAGAACATGGCTGCTCTGATTGAAGACGCGAAGGCGATGGCCATCGGGCTGTTCCTGAGCATCGGCATATCACTCATCTTCTGCGTGCTGTCCGTCGGCCTCATCAGTTGGAGCGCGCTGCGACAGGTATACAGCTAAATACGTTGCTATCATATCACGTATGTTACGTTGATCATCACTTTGCGTCGACTATGCGTTTGCAGATCGTAGAATAATGGTGGATATGCTATGATTTTTTAAGGGGAATTATAAAACAGGGGAGCGACTAAAAACAGACCTAGCTACTGATGATGAGATACTGTTTTAATAACTTGAGCGATATGAATTTGAGTAAGCGACACATTAACTAAACTAACGACAAATATTGATTAACAATAAAATCCAGAACGAGCTTACTAAAAGTGACTGTTTGAAATTCTAGATAAACGATTAAATTATAAAGTGAGCGACTAAAATAATAAGTGAGCGACTATAGAAAAAAGAAGCGAGTGAATAGAAATAAAATTAAGGTTTTACACTACGAACTAAGTACGAAAAAGTTAACTTTAACAAATGTTTTCACCGTTGTCTAATTATCGCAGGCAGATTCATCATGAACTGGGTGAAATAGGTTAGGTTAGGTTAGAACTGTGACCTACCAAGTTGCTCGCAGATTTTATTTTACCATTTACTCCTTACCCGGGTTTTCACAATATAAATAACCGAATTATCAAATTACCTTGTGTGACATATTATAATACATATCGATATTTAGGGCATTCGATACTGTGTACCTACTTCGATATTTAGGATATTCAGAACACTTCATATAAGATAAAATGCCGCTCAGTATAAATAAATCATGGGCCAAATATTGAAAAAAAAGCAGGACGTAACGTTGATACTCAAACAAATATTAGGTCGCTCAAATATTATGAAGCTGCTCATTTTGTATTTTAAGTAACTCAAATTAAGGTTTGTAAGTCGCTGTTCGGTAGATTTCTCGCCACTCGTAGTCAGTCGCTCACTTATTATTTCTATAAGTAACCCAAAATAATTATTTCTGTCACTTAAAATTTTAATTTACAGTCACTCGTTTAAATACTACCCATTTTCTAACACTAGCCCCCGTACCATGTTTAGGAAGCGATAATTTAAAATTCCTATAAAATCTTGGGAATTTTATATAGGAATATCTTTAATAGGGTTTCCTTTTTTTTCTTTTAAACCACTATTGTATTAGACCGAACAAAATTATTCAAATCAGTCAAACCGTTATAGTCGATTCTACTTTTGTAAAAAAAAAACATTCTTACCGAAACCTTCTCACAAAGTTATACTTGCGCAGAAACCATATCTTATCTAGTCTTATCTATTACTTTCCAAGATCTAATGTACCAAAAGTTGTGCCAAGTTCGACGCTTCAAACCCGGGTGTCAATGATTAATTATATCATCTTAGCGTGCCACTCATTCTTGAGTATGTTTACATTACACATTGCTACTTATTATTATTATTACACTGTTGTCATTGCTATTTTCGTTACTAAGGCCCAATGTACTCAGGAGCGTAGCTTCATAGACGCGTATTCCTCATTTAAACGTTTGGGTGTACGTCTGCATACATACAAAGTCTGTCTCAAGGAGTTGTCAGCAACAGCCCAATTGGGCCCAGTTGGGTCGAAGCTTACTGAGGCCAGGGTTACCTGAAAGGGAGCTCAAGTCCCGGTATGAAGGCTAGAAGGAACGGGGTGGGTTTTTAGTCAGTAAGTCTAGTCTGACACTATCTCCCGCTCCACCTAAGAGCGGGGTTGTCATTGGATGATTTTTGCCCACCATAAAACAAAAAAATACATACAAAGACTATAAAACCGTCTATGAAGCGGCAGCGACAAGCCGTCGTGTCGCGTCTATGAAGCTACGCGTCCGTGGACAGCAGGTCCTATGATAGACGTTTTTTTTTAATTTGACTGTGCTTCCCACTGCTGGGCATAGGATGTTTTCTTTTATGTTTGCAAAAACTTAATATAATAGACAGGGCAAGCGCAATCTTTTTTATCTGCAACATTTCGATATTAAAAGTCGTTGCAACATTCAAACAATTATTACAACATCACATCTTTAAAAGATTAAATGAAACAGCAACCAAGAATCCAATAAATCTCCTTTCCTCCTAATGAAACATGCGATTTCTGTTTAGCAAAAACCACATCTCTATTAGTTTAATTCATTGAGTAATTTAATCATGAGTTGAAAAGAGCCTTTCTTACAAACTATGATAAATGAATTGATTTAAAAAAATCACTAGTTTACCAAAATTTTCTGTATCTATACTTAATACTATAAAAAGGTAAAGTTTTTTTTTATGTATTTTTTTAGGAGGTAATCTCAGGAAGTATTGGTCCGATTGGTAATTTTTTTCACCGATAGAAAGCTGCTTTAGTCATGAGTGATATGGGCTATTTTTTAAGTATGCGGGCGACTCCGCAGCTAAAGCTCGTATACAATAAAAGGCAAACCACTGACTCGCCAACGCCCACCCAAACCCTTGTACCTAGAACGCTGGATAAAGAAAAGAATGAAATGGGGTTCCAAAGTTTCTGTGGAGAAATCTACTTTAACACAGGCTCGTTAACAGATCCGACACTCAATCCCTCGCTATCATGCCCAGCATTATCGCTAACTAGCTCATGTGTCATTAGATCATTTGGCAGTCAGTCCTCAATCTGATGTAGCAGAATGAAAGTCGCATAATTATGTCCGCTTAGTACAACATACATGTCCTCTAAAAGTTCTTACCACAGCAAGCATGGTACCATTGATGACGGAGTCACACACGGAAATGATTACTTTGTTTATCTAAATAACAGGCAGCTTCGTTGTGACGCCGATGGCAAATGACATAAGAACAGATAACACGGCGGGAGTGAAGTACAGACTCATCATTTCAGCCGACAGACGTCCACTGTTGGACATAGGCCTCCCCAAAGCTTCGCCACAATGATCGATCCTACGCGTCCCGCATCCATCGGATTTCCGCAACCTTCACCAGATCATCAGTCCACTGCAGTACGCAGTCGCCACTCCAGAACCTTTCGGTCCCCAAGGCCATCTGTTCTGCGAGCAATGTGCCCTGCCCATTGCCACTTAAGTTTGCCGATTCTTCGTGCTATGTCGGCAACTTTCACTACTTCCACTAAGTCACAGACTCAGTGGAAGTTATTCATAGTGGAATACAAACTATGTATAGTTCGAAAGCTTTAAGGACTTCCGATGTCTTCTTTCACGGATTATAGGACATGTACTTGATGATCGTTCTAAAAATTGCTTCAATTTAGGCCAAGAGAGTCCAGTCAGTGCCTTTTAGAGGTCTTTAGAATTATCTCCAAAAGCGACCAGTATTCAATGCTGATTAAACTGTGGATTCATTGAAGTGATCGTCAGTAGGACGTTAGTTTGTTTTAAAACATGATTAATCTTGTAATTTACAAAACATCTGGTGAAAGGAAAGAAACTTTTTAGAAAAATGAGAGCATTTTTAGTACCCACGCTCTCCGGGCATGTACATTATACGTTATACACATTATCATCAGTAGGTACCGACTGCAACACAGACATAATTTATTCTGCTGAGCGTTAACTCAATCAGGAATCGTCATGAGTGGACTTCGAGCACTCTGCGAATCATTTCATACTTTTGTTTATGTCTCATCATTTAAAGATGCAATTGTTTGTAGCAATCGAGTGCTGTTCAATCAATGACAGTGTTTTAACTGAATTGCATTATGTTATGATGGAAACGCTTATGATAAAAGCCAGAATATTTGTGTTAACTTTTATAAAAATTACTTAGTATTAGTAGATATTCTAAGCTACATGTAGTTTAATTCATGAAACTTTGTAAGAGTATGGAAAAGTTTAGGAACTTTCTATCGGCAGACTCAAAATGTTTTTATTATTACAAGCTTTTATTTAGTTTCACCTATCCCAATGTTTGTCTGTAATCAAATCTTGCAAATTAAAGACCCACTTCCCGGTTACCGGTTGAGCTGAAATTTTGCATGCATGTGTAAATAAATGACAATGCAAAATTACTATGACATGGAGCTGATCTGATGATGGAACCGGAAGGTGGCTATAGGAACTTGGTAGTTAAATGACACAATCCCGTCGAGCTTGGGCTCGTATGATTCGTCTTGACGAGTATTAATCATATCATCATCATCATATCAGCCGAAAGACGTCCAATGCTGGACATAGGCCTGCCCCAAGATTATTAATTATTTAAGTATAATACCGAGCTATAAAAGGTTGCTATGAAAAAAATATTTACATTAAAAACTTGTTACATATCTGCGCACAGACAGGTCAGACAGAACATGATTGAGCAAAACCATGAGGCAGCAAACAATAAATTGAGAGCCTATTTTAATAACGGACATTATCTTTCCGAATGTATTTGTCCTTTAGAAGATTGATATCACATTGGTAGTAGTAAAAGCCAATTTACATAAAATAAAACCTTTTAAAAACACATCCTATCGCAGTGAAAGGTAGACTATACTTGAAAATATCTATCATTATTACAAGCTTTTACTCAATTTCACCTTAGGATCTGATGATAGATCTGGAAGGTGGCCATAGGAACGCAGATAACCTTATCGTTTTTAAGGTTTTTTGGATGGTCTTGATGAGTATTAATTGTGTTCGAGTATATATCGCGCTATAAAAGCTTGCTATAAATGACTAGTAAAAAACTTAAAAAAAAAAAACTGACTTCAATGTAAGAAAACACTGAAAAATACAACATACCTTTAATTTCGGAAGTCG